>JASPKZ010000026.1:555000-1291629 GCA_030220185.1 Diploptera punctata | reverse complement strand
AGGAGAGAGGGAGGGAGATGAGGAGGTGAGTGAGTTACATGCAGTGTACATTGAGAACGAGGGTTCGGACACACGTATGCACCTATCATAACTTCGATGTTTATACTGGTATTGATTTTTGTGTATTTTTTAAAGTAATTTTATCAACAGTTGTTAACGTAAGTATGGAGATCTGGTCCACGTAATTCAATGCTTGATCAAGATACAAGTGATATAGTTTTTTTCAAATAAGACTACATCATTTACTTAATATACCTTAATTGCACTCTTTAAGAAGATTTAAAAAATGTATCAGTACCTTTTTGTATTAACAAATAACGTACCACCAGCTTTACAATTCTGAAATGAATAGGAAATCATGTTCAGAGCATCGCTGTAAATTACCAATAGTGAGTGACACACTGCATAACATGTAAAATCAAACGTCACTTTAATCAAAATTAGAACTGTCACAATGACTGTTTAATTGGTCTAGGTAATCTAATGAGATTTTACCTATAATGTTCATATAAATATAGGAGAAATGAAACTTGAACTTATAGCAATACATTATATGGTTTGAGAATTAAAGAATATATTCCAAATGGTGAGCAATCACGTCAACTCCTGAAATATCGTATTGCTGCCCGAGTTGCTGCTGGATGAATAGTAAGCACAAACAATATTATGCTCTGTTGCATGTCTTGTGACGTTGAGGAGTGTTTTGGCACACAATATTGTTTAGAGTTCCCCAAAGTAAGGAGTCTAGAGGCGAGTGGTCCGGAGAATGTGCAAGCCATTGTTGCTGGCCATTCCATCAATCAAGAAATTTTCTGTCAAGAACCGCACGCACACGGAGGGCTTTGTGCTGGGAATCAATCCTGTTGATAACATACTGATACTCTATTTCTCAACAATATACTTTCCGGTCAGACTTCGCCAAAGAAATGTACGGTATCCAGTACCATTACGAGTAATATTCGTAAGGTTTGGCGCAATAATGGCATTTACTAACAATGCCACACCAAATATTTACTTTTTGCCAGTGTTGAAAATCCACTTTGCAGAATCACCGTGAGTTCTCTATAGCAAATAGTGCATGTTCCTGGTATTCATATCTCCATAATAGGTAAACATCACTTCGTCAATATAAGGACATTTGAGAAATTATTTGGATTTGTTAACAACTGTTTCAGACCCACTCACATAATTTTGCAGGATTTTGAAAACAGTTACCGTTCTTGATGAAGAGACATGTGGTATGGATGAAATTTGTACCATTTAACTACGTGATCGACACATGACTTCGATATGTCAGTTAGCCGTTCAATGTCTCCAGTACTCTCATACGGGTTAATTGCAAAAGCAGCCAACATTGCAACTTCTGCACATTCACTTTGCGAGTTCGGCGGCGAAGTCGTTCCAGAGATTAAATAGTTCATATTTCAGCCAGCTCAAGACAAAACAAGCGAACGTCAACGAGTGGATGAGGATATCTCCTACTCTAAAGATCATCTACTCTCATAGCGTTTCTCCGTAATTGAGAATCATATCAACGTACACATTGGAAATAAACTAGATTAATGAACATAGTAGATTGTAGCGGAAACTGTCGTTTGGTTTTCTTACATGTTGTTGTGCATAGTATACCGCATGCTGCACAAGGTAAGTTGACTATGTGCAATATCAGAAATGAATCATGTCTACGTGATTCACCTTTCTTTGTGTTATTGTTGTTTCAGAGAGTAGTATTCTATTTGTTACCATAGAAACACGCTTTTGATATATTTTTGAACTCGTTTTAAATAGTGTAATTAAAGCTTAATTAATAAATTATGTAGTGCTGTTTGAAACGATTATGGTGTCACCTGTATCTTAATCATGAATGGAGTTAGATGGACCAAATATCCATACTTACGTAAACTCTTGACCTAAAATTACTTCTAAAAACAGTGTAACCATGAAAGGTATTATATGTGCACAAGATAAATGGGACACCCTGTATACGGCTTATGGCTATCAAACCCACGCATCTGTTTAAATATACCAAATACGAAAAAATCAACATAGTCCCTGTGGAGTAAACGTTTTAAAACAAAAAAGGCGAGCTTCATATCGTTTACACATAAACATCTCTATTATTTACTGAAATAAACTTATACATAGAGAAATGTCTATTTTTTACAAAATGCATATTTTTTTCCGAATATTGTAATTAAATTATCTAAAAGAACAAAATAGAGTGGTAAATCTAAAAATAACATTATAATATTACAATGTTAGTAAACTATTATATTTTATTTACACGTTTTTTATTTGGATAATGGAAAGCTTTTATAAATGTTACAACAATTCAGTATATCTTTTACCTTTCTGTAATATAATTTCATTTGACGATGCTGTTTTTTTTTCACTCTTTTCCTTTAAACTTTCTTCTTGTTTTACTTTTTTCTTTTTTTACCTTTTTTGTTACATTTATTTTATTCTCACATGTAGACGCAAGGACAGGACACAAACCCAGACCCAAGGTGGATATTTAAAATCCTCTACCCCACCGGGAATCGAACCCTGGTCGCCGGAGTGAAAGGTAGGGACTCTACCGAGTACACCACGGCGACAGACTGTTTAATAACTCAGAACAAAAATCAAAGCTGAACATGTAAGTGCCTACAACATTTGCTGATAGGCTTCCTACTACAATCTTCAGTTTATTTCACGTTCCATAAATCTACACGAAACTTTCTCTTATATTTCTCTTACGAAGACACCATAGATCTACTCAATTTCTACGCAGTGAGAAAATACATCCAATCGATCAAAATAAACTCTAATCGACGATCACGTTTTAAATTTGTTATTGTTTACATAACGACTATAGAAATACTCGTAGGTTAAAATTCATATAAATGGATACAAAATCTGTTAATGTTCAGACATATGTTTCACAATTAAAAGCAGCGATGTTTTTTATTATGGAAACAATAAAACATTGTAAAAGCGTTATCGTGATTCATATTTCGTTCAAAAAGACTGTTGATTCACAACGGACATGTTTTAAATCGCGAACCTTAGAACTAGAGGCGAATATAGTAACTAGTAGTAGTAGGACTTTATTAGACAAAAAAGTAAGATATTTACAATATTATTTACAAATATGGGTCGCAAGGGCAGTAAGCCGTACGTGCTGTTGACAGTCCGTTACAATAAAGTAATAATTGGTACTAGTGTAAAGAAAAATAAACAAAACAGCAATAACATTACAATTACATAAAGAAAACACAATAAAAATATTACAATTAAATAATAACACAATGGCATTATACACTAAAAAATTAACATTACAATTACATAAAGAAAACACAATAATATTACAATTAAGTAATAACACAATAGCAATAACATTACAATTACATAAAGAAAACACAAAAATAATATTAAATTAAATAATAACACAATAGCATTATACACTAAAAAAAACATTAACATTACAATTACATAAAGAAAACACATTAATATTACAATTAAATAATAACACAACAGCATTATACACTAATTAATTTATATATAATTGTTAATAATTAATGGTATTGCATTTTGATAACATATATTTATTCATGAATGAGTGTTGTCCTTATTTTTCGCGTTTTGTCCAGAAATTTACCGAGGTTTATCCAATTTTCTGGATTTACCAATAACTCGTAGCATGCCAAACTTTCCCGATTTGAATTTAGAAATCTTTCCGGTAATAACTGACGTCTCCAATATTCTAAATCATTACATTTTCCTAATATATGTATCTCATCTTCAAAGTTCCCGCACATTGGACATATTCGCATATCGTGATCGTCGCTAATGTTTAGAAATTTCCATGCCCCTAGCCTAAACCAAGCAAGCCCTGATCTCTCCTTAAATCCTAGGTTGAGTATATACGTTTCTTTTCCCCAGACGTGTTTTAGGTCTCTTTGTAAACACAGTGAGCGTTTTCCTGTACATTCGGCGAAGGTATCTTGTTGGTTTACATCTAAGTACCTCCTCCTTATTTTTCTCCACACGTTCTTGCGATTTTCAGTCCCTTTTCCCATATCCAGCCCATCCCAATCTTTTGGAGTTCTCTCCTAACCTCGTCTGCCCAAAATTTAACATCTATGTTTTTAATTTGGTGGTCGTAACAAATTGCTCTAAGCATTGTTTGTTCACCTTGGATTACTCGCAACCAGTATTTGAGTACACGAATTTTACAGTTAATGTCGTCCTGGAATGACCCGAATTCATATAAAATTCCACAGTTAGAAAGGGCCTTACTAAGTCCTGTAATATACTTTAGAAAATGCGTATATACCTTATTTAGTATTTCCGTTCTTTGGAAACCCCAAATCTCACTACTATAGTGCATTACTGGCCTGACCATCGCTCCATACATTTTTTCTAATATGCTGACTGGAATATCAGGCACTCGACCCAGAATACCGAGTACACTGTTAAGTTGTCCCCTCCCTTTAAATAATGCTATATCAATGTGTTTTTCCACTTTCCGTTCATATAGTAACTATCAGTTCATCGAACCGACTATGGGCACAAATGTGTTACTACAAACAACTTAAGTATGTTTGGGATTTACTTTTTAATCGAGGATGTAATGTTTATAAATAATTAAACGTAATTCATTAAGACCCAATTCCATAAATAATACTGACTATTCAACTCATAATATTATAATGATATTGTGAAAAAAATTAATGTCTGAACCAGGAATCGAACCGTGGACCTCTCGTGCAAGACCACTACACTATTCGAGATATGGTACAAACATTAACAATTCTTTCCACATATACAAATCTACAATTCTCGTTTCGTCCGCTGCCAGGTAGATGTCACTACCAACATCAACGGCCGGCTTCATTTAAAGTATCTATGTTTAAGAAAATTCTCATACATAATTGGTAGTGATATCTACCTGGCAGCGGACGAAACGAGAATTATAGATTTGTATATGTGGAAAGAACTGTTAATGTTTGAACAATGTCTCGAATAGTGTAGTAGTCTTGAACGCTGTTACGGAATACGAGAGGTCCACTGTTCGATTCCTGGTTCAGACATTAATTTTCTTTTCACAATATCATTATAATATTATAATATGATCAATTATTGGAACTGTGTTAAAATAATAATATTGGAAATTGTTAATATTTAACTCATGCCCCAAATTTAATTCAATGACCAATCACGTTTCAATGAATTTTATTTTACAACCAATCACAGTCGTGTTTCACCTCGATAATTATCGAATTTTTATTACCAAAATAAAGAAAGGTCCTCCTTTTTAATATTCTGAACAGGTCATAGAATAATTTGCAGTGACTGACTCTCTAACAAATGCTTTGAATATAGCAAATAATGAACCCGACCTACACATTTGATAATTGTGTGTTCATTAATTGTGTTTTAAATACTGATATTACGAGTTGTTTCCGAAAAAAATAATTAATAACCTATAATGTTCGTTATAATATACAGTTTGATGTGTTTCATTTTTTCACCACTAGGGTGCATTCTTACAATATTGCGATCCTATTTGGCAACAAATAGAATGATCAGGTAACAGTGATGAATAAATGAAACATAACCAAACATTTATCATTGGTTTTCGAACATCGCCGTTTGCATTAAATATATAAACATTTTAAAATAACTATATTTAAATAATGATTTGTGAGTAAACAGCTTAATTTTATTCGTTAAATACTCCTAACAAATGCCACTCTTTTTTTCCAAATCCTCTAGACAAATTGGAAATCACTCGTGGCATTACTTATGATAATCGCTTAAAACATATTTATTGCTTGCGATACAACATACTATGATAGTTGCACTTGGTGAAATCACTCATTTGTGTTCAGACAACATTATATCAATGCTAATAACAGTGAATTTCAAAAGAGCTATATAGAAAAAAATTAAAATAAAGTTCTCTTGGATCATTCATGATAAATTAAGAATAAAATTTACAATTCCGTACCAAGATAAAAAAAAGTTGAGTGTATATAACGTATTGAAAGCACTTGTTAAAGCAGTTGTCAGTGGTGTTTTATCTTGGATTTCGTTTGATGTGTCTTCACTCGCTTTTCACTGCTCTCTTTAAATATTGTTAAAGTGCCTGGAAATGTCTTTATCAAATCTTTTCACTTAGATAAAAGAGTTGTGGGTTGCATTCGTGTGGGTTATGTTCTTTGCCTCTAGTCCCGAGAGTTGCGGGTTAAAACCCGGCCGGGATCGATTGATTTATAGGATGAAGAAATCAATGGGACAAGTCCTGCGGGAAGGACTTTAAGCCGTGGGTCACGAATCTCAAGATTTTCGGGCTCATAAAAACATCTTAATCCAAACTAGTAACTCAGAGCAAAATTTAACCGATCTTCCCCAACCATGTAATTTCTCTAGACGTCTTATTAATAAAGGTTGTGCTGACTACACATCACTCACTAACATCTGTAGGAAAATAAGCGCAACACAATTAGCTTGGTCAAGAAACTGCCGCTAGGGGGCACCCATATCCCCATCAGGTATGTATGAGGTATATACATACATACAAACATAAAATACAAGCGTTATTCGATGATTAACTTTCACATCTGACTATAATATCACAAAGAAAATAATGATGAATCTAATTACTAGGTTGTTTTTCCACTTATGGTATATAAAATAACATGATACCTGAAACGATGCTACGACTCGAATATCTATTTTTTTTTTCAAAATTGTTAATTTCGTACATTTCGTAAAATTAACTGCCTAAGAACATTGATTAAAAACATAATGACTTCTATAACTATCAAATATCAATGCTAGTGATGAACTTTAAGGTGTTTTAAATAAAATAAAGTCCTACCTGCCGTCAAAAACATGTATTGTACAACTTCTTAATGATGGTCACGTGTAGTCGTATTGAAACACTTAAGACTCTTGTAGGCGTAAACGTAGGTGGGATATTATTAAACACTTCTTACAGTTCCTGCAGAAAACTGTGATGTTCCTAGAAACGAGTTTCAGCAATATATGAGGCGAGACTGAGAGTGCAATACTGACAATGAAGAAAAATCTTCATACTTCCACTGTCTGATATCGACCACGGGCTGTCTACTCAATAATCAGATATCTTTCTACTTGAGCTATCTGGCCCATATATTTGAGATTAATTGAGAATATTATCATTAACTAAATATAAATCTTAATGTGATTTGAATTCACTAACTTTCTAAGAAAATTTTAATTAAATTACAGTTGAATCTAGCATTAGTTTAGTTGTCATATTATTACTTTTGACTGACAATATCATGTAAAAATAGAAGAAAGGAAGAACGAATAAAAATAGAAAAATCCTAAGAGATGATACAATTATAATCCTAAAGCGATTTGAAGTATTTTAAAAATCTACATACACAAAAAATGAGTAACCATATCATTAATACTTAATTTTACAGAGTTATATTTTGGGGTTATTTTAATTATATTATTTTTAGTCTGATCATATTAATATTGAGGTAAGATGATCAGACTAAAAATAATATAATTAAAATAACCTCAAAATATAACTTCCTAAAATTAAATATTAATTACAACTTCTTAAGTTACAAGGAAGAAACAAAACCAGAAATTGTGTTTGTGTTATAAATAACGAAAAACTAGATGGCGTCCTCCAAACTCAACTTTAATAACGATTTTTTGAAAAATAAATATGAAGTCAAAAAGTTTCTAAAATTAAGAGAGAATAAATTTAAAAGATTAGCGGACATTAAATTAATCAACCAATGTCTAAAATTAGAATTGGTTCCCATGTTCATAAGGAAAACCGTCAAGGATAGCAATTACAACAAACAATAAAACATTTTGGAAAACAAATTACTAAAACTAGAAAATAATAAACACTATGAAATAATCAGTAATAAAAAAAATATTGAGGTAAGATGATCAAATTAGAAATAATATAACCATATCATTATCTATACCCGTTTATACCCAGTGGAGCAAATGTGATCCCTTGCCCAAGTCATTTGACCAAGCTACTTTAGTTACGCTTATATCCCTACATGTGTTAGTGAGATACGCTTATATCCCTACATGTGTTAGGGAGTTAGGCTTAGATCCCTACATGTGTTGGTGGGTAAGAATTAGTTAATTCATCGCCTCCAATATATATATATATATATATATATATATATATATATATATATAGTGGGTTTGTCTAGTAGTTTCCTACTAAACTTAACTTTTTTTTTGATAGAAGGAACAGGGGAATTAGTTAGATTTTTTTTTATTCATATCCAACCAGAATGATACTTTCTATTTGCATACGCCATCTTACGATCAATTCCTAATAAACTAGATATTACGTGGATGGTAGAAGCAGATTAAATTTTACTCAAAGGCTTTAATTTAGGATTGAAAATCTTTTAGACATGTTGATCTACATCAAAGACCAAGCTATTTTAATAAATAAAGGTGTAAGACAAAGGGTGTGGTTTATCACCTACTCTTTATATATATATATATATATATATATATATATATATATATATCAAAGGCATCATCCAAAATTGGAAAAGAAATGTTAATTTAGGTATAAGAATGAACAATATATATATATATATATATATATATATATATTTATGTCATCATCCAAAATTGGAAAAGAAATGTTAATATATGTATAACAATGAACCGTTAAAATATTAAACGTTTTAATGTATGCTGATTAAGCGGTCATTATTCAAGAAAATGAAAATAATTTGCAATACTCATTACATCAATTAAATCAGTTATGCCAGGGATATCATTTGAAAATATCAAAAGAAAAAACATAAATAATTGCATTTTGGGAAAATGAGCATATAAGATCAAAAAATCATAATAGACAACAGACCTCTGGAACAGGTAACAAATTTTAATTATTTAGGTTGTAATTTTACTACAAACAGAAAAACTGAAAGATACATACAAATATGAAACTTCAAAATTTCAAATGATAAAACATTAAAAAACAAAACAAAAAGAGATACTAAATTGAAGTTTTATAAAACATTGGCAGTTCCTGCATTACTTTATGGGAGTGAAACTTGGTTAATAACAAGACAATTACGAAGTAGAATACAAACCGAAGAAATGAACTTCCTGAGAGCAACAAACGGCTGCAAAAGATTGGATCGGATAAAGAATGAAGATATAAGAACAGAGTTAAATATATATACTGAATGATAAAATCAAAGAATATAGAGATAAATGGTTTAGACATGTAAAAAGAATGAATGTAACAAGAATAACAAAAGCAGAATTTAACTACAAGTCAAGAGGTTCAAAGGATGTAGAAATGCCAGTGAAAAGATGTACAGAACAACTGTGAGGCGGAACAGGAAATTTTCCTAACCCATGAAGTGAAGAAGAAGAAAACTTGAGACTCGGATCCCACGTCTCCCGGAGGACTTGTCCTTGAATTCTTTCATCCTACAAACTCCATTGAGCCAGGCCTGGTTTGAACCCGTGTTCCTAGGCACCAGAGTCAAAAAAAAACATATCACTATCGAAAGTGAATTAGGTATAAAATTAGAATATATTTTAAGGTTTACATTGGAGCCTTATAAATATTCTAAGTGAAGAGGACCATTATTTTCAGGTGAACAAGGCCGACACGTGGTTCCCAGACAGATTGGCACAACACGCTACGTTACGTAAAACACTAGCAATTTATTTTTAAGGGCTCAGAACTGGAGTCGGTTTCTCTTTCATTAAATATGATCTGGAAACTTATCAATAATTCCAATTCACCCTCTCGGAGCCATGTCACCGACTCGCTAAAATATTGAGTTTATTGATCATCATCTGACCCATTTTTTAAACTTCCAGTTCATCACCGCTGCATAGTTATTACAATTAAATCCAATCCGATACTAACGATTTTACTCTTTTTCTAATTTATATTCCTCCTCATCGCTTTGCGCATTACTATTTTTTTAACAGATTCACTTCTTTCCTATATCATAATCTGCCAAATAATAAAATCATAACACTTCGAAAAACTGTTTAATAACAAATTAACTGACGCCTCTGTAATAGTAGTATTTCATTAATTACTTTTTAAATTTTTAGTCATTAAATAGTAGGCCTACTAAGATTTGTCAATATTCAAAGCTAAACAGGTGAACGCAGACTTTCACGGCCGCCGGTAATCATAATACAAATTCTGGGCTATGTGGACGTGGTCCATGACTGATGTTTCTTCCAGACGTTTCTCCATCAACTGCGGAGGGCAGTACTTCTAGGTAGTGCTTCCTGGTCGGAGACCACAGTTGAGGGAGAAACGTCTAGAAGAAACACCAATCATGGAAAGGCCACATAGCCCGGATTCTCTTAATATTATTCTAAGCTAAAATGCATACGTATTACATTAGCTTTTCTGTAGTTTGATAGCTAAAGTCAACACCGTTGCAATTCATTTCTGGTCGTGAAAAGCCAACAAAGTTTGATTAGAGACCTCTTATTTTAAGCTTAAAGCTATTTCACGTGTCGTAAAATTATATTTATAGTATTGAAAGTTAGGATATAAAATGCTTATATGATCCATAGTAGAACTTTGTTATTATCTACGATAGGATCTACAGCTTTAGTTCCCTTTCGAAGTAACACGTACTCAGGATTTTTAAGCCCTGAAAAATCAATCTACCTCGGCAGGGATTGAACCTGCGAACCTCGGAATTAGAGGCAAGTATGTTAATCAGTAGTTCTTTAGTTTGTCTATTATTAATGTGTATTATTTATTATTATAATTTTCCCGGAAATGATAAGGTAATTAGGCTTTCTCTTCTATCCAATTAGGTTTATACCTAAGTTGTACAAGAATGCTGGAAACAATTTTTGAGCGATTTGATAATAAGAACATTAATTAAAGTAATAAGAGAAAAAAAGTATAGCTCTTGAACTTGGATTTGAACCAGACGCACAGTTTTATACTCTGGCGCTCTACGAATGACCTACTTAGACATACATCTCAGACCAAATCTAAATTTTTCTCACTTTATGTCCCAATCCTCGTAAAGCGTTTTTTTTCAAGAAGAGGCATAATCTAGCTAATTTAAATTACTTTAAACGATTTGTTTCCTGGTTTGTCTATTACTTCGGAGGAAAAGTGAAGCTACGCGTAAAATTGGTAATTTGTTGTTGAAAGCTCGATCCAGGTCCATATTTTTCTCGTTAGTCAAATAAGTACAGGGACAATTTCCAATGTTAATAGTAATGATATTACTAGATGGCCAATAAGTTGAACATGTGCCGGCCGTTCTGAAAAATGCTTGCTCGGAACGGGATATACAGATTGAAACATGCAATTATATCTAACGTATGAAGAATGGTGATATATAGTTGATTCCTCCCAATCTAGGAGAGCGTAGATCAATCCCAACTATTACTTAATTTACAAATAACTATTTTTAACAATCAGCGACCGGATTCGAAATAAGGAATGTTAAATACCGACTCGTTATTTGAAGTGGAAACTTGTGCCAAAACCTGGAGAACATAATTCACCACTAACAAGAAACTGCAGGCTGTTTTTATAGCTGCGGTTCCAGACACGAACATAATTCAAAATAAAATATACTTCTGTCTCTTGTATGTTATTTCTCGTCATTGTAATTCCATTCTGGTCTCTCACTCACGTTGTACAGCGTAGGCGATAAAAAAGTTATCTTACCACACATTCCGTAAATCAGTAGTCTGTTTCCACAACACATCAATAATTATTTAATATTACAATTAAAATACATTAAAAATGTATTTTCACATATAGAACTTCACATGGTTAAATTATTCAGTGTCAAAACGTAGTTAAGATGAACACATGTGTCAATCTGTATATGTACACCGACTTGATAGATATTTTGGAAATTAATTGTAAGTTAGATCATGCCTGAGTGATTACAAAAGAGTATAATAAATAAAATCTTGGACGAAACTAATAATGTGGTGAACATCCGCTACAAGCGAAATCTACACTTGTTAGTTTATTTTATTAATGTATGTATTAGTACGAACAGAAATTCAGTAAAAATTAGAAATAACATAAAATTACACAAAATATCTGTGCCTGTCTTGGAAATGAGGGCATCAGGAACTGTGGAAAATGAACGTGCTGATCAACTATCTAAATCTGCAGCATCTTCTGAGCTTCATTATTCATTTTCAAAGTGTCCAATATCCAATGTTAAAAAGAAACTGTTGGACTATATCATCACTGATTGGAATGAAAATTGGATAAGGAGTGTAAATGGTGCTTTGGCTAAAGAACTCCTCTTTCCTACAGTACACCATAGGCTAAATATAAAACATTTTATTCCAAATTTCATTTTAACACAATTTATGACTGGCCATGGAAAATTTGGAGTTATTTTAGGACATTTAATATTAACCCAGACAGTGATAATAATTGCAAATGTCAAGAATCAATACAATCTGTAAAACGTGTTTTATTTGATTTTCCTATATTTGAAAGACAATGATTCTTGTTGAACTTACTTTTAAATGATAACGAGACCTCTGCCTCAATGTGTGAAGTAAATTTTAAGAACGAAAATTATTATAAACATTATATGCAATTCATAATACACATTCATAACAATATGTAGTATTTTTAAGACACTTATAGATGATTTATGTAATTCATAACACTCATTCAAAACCATAAGATAATATTTCTGTTTTACAATGTATAGAATAATATTGTTATAGTAAGCTGCAACCATAACATGCGTTTGTGGCGAAATAGGGTATCAAAATATTTGGAGATTCAATAATAGCATCATGACTATCTTTATAACTTGTTCGTGTGTGTGTGTGTGTGTGTGTGTACAGCTCCACAAAACTAGTACAAAGTGAAACATAACTTTTGTCACCCGGTCAAATATATCTATAAGACTGTACTTTACATATTTAATATTTAAATAAAAAAATCAACATAAAATAATTCCTCATTTAATACCTGACCTACCATACAATTCAGATTAAAAATGACACGACTGGCTTGCAAAACACCCCCATAAAATAAACTTTTTTCCTTAATCAAAGTGAATTTTAAGCAATCATCCAGAGGACGAAATGGACAAAAATCACTTCGAAAAAATATATTTATGTCAAACGAAAAATATTAGGGAACAAGGCAGCAAATTTCAATTTCAGGCAGCAAATCAGACAATAATATATTGAAGATAATTTTATACACATTAAAATATATTTCAAACAGTCCTATGCGTAAAAAATGTTAATATTTTAATAAGTATTTTTTCATATGCAAAGTATTTTATTGCCTCTTACTTTCCATTCATCAAATATTAATTTTAAATTTTAATAATCATGATTGAAGTTTTATTTTAAAATGTCCAACTTCGTTTAGGCCTTTTCTGATAGTGAATATCTTCGACTTTTTACTTCCGCTACTATAGCAAATTACTATCAGAGATATGAAAACTATTTAAACTTTAATAGGAACTCGATAAATGCAGAACTGCAAATATAAAATAAATAGCTTTATGCCGAACGGCGAAGATAATTTTTTAACTGAAAGATTAAAGGAAAAACAAAAATTATAACGGTATTAATATTGTGGATTATACCACCCTAACTTCAGCACTTACTTCTTGTTATCTATAAATTGTTTGTTGTAATATATTGTAATTGCTTTTTCATAAGGCTAGTCTGAGAAGATGGTGAAATTTTGGTCCCTTTTAGGATTATGTTTATTTGCTCAACTTATCGCAGGAAACATTTTAGCGATACATTATTGCCTCAATATTTATGTGAATGAAACGTGACACGTTAATTTACAGTACATTTGGGATTGCATTGGAGTTCTAGAAATGTTTTTACATTTCAATTCGAGAGGTGCAGGGAATGAGAAATACAATTTCTTTGATGCGTGTTTATATTACTGACCTGTGTTTTGAGCAGGCCTGATAAGGATAAATAATTTATCTAGAATAACTAAACATTTAGGGTTCCTTTCATACCCAAGAGCTGACGTTTGCTTCTGTTAGTAGTCCCACAATATTTTTTTTGTCTAATGCCACCAGGTTGTCTTTTATGATAGTTCTGGTATTTTCCCCTGGCATTGGTCGAATAGTAATACATTTCGTAGGTTGGGGCACCTGGAAGGCGGAGTTACATCACCCCGATGATATGATTGGTAATAAATGATAATGAAGCGCCAGGAGAGTTCGTAACCTAAACGTAACCTATATTCGAGACCATGGGCAACCACAAGAATAATTCCCTTTAAGAAACAATTCTATGGTCTGACCGGGAATCGAACTCCGGACCTAATGAACAGTAGTCAGTAATGCTGACCACTAGCCCATGAGGCTGTTCGTTAAACAAATTTGGAGCACGGGTGTATCTGTATTACTATTTGTAATAAAACATTAACTGGATAATTGCCAATTTGGTTTGCAAAGAAATATTCAATATATCAACATGCATAATAATAAACACATTTAACAATTCACGTATTGCTTTAGGGAAGTACTTTACATTTTATAACAATCCACAACAGTTAAATGTCTTCAAAACATGTTCCTTCTGATTTTATAAAACGTATACAATTTCGTATACCTGACAACTTCACGACCCTCCATGGTATCTTTATCTTGTCGTGGTGGAGTCACTTGCGTGCTTATATGATATGCCGGCGGTAGCATTGCTGCCGATAGGGTTACCCATGCCGGACTGGTCGAAGGTGATAAGCCAGACGAAAAAAATAGCTTGGTCGAAAGAGTGACGATCTTTCACCGTAAAAATACAACTGTCAAGAAATGCGGACATGGGTTCAACTGGGGTAAAAAATTTTCTGAGGTCAAATAGTCCCCCATTCGGTTCTCCGGGCGGGGACTATTTCAGGGAACCCATGCCAAAGGCTCAAACACAGGACTGCGATGGGCAGGACATGTTGCACGTATGGGGAATGAAATACTTGCATGGAAGCTTCTTGTAGGAAAGCCAGAGAGAAACGCCCAGTTGGTAGACCAAGAAGAGGTGGGAGAATAACATTAACTATGATTTGAGGGAAGTAGATTATACAGGGAATGATTGGAAGACATTAGCACAGGATAGGGATGTATGGAGAACTTATGTCCGCGCGGCCATGAATCTACGGGTTCGATAGTCCCAGTGAGTAAGACAACTTCACGTATATATTTACAATTCCAGAAGATCTAAACTAGTGCAATCCTAGACACTTGTTAACACTAATGTGAAGTATAAAACGTGTTTACTCATTATGCAGAGACTAAGTCCATCACTCACTTGAGTCGCTTTATTAACTATACATGCCCCATTAGGCTGTTAAAGGGAAATATCACCTAAGAGAAATAAAATATGACATAATTACATTAAGAGGCCTGTATCTTGATTCGTGCATTGCAATGGAAGTGTCTTATAAAAGCTTTTATAATTTAAGTTAGCATTAAATGTTAAAGCTTCTGAAAAATGTATCATTGTTAAAGCGTATCTATTAAACAACTCTTACAAAAATGGCAAAAGAATAGAGCAGATTAATAGAAGCAGGTAATAAACATATCAAGTATCCATTAGACCGGACATGTTCTAAAAACGAGTTTTTAATACTGACCTTTACAATGAAATCCAAGGTCCTACTTTGTTGCTGCCATAGTCTAATTTACATGCAAGTGTCCTTGCAATTCCTTATTTGAATTATTATTGTATTTCGACGTGACTAAAATCCTACTTCAATTCTCATTACACAACACTTCAAAATAAAGAATACAACAAGAATACGTATTCTATAAAATTCTAATAAATCATGTTTGTAAAATAAGTGATTTTCAATAAAATAAGATGAGCACCTGCACAAGTTCATAAATATGGTAACTGTAATGATGTGTGTGTGCGCGCGTCTGTTTGTAGTTGATGTTATGTTTCCCAATAAATAATATTTATGTTTTAAAATGATAAAGGCATAGGTGCCCAATTCTGGAAATGCGTGCTGTTATGCATTACAGAGACTCATGACGTCCCAACTCCTTTCAAAAAACGTTAAACTGAAAATATATAAAACTATTATTCTACCAGTTATATCATATGGGTGCGAAAAATGGACTCATACTTTAAGAGAGGAAAGGAGATTACAAGTATTTGAGAATAAAGTTCTTATGAAAATGTTGGGACCAAAGAGAGATGAACAGACAGGTGAATGGAGAAGACTACACAACAGTGACCTACATGGTCTTCATAGGAAGCCAGATATAATAAGAACAGTTAAGTCTCTTAAACTGCGATGGGCAGGACATGTGCCACGATTGGGGAATGAAAGACGTACATGGAAGCTTCTTTTAGGAAAACCAGAGGGAAAGCGCCCAGTTAGTAGACCAAGAATGAGGTGGGAGAATAACATTAACTCTGATTTGAGGGAAGTAGATTATACAGGGAATGATTGGAAAAACATTAGCTCAGGATAGGGATGTATGGAGAGCTTAAGTCCGCGCGGCCATGTACCTACGGGTTCGATAATGCCAGTGAGTTAGTTAAAGGCAGAGATGCGAAGTAAACAGGTCCAGAAGACCATGGGGACATGGACGCATTTTTAATCAACGCCGACACGAGGAGAAAGTAGGTTCGATAGATCTACATTACAGCTGAATTTTACATTCTGGAAACACGTACTCATTTTGTGGGAGGCTCAGTACACTAAGAATATGTGTTATAATCTCCACGCTTCTGCAGAATGGAATCGACTCCTAGATATTCAACCCGTATTCGGTAGCCTAACGCCGGAGATATCTTGTAAATTTAAAACTGTTACAAAAACATAATTTACTGATATGATAAAAGCTTTCTATTTCTTCACATATAACTCGAATTTCAATCATTCATTTAATTTTGATTATTACTCATCTTTTATCAAACCATTTTGGATCCTGCACACAGACATAATTGCATCCATGCTAGGCATATACCCTTTAAAGTTTTGATTGATTTAAAGATTACACTGTGCAACAAAAAATAAACTTTTTTTTTTGTCTCAGAAAGAAAAATATGTGATTCTGATAGTATTTTTTCTCTTAAATTCAAATATGATATCGGTTTTTCTCCATCACGCAAGGTTTCCGAGCGACAGACATTTATTATAATTTCAAACACTTTAATATTTTCTACATTCCTAACTACACAATATTCGAACATTCGGACTCACCTAGAAAGTACGAAATGATGATTTTCTGCTATATTTCGCCTGTGGAGCATCCCTCTTGGTTGAAGGTCCAACAATAATCGACCAGCATATTAGGATTCCATTTGCCTTTATATCTCTTTTACATAGCTGAAACATCCTGAGTTAGCTCATTTGGGTTTATTTTACAATGAACAAATGGACGAAAAAACGTTTATTAAAAAATAATTATTTAAATCCATTAATTGAAATTGGAATAAAAAACTATGAGTGATGGAGAAATTCCGAATACATATTTAAAAACACGATAAAAACTGCATTAAGTACAACTATTGGTACTCATGAGACAAAAATCATGTTGACCAGTGTTATCATTAAAATCGTTAAAATAATAAACCAGTTTAAATTCATAAAGAAATGTAATGTAGAAGCAGAAAAGTGAACTCTTATCACAATATTATTTGCACTGAAATATATATAAACATATACCGGTAATAGATTCTATTCAAGTTACTAATAACATAGAAAGTATCAAAGTATTGTTGACATCTTAAATTTTAAGAGTAAATCTTATAGAACGGGGTTTACAACATAAGTTAGACAAGGAAAATAATTCACACTCTGTATTCTAAATTTTCTTTATTATTCAATACACTAGCAAAATTGTGCTTTTTGCATTATAATTTGACATGTTTGTTCCTTGGTCCCGTGAAAGAAACAGCCACGAGCTGTTAACATAATAAATATACACTACATTTTTCGTTCCACATACTTCCCTCATGGAGATTCGGTGCCCCCTAGCGGGAGTGTCTTAACCTAACTAATTTAGCTACTCTTATTTCCTTATAGATGTCAGTGAGTTACATGTGGTTAATCCATCGCCTTAATGAGACATCTGTTAGCAACTAAGGTGTTACTAAAAGTCCGTCGCCGAGGCGTAGTCGGTATGAGTCCCTACCTTGCACTCCAGCGAGCTGGGTTCGATTCCCGGCGAGGAAGGAGATTTTAAATCTCCACCTTGAGTCTGGGTGTGTGTCCTGTCCTTGTGTCTATATGTGAGATAAAACAAAGTTAACAAAAAAAGGCAAAAATGAAAGAAAAAGAGTGTAAAACGAAAAGAAAAAAAAATAGACGGAGAAGTCAATAAATAAAACAAATGGCCAAAAATTGAACTTCATAGTACCATGTACTGTAAAATGCAACGTGGACAAAACATACAGACCTTATTATAAATCCTGAGACGTCGCTAGCAATTATCTGGCATCAAAGTCTATTAAATAAATCTGATTATTCATCGACGAATTCTGTAAATATAAATCAAACTAAAATTCCATTTAAACCATCCGTGAATAATCGTGATGTATATTTCGACCATAATCTTAGTTGGCAAGTTCATTTATAGCAAACTTGTAAAAAAAATTCAATTTTTAATTCCCTGAACCGTTTAAAAAATTCCTTCCTCTTTAATTGAAAAAAAGAGTGCTTTTCTCCATTCTGATAATGCCGCATTTCGATTATTGTGACTTACTCGTAACTGACTTGAGTACTGCAACGAGGTCATAATGCTTGTGCGCGTTATGTATGCAACCTCCGTAAATCAGACCACATTTCTCCAGTATTTGTAATGTTATCTTTTCTCCAATTGGAAGACAGACGAAAAATACATTATCTCTGCTTCTTTTACAACACGTTGTCCACGTCATCACCCCTTTATATTTCTACTCGCTTCCACTCGCCATCTTCCCACCATTCCATCGCATCGCCCATTTATATTTATACTCGCTTCCATTCGCTATCTTCCCACCATAACTTAAAAACACGATCGCGAGAAAATTTAACTCTCGCTGTTCCTCTACATCGAATATCTCACTATTCCTCATCCTTCCTTGTTTCATCCACCCGAATCTGGAATTCCCTCCCCTCGTATATAAATGACTCTCCGACTCAAAACCAGTTTAAAAAAGACTCACTACATATTATTTCCTTTGACAATATGATAATTATGTAACCGTGTTCCATATATAATTTTATTATTCCTTCATATTTTAAACTTTCTTTTACCGAGCTTATTACTTGATAAAATTATAGGTTATTTTATTATTATCATCATCATCATCATTATTATTACTATCTTTCTTTCCTTTGTCAACTCTATGTTATTATAATCTTTCTTTCCTTTGTCAACTCTATGTTATTATTATCTTTCTTTCCTTTGTCAACTCTATGTTATTATTATCTTTCTTTCCCTTGTCAACTCTATGTTATTATTATCTTTCTTTCCCTTGTCAACTCTATGTTATTATTATCTTTCTTACCTTTGTCAACTCTATATTATTATTATCTTTCTTTCCCTTGTCAACTCTATGTTATTATTACCTTTCTTTCCCTTGTCAACTCTATGTTATTATTATCTTTCTTTCCCTTGTCAACTCTATGTAATTATAATCTTTCTTTCCCTTGTCAACTCTATGTTATTATTATCTTTCTTTCCCTTGTCAACTCTATGTTATTATTATCTTTTTTTCCCTTGTTAACTCTATGTTATTATTATCTTTCTTTACCTTGTCAACTCTATGTTATTATTATCTTTCTTTCCTTTGTCAACTCTATGTTATTATTATCTTTCTTTCCTTTGTCAACTCTATGTTATTATTATCTTTCTTTCCCTTGTCAACTCTATGTTATTATTATCTTTCTTTCCCTTGTCAACTCTATGTTATTATTATCTTTGTTTCCCTTGTCAACTCTATGTTATTATTATATTTCTTTCCTTTGTCAACTCTATGTTATTATTATCTTTCTTTCCCTTGTCAACTCTATGTTATTATTATCTTTCTTTCCCTTGTCAACTCTATGTTATATTATCTTTCTTTCCCTTGTCAACTCTATGTTATTATTATCTTTCTTTCCCTTGTCAACTCTATGTTATTATTATCTTTCTTTTCCTTGTCAACTCTATGTTATTATTATCTTTCTTTCCCTTGTCAACTCTATGTTATTATTATCTTTCTTTCCTTTGTCAACTGTATGTTATTATTATCTTTCTTTCCCTTGTCAACTCTATGTTATTATTATCTTTCTTTCCCTTGTCAACTCTATGTTATTATTATCTTTCTTTCCTTTGTCAACTCTATGTTATTATTATCTTTCTTTCCCTTGTCAACCCTATGTTATTATTATCGTTCTTTCCTTTGTCAACTCTATATTATTATTATCTTTCTTTCCCTTGTCAACTCTATGTTATTATTATCTTTCTTTCCTTTGTCAACTCTATGTTATTATTATCTTTCTTTCCCTTGTTAACTCTATGTTATTTTTATCTTTCTTTCCCTTGTCAACTCTATGTTATTATTATCTTTCTTTCCTTTGTCAACTCTATGTTATTATTATCTTTTTTCCTTTGTCAACTCTATGTTATTATTATCTTTCTTTCCTTTGTCAACTCTATGTTATTATTATCTTTCTTTCCCTTGTCAACTCTATGTTATTATTATCTTTCTTTCCATTGTCAACTCTATGTTATTATTATCTTTCTTTCCCTTGTCAACTCAATGTTATTATTATCTTTCTTTCCTTTGTCAATTCTATGTTATTATTATCTTTCTTTCCCTTGTCAACTCTATGTTATTATTATCTTTCTTTCCTTTGTCAACTCTATGTTATTATTATCTTTCTTTCCCTTGTTAACTCTATGTCATTTTTATCTTTCTTTCCCTTGTCAACTCTATGTTATTATTATCTTTCTTTCCTTTGTCAACTCTATGTTATTATTATCTTTCTTTCCCTTGTCAACTCTATGTTATTATTATCTTTCTTTCCTTTGTCAACTCTATGTTATTATTATCTTTCTTTCCCTTGTCAACTCAATGTTATTATTATCTTTCTTTCCCTTGTCAACTCTATGTTATTATTATCTTTCTTTCCCTTGTCAACTCTATGTTATTATTATCTTTCCTTCCCTTGTCAACTCTATGTTATTATTATCTTTCTTTCCCTTGTCAACTCTATGTTATTATTATCTTTCTTTTCCTTGTCAACTCTATGTTATTATTATCTTTCTTTCCCTTGTCAACTCTATGTTATTATTATCTTTCTTTCCTTTGTCAACTGTATGTTATTATTATCTTTCTTTCCCTTGTCAACTCTATGTTATTATTATCTTTCTTTCCCTTGTCAACTCTATGTTATTATTATCTTTCTTTCCTTTGTCAATTCTATGTTATTATTATCTTTCTTTCCCTTGTCAACTCTATGTTATTATTATCTTTCTTTCCTTTGTCAACTCTATGTTATTATTATCTTTCTTTCCCTTGTCAACTCAATGTTATTATTATCTTTCTTTCCCTTGTCAACTCTATGTTATTATTATCTTTCTTTCCCTTGTCAACTCTATGTTATTATTATCTTTCTTTCCCTTGTCAACTCTATGTTATTATTATCTTTCTTTCCCTTGTCAACTCTATGTTATTATTATCTTTCTTTCCTTTGTCAACTCTATGTTATTATTATCTTTCTTTCCCTTGTCAACTCTGTGTTATTATTATCTTTCTTTCCCTTGTCAACTCAATGTTATTATTATCTTTCTTTCCCTTGTCAACTCTATGTTATTATTATCTTTCTTTCCCTTGTCAACTCAATGTTATTATTATCTTTCTTTCCCTTGTCAACTCTATGTTATTATTATCTTTCTTTCCCTTGTCAACTCTATGTTATTATTATCTTTCTTTCCCTTGTCAACTCTATATTGTTTAGCCTATATCTCTTATGTATCATTAATCAACATGTATATAATTCATAATTATGATTATATGTATAATTTTACCCTGGTGAAGTGGAAGAGAAGACCTTACTCCATCAGGAAAAAATAAATAAATATTCACACAAGAAAAGCAAATGTCACCAAGATATGAATAAACCACGGAAAATAACACTAGCCGAGAGTGAAAATATAACTGGAATAAAATAAATGTTTGGTAAGTATATCCACCATGCTGATAACGAAAAAGACAATGAAAAGCTCGAATTAGCTCTCGTTTATAACATACCAGCTAATACGCGGCGTGCGCTGCTACGCTTTAATAAATTAAATATTGAGAGTTAATTAATTATAAGTTATACATTGATACAAACCAAACATGGCGATTGCTAGAGTTTTTTTATTTCATATTTCAGGTAAACCCCCACTTCTAATGGTTGAATATCACTGATTTTTGGAGAATGCATACCGCGGTTTACTTTAATACGGACTTCCGAGTTTTGTTGTGAAACATCGAAAATTGCGATTGCTAGAGCGATTTTTAAAATTTCCCTTCAGGTGAACTCTTACACCTAATGATTTTAGAACATAATAGATAACGGCTAAACACTTGCCACATCTGAAATCCTATACATACAAATCGTCACGGAGATCGGGAGAACGGTTTAGAAGTTTATAAAGGACAAACATACATATATTCGATTATAAAACATATATAAAACAATAGAAAAACATGTGAGTAGAAATTACTTACATTTGCATCAAATCACATAGGAATGTACAATAATACTTAAGAGTTTTATATGATTTTGTTTTCTTTGCGGTCCGAAATATATAAATAACTGGCAGAATGAATTATTGTTTCGCCAATTTAAGATTAGGCTAATTCAAGATTAGGTTCGTACATATACTTAATTGAATAAGGCTTTGTTTCAATTGACACTCACTATCAGCAAGCCCCAAATAGTAAAATTGACATTACTTCAACAACTGAAAAAAAAATTAGGACTCCTGTTTCAATGGACTATATTAACATAATAATATCCAGGAAGACATACATGAAAGAAAACAAAATACTAAGAAATGTTATTTTTCAATAAATAAAGTATTAAAATTTAAAATATCCGACACGCGAAAGAAAAACCAGATTGTATAAAACCCTAGCTAACACCCGGCGTGCGCTGCTGTGACGGAAAGAAAAATACAATTAATGTATTCCTATGTTTAATTCAATAAGTGAAAGGAAAAAAAATATCGTAATTATTTTAGATACTCCGTGCTGATTAACTGGCGATGACCGGGAATCTACTTATCCCTATCTTCTTGCCATAAATGAGATGAAAGACGAAAATCAATGTGTTTTTATGTTTAGTTGAACAACTAAATGGAAACATTTGTAACGTAATTATTTTTTAGATACCCCGAGCAGATTACTCGGCGTTACCGGAAATCTACTTATCCCGATTATCTTGGCATAAATGAGCTCAAAGACTAAAATTAAAGTGTTTATGTTTAGTTGAATAAGTTTAGGCAAAATTTATATCGTAATTTTTTTCGATGCCCCGTGTTGTTTACCCGGCATTTCCCGGGAACGTTTATCCTGATCATCTTGGCATAAATGAGCTGAAAGACGAAAATTAAAGTGTTTTTATGTTTAGTTGAATAAGTAATAGGTACAATTTATTCGTAATTATTTTAAGATATCTCTAGCTGATTACAGGCTGTTGCCCGAAAATCTACTTATTCCAATCTTCCTAGCATAAATGAGCTCAAAAATGAAAATTAATGTATTTATATTTAGTTGAATAAGTAAGAAGAAAAATAATTATAAATTTATATCGTAATTATTTTCAGATACCCCGTATTGCTAAACCGGCATTGCCCGAAAATCTACTTTTCCCGATCTTCTTGGCATAAATGAGCTGAAAGGTGAAAATTAATGTTTTGAGTTTAGTTGAATAAGTATTACGTAACATTTATATCCTAATTATTTTTAGATACCCCATGCTGATTACCCAGCGTTGCCCGGGAATCTACTTATCCCGATCTTCTTGGCATAAATGAGCTGAAACGCGAAAAGTAAAGTGTTTTTATGTATAGTTGAATAAGTAAGAGGAACAATTTATATCCTAATTATTTTATACATCCCGTGCTGATTACCCGGAGTTGCCTGGGAACCTACTTACCCCGATCTTCTTGGCATAAATGAGCTGAGAGAAAAAAAAAATCGTTACTGTGAGTTATCCGTAAGCGAATACCCGCCGTTCGCTGTTACTCTTGCCCAGGAATCTACTTATCCCAATCTTCTTGGTATCAATGAAAGACAAGAATGGTTATTGTGAGTTTTCCGTAAAAGATGAACATATGTTTACGCGGAAGTTTTTGTAATTTTTTTAGATGTTCAATTCTGTGTACATTAATTTTGTATATTTGTTTTTGGTTTAGGCAGCGTAAGCCATGTAAGCGTCCAAAAAGATCCTTTTTCACGTTTTTCACTATAAAGGGGTGATTTTTAAGGGTGTAGAATTTGAGTATCAACTCTCTTATATCCTATGTTCATCCCGGGAATCTCATGAACAATTTGCAAAAAGCCCCATCACAATCTAATGAACGATATGGCAGCGCATAAAATACAAACGAACAAACAAACATTCATTTTTATATATTAGAAGATAGGAAGGTGCATTTATCCCTTTTAAATTATGGACTTTCAGGCAAGCAGCTAGAACAAAATCGTTATTTATCCTAGGATCATGCTTCGTACCTCATTCTCTTCAAAAACGAATAGCCCTTAAATGGTACCATTCAAATGTCCCCATCATGTATCTGGGGCGGGAAAATTTGAGGGAAATTGGATTTTTTTCTGAAAATATCCCTTGTTTCTAAAACCTAACTTTTCGGAAGATTCTGATTTTGTGTGTAACGATGACTGTGCGGAAAATCACAAAATAACACAGTGTGAACTTAATGACTTAGTGAGAGATCTACATTGCTGAAAGGTAAATCTGAACTGTTGGCGTCTTGACTACAACAGTGGAATTGTCTTGAGAATTGCACCTTACACGAAAGAAACATACGTTAACATGATACAATATTGTTATTGCGATCGAACTATGACAAGTTTAAATGGCAGATATCCCGGTATCTGAAAATTATAGGCATACTACTTGGACTATAATAGGGCTATACCAAGTTCGGTTGCTTCCAGTGCCTCTGGGATAGCCGCGCCATAGCACTTCATTATAAAAAGAAAGATTCGCTTAAGTATTAATCACTTGAACCAGACCTCACAATGTTATGCAAGAAGCACTTGTAAAATCCAAGAACATAATTCTCCCTGCTCTTCATGTAAAATTGGGCCTAAAAAACTTCGTTAAGGTCATGGACAAAACTGGGGTAGCATTTATCTATTTGCGCCAGAAATATCCACATCTTAGTGAGACGAAAAGAAAAGGGGATTTTCGTAGGTCCCCAGATATGGAATGTACAAAGATGAGCATTTCAACACCATCCTGGCAGGTAACGAAAAGTTAGCTTGGGATGCCTTTGTTCAAGAGTCAACAAACGTTCTAGGAAATAAGAGGGCGGAAAACTACAAGGATCGTGTGGCTAATCTTCTGCACTGCTTCGATAGACTGGAGTGTTACTTGTCCTTAAAATTACATTCCTTAGATACCCACTTGGACTTTATTCCTGACAACTGTGGTGCTGTAAGCAACGAGCACGAGGAACGCATTCACCAGCAAATTTCGAAGATGAAAATGAGACACCAGGGAAAGTGGAGTGCATCAATGTTAGCCGATTACTGCTGGACACTAATTAGGAAATCACCAGCAGAAAATTACAAATGCCAGGCAAAGCGGTTGCGTCCTCAGTGACCTTACTCCAAGGGATAAACAACAAGGTAAATACATGCGCAAGCTTATATAGGCAATAACATAAAGTTAGCATAACTTCAAAACGAGAGTTAATCTTGCATTTTCATCAATATTTTCGTTATCAGCACACCCAAAAACATAAAGATTAGCTGTTTCCTTGTCAGTTACAGAAAAAAAGTAAAATTTTGTTGGCTAGTGTAACTAGTGATTTTACAACTAAATAAATAAGGGCATTCAATAAAATTATATTGAAATAAATAATATGTTTATGTCTTTAGTACTTCTTTCATTAAAAGGTTGACTAAAAAATAAACCTTCTTCTTCTTCTTCTTAAAAGGGACTGCATATTCAACGAGGGAATGCTTTGGTCGTGTCAATAAATACTTTCCACAGCTTTCTGACCAGGAAACATTTAAACCAATTTTTTTACCTTCATTGATTTGATGCCATTTACATTATCTCCTTACAATCTGTCATACTACGGATTTACAAATTAATGGCTTGAATTTATCAAAATTGTTTTAACCATTCCATCATAAATAATTTTGTGTACATGCCCAAACTGATTTAGCTTTGTGTTTTAATATATAATTAATTTTACTTTTATTTTTAAGAAGTACATTATATATTAATTTGCCTGATTCCCCATAATCTATCTTTGCTCCACAAATTCTTCCTATTGTTAACATTTTATTTCAAATAGTAGAAGTTTTTGTTTTTCTGTCTCATTGAGTATTCAAGTTTCACAAGAAGAAGTTATAACCGGTTTTATTACTGTAAAATATAATTTCAGTTGGAGTTTCTGGAAATTAATTTACTCCTATGCATTAGTAAATTTACATAGTAAGTTTTATTACCGGTTTTTAGTTTCTTCTTCTATTGAAACTGCATTGTATACTACTGTCCCAATAAATTGAATAGAATATATTTCAGAAATAAATAATTTTACGTTACAGTAAATATTTACAACAGTTACGACAATATTTGAATTTTTGTTTCAATTAAAGTGATCAAGGAAGGAATCATTCTTCTTTTATTTGTGATAAATCAAATGTAATACATCCGTGACTATAACAAACAACGAAAATAAAGTTAGCGTGCTTTAGCAAAACCTTCAATATTTCAAATGGTATTTGTTTTGACTATTTAACTCATGCCACAAATGCTAGTCAATAACCAATCACGTTTCAATGAATTTTGTTTTACAACCAATGACAGTCGTGTTTCACCTCGCTCTTTATCGATTTCTCTTTATGAGCTCCTGCTTTTGTGATAAAGAAAGCTCCTCCTTTTTAATGTTCTGAACAGGACAGAACATTATTTTTCTCCAACAAATACACTGAATATAGCAAATAATGAACAAATTCCTTGATTTTACTGAGTTGTTTACTAAAAAAATAAATGAATAACCCGTAATGTTGATTATGATATATATAGTTTGATGTGTTTCATTATTTCTCCACTTGGGTACATTCTTACAATATTGCGATCTTATTTGGCAATAAATAATATGATCTAGTTGCAGTGAATGAACATAACCTCACATTTCTGATTTGTTTTCAAACATCGCCGTTTACATTAAATATATAAATATTTTAAAATAACTATAGTTAAACAATGATTTGTGAGTAAACAGCTTAATTTTATTCGTTAAATAGTCCTAACAAATGCCACTCTTGATTTCCAAATTCTCTAGATAAATTCACTCCTCACTTCGTGAGTCGTGAATTTATCGATAATTTGGAAATCACTCGTGGCATTACTTATGATAATTCCATAATACAATAATAAGACTTGACATGTTCACTGATATTAATTCATCCATACCTAAGGTACAACATTCAATTTAACATAATACTAATAATAATAATAATAATAATAATAATAATAATAATAATAATAATAATAATAATAATAATAATAATAATAATAATAATAATAATAATAATAATAATAGTAATAATAATAATAATTACAATTTCATCAGGGATATTCCACAATACAGTGTTTCACATTCAGCCCAAAGTGATTTTTCTCCAGAGGTTCCTGTCTAAAGCATCCTCTTCCCTCAAATCTTTAGCTTCCATACTTCTCCTCACTCCATCTATCCAACATACTCTAGGTCTGAATAATAATAATAATAATAATAATAATAATAATAATAATAATAATAATAATAATAATATAACGAGGGTAGCTGACCTTCACTGAGGACTGTAAAATGACATAGCGTATTGCAGTGTTACCCATTTTTTTTTGTTCGCGGATCATTCGGATTTAAAACAAATTCGGGTATCCTCAAATAAATCTTGTTACCCTCCCTATAATTAGCATTCACATTTATATTAAGTGGATATTAGGTACTTAGTGCCTACAATAACGTTACCAATACATTTTGATATATTTTTTTGCATTATGGTATCATACGGAATGTTATAGTTTTGTTGAAGAAAAGTGTAAATACATAATTCAACATTAAATTTATGACACCGCAAGAACTCTTCATAACTGTTAACGTAAACGTAAGGATCCAAAGAACACACTGTGGAAACATCTAGTATACTAGATCAAATTAATTATTTATTTGGCCCTTTAGCGAAGCTACCCTTATATATGTATTTTTATTTACTTATAACATTAGACAATAAAAATGGTAGTAAACTAGAGAAATTATTTCAAAGATTAATTACAAAGTATTATGACAACTTTCACTGCAATTTTATATCAATTGTGTCTCGAATTTTCATATAATTTACTAAGTCAACCTAAAATATTCATATGATTCCTCTAGTTATTACACGTACAGCATAGACTTCGTTGTAATCATCAAAGTTATAAAGTTTATTAAAATAATTTCCTGTTGGCTCATTCATTTTTTCTTCTCTCCCCCCCTCTCTCTCTCTCAATAAATATATATTTTTTCGATATTATAATAAAAGTTTAACATTAAGCACTGCAATCCAAATATGGCATAAAAACAAAGTAAAAGGGTGAACCGAAATTTGGACCCGAAAATTAAATACTTGAACCAAAATAATATCAATACCCGGTTCAGGTATATACATATATAAATACATATACACGCACTTAATGGGGGTGACGAAAATATTATTCGCAATTCGCGAAGTGAGAGATCAAATTCCCGGTATTGCTTGTTACTCTCCCAAAATCTCGGGTAGAAGCCCGATCTTGATTGTTATACTATTTGTCTCCCTTGTACTATCTATACATAACTACTAAACACAAGTATCTGATTTCATGAGTAAGCTTAAAAGAATGTATTTTATATACAAAGTTAGTTTTGTCAAAATACACTTTTACTTTGTAATCCATTCCCAATCTAGAACGTACACAGATATACATACATAAGAATAAGAATACATTTTATTTACAAATAAATGTTATATACAGTATTGACACCCGAAAGAGCAAATGCTCGTGCTCGGGTTCAGTTCAGTTACACGAATAATACAAATATAATATACACATTTAAAGTTAGGGCCAGTTTCATTTTTACATAAATTATGACCATAAAAAAATAATGTATTGGGAGCAGAAATTATTCTAACAAAAGAATTAATGCAATGGAGAATAATATACTTACTTACTTACTTACTCACTGGCACTATCGAACCCGTAGGTTCATGGCCGCACGGACATAAGCTCTCCATACATCCCTATCCTGAGCTAATGCTTTCCAATCATTCCCTGTGTAATCTACTTCCCTCAAATCATAGTTAATGTTATTCTCCCACCTCATTCTTGGTCTACCAACTGGGCGTTTTCACTCTGGCTTTCCTACAAGAAGCTTCCATGCAAGTCTTTCATTCCCCATACGTGCAACATGTCCTGCCCATCGCAGTCTACGAGACTTATCTGTTCTTATTATATCTGGCTGCCTGTAAAGACCATGTAGTTCATTGTTATGTAGTCTCCTCCATTCACCTGTCTGTTCATCTCTCTTTGGTCCAAAAATTTTCCTAATAAGAATAATATACATAAAATAATATAAACCATATAATGTGATGTATTAGAACCAATCATTACAGAAGAAAATAATTAGTAATATGTTAGGTTACAATAATTAGAAGCAAGAATAGACGCTTCATATTTATTATTTTAAAATATTCAAATGATTAATTTTATTCACTACATTAATTGATTAAAAATAATTAATTTAATTGTTTTTAGCTAGTTGTGTTAAGTTTACTTAGCTCTGGGTTGGATCTAATTAATTCATTATATAATTTGGGCCTAGATATCATCTACTATTAAGTTATGTAGATAGGAAATAACACTATGAGGTTTTTTAATATTGTTTATTTTTTATTATTTCACTCACCTCATACTTCATACTTTATGAAGTATGAGGTGAGTGAAATAATAAAAAATAAACAACATCATCTACTATATTTAGATCCAGCAGTTGTGTAACATTTTGGAACATATAGCAAATAAGTAGTATTTTGTCTGTTGCTGTAAAAACTTCGATTGCTAATATACATACATGCATACATGCCTACATGCCTACATGCATACATGCATACATGCATACATGCATACATGCATACATGCATACATGCATACATGCATACATACATACATGCATACCTACACACACATACACACGGACACACACACACACACACACACACACACACACACACACACACATATATATATATATATATATATATATATATAAGATAAAATCGCAAACTAATGAAATACGAAAAAGGCTATGTACCCGGAAATATACATTTCATCGTCAAGAGTTTGATTTAAGAGGTAAGAAAGGGCGATATGTAGAGGAATGTGCGCTTAAAGAAACTGGGAGAGCTGGAAGTATATCTCAATTTACAAGCCCTCGAAGTTGAATATTGAATCAGAATTGGCGTCGCTTTTGATATTCATTGAATGCGGCAGAGATATCCTGAATTACAACTTCCAAGACGAAGTGCTAAATATGGAAATAGAAATAGTCTTATTGGTACGCTCTCCAAGGAAGAGATAACAGAAATCTGAAGAAGTAAGAGGGAATAAGGACAGAAGTATAGTGGAAAGCAGTAAATTAACATTGAGATGAAATAAATGAGAAAAATAAGCAAAGAAAGTTTAAAAGCTAGATGTATGTCAATTTGATAATTAACACCAACTCATATCGGATAAATTAATAATGTTGAGATTAAAGTTTAGTGAAGATATTATTTTGATATAATTTGAAAATATAATTTTTCTTATATTCATTTAAGAAGAATATACAGAGTGTTCTGAATAAAACGTTTGAATATTTACACAGGAAGTAGTATGCAACAAAAAACTTAATATCTTCTGAATTATGTTCGATTGTTTAAAATCAGCATCAATTTATACATATTTTATCATATTTTTATAGGTGGTTTAATAAGTAGATATTTAAGAAATAAGACCACAAGGAAAACTCAATTGACATTTTACAAAACAGTCGCCGTTCCAACATTAACATTCGGAGCTAAGATTTGGCCTTTAACGATCTCTGATAAACATAAAATTAAGACAATAGAAATGAGAATTTTGAGATAGGTTGTAGATGCATCTTTAAGAGATCAAAAGAAGATCAGAGATGAATTACAAATATATATAGGTATGAATATATATAGATATGAATAAAACCACGGTTGGGCAAAATGGAGCGTGGTCGACGCTTGGATGGGTACGGCTTCCGAAACGGACCACACTGAAAACTGAAGGTGTTTAACTACATAAGAACTAAACCTTGGATGGGTATAAGTCTTCGGAAACGGACCACAGCGAAAACTCTATTTGTTTAATTATATAAGACCTAAACCTGTGACTCAAACCCCACCTTGGGACATTCTTAAGCGGATACGAGGGAGTAGAGTTCCGCCTCCTCCTTCAGCTATCCATTATAATGGGACTTGGGCTTATCTCCCAAGGGAGAAGGCACAAGTCCTCTCTGAAAATCTTGCAGACCGGTTTAAACCACATGAGCTCACCACACCAGCTCATGAAAATGAGGTGCACCATACTGTAAGTACGTTTCTTAAGCGTCCAATCCCACAACACCTTCCTGATATCCGGCTTTCGGAATTGAAAGCCGTAATTCAATCTCTACCTAACCAACGTGCCCACGGGCATGACCGGATACCAAACCTGGCGGTAAAACATTTACCGCCAAACGCCCTAATCCTTCTCCTCCAGATAATGAAGCTTTGTTACCGATTCCATTACTTCCCTGAAGTATGGAAAAGGGCCAAAGTAATAGCTATCCCCAAGCCTGGGAAAGATCCTACCGTCCCAGAGAATCTAAGGCCAATTAGCCTTCTACCAGTGCTGAGCAAGATATTGGAGAAACTCATTTTGGCACGACTAAAAACAGAAGTCTCAATGAGAGACCTTATTCCTAACCATCAATTTGGCTTTAGAAAATCTCATAGCACTCCTCTCCAGCTAGCTCGACTGGTGGATCAGATTGTCACGGGCTTCAATGCCAAGAGATGTACTTTGGCCGTTTTTCGTGACATTGAGAAAGCTTACGATACGACTTGGATAGATGGACTTATATAGAAATTAATCAAATTTAACATTTCGGCTGATATAATTAAACTTATAGCAAAATACCTCAGTAACCGGCAATTTTATGTGTCGGTTAATGGGTATAAATCAGACTGTAAGCCGCTCCAGGCGGGAGTTCCACAGGGTGCAGTACTCTCACCTCTCCTCTACACATTATATGTGTCAGATTTTCCATCACTACCGAACTTCCATATAACTTCTTTTGCTGATGATACATGTTTTTATCATCAGACATATTTCCGTGGTATGCGAAATCGCATACACATCATCCAAAATGCCCTAAATACTATCCATACCTGGCTACATCTGTGGAACATTCAAGCTTACGTTCAAAATTCATATTCAGAATCTACAACATCAAGCAAATGCTGCAATTGCACTTTTATATCCATTTTTCAAGTCGACCACTCTATCTACACACGGATCAAACTTACACTGTACAAAACTGTGATCCGCAGCATGTTACTGTATGGTTGTGAAGCCTGGAGCATCCTCGCTGCTTACAACAAAAAGAAAGTTCAGATCATACAGAATAAATGCCTCAAAATTATCTTTTCGGCCCCGTTATACACAGGATCGCAGAGCTTCACAACCTAGCACAGATACCCTATATTGCGACTACAATTGAAGAAAAAGTAAGTGACATGTATCATGTTATTTCAAATCATGACAACCCAATTGTTCGTAATATAGGACATATGCTACAGCAACGTGCTGTTCACCGAAGCATATTCCCTCGGGATGGACCCAGGAATAAGAGATGAGTAATGTAAAACAACCAAAGTGGCGTGGTTCACTCCGTGTCGCTGGCTTTCGGACTCTCTGCTTGTCTGGCGGCACGGTTTCTGACGCTCCGCTTTGGATAGTGGAACACCTCATCTCTACCCAATACTACTTCAACACATAAGCAAAATATCAACGTCCTAACAATGGAGCTGAACTAGTGAGTGAACCCTATATTGATAAACACTAGGGAATTTGGCTGCAATGGGGCCAATGTAGCTCCAGAGCAGCACTCTGGGCGATGCATAGACATTGCCATCACTCAGCAAGCAACTCGAACTTATCATTCCTTGATAATGGCATGTGGGATCATGCCGAAACGTTGGAGTCAGTGGCCAGGGGCCCAACTTGAATCCAAGACGCGGAAAACCCAAGAAAACTTTCTTATTGATATATATATATATATATATACTAGCTGGCCCGGCGAACGTCGTATCGCCTTTAAATATTTTTACGTTAATTTTTCCCATGTTTTAATAGTTATCTGGTATTCGGGGCGGAAACAAATCCAACAAATCAAAGACCATAAAAATCGGTCCAGCCATTCTTGAGTTATAAATAGTGTAACTAATCCCATTTTGTTTTTATATATATATACCCTATATATAATATATATATATATACATAAGTCCCGGCCACGCTTTGCTGTGGCTAAGGTATACGTTAAATTATGTTGTAGTAAACTAAGTGAGAAATCTAAATCAGAAAGTTTTTGTTTTACACAATTTTTTTAGTTCTGGTACGTTAACTACACCCGGTATAAAATATGGGTGGTGGTTTATGTGGAAGTGGTTTTGTTGAGTGAGATGAATTTATGTCGTCTGCATTCTCAGTATCATCCATAAGTGTGTCATAAGGATTATATACATTTATTGATGGAATATTTTGAGGAGGCTTGCTGATTTCGTTATACTTTCGTTTCTTTCTATGAACTTGTTGGCAGTTTGGATTCTCACCATCATCATCAAGAAGTCTCTGTATAGTAATATCATCTTGTGATATATTATAGTAATCTTTTTCTTCATTTAATTGAGGCATGGAGATTGTTTCTGTAATATTAGGCATATTAGTATAACTAACAGACTTACTTACAGTTCTGTTATTCCGTTCCTTAGGACCTTCATATGTTTTTAAATTGGCATTCTTCTTAAATGTAAGATTTATGTCACATAGGCCTATACCAATTTGCGGAAATTCACTTGATATCTTATCATTCATGGTCTCTAGAATTGATTCGCCATATTGTTCAATGTCCCTTCTCGGTCCAGTTAAATTTAAATTAAGTTGCTGTCTTTCAGCCAGATTACTTAAAACTAATACTTACACACGAAATTAATATTGTTATCAATATATTGAAAATAAAATAAACACTGAACACGCTTAAATTATGAAATAATCAATATTTGTAATTCAATTTAAATTCGCGGTTGCAACAAAAGCACAGCCACCTGGTTAAATAATAAACCAATTACCTTACACCGTCATCTGTTAGAATCGTATGGAACTCACAGATAATTACAACTCTTTGGTAAATAATGAACAAATAATTTGCAATAAAAAATAATGCGACCATAAATTTAGTTATAAATAACCGTAGGTCTCAAGTTGGATCAAACACACAGTGGGCAAAATGTTATTAAAACCGGTTCAGTAGTTTAGGATCCCATCGCGGATAAACAACGTGACACGTAATTGTTATATATTAAGATATAAACGACAGAATATACAGAAATAAATGTAATTGGTTTGAACATGTACAAAGAATGCCAAATAATATTTTATCAAAACAGATGCTTCATTATAAACCTCAAGGTCGAAGAAATGTAGGAAGACCAAAATGACGTTGGAAGGACAACCTGTAGCATATTGTGAATCGGGTAGCGGAACGGGCCAAAAGGCATATACCTCGAAGAAGAAGATAATGATCATTTTAAACTGTATGGGCAATAATTTTCTCCTGTGTGCTCCTTGATCTACTTTTCACAAATACGTACTTCATAAGATTTTGAAATATATCTGATAGTTGTTTAATTTCCTCACATGCGTTCTTGAAATGTGTCTACAGGTGCGAAATATGCCTACAGCTGCCAAATTAAAGTGGACGCTACCTTCGGATATTTTCGCTACTATTGCGAGACCTCAATCTGAAGTATCCTGATCTATATACGTAGTAAGGCATTCAATCTTACTTTTTAGTTACGTGAATATGGAGGCAGAGTCATTGATTGTTGATATCACATCGAATGGGTGGAATACTCGTTGGGACACATTGGACACACATACTCGTATTAATATAAAAGTAAGTAAATTGGGTTATTCACTCTTGAGCGAAATAATTGAACTTCAATTGTTGCATCTTGCCGTAGTTATTCGCGTAATTTGCGCCCCGCGTACTTTCCGCTTCCCTATTTGTAAGGGATTATTTTGAACTGTCCACCGCTTTGGTCTCAAGGTAGCGTGCTGCCTTGTCACGCAGCGGGCCCGGGTTCGATCCACGGTCGGGGCAGTTTTTCTGGGTGAGGTTTTTATCGGGGTTTTTCCTCACCTGTAAGACAAATGTCAAGAAAACGTTGAGGCCCAAACGGTCCCCGAAATCATATGGCCATCATCATTATCATCATCATCCTTCACCGGTGTGGAAAGCAACGGGAAGCTACCACAGTTGCAATTCCCTAGTAAAGCTGCAATCATAGCATGAAAATGCTATGATTGCAGTGAATGACCTACCTCGAGCAGAATTACTATGGATGGATGGAATTTGAACTTTATTTTTGCTCCTTGTATTTTGCACACACATTTTAGGTAGGGCCTACATATTTTTTCAGACTGCGTCTGGCGAAACGTCGGGGAACTACACGACCACGGCCTACAGCCCGAAAATCTTCTTCAAGATCATCATAGCAACTCCGGCCGTGAAAGTCTACGTCAATACAAAATATTACATTGTTTACTTACAATGCGAATAATTATCGTAAGTAATGTCACAAGCGATTTCCAGTTTATCTACAGAACTTGGAAATCAAAGAGTGGCATTTGTTAGGACTAATTAACGAATAAAATTAAGCAGTTTACTCACAAATCATTATTTAAATATAGTTGGACTATTTTAAAATATTTATTTGAAAACAAATGAGAAGCGATGTTTGTAAACAAACGAGAAATTATGTTTATGCTTGTTCACCACTGCAACCAGATTATTTATTGCCAAAGGATCGCAATATTGTAAGAATGCACCAACATTATAAGTATTAATTAATTTCTGATATCCTATGATGTAAATACTTCAATTATATATTTCTGCAACGTTATTTCCTGGAAAATAATTCGTTTAAGAAAGTGCAAACTGTGGTTATTTTTTTTTTTGTATAATCAATTGCTACAAATGTTTTTATATTATCTCCCGCATGGACTATCCGCTGACATTCGTGCACTCTGTATACAATCTGGCAGCCGCATTTCTTGGAGAGTCGGTTACTGCAAAATAACGCTATGACCTATTCAGAGTGTTAAAAAGGAGGAGCTTTCTTTAATATGATAAACTTGTTTTTTAAATTCGAGGTGAAATACGACTGTGATTGGTTGTAATTAAAAAATAATTGAAATGTGATTGGTCATTGAATCCCATTTAGGGCATGAGTTAAATATTCATAAGTAATGCCACGAGCGATTTCCAAATTACCGATAAATTATCGAGAATTTATTTAGAGGATTTGAAAATCAGGAGTGGCATTTGTTAGGACTATTTAACGAATAAAATTAAGCTGTTTAATCAAAAGTCATTATTTAAATATAGTTACCGGTATTTTAAAATATCCATATATTTAAAGTAAAAGGCGATATTTGAAAACCATCAGAAATGCGAGGTTATTTAATTTACTGCATCTTGATCATGTTATTTACGTGTATTACAAATATGAACGCAATATTTTAGAATACACTCTTGTGGAGAAATATTGAAACACATCAAACTGTATATTACAATCAACAGTATAGGTTATTACTTTTTTTTTTGTAACCAACTTAGTGAAATCAACGAATCTGCTCATTATTTGCTATATTCAATTTATTTCTTGTAGAAAAATAATGTTCTTAGCTGTTCAGAATATTAGAAAGGAGGAGCTCTCTTTATCACAAAAGCAGGAGCTTATAAACAGAAATCGATAAAGGGCGAGGTGAAACACGACTGTCATCGTTTGTAAAACAAAATTTATTGAAACGTGATTGGTCATTGACTAGCATTTGAGGCATGAGTTAAAGAGTCTATAAAACATGCGTTGATTATTTCTAAATTTATAAAGTTTACTTTTTTTAATCAATTGAGTTGGTGTTTACTTGATGAAATTCCATATTTATTAATTAAATAAAAATAAAACGTAGTTTTATCTGATTTTCATATTTATTATATAATTCAGTGACAGCTGTTTCGGTACACTGTACCTTCTTCAGACATGTTAACAAATTATGAATTGTGTTCCAACTGATCTAAGCAACAATACAACAATATTTATTTAAATTTTTAAATTTAACAAAGGGGATTCATTCAAATCAAGTTGAGAATTTAACAGTTTTTTACTACTTTTAAAATTATTAATTTCTAGAGCCTCCAAAAGATCTAACTTCTTACCCTTATCACAAATATGTAAAATTTCAAAATTTGGATCGAAACAATGATTAAATTGGAATAGATCCAAATTTTGAAATTTTACATATTTGTGATAAGGGTAAGAAGTTAGATCTTTTGGAGGCTCTAGAAATTAATAATTTTAAAAGTAGTAAAAAACTGTTAAATTCTCAACTTGATTTGAATGAATCCCCTTTGTTAAATTTAAAAATTTAAATAAATATTGTTGTATTGTTGCTTAGATCAGTTGGAACACAATTCATAATTTGTTAACATGTCTGAAGAAGGTACAGTGTACCGAAACAGCTGTCCCTGAATCTTCTTCTTCTTCTGCTTCATGAAATTAGGCCTTTTGACCTGTTTTCACATCAAGTGGGATTTAATGAATCCTCCCATCTAGTAAATGGGCGTCCAACATTTCTATGCCTATTGGTTTGTACTTTAGTAACAGCTGAGGGATTCTATCTGTAGGCATTCACTTGACATGTTCATACCAGTTGTTTCTCATGTTGTCAATTCTATTTGTTAAATTGAAAATATTTAAGTCATTCCTAATATCCTCACTTCTTTTCTTGTCCAAAATTGTCACACCTGCTACTGAACGTAAGAACTTCATTTCTGCAGTTTCTATTTTCCTTCTGTCTGAACGGTTAAGAGTCCAATTTTCACTTGCATATGTTAAGACAGACACTGCCATAATTTTGTAAAGTTTTAGTTGTGTGCTCCTCAAAGTTTTATTTTTCAGTGTCCGTCTTATAGTGCCACACATTCTGTAAAATCTGTTTAATTTAATATTAATATCTTCCTTCTGGCAGTATGATACATTGCATCCTAAATAATTAAAAGTGTTCACCTGTTGTATTATACTGTTATTAATACTGATTTTACACCTCATATGGTCTTTCCCGTTGAATGCCATTACTTTCGATTTACTTTCAGAGATTGTCATATTGAATTTATTTGCTATTTCGTTTAATTTATATGCTGCTATTTGTAAATTGTCTTCTGAAGAGCTAAGGATTGTCTGATCGTCACTGAATTATATAATAAATATGAAAATCAAGTAAAACTACGTTTTATTTTTATTTAACTTACTTTTTTCTTCTTATATTTGCAAAAACATCACTCCACATAGAGCTCAGAGGGATTTATATTCACCCTGTATATAAAAGAATAATTTATTTATGTTGACGTGCGTACCGGTGGCCTTGGCCCACTATTGACTATCGCGCCACATATAATCAATACTGGGTAAGTAGGAAGTGTTTTGAATGTTTTACATGAGTGACAATAGAATATTTCAGTTAGTTTTAATGTCACCCTATATACTGACAGAGACGTGATTATGACTTGTGGGTAGAACACCAATTAGCAACCGCAATCGTAAAATAAGCTTGTAGCTTTTAATGGTGCTTCTTTTGTTTGTGTAACTATAAAACTCGGAGCGCATGCGCAATTTTAAAATCAACTCCCCGTGTAATAAAACTCTCTAATTAAGGCGCAGAGTTTTCTCCAGCTATGAAAATTATTTCCTAATTTATTCATCACAATTTTTATGATGTGGCTAAACCCATTATTCCATTACCCGCATAGGGATTCAGCAATCGGAATTTGCATAATACAAGTGCAAGACTAGAAATTGCTCATTAGATTAATTTAGAAAACAGATTTTTAATGTAGGAAAGAAGGGCGATTCAAATGCCGAGTTAAATGTTAATTTAACGTTATTTTATTATTTTGTTTCTTTTATTTTATAATGTATCTCTCCCTTTCTCTGCATTATATATTAAAGTTTTTTTGAGATAAATATAATGCATAAAATGTAATTAATGAAGAAAAACGAATGAAATTCTATGTACATGAAATTTCTTTTCCAGAAAGCACTCTGAATATATGTATATATTTTTCAGTTTAACAATGATAATACTACTACTACTAATAATAATGATACTAATAATAATAATAATAATAATAATAATAATAATAATAATAATAAAATAATAATAATAACATAATAATAATAATAATAATAATAATAATAATAATAATAATAATCATCATCATCATCCGGTATCATGGCACCTGCCGCTGTCTTCCGGAAACCAAACGCCATTCTTCTCTGTCCATCCATTGATCTTCTTCCAACCCTCTGATATTCATAGCCATTTGTACCCCTTCTATCCAAATTTTCTTCGGTTTACCTCACTTCCTCCTTTCCATTGGTATCCATTCCATAACAATTTTAGGCAATCTTTGCTCTGACATCCTTTTGACATGGCCCTACCATGCAATATTTTATTTTCTATAATGTCTATGACGTCCAGCTCCTCTTGCACACACATAATTTCCCTTATTTCTTTATTTCGTATTCTATCCATTCTAGATTTTCCTACTTCTCTTTTATAAAACATCCATAAAAATAATAATAATAATAATAATAATAATAATAATAATAATACACTAGTTTTAAAGCTCAATATTGAATTACTATTTGGTAAATTAGTACTGAATGGTAAATTAATGCTATAATGTGTTTTTAAACAATGGTAATGTGAAAAGAATATTTCTGATCATCAGATGGTGTTCGGAGATTATTTGGGCCTAACAGTTTCTGACATTTATTTTCCAGATAAAAAATCCGAAAAAATACATCACCCAAAAAAATTGTCCCGATTCATGATCGAATCCAGGTCGGCTGAATATAAGGCAACGACGTTATCTCTAGACCACAGCGGTGAAAGATTAATGCTACTTTTTAAAAATATAAAATCATAAAATAAAGGTTCGCTCTCAAATTTTAAAACTTTTAAAACAATATAGGCCAACCGGTTCCACCTCAGCAGGAAACGTTTGCTACTGATTTATTTGTAATTATTTTTTGACGGGATTTAATCCACTAGGGGCGTTCTCGTTTAAAATAAAGTTATTGTCGATTTATTTTAGAATTTTTATTTCCTGCAGCATGTTTATCTTCGCTATATTCCCCTCTTTGTGCAATATTGTGAGGCTGTCATCTACATTTCCCTTGTGATATGCTACATTTTTTTGTGTAATGCCACTAGGTCGTCTTTAATGACATTTCTAGTTTTCTCCCCTGGCATTGGCGGAATTAACCATCAACACTACTGAAATTCATATTAAAGCACCGTTGAGGTTATGTAATGTGATGTTAAATATATAATTTTTACCTGGTAAGTCAGTCGTCCTCAACTATGTTATTAAACTTCAAGTTATTCTAATATGGAGGCCTTTCGGAAACAATGTTTCATCTTCTGCGTTTTTACTGGAACTGATAAAACACAGAAGATGAAACATTGTTTTCGAAAGGCCTCCATATTAGAATAACTTGAAGTTTAATAAGTTAGTTGAAGACGACTGACTTACCAGGTAAACAGTAAATATTTAACATATCATTGGCGTAATTGTAATCCATTTCTTAGGTTGGGGCACCTGAAAGGCAGAGTTACGTTACCCCGATGATATGATGGGTGATTAATGATATCGAAGCGCCAGGAGAGTTCTTAACCTAAACTTAACCTAAATTCCAAACCAGGAATAATTCCCTTTAAGAAAAAATTCCTATGGTTTGACCGGGAATCGAACCCGGGACGTCATAAAGAGTAGTGAGAAACGCGGACCACTAGCCCATGAGTCTGATCAAATATGTATATCATAACTTGATTTACCTTCTGCATATTGACACTCTTAAAGCATTTGGACAACTCTAAGATGCGTTCTTCGGATAGCCCGTTCATCATGGCTATTTAATCTCTTCCCTTAGCCACATTCCATATGAAGTGGATCTTATTGGTTATAGTGCATGGAATTCAAGTATGTGAATGACAGCGAATAAGTAATTTGCTGAGCACTAAATCTTCTGTTATCTGAATACAGGGACTTAGGCCTGAACGTTGGCATCATACTTGTAATATGTCTTGTGTTAAGAAACATTTTAAAGCCAATAAGATTTACAAATGTCTATCAAATACTTACATCTCACCCACTATAGTGAATATTTAACTCATGCCCCAAATGGGAGTCAAAGATCAATCACGTTTCAATGAATTTTGTTTTACAACAAATCACAGTCGTGTTTCGCCTCGATATTTATCAACTTAAGTTTATCATATTAAACAAAGCTTTTATAGTGAACAGGTCATAGCATTATTTTACAGTGACTGACTCTCTAAGGTCTAAGAAATGCGTTAAATGTAGCAATTTATATATTAAGAATCCTAGAATGTATGTGGCTCCCAGAATGTGTATATAGTGCACGAATGTAACCAGGTACCGCTTGCGGGATATAATAGAAAACAATTGTAGCATTTGATTATGCTACAATAAAAATAAACCACTGTTTGCACTTTCGTAAACATATTATTTCCCAGGTATTTACGCTCCAGAAAAATATAATTGGCATATTTACATCATAGGACATTAGAAATTAATTAATAAACTATAATGTTGGTTATAATGTAGAGTTTGATGTGTTTATTTTTTTCTCCACTAGGGTGTATTCATACAATATTGCGTTCAAATATGGCAATAAATAATATGATCTGGTTGCAGTGTATGAACAAACGAAACATAAACGTCTCTCAATTGCTTTCGAACATCGCCGTTTACATTAAAAATATAAATATTTTAAAATGACTATATTCAGATAATGATTTGTAAGTAAACACCTTAGTTTTATTCGTTAAATAGTCCTAACAAATGTCACTCGTGATTTCCAAATTTATCGAAAATTTGGAAATCACTCGTGGCATTACTTATGATAATGTATTAACAATGTTTACTTTTTCCCCTACTTGTTTCTGTTTATGTTTAAATTATGAATAAAAGCACCATAGTCTCTAAAATACTACTAACTCACTGGCTCTATCGAACACGATGATTCATTGTCGCGCAGACATGATCTCTACATACATCCCTATCCTGAGCTATTTTTTCCAAACATCCCCTGTATAATCTACTTCCCTCAAATCATGGTTAATGTTATTCTCCCACTTCATTATTGGTTTACCAACTCAGAGATTTCTTTCTGGTTTTCCTACAAGAAGTTTTCATGTGTCTCTTTCATTCCCCATTCGTCCCACATGTCCTGCCCATCGCAGTGTACGAGACTTGACTTTTCTCATTGTATTAGGTTTCCTATAAAGATCATGTAGCTGACTGTTGTGTAGTCTTCTCCATTCATCTGTCTGTTCATCTCTTTGATCCAAATATTTTCCTAAGACTTTATTCTGAAGTATTCTTAATCTCTTTTTCCTCCCTTAAAGTAAGGATCCATGTTTCGCATCCATAAAATATAAATTGAGAGAATAACACTTTTATATATTTTCAGTTCAACATTTTTTTTTAAAGGAATTTAGATGACAAGAGTCCCTCTAATGCATCATAGCATGTCATCATCATCATCTTCATTCATGGATTAGGTCTGTTGACCCGTTCCGACTTCAGCCCATCTCTTTCTAGGTCTGTCCACATCTCGGGTGCCTTTAGGTTTGTATTTTGTTATTTGTTTTGGATATCTATCTTCATTCATTCTGTCTGTGTGTTGCTTCCATTTTTGTCTATATGTATCCATTTTATCAGTTATTGCAAATATTTCAAGTTCCTGTCTTATTTCTGTGTTCTTGATTCTGTCTTCCTTAGTGCACCCTTTAACAGATCTCAAAAATTTCATTTCTGCTGCCGTTATCCTACTTAGGTCTTGTTTTTTATGTATCCAGGCTTCTGAACCATAGAGCAGTACTGGTACTGCCAACATTTTATAAAATTTCAGTTGGGTCTCTCTTGTTTTGTTATTTAGTGTTCGTTTTATCGTACCACATATTCCCTGGAATTTAGCATGTATTTCTAGAATTGAGCCTATTTATAATTTCTTTGTGCATTTCATTCCTATTTGAAATTACTGTTCCTTGGTATTTGAATTCAGCCACTTTTTCAAAATTTCCCTCATTTGTCATTAACTGTCCATATCCAATATTTAATATATTTCTATGTGTGAACTAGGCTAAAATTACTGTTCAATTAATATTTACAAAGTGTATTTTTATGCAGTGGATTATGTTTTATGGAAAGCAGCACTTTAAGTTACCTGATATATTTTCGAAGTCCTATAGAACAACAGTGCGCATGCGCCAGAGTTTAAAGAGCCAGCGATAACTCACCATCGAACCACATATCTATTTTCATCCTTGCCACATATCGATATCGTACTAAAGTTTATACAGCTTACGCTAAGATGGCAGAACTTCGCTGTGAAATTTAAATGAAAAATCTTGGCAATAAATCCCCAAATCTATGATTAAAAATATATTAATAATATTAAAATTACCAAACGTTTATTAAAAATGGCTGTACACTTACTTATCACTTGCTAACCCGTTCCAATCAGCGATAACCCAAACCAGTGATCGGAAAAATCATATACTAAGTGGAGAAAAATAGCAGTTAGCATCACAATATTGTCTAACAGTGCCATTATGTTATGATTTGCGTATTTCAATAAATACTTAAAAATTAGCAAATAATGTTATAAAAATTGTTTGAAAAAGTTATTTTAAACTTTAACATTAAAAAATGTTAGTAAACACAGAAGAAGAGCTATAGTTTACAACAATAAACTGAAACATCTAGGGTAACTATAACTGCCGTCCAGCCATGTTTTACTTCGTGTTTCAAACATTGGTGTCGTTGCACTTATGTGCATTTTACACATATGTATATGATAAGTACTTTGGAGTAAGATAATATAAATGTACGACAGGCTTCAGTACTAAATATTCAACAAGATGAAATTACAATACTCTTGTTTATTATAGGCCAGTAAAACGTCTGATGTATAAACAAGACAACAGGGGAAAACATCCCACGCATTTGACCTAAATAGGACAAATCGATGACGATGTAAGGCCGATTTGTTTATCAGCAAATGGATGATGGTGTAAACTATAAAAATATAAATTATTTAATATGTAAAAACTGAATGGTTGTTTATACTGTTTATTTGTTATTTGTTTTTGTGAGTACTTTATTGCGCGACCTTACCGTTGATCCGATTGTGATGGGGCTTTTCGCAAACTGTTCAAGAAATTCCCGGAATGAACATAGGGTATAAGAGAGTTGTGATACTCAACTCCTACACCCTTCAAAATCACCCTTTGTAGTCGAAAATGTGAAAAACGCAGCTCTTTGGATGCTTAAATGAATTACGCTGCCTAAACAATAACAAATACACAACATTAATGATACACAAATTAATGTACACAACGTTGAAAATATCAAAAAGCTCTACAAAAAAAGTAGCGGCAGACACCGCACGTGTTTATCTCTTACGGACCACTCGCAACCAGTTTGTCTTCCATTGAACCCAAGCAGAACGAGACAGGTACGTCGATTCCTCTGTATGTATAGCAGCACATGGCAGGTATTCTTTTACTAATAACTCACAATAACGAATTTTGTCTTTTAGTTCATTTATGCCAAGAAGATCGAGATAAGTAGATTCTAGGCAACACCGATTAATCAGCACGGGAATCTTAAAATTAAATTATGATATACGTTTTAAATTACTATTTCATTTTACTTATTCAACTAATCGTAGAGAAGTACAGTAATTTTTGTATTTCAGATCATTGTATGCCAAGAAGATCGGGATGATTGGAATTCCGGAAAAGAACGCGGGAAACATTCCCGTGGCATCTAGAAAAATCATTTCCGATATAAAATGTTCCTTTTACTGATTTAACTAAAGACATAAAACACATAAATTTTAGTATTTCCGCTCATTTCGGTCAAGAAGAGCGGGCAGAAGATAACACCGCGGCACCACCGGGTAATCGCGCAGGGAGAGGATCTAAAAGATATAATAATTATAATTATTTTACCTTTTTATTTATTCAACCGAACATAAAAGCACATTAATGTTCATCTTGTCTATGCGTAGCAGCGCGCACGCGGGGGTATTAGCTCGTATGTAACATAATGAAACTCGAAATGGAGAACAATGCATTGTTTTACTGATATTAAATCCAAGTATTACAATCATATAATAACACAATAATATACCATGAGAAATAAAAAATCGCAGAACGATGTGAAATTCAGAATGTACTTACTGTTTAGAGCGAGTTTACGCATGCGAGTTTAGATACGGTACTCCTCTGTGGTATACAAAAACTCACCTGCAATTAAACGAAGTCTTGAATTATCTTCTGAAGTCATTGTAATGTACGAACTAGGACTTCCTCAAATACTATCACAACTAATTTGTTAATAAAAAAATACAGATGGATCATTCGTGAACCAAGTAGCTCCTTTGAACTACACGTTAAAAATAATTATTGATACTTCGTTCATTAATTCTGAACTCATAGTTGGCGTGCGGTGAAAGTATGCTGTCAACTCAATCACGATTGTGCCTGTAATGTTCGTTCGCTAGTAGCCAATGGCAAGCCCAGAATTAGAGCAAATTTACGAGTAACCAATGATATGGTTTCGAGTGAATCGCACACGTCACTCACCTGATTCCTCCGCTCCTACCAAAATATTCGCGCCAAGATTTTAAAAAAAATTTATACAGTTCACAAGTGATAAATTTTTCTTCCAATGCCCATCCATCCATGGTAATTCTGCCCGAGGGCAGGTCTTTCACTGCAACCATAGCATTTTCATGCTATGCTTTGCAGCTTTACTAGGCAATTATAGGTGTGGTAGCTTCCCGTTGCTTTCCACATCGGTGAAGGATGATGATGATGATGATAGGGATGCTGATGGTGATGGCCGGATGATTTTCGGGAACCGTTGGGCCTACGTTTCCTGACATTTGTCTTACAGGTAAGGAAAAACCCCGAAAAAACTCACCCAGGAGCCTGTCCCGACCGGGAATCGAACCTGGGCCCGCTGCGTGACAAGGCAGCACGCTACCTCGAGACCACAGCGGTGGACTCTTGCAATGTAACGAATAAATTATTATTAGTGTTTTTTTTACACTATAACTAAATTATTTATGATAAGCATATACGTTACAGGAAATTTATAAAACAAACTCAATGGTCCGACAGGCTTAGAAGGTCCTAGGCCTACCAGCCTGCTGCTTACCTCACATCCAAAAGTGTTATTCACATAGGTAGACGATTAACCATCCAGTGTAGAGTTGACATGTAGTCAACATGTAGGACCCCCAGCCGTTATAGCTGTTTTTCAGCCTCGAGCCACTACTTTTTGTAGCTACCCAAATTCCTCACGATGCTAGATAGGCACAGGTCCCATACTAGTTGAAATTCCTTGAGAAAATGTATTCCCTCATGAATACTTGAATCAACACACGTCCCGTAGCTCAGCACCAAGGCATCTTGTCTTAACCACTTGGCTACTGCGCGGGACACATTAAATATATAAGACAATGAAACACAGACACGGTTGTACTGTAGGCCTATTCAAAAACAGTCACTTACAAATAACAGTTCAACCTTTTTTCTCAGTTAGGTGATTTTGGGCTTCTGTTATTAAGCCTGCGTTGTAAAATACTCTTTTACGATTCAGAAGAGGCTGCTATCGAAAGTCGAGATTTTACTCATGTGTAGAAAGAAGGAAAACTCTCCCTCCTTTCAAACTGCCTTGCAAGTGATTCCCCCTCCTCATGAGTAGTGGGTCTGTATAAATGTGCCTGTTTCTATAATTGCAGCAGCATTAGGATTAGAATTGCTAAATAATAGTAAAACAGACATATCCCAATAGTCCTAAAGAGCGGATTATCATTGAATTTCTGTTGGTATTGAGGAAATGATTGTTTCACAATGGGAATTTATTACTTCTTTGGTTCTGTTAGCATGCCTTACATCGGACAACCCATGGTTTTAGAAACGATGATCAAAAAATTTGCCTGAGCGAAAATCTGAATTGTCTTGTATATTTTTAGATACTTGTGCTAAACATGTATGAGGCCGTATTTCGCAAATATGTAGTTAAATTAATCTGACTTCATTTTTTTACAGGACAGAACAATAATTACGCTTATCCTTATTCTCGGACAATTTAGTAATAATGCCGAAATATGCCTTCATTTTCGAGTTTTCGTACTAGTGGATTATCTTAATTATTTGAATTTCCAAAATATATTTAAAAGGCAAAACACAGTAAGAATTATAAAATAAATAAATAATCTTAAAACCAACTAAGCACAAAATAATCTAATTAAAATTTTAATAAAGTGAAAACAAGTCAATTACTTTGATTGAAATCTTTGTAATATAAAGTAACAAGCAAACATGTGTATAAAAATAAATACAACACTTTCGTAAATCACGCCATCTTAATTCCTTCCTGAATATAACACCCTTAATTTCTTTCGGAAATACAGAGTGTTCGGAAATTACCATCAAACATTTCGAGAGCTTGCAGAGGGAACTGAATAGTTTCGTATAAGAACCCTTGTTCGGAAACTACTGTATTCAAAATATAAGAACTACAAAAACAAATCTGTAAAGCGCAGATTCATTTTATAATGACTACATGTAGTTAAAACTAATTTTTTTCTTTATTTTAGAAGATGAGAAAACTGTATTTCAATATATGGGATGGCCAAAGTATTTAAAAATTATATAGACGGAATCGTTCTAGATATCTACAAATAATATCACTATTTTATAGCTAAATATATCCTTAATTAACATAAACAAATATTTAAAAGTCAGGTAATTAGAATCAGAGATATATATATTTTTTTGTTACAAATTACTTTTTACCCTCCTCCCGAAACGATTGTCCTTAAACGTAATATTACATAAACAATATATTAAAAAACTGTTTAAGAAGAAAATGTAAGTTAATATGTTATTTGAGAGAGGGAAAAGGCAAAATTATCTCGACATTAAAGTAATCATGTGAATAGACAATACTGATGAATAATCTGTTCCATACGTATGGCGCACAAGAAAATTACATTAAAAAAGGGATAGACAAACACTGCTACGCTGTATTATTGTCATGACAACATAGCTTTAGATGCACATATGATACTACTGACTAGCTCATAAGGTGAGATTATTAAAAATACGTGTCCCTGCCGTTACTGGACTGTAAAAGGTTTAGTGGTTTAGTACAAAGCTTCGGGGCTTCTGCTGGTTGAAGTACACATGAGAGAAGATATTTCCTCATCGGATATAGGACACTATGGGACTGTGCTCACCCAACATGGTGAGGAATTTGGGTCGTAAGTAGCAGCTCCAGGTTGAGGAAACTTATAACGGCTAAGAGACCCGACATGATGTCAACATGTCACTCCTATACTGGCTGGATAATCCTACACTTGTGTGAGTAACTTAAGGCCAGCAGTTGGATGGTAGGCCAAGGCTCTTCTAAGCTTGTCGCTCCATGGTGATTTTTTAAATTAAAATAATGTAAGAAATGTATGCTTCTTATCGCACAGACCGTAATGAATTAGTTGGTTCAATTTTAGATAGACTGTTCATTTGAACAGTCCACCGCTATGATGTCGAGGTAGCGTGCTGCCTTCTCATACGGGTTTGATCCTCGGTCGGGACAAGTTTCCTGGGTGAGGTATTTTCGAGATTTTTTTTTACTTGTAAAACAAATGTCAAAACCTTTAAGGCCGAAATGGTCCCCGAACATCATATGGCAAACATAATCATCAATATTAAAATTCGCCATACATTAAGCTTAGGATTAAGGACTCTCTTGGGGCACCACTATCATCATCAACATCCATCATATCATCCGGACAGCCGTAATCCCGCCTTCCAGGCGTCCCAACCTCAGAAGTGAGTTACAATTACGCTAATTCCAGGAGAGAACACCAGAAATGTCGAAATAATCTGGGTCATTGAATAAATGAACAATAGTTTTAAAAAACTAAAACAACACGCTTTATTAGAAAACCGAACTAAAAAATGAAAAATAATTTTAATTTCCAACACGCGTCGGATAAAATTAAAGTGGCCAACAAAAAAATCATCTCCAAGACATCTAGAATAAAACTAGAGTTATCTACGAAAAAAATAATTTTACCATCAAAAGCGTGAGGTGCTTTTTTTAGTTTCTACGTTTTCGTCTTAGAGACTTTACTTTTACCAATATATGTTTATTATCAAATATATTAATTGATATAGAACACCCCACGCTTTTGATGGTAAAATTATTTTTTTCGTAGATAACTCTAGTTTTATTCAAGATGTATTGGAGATGATTTTCTGTTCACCACTTTAATTTTATCCCACGCGTGTTGGAAATTAAAATTATTTTTCATTTTTTAGTTCGGTTTTCTAATAAAGCGTGTTGTTTTAGTTTTTTAAAACCATTATTTATTTTTTATTTTTTAGTTTTAATATTTTACAGAATAAGATAAAAATGCAAATATCTTTAAATTCGATACTATTGTAGTATGAGCTAAAAGTAATACTCTTCTAAAAAAATCCTCCCAGCCGGATTTGAACCAGCGACCTATAGATTATTGAAATTATATACCACTACAGTTCACCGCTCCACCAACTGAGCTCTTACGACGATTGACTTAAATGTCGACAAGTCCGCAACCTATTATACCAGTTTTCATTTTTTTGCTTTTCTGATGATTCTGGCCAGGATTTTAGAAAAACGATATGCAATTATTGTATTGTCACGGGTCCTTTACAAGTATACAAAGTTTCAAGTCGATCCAATGTTTCTAAGTGGGTGAAAATCGTGTTCAAAGATTCCGTTACATAGACACAAAGACACTTTTTTTTTTTGGTTTTCTGATGATTCTGGCCAGGATTTTAGAAAATAAATATGAAATGATTGTATTGTCACGGGTCCTTTAAAAATATACAAAGTTTCAAGTCGATCCAATGATTTTAAGTGGGTGAAAATCGCGTTGAAAAATTCCGTTACATAGATAGATAGATACAGGTCAAGCCAATATAAAGCGTGTAAAGAGGTTCATTTGAACAGTACAAATTAGTGTGCGGGAACGAAAGAACGATCTAGCTCCCGACATTGAACTACTTTGCCTATCGCTAGTAAACAATGCGCAATACTGACACTGAACATAGTGTAAAAAAGTAAATAACCCAGTTTTGAAATAGTCTAAAACAAACATGTTATGCTTCAATCACTGCAGAGCGAAAATTTATAATCGTATCCGGAACTACCTGTGACTGTATGACATGTATTACATCACTGTAGTTTGTGCACAGTCTAACGTAGTACCGGTATCACTATTGTTTAGGACATCCTTCAGCATTTGATAATAATAATGATATATGTCAATACTACAATAATAAATAATAATAATAATAATAATAATGATAATAATTGTATTTATATACAGATTTTTAATGTTTACACATCTTTCTGTGCCTAAAGTTTTATTTTTCTTCTCCACTAGTCTCTATCCATCCACTCCATGTCCTCCAGTCCTCTTGTTCTCATTCCCGTTCTTATTTCTTGCATCCATGAGTTTCGAGGTCTTCCTTTCCTTCTTCTTCAAATGTTTTCCTGGGTAATCTTTGTTCTTGCATTCGTTGAACGTGACCCATACCAATTTAATTGCTCATATCTTATATAATCTACTATTTAATATCTAATAATAATAATAATAATAATAATAATAGCAATAATAATTTAATTAAACTGGCAGTGTTAAGACCACAAAGTCTTAACATACCTTCAACTAGTCAAACATTTATAAATAATACAGAAAAAATGGAAATCACAAAACATAATGCAGTAGGCCTATATAAACCAGGCTTCATGAAAAAGAATTTTACTCTTTGGGGTAGGCATATGTTTGAATTAAATGAGAACATACTAGATTGTTATTTATCACTAGTTTATAATGTATAATTAGGGCTTACGTCCTCTTCGGGCAACATTCTACTGTTTCTCTCTTTTTTTTTCCGTTGCGAAAGATATCTTTGTCGACTTATACTTGTGACCTATTTAATATTACATTCAGTACCCAACAGAAGGTTGTTTGATCTGCATATCATAAAATATGTTCATCATCATCATCCTTCACGGATTAGGCCTTTGCCTGTTCCGATCTCACATCTGTTCAGCCCAACGTTTTCTTGGTCTTGATCGTCGTCCTACAGGATTATACATCATTATAAAATATTGTTATATAAAAATTATATATTATATGGGTACGAAACATGGACTCTTACTTTAAGGGAGGAAAGGAGATTAAGAGTATTTGAGAATAAAGTTCTTAGGAAAATTTTTGGACCAAAGAGAGATGAACAGACAGGCGAATGGAGAAGACTACATAACAATGAGCTACATGGTCTTTATAGGAAGCCAGATATAATAAGAACAGTTAAGTCTCATAGACTGCGATGGGCTGGACATGTTGCGCGTATGGGGAATGAAAGGCGTGCATGGAAACTTCTTGTAGGAAAGCCAGAAGGAAAACGCCCAGTTGGTAGACCAAGAATGAGGTGGGAGAACAACATTAACTATGATTTGAGGGAAGTAGATTATACAGGGAATGATTGGAAAGCATTAGCTCAGGACAGGGATGTATGGAGAGCTTACGTCCGCGCGGCCATGAACCTACGGGTTCGATAGTGCCAGTGAGTAAGTAAGTAAGTAAGTAAGTATAAAAATTATAAAATAAATAGAGGTGTAAGACATGGGTGTAGTTTATCACCTACCCTTTTTTAATTTATATATTAATGACATCATCCAAAATTGGAAAAGTATTGTTAATATAGGTATAAGAATTGACCGTTTTAAAATATTAAAAGTTTTAATGTATGCTAACGATGTGGTTATTATTCAAGAAAATTAAAATAATTTGCAGTACTCTTTACATCAATTATATCAGTTAAGCCAAAAAATATAAGTTCAAAATGTCAAAAGAAAAAAAACAAAGATAATGGCGGGGAAACGATGATATAAGATCAAAAATCGTAATAGACAACAAACCTCTGGAACAAGTAACAAATTTTAATTATTTGGGTTGTAATTTTACTATCAACACAAAAACTGAAAGAGATATACGTATGAAACTGTCGAAATTTCAAATGATATGCGGAACTATACATAAAACATTAAAGAATAAAACAAGAAGAGATACTAGATTGAAGTTTTATAACACACTGGCAGTTCTTTCATTACTTTATGGGAACGAAACTTGGGCAATGACCAAAGAATTACAAAGTAGAATATAAAGCGCAGAAATGAACTTCCTTAGAAGAACAAAAGGCTGCACAAGATTGGATCGGATAAGGAATGAATATATAACAACTGAGTTAAAAAAAATATATATATGCATTGGATGAGAAAATCAGAGAATATAGAGAGAAATGGTTTACACATGTTGAAAGAATGAATGTAAGAAGATTACCGAGAGCAGCATTCAACTACACGCCAAGAGGTTCGAGGAATGTAGGAAGGCCAGTGGAAAGATGGACAGAACAACTGTGAGGCGGAACAGGCAGTTTACCTAGCCCGTGAAGTGAAGAAGAAGAAGAAGATAAAAAATGTGTCTGTCCTGGTGGACTAGTGGTTATATGCTCACCTCTGGTTTCGAGGTCCCGGACTCACGCCCGGACGAGGTTGATGGATTTTTAAAGGAGTAAAAATCGTAGCAGGTTTTCCTTACCGTAGGGAATAAAAGTCGCGGGGCCCAAGTCAATTAATTTAATATCGACCTAAAACCTGAAATTGAATCTAGTAAACAAACTTTGTCGGCTCGTTCACGACCAGTCACTAACATATAAAGAATTAATTTGAATTCTACTATGAAATATTATCAAACAACAGAAAGAGTCATTCAACAAATTTTACAACAAATTCATTGTAGATTTTAATGCTATACCGAATCATACTTCACATTGAGATATAGGAAAAACAGGAATAACAAGCACTTATCACTGTCTTCGCTATTTTTATTGCGAACATCAATTTTCGCGAAAAAAATACTATAAAAATTCCTCTGAAAACGAAATAAAACGTGAAATTAATACCAACATTAACATGTTCACAAGAAGACAAGATTGTGGTGACGGCGAAAAATGCTATTACATTTAATTTATAGCGAGATCCAGTTCTTTTCGTGCCGGAATGTTGGCGCCCACTCAACATCTACTATAGCGTTTGATTTATTTTATTATGTTTTCTACTTCCCCCTTTACATCTCTCTCTCAAGAATCTAGTCTTAATGCAAGATGTACAAACATCACATTAAATCTCTAGCGAGTACTGTTATAATCTCTAAGCTTAAGTTCCTACAGTATGTCAGATATCAAGCGAAATTTATTCAATTATCGCTGCTGTCATAACGCAATGAAAACAGTTCTTCACTCAAATACTGTTTGCACAAATGAAACGTTTATATAAATTATACGTATTAAAACGACCAAAAATTATAATTTGTTAAAAGTTCTATACTTACTTACTCACTGGTACTATCGAACCCGTAGGTCCATGGCTGCGCGGACATAAGCTCTCCATACATCCCTATCCTGAGCTAATTCTTTCCATTCATTCCCTGTATAATCTACTTCCCTCAAATCATAGTTAATGTTATTCTCCCATCTCATTCTTTGTCTATCCACTGGGCGTTTTCTCTCTGGTGTTAAAAGTTCTATAGAATTCAAAAATGTAGAAGTTGTAATTAAATAATGGTACACTTCACATTATAAGATAACATTTAAGAAAGTACCTGTTGGCAGGTGCCGTCGTCCTCGACGTTCTTAAAATAATGTATTTAGAATATTATTTGGAGGTCTTTCAGAAGTTAACTTCCATCATCCGAAGGATGAGTATTTGCTGCTAGGCGTTGCATCAAAGACGTTGTAGACGTTGATGGTCTTCACGTTCTTGAAAATTATATGTAAAACAGAATTGTATGGTGCCAGCTTTGTTTTCCCTGCCTGAAGAGCCTAATTTATAACTCCTGCAAAATAAACTGACCCAAACCCTCTAACGGAAATCAGTACCAGAGGCTTGTTCTGGGTGTAAAGGCGGCCGTCACGCAGGGCTGACAACCCGGCTGACATAAAGTGCCGATTGTCTAGAAAAAGTGGGAGCCTTAACCTCCTACTACCCCAAGGGTCTCCGGATGCTGTTCTGGGATCACTTTACTTTACTTTACAATATTCCTCATGTATGTACCAAGGGTTGAAAAATCTAAGCAGCAAGTCCTCCGGGAGGAAGTTTAAGCTGTGGATCCCGAGTCTGAAGATATTCAGGCTCGTAAAAGATCCTTAAGCCTACATGAATAAGCCTCTAAACAAATTTTACCGACCTCAACGTCCTAGTAATACATTAGTTGTCTGTTAGATGTCTCATTGGGTTGGTGTGTTCACCACATGCCATCCATAACATCTATGAGCAAATAAGTTAACTAAAAATTAACTTGTTCTATTAACTCCTTACAAAGGAGGGACTACGGCTCAACAATGGGCTACGCCATTGTAGTAGTAGTAGTAGTAGTAGTAGTAGTAGTAGTAGTAGTAGTAGTAGTAGTAGTAGTAGTAGTAGTAGTAGTAGTAGTAGTAGTAGTAGTAGTAGTAGTAGTAGTAGTAGTAGTAGTAGTAGTAGTAGCAGTAGTAGCAGTAGTAGTAGCAGTAGTAGTAGTAAGTAGTAGTAGTAAGTAGTAGTAGCAATAGTAGTAGTAGTAGTAGTAGTAGTAGTAGTAGTAGCAGTAGTAGTAGCAGTAGTAGTAGCAGTAGTAGTAAGTAGTAGTAGCAATAGCAGTAGTAGTAGTATGTACCAATGATACTATTATTGTTATGTTCTAAGGGCGACAGGTTACCAGGTAGGAGACCTTTGATCTGAGAGTTGGTAAGTTAGGACAAGGGTATAATAACTAATAATAACTTTGATGCATACATCATTTTATGTCTTAGAACTTTATATATGGTAATCGGAGCAAATTCAGAAGACCTACAAATAAATAATATGATAATTAAACGTGTTGAAGAATTTAAATATCTTGGATCTATAATAGATAAATCTGGTAATTGTGAAAAATATATTATTAACAGAGTAAATTGTGCAAGGAAGGCGATTAGATCCCTGAATGATCTTTTATGGAATAGAAATTTGACCAGAAAAACAAAAAAAGAGATTATACAGACAATAATAGAAAGTATACTCACATATGGATCAGAAAGCTGGACAATAAATGAAAGGATGCAGAAAAGAATCTTGGCGACAGAAATGGATGGATTACGGAGACTTATGAGAATATCAAGGCTACAACATATTCGAAATACATATATCAGACAAGAAATGGATTCACAAGAAACTGTTATCGATAGGATAACAAAGAGAGCTCTACAGTGGTATGGACATGTACAACGGTTGTCGAAAGACCAGGATTGGATGGTACCAGGCAGAAGGAAGAGGGGAGAAGTAAAAGAGCATGGTATGAGGGAATATATGATGCCATGATGAAGAGCGGTATGGAAGATGGACAATGGGAAGATAGGAATCTCTGAAAAGAAGGAATCAAAGGCAAACTGCTGTAAAGTGGAAAACCTGTATTAAGTAAGAACTTTATAATCAAAAGGAATGAAATGGTTATTAAAACATGAAATGCACATAAGGAAATTATTTGATCGTCGCTTTTTATATCCAACAAAAGCGTTGTTGTTAAAATGACTTGTATCTAGGGAATTTGTTTAACGAATGATACATTCAAAACGGAAGAGCATGAAAATATTTCAGAAGAAAATTTGTGAATTGGCAAGAGAAGCTGAACAAACGTACTGACCGGGAAGTCAAGAAAAATACACTGCAAGGAGTATGATATTTTTGTGAAGTGGATGAAAGACACATATCTGGATGTTGCTAATTAAACTGTTGTTTTGACATACTTCGAGAACCAGACAAGTTCATTTTCACCAACTAATTGTGGACAAAATTACCAATGTTTTTTTTTCCTTCCTTTTTCGTTTACACTGTTTTCCTTCATGTTTTACCTTTTTGTTTTACTTTTCTGATAACTTTCTATTATTCTCACACATAGACACAAGGACAAGACACACACCCAGAGCCAAGGTGGAGATTAAAAATCCCCTACCCCGCCGGGAATCGAACCCATGTCGCCGAAGTGGAAGGTAGGGACTCTACCGACTACGCCACGACGACGGACTTTTCTTATTTTTCCGTTTTACCTTTGTTAACCTTTTTATCTTATTCACACATACAAACACAAGACAGGACACACACCCAGACCCAAGGTTGACATTTAAAATCCCCTACCCCGCAAGGAATCGAACACGGGTCACTGGAATGGAAGGTAGGGACTCTACCGACTACACCACGGCGACGGACAAGCTAAAAACGACTAATAGTAAACACGAACGTGAATACTAGCATTTTTGTAAGTTAGTCGGGTATTTACAGCAATGCTCGAAATGATATGAAACGCGGGAATCGAAAGTTCGGACAAGAGATGTTTTAAAATTTGTTTCACGCGAAAATTTAACAAATTTAATTTTCCTTTCAGTTCATATAAATGGCCAAATTGTGTATAAAAATTCATCCATAGTAATCCTGCCCGAGTGCAGGTTTCCCCAGCAAACATGGCATTTTCATGTTATGCTTTGCAGCTTTACTAGGGAATTATAGGTGTGGTAGCTTCCCGTTGCTTTCCACACCGATGAAGGATGATGATGATAATGATGGCCGGATGATTTTCGGGGACCGTTAGGCCCTAAGCATCCTGACATTTGTCTTATAGGTGAGGAAAAACCCCAAAAAAACCTCACCCAGGAGCCTGTCCCGACCAGGAATCGAACCCGGGCTCGCTGCGTGACAAGGCAACGCGAATAAAAATTATTATTTTTTTAATTTAATATATTTGTTTGCTGTAATTAATATTTTTGTATGCCTGATAAACGTAATGCCTGTGCGGGTATTTAGAAAACTTTAATACCCTTGGAGATATGATACCAATAATATATACCGTATCCTAGCAACAAACCAACAGTTATACAGTACTAAGACATAAACAAACAAGTTCTAAGCAATGTATTTATTAATTAATTAGACGGTATCGTTTGATGCTGGTATTTCGATGTTCAAATCTCAAACTTTTTTTGTTTCCTTCAATTACCAAGTCAATTTACTGCCTTTAATTTTCATTATCATGATCTATTCCATTATTAATCGCCATTTCATAATCTATTCAATTTAAAGTGAATTGGATTTGCACAAAGTACGTTCATACAGACAATAATAAACACATACTGCATATTGGAATATATACGCAATGATACGATACAGATATAACTAAAGGATCTCAAATATTAAAGCAAATATAAACAATACTCATTACATTTCACATTAGTGAAACAATGCTATAATATATATTGGACCAAAGATGGAGAACATACGCTCTTTAGACCGTAAACAAATGCATCCATACACCTGAATATCTATTTACAAAATGAACGACAACACAAAGCGGGCAGTCTGTGAATTTCCATCACTCCCAACGTAACAGCTAGATTTACATTTCGTGAGGAATGGGAATTGTTTATTTCTGCATTCAGAGTGAAAAAAAGTCCGAATGTATACTGTATTCTAAAGAGTTCCGCTACGTGAGATATTTCAACATCAGACGACATTTCAATTCTTCACATGCGGATAAACTCTCAGGTATAATTAGTAATATGTACAGGATGTTACCAATAATAAAGCCAATGCGCTTTATCTGACATGAATTAAAAGTAAACAAACATTAGAATATTACATAAATTATTATTATTTTTATTATTATTTTTATTATTATTATTATTATTATTTTCAAACTGACCCTAACCTTCTGGTGGGGTCGACTCAGCCTCTAATGGAAATGAGTACCAGATGCTTGTTCTGGGGGTTAAGGCGGCCGTCACGCAGGGCTGACAACCCAGCTGATATCAAGTGCCGATTGTCTAGAAAAAGTGGGAGCCTTAACATCCTACTACCCCAAGGGTCTCCGATGGCCTGTAGTGGGATCACTTTAAATTATTATTATTATTATTTATATTATTATCATCATCATCATCTACCGTCACGGTTTAGACCATTTCTGATCTATTCCAGCTCCATATTATAGTTGCTCGCTCCATCTTTCAAATGGTCGTCCACGACTTCTATGTCCTTGTGGATTGTAATTTAACATCCTATAAGGTATCCTCTCTTCACTCATTCTATTAACATGTTCAAACCATTTATTTCTATATCCTTCTATTTTTGTTATCACACTAGTTATTTGTAATTCCTCACCAATATCTTCACTCTTCTGTTTGTCCGAAAGAGCACACCCTGTATTATTATTATTATTATTATTATTATTATTATTTATTATTATTATTATTATTATTATTATCATCATCATCATCAATATATCAGAAATGGGGTTTGAAAATCAACAAAAACAAAACAGAGTATTTAACAAATGCCCCAGATGAATTATATATTGATGGGGTAAAGGTAAAGAAGAGCGATAGTTTGTGTTATTTGGAATCAATTATAGAGAAAGATAGAACATCAAACAAAGAAATAGCAAAAAGGATTAGTAATGGAAGAAAAACCACAGGAATTTTAAACTCTATACTATGGTGTAAAAACATAATTAACAGAAAAAAACAACTAATTTATAAATCCATCTTAGAAAGAATAATGTTATATAAATATTTATTAAACACACTGTGTACATTATAATACAATTACTGGAAGTTTTTATCATCAGCATAGAATTTTAAAGGCTTACTTCTTGCTATGCAGTCAATAAGGTGGTATTGTTGACATTTTTGGTCGCATAGCTTGCAGAGGCACTGGTTCGATGCGAGGTGGAACCCTTTTATGGTACATACTCTGTAGTGGAATTCATGTGTGGCGGTCCTCGTGAACACGTGTCTTAGGGAGAAGTTTGGTTCCTTCCATTCTTCGGTGTTCATCGCTGGGGTCAGGAAGAATCCGCGGTCTATATCCTCGGCTTTTTCTTCTCTCTCTCTTATGTGTGCTTCGTAGGCCGGGGTGTGTGGCAGGTTATATTTCAACGCTATTTCTCTGATGAAGAAGTCAGTCTTGGTTAGATGGTATATGAGTCGGGAGCTCGTTGACCTTGAAACCCTAAGAAAGAATAATGTTATATGGATCGGAAGTCTGGACAATGACACAACAACATGTCAACAGAATAACTTCAGTTGAAATGGATTTTTTCGAGAAGAGCTGCCAGAAAATCTAGACTGGAAAAAGTTAGAAATACAGAAATTAGAAAATTGATGAATGCAGAAAGAAATATAATGGATGAGATTGAACACAGAAAGCTAAAATTGTATGGATACGTAAGAAGAATGCAGGATGGAAGAGTACCAAAGGCTGTCTATGCATGGAAAATTGAAAGAAGAAACAGAAAAGGAAGACCAAGAACAACATTCAAAATTCAATGTGGAAATTTGGTGTAACAGATGAAGACACAGAGGACAGAGAACGATGGAGAACTTTAATTAAGGGAAAATTGTGAATGTTTGTTGCAAACTGATAGTCTGTAAGTCCCCTTGTCATTTATATTTATTCATTTATTTTAGTTCATGTTAATTACTAAGATTGATTGGAGAAAACGCTCAATGATGAGGAAAATGCTCAAAATAAAAAATATTATTATTATTATTTTCCACAAGGAATGATGAGAAAGCACTTGACAGATTTTTCGGCCATATTGTTGCAATGTTTATTTCAAAATATAAATGTGAGCAACTATTTTCCAAATAGAACTGATATAACATGAGAACTGTCAACCATTACATGTTTATATATATATATATATATATATATATATATATATATATACATACATATATATATGATATGAAAAGAAAAAAGAATGCTTGAGTCGGGATTTGAACTCGAGTCTCTAAAGTCTGTACCTTTAGCGCTCTAACCAACTGAGCTACCCAAGAATTCCAAGACAAACATACAATTTTCTTATACATGTAGTATTCTCAATTCACACAAGAGGTAGCGGAAATATCATTCAACTGCCATCTAACAGTTAACTGTTAGGTTAGCCGCTAGATGGCAGTTGAATGATATTTCCGCTACCTCTTGTGTGAATTGAGAATACTACATGTATAAGAAAATTGTATGTTTGTCTTGGAATTCTTGGGTAGCTCAGTTGGTTAGAGCGCTAAAGGTACAGACTTTAGAGACTCGAGTTCAAATCCCGACTCAAGCATTCTTTTTTCTTTTCTTATCATATTTGCCTTCATTGCCAAATGTCAAAAATATATTTATAATATATATATATATATATATATATATATGTATTCCTGTAACCCAAGGAGTAATACAATAGAACTTCATCACTCACTGCCAATATTGAACTCTGAGGATCGTGGCCGAGCGGATATGAGTACAACATCGTTGCAATTCGTTTAAAGTACAAAATTTATTAAGGGAATTCAGAATGCTCTTTATTACCATATATAATTGTATGGTTTCACAAAATATTCCAACGGCAGGAACATTAAATGCTTACTTATTTATGAAAACCTTGTAGTTTTACATTTATACATCTGACTCATTTTGTGAATATAATGTTCCTTATATAATAGCCTACATTTGATCCATCGCAATCTGCAAATATAATAATAATAATAATTACTTCTATAAAGTCGCTGTCCACCGCTGTGATGTCGAGGTAGCGTGCTTCCTTGTCATGCAGCGGGCCCGGGTCAATCCCCGGTCGGGGCTGTTTTTCTGGGTGAGGTTTTTATCGGGGTTTTTCCTCACCTGTAAGACAAATATCAGGAACACTTTAAGGCCCAAACGTTCCCCGAAATCATATGGCCATCATCATCATTGGGGCACGCCGTAGCGTAGTGGTTAAGGCACTGAGCTACAAGCCGGAGGGTCGAGGGTTCAAGTCCCGTTGGGGTCAGGATTTTTAAACTGACCCAAACCCTCTGGCGGCACTATGGTCCTGGGGTCGACTCAGCCTCTAACGGAAATGAGTACCAGACGCTTGTTCTGGGGGTAAAGGCGGCCGTCACGCAGGGCTGACAACCCGGCTGACATAAAGTGCCGATTGTCTAGATAAAGTGGGAGCCCTAACCTCCTACTACCCCAAGGGCCTCCGGGCCTGTTGTGGGATGACTTTACTTTACTTTACATCATCATCATTATCATCATCATCATCCTTCACCGGTGTGGAAATCAACGGGAAGCTACCACACCTACAATTCCCTAGTAAAGCTGCAAAGCATAGCATGGAAATGCTATGATTGCAGTGAAGGACCTGCCTTCGGGCAGAATTACTATGGATGGATAAAGCCGCTATATAAAATTATGTATAAAGATCTCTTAAATGCCTCCTTACATTTTGAAGCAAATCTATTGAAGAACAATGTAAGGAAATATTAACGTTATAAGTAATATTAGGGCCTACTAATATTACGAACCCACCTTAAGTGGCAAGTCTATGTATTTCGGTTCGCCTTTAACTGACAAATCCATTCCGTCTTTATCCCAGGAATTTCTACGACATAACTAACACCTATCTTAAAGAGTCGGTTTCGATGGTCTAGTGGTTATGTTGCTTCTAGTCCCGAGGATGGCGAGTTCAAACTCAGGCGAGGTCGATAGATTTTTAAGATGGGAAACATAAGAGTCATGTCCTTCGGCAGAAACGTTAACCCATAGGCTCCAAGTCTGAAGTTTTTCGGGCTCGTAAAAGAATTTCAAGCCTAAATTAAAGCCTCTGAGCAAACTTTAACCGGTATTCCTCATCCAAGTAAAAACTTAGTTGCCTACTAGATGTATCGAGGCGATGTGCTGACCACATGTCACTCACTAGCATATGTGGGGAAATTAGCTTAACTTAATAACTTTCGTCTAAGTTTTCCTGGTAGGAGAGCATTCATGTCTCTATGGAGGACGTATCAGATACATACATACTATCTTAGAGAATGTGATGTTGGCGAAGAATGAAGTTTCAAATTAGGAAAAAGTGAAATCTAACATTGCGGATGAAGCATTTTACGTTATAACATACAAAATAATAAACATTTCAATAAAATTTCAGATAAATTTTACCATAATTATCTACAGAAAGTTAACAAAAAATATAATTGACGTCTCGTCACAAGTCTATGTTTTATGTAAATTTTCTCATATTTTCATTTTATTCGAGTTGATTATTTCGTGTATAATTTACAATTGTTGACCACAACAAATGGTTTACTAAAATACATTACGAGTAGTAGCATGAATAACAACATGATGATGTCAATGGAGCACATGGAGAAGCAACTGCTCACAAAGTAAATGCTCACACGATATTTCTCTATGTCAAAAAAAAGTTAAGAGTTCCATCACATATTTTATAGAAAAATGAAAATGATGATGGTTATTCTAAGATACAGCAAACTTCATAACGCACGACCGGCCTCGAGTAACACATAATAGCATGAGAAAACTCTCAGTATCAAAATCTATCTCACAATGAGATACATTAAGCTAACAAACTCATTTCTATATAATAAATAACTACATATAACTTATAACATTGTTATTCTATCCTTTTTGTCCAACATACAATTTTCAGTTTTCCCTGTAAGGTATATAACATATTCTGATAGGAATATAAAATTGTTGATCTTCCTTGAGCACTTTTATGATACTAAGAAGAATAACCATTAATGTGATGTACGAGGGCGGATCGGAAAGTAACGCACAATAATTTTTTTTCTGCCTTGGTATTGCAGCTAGAATGTTGAAATTTCACAGGGATATAGTTTGACCTTTTCACTACAGATGGTAGTTTTTTCTCAGGTGCACCTCTTGCGAGAGAAGCTTGAACTATGCAACAAAGATGGCGCGCATGCTATAGTCGTCCACCTGTGAGGAACAGAGAAGTGTTGTTCGATTTTTGTGGGCCAAACATTTCCTATGGTGCGGTGTACGATATTGTTCATGAAAATTTGAAATTCCGTAAAGTTAGTGCTCGCTGGGTGCCTAAGAACCTGACAGACGACACCGCACAAGGACATGACTTTCTGGAAGGAATCGTCACAGGTGATGAGTCGTGGGCGTACCACTACACGCCCGAAACAAAGCAGGCATCAGCAGTGCGCAGATGGCTACACTCCAACCAAACGGACTTCTACGAACAGGGCATATTGAAACTGGTAACACGAAGGGAAAAATGTGTTGAGAAAGTTGGTGACTATGTCGAAAAGTAGGTAAAAGATGTAAGTTCATTTGTGATTTTTTTCCTTTTTTTTAATATTAAACTTTTTAAAAAAAATTATTGTGCGTTACTTTCCGATCCGATCCGTCCCTCACAGGTGGACGACTGTAGCATGCGCGCCATCTTTGTTGCATAGTTCAAGCTTCTCTCGCAAGAGGTGCACCTGATAAAAAAATTACCATCTGTAGTGAAAACTTCAAACTATATCGCTGTGAAATTTCAACATTCTAGCTGCAGTACCAAGGCAGCAAAAAAATTATTGTGCGTTACTTTCTGATCCGATCCGTCCCTCACAGGTGGACGACTGTAGCATGCGCGCCATCTTTGTTGCATAGTTCAAGCTTCTCTCGCAAGAGGTGCACCTGAGAAAAAAATACCATCTGTAGTGAAAACTTCGAGATATATATCTCTGTGAAATTTCAACATTCTAGCTGCAATACCAAGGCAGAAAATAATTATTGTGCGTTACTTTCCGATCCGATCCGTCTCTCACAGGTGGACGACTGTAGCATGTGCGCCATCTTTGTTGCATAGTTCAAGCTTCTCTCGCAAGAGGTGCACCTGAGAAAAAAATACCATCTGTAGTGAAAACTTCAAACTATATCTCTGTGAAATTTCAACATTCTAGCTGCAATACCAAGGCAGAAAAAATTATTGTGCATTACGTTCCGATCCGCCCTCGTAATTCCTAGCGTGTCTGACTAGTATAGGCTACTAGAAGTCCGCAACATAGAAATGTTTTTTTTAATATAGGATATGAAACTGGGTCCACTCAACCATGTGATGCCAAGTGAGTATTACTCGAATTAAGAAGAATTTGTGAATTCGATAAAGGAAACTGAAACTAAGACATATCGTGTTATGATACCCACTAATACAACATAGCCTATTGTCATTTGCTAGCTGATATCATCGGAGTAGACACCGGTTCTCTGTTGTATAGCGAACTGATTATTATTACGTTTATTATTACTTTTATTATTATTATTATTATTATTATTATTATTATTATTATTATTATTATCTAAAAAATCTAAAGCCATGGCTTTCCTACGAAAAGACCCAGTTCGCAGTAAAATTGTCATTAATAATAAAATATTAGAATAAACCAACTCATTTAACTATCTCGGATACCAAGTTACATGTGAAGAGGAAAAATATTTTAGTTAAAACATTATAAAATTTAACAGAGTAACAGGAATTATAAATAATATTTTCAAGCTAAACACAGTACAGCAACACACACGAACTATAATTTATAAAACACTGGCCAGATCCGTATTATGTTACGGCAGTGAGGCCTGGACAATTCGCAGTGTAGATGAACAAAGACTAACTGTGTCAGGAATGAAATGTATGAGACGTACTGCAGGTTACTCAAGAACAGACCATAAAAGGAATTCTAAGATTCGCAAAGAATTACAAACGGAACCAGTCATGGAATATGTACAAAAATACAGAAACAACTGGAAATCTCACGTAAGAAGAATGAGCAGAACAAGAATACCATGTCAAACCTTAAATTACCAGCCACCAGGCAAGAGATCTTTGGCAGACCCTTCAAACGTTGGATTGAGACCGTAACAGACCACTAGGTCAATCACATGAAAGGAAGAAGAAGATTATTATTATTATTATTATTATTATTATTATTATTATTATTATTATTATTATTATTATTATTATTATCAAAATTAGACAAAATAAAAAAACCAAGATGTTATGGACATGTACTGAGAAGAAGGGACACAGGAACAAACAAGAAGCATTCAAATGGATACCTCCTGGAAAAGGCAAACGTGGTAGATCAAAGCCAACTTGGATAAAGGTAATTCAAGACAACATGAAGACGAGAAATATGGCAGAAGCAGACACGCAAGACCAAGAAGTGTGGAAGAAAACAATTCTATATTTAGATTGAGGATAACTGTGTGTTTAACAGAAACAATCCTCAAATATATTATTATCATTATTATTATTATTATTATTATTATTATTATTAGTAGTAGTAGTAGTAGTAGTAGTAGTAGTAGTAGTAGTAGTATTATATTTTATCCTGAAATATTCCTAATAGCCTGATGCATTCTGTGCAAGCCTGTTACATGTGAGCATATTGATCAAATATACAGTTCGTATGTCATTTTGAAACAGTTGTTGAATGTGAAGTATAATATGTTAATATACATTTACTAAAAATAATGATATTCCACATAATATTAAATGAAAGTAGATATATTGGAAATATTAAATATGTTTTATGAATTTATTTTGAAATCAGCTGTTTCAACATATCCGTAAAAATCACTTTCTCAATTTTTTAACATAAATAACTATTTGGTAATATATAGTCATCTTTGTCCAGGTGGAAAAAGACCAAGCAGTTACAGATAACTTGATAAATATTAAAAATGACAACCAGAATGTTAACTTTTTAATATATCTCTCATGAAAATTGTTTTCTCTGAAATTCCAAGAATTCAAGCTCTTGCTTAAGTTATTGATCGTAAGAAAATGAATACCACATGAAATGTCTTGTAGGATTTATTTTGTGAGACATGTATTGAGAGAATTTATATATTCTTGACGTAGTTGATATTGTCGTTAGTTTTCCTGAGGAAGTGAAACGGGTGGGAGCGAAGTGGATTTTCTGAAAACACGTAATAGACTGGGCCTGACAGGGAAAAATTGAGAACACTCTACGTCATACAAGAGTAAAATATGAAGTCGAGCATCAAAATACTAGCGTTTACCTCCAGGGAACCTGTATAGTTCGGCACAGGGAGGACCCAAAACACAAGCGACACTCAACTGTTTTAACAGGGTATTATTTATACAGATTCACTGTAACAGTTCTGTGTTGATTGTCAACCTGTCCGTATAGGTCCCAAAAATCAACATATTCACGACAAAAGAGTAAAACTATGTTATGTATTACCAGTGTCGAATTCTGAATAATGATAACTACCATCTAGTCTGAAAATATATAAAACTGTTATTCTCCCAGTTACATTATATGCATGTGAAACATGGACCCTTACTTTAACGGAGGAAAGAAAATTACGAATATTCGAGAATAAAGTTCTTAGGAAACTTTTTTTAGGCTAAATAGAGATGAACAGAGAGGTGAATGGAGAAAACTACATAGCAGTGAGCTACATTATATATAGGAAGCCAGATATAATAAGAAAAGTTAAGTCTCGTAGATTGTAATGGGCAGGGCATGTGGCACGCATAGGAATGAAAGAGGTGCATGGAAGATTGTTGTAGGATAACCAGAGAGAAAACGGCCAGTTGGTAGGCCAAGAATGAGGTGAGAGAATAACATTATCCACGTTTTAAGGGAATTAGATTATACAGGAGATGATTGGAAAACATTAGCTCAGGATAGGGATGTATGGAGAGCTATTTCCGCACGCCATGGACCTACGGATTCGATAGAGCCAGTGAGGTAGTTAAGAGTTAGTCATTTACTTTGAGATTAAATTTTAATTTGAAATGCGACCATCCTCATGGTTTTGTGGTCAGAGAATCTGATAGAGTTCATGAAGTACCGGGTATCATTTCTGCTTAAACCACACGCATTTTCCTTAAAGGGAATTACTCCTGTTATCAGGCATTGTCTGCAGTTTACGTTAAGTTTAGGTTTAATCACTTTCCTTATGCTTCATTATCATTTATCGCCCATCGCATGAAGGGGTAACTTAAATCTGAATTCCAGGCGCCCCAATCTCAGAAGTGGATTACAATTCGGCCTAAACTAGATGCGAATGCTAAGAAATATCATAAGGACAACCTTGCGGCCATAATAAAATACATTTGAGATGCTTGAAACATATTTCCCTTACCGCATGTAGGATATTTGAATAAATACAAATATTTAAAACAATAAGTAGTAGTAGTAATAGTAGTAGTAGTAGGACTTTATTAGACTAAAGTAAGATATTTACAATATTACTTACAAATATGGATCGCACTGACAGTAAGTCGTATGTGCTGTTGACAGTCCGTTACAATAAATTAATAATTGGTCATAGTACAAAGAAAAACATTACACAAACAACTGGAAATCTCACGCAAGAAGAATGAGCAGAACAAGAATACCACGTCAAATCTTAAATTACCAGTAGTAGTAATATTATAATTACATAATAATACAATAACATTATACATTAATTAACTTATGTATAATTATTAAGAATTAATGGTAATGAATTTTGATAACATGTATTTATTCATGATTGAGTGTTGTTCTTATTTTCCGCGTTTTGTCCAGAAATTTACCCACGTTTATCCAATTTTCTGGATTTACCATTAACATGTAGCATGCCAATCTTTCCCTATTTGAATTTAGAAATCTTTCCGGGATAACTGACGCCTCCAATATTCTAAATCATTACATTTTCCTAATATATGTATCTCATCTTCAAAGCTCCCGCACATTGGACATATTCGCACATCAGGATCGTCGCTAATCTTTAGAAATTTTCATGCCCCTAGACTAAACCAAGCAAACCCTGATCTCTCTTTAAATCCTAGGTTGAATATATAAGATTATTTTCCCCAAACGTGTTTAAAACGTTAAAAGTAGCACCTATGATGACAGTCGTCCTCAACAAATTAAAATTATTTAAAATAATCAGCTAGGCCTTTCAGTACTAGATCCGTGTCCGAAGCTGTTCTATTGGATACTTTTTTTAAAGTATACTGACTTTACCTGTATATTGAATTTATATATTGTTGTGTTCAATCAAGAATCTTATATAAATTCAACTGATACAACATTAAATATATATTTTGATGGTGTCTAAATCCTAATAAAGACATTTGAATCCAGCACTTGCATTTATGACTGACAAAACCACAATAAAAACCCAGTAGGGTTAGAATGAAACGAGAATTCAACACGAAATCTCATGAATAAAAGTATATAATGCTACTAAATGAACCAAAGTGCTCGATTGTAAAGTTTATTGTCTTATAATTTCTATGCTAATCGTAAGCAATAACATGATCAAATGGCAATTTGTGAAAAAAATTATTAATTTAACAAAATATGAAACAAAAATTAGCAAATGTAATATGTACAAATTAAAAAAAATAATAGTATGAATCCAGTTAAGGGTTATCACAGTCCGTGAAGAGGTGCATCAGTTTCCTGGGATGCTGTAACGTTTGTGTGACAAATCAAGAGTGCGTCGCTGATATTTGTCGTGGTCATGGAGGTTGACATTTCAAATAGCTCCATTAAATTAAGAGACAGTGCGTAATGTTCAACAAACTGGTATGAGTTTTGTCCTTAGTTCATTTCTTTATTTAGTTACATTCAAATTGCAGTTTATATTATTATACAGTATCTACTACAGGTGATAATCAGTTTATTTATTTCTAATTTTTATTTGTAATATTATCAGTAGGACAACGATTTTAATGCAGTAAAAATTAAGATTGTAATATAGTATAATTAGAAGTACGTCCACCGCTGTGGTCTCGGGGTAGCGTGCTGCCATGTCACGCAGCGGGCCCGGGTTCGATCCCAGGTAGGGACAGTTTTTCTGGCTGAGGTTTTTATCGGGGTTTTTCCTCACCTGTAAGACAAATGTCAGGAAAACTTTAAGGCCCAAACGGTCCCCGAAATCATATGAACATCGCAATCATCATCATTCGCATTCATCTTAGGTTAAGCTGAGGATTAAGGACTCTCCTGGCGCATCATCATCATCACCCATCATATCGTCGGGGCAACTTAACCCCGCCTTCCAGGCGCCCCAACCTCAGAAGTGGGTTACATGTACGGCATGCCAGGAGAGAAACCAGGAATGTCGAAAGACAAACCTGGGGCATTCGAAAAAAATTAGAAGTAAGACTTCTGTCTTTTGTCTTGGTTTCACATTCAAACATTTAAATAATATAGTGAAAAGTTAGACTTCTGACTGTCAATTGTTTTGATTTTATACAGAAACAATTGAATAATACTATCTATGTTGCAAACTTAGCTTTTAGTACATTAAATGCTTGCCCTAATTACAGCGTTCAAAAGAAATAATGTAGTAAATCATAAGAGAATATGGATTCGTTATAAAAAAAAAACACTCAACCGACAAATCCGAACAACCTAAAAATGTTTGTCGGTAGTTTTATTCTACTTTCCATACATACTGTAGAAGTATCGGCCTCAGTGGTCTTTGGATTAAGTTACCGTACTTACCTTTAGCCTCGAGAGTAGCGAGTTCAAACCCGGCCGAGGAAGATAAAACAGAATGAAAAAAAAATCCAAGAGACAGGTTGCCCAGGAGGAATTTTAAGCTATGGATCCCGAGCTCCTAAAAGAACCTCAGCCTAAATTACAGCAAATTTTAATCGACCTTCCTTACTTTTTCCTTACTACATACCTCTTTTAAATGATGAGCTACTCAATTGCCACTATCTGACATATGTAGGGAAATAAGTGTAACTAAATTAGCTCGAGTAAGTAACCCCAGCTTGGGAGCGCCCTTGTGGATGTACAGGCATAGGCAGACATATACCAATATTTTCTTTAACTGCATCATATACAAATTAGCCTATTATTATCTTAATACTGTTAATTTGTTTCTATGTTTCATAGTCAGAAATTAAATCTCTGGAAAGGAAATCAAATGTATTGATAAAAAAATATCTGTTTAATTGGAATTCATCATGTATATTGTCCATATTCACTTTAAAACGTTTCCAATAGTGATATCAATAGGTCCAGCAGCTATTTGTTGCATATGGTGATGTGGTCAACCATGTATATGGTTGTGGTTTTATGTTTTGTTTTATTAAATGGTGATCTATATGGAACATACAATAGCATGTGAAATTTTACCAAGTACATATTGAGACTGCCTATTCTGCTCATTATTCCTCTTATTGACATAGGCCTATAGGCTGTACAAGTTTTCTAAATTTTGTGATTATTATATGATGTACTTATTGACTGGGTGGTCTAGGAATTATGTTCTATGCCTCTGGTCACGAATGTAACGTGTTCAAATCCGGCAGGATTCGAAGGAAAAAAATAAAACCCTAGCTCAAATGAGTAAAGGCCTCTTAAATAAGGGAAAATTATCCATAATAATAAAGACAAAAATAAACTAAAAACAGGGGCAAAATAATAAGAAATATAATTAGAAGTTAATGGAAATGTTTGTTCCTTTCTAAATAACTTAATGGCATCTCTGAATGGTTGTAAAATAAAATTTTCGATTTTTTAAGCCATTTTTCGAAAAATTCGTGCATTTTTCCGGATTTTGAGTGCATCAAAATATCCTCTATATTAGACTTAAAATAATCTATTGTCATAAACAAGTTCCAGAACCTATAAATAATGTTGAAATAATCCAAGGGGCAATTCATCCGAGTGACTTTAAGTCGAGGGTCCTAGGTTTGAAGAGTTTCAGGCTCATAAAATAACCTAAAGACTAAATTGTAGCAACATTTAATATACTTTTCCCATTCAACAAATACTTTGTGTACCAGGTATTGGCGATGAGCCAACCACATTTCATTCGCTGGCATGTATAGGGAAACAAGTTCAATTAAATTGGCCTTAGTTTAGGAACTCCCCCAGGGAACATCCTTGCCCCACGTTAATGCATACGAAATTAATGTATTTACAAATAAGCTTTTTTTTAACTCCTGGCGCGACAGTCCTAGAAGGTCCTTAGCCTACCAGCCGGCTGCTGGAATCACATCCGCATGTGTCAATCATAGAGGTAGATGCTCATCCAGCCAGTGTAGGGGTGACATGTGGTCAGCATGTCGAGTCCCCCAGCCGTTATAGCTGGTTTTCTCAACCTGGAGCCGCTACTTATTGTAGCTACCCAAATGCCTCACGGTGCTGGGTGAGCATCGATCCCATACTGGCCGAAATACCATGATAAAATTTCTTCCCCTATGAAGACTCGAAACAGCCCAAATCCCGTAGCTCTGCGCCAAGGTTTCCTATAGAAATAAGCTTACAATTTAAAATTATTGCTCGTATTATTAATACTGATATTATTATTATTATCATCATCATCATCATAACTATCATCACCCTCGTCATTATTATCATTATTTATCATTATTATTATTATTCTTATTCTTATTCTTATTCTTATTCTTATTCTTATTCTTATTATTATTATTATTATTATTATTATTATTATTATTATTATTATTATTATTAGTCCACCGCTGTGGTCTCGAGGTAGCGTGCTGCCTTCTCACGCAGCGGGCCCGGTTCGATCCCGGGTCGGGGCAGTTTTTCTGGGTGAGGTTTTTATCGGGGTTTTTCCTCACCTGTAAGACAAATGTCAGGAAAACTTTAAGGCCCAAACGATCCCCGAAATCATATGGCCATCATCATCATTCTTATCATTATCATTATTATCATCATCATCCTTAACCGTGTGGAAAGCAACGGGAAACTACCACACCTACAATTCCCTAGTAAAGCTGCAAGCATAGCATGAAAATGCTATGATTGCAGTGAAGGACCTGCCTTCGGGCAGAATAACTATGGATGGATTACTATTATTATCATCATCATCATCATTATTATTATCATCATTATCATGATTATTATTATTTTTATTAATATTATTATTTTTATTATTATTGTCCACCGTTGTGGTCTCGAGGTAGTGTCCTGCCTTGTCACGCAGCGGGCCCGGATTCGATTCCCGGTCGGGACAGGTTCCTGGGTGATGATTTTTCGGGGTTTTTCCTCATCTATAAGACAAACGTCAGGAACCTTAGGGCCAACGGTCCCCGCAAATCATCCGGCCATCATCATCATCATCATCATCATCCTTAAAATTTTCATCATCATCCATCACCGGTATGGAAAGCAACGGGAAGCTACCACGCCTATAATTCCTTAGTTAAAGCTGCAAAGCATAGCTTGAAAATGCTACGATTGCAGTAAACCTGCCCTTGGGCAGAATTACTACCATGTTTACCGGTCGTGAAAGCCTGCATTCCACTATTATAGAATAGATTATTATTATTATTATTATTATTATTACTATCATTATTACTATTACTATTATTATTACTATTATTATTATTATTATTATTATTATTATTATTATTATTACTACGGCGGCAGCAGCAGCAGTTGCGGTAGGAAAATCAGCGGTTTATTTTAGTCGTAACTTAGGTCTCTCTTAGCTGAATACCTAGTGTGATATCGACCTCAACTGTCAACATAAACCATCCCTCTTACTGAGCTATACGACATACCGTTTGCCATTTAAACCTAATTGAATAGTGATGTTCTGAACCTTGTCTAAATTTTGCAATTTAAATCTATAGTAATGCTAGGCTATATATACTCGTAACACACAAGAATGAAACAAGAACATATTATTACTTCGTAATCATAAATTATGTAAATATCAAACTTTGAAAACACCTAATAAAATGATAAGCTCAGATTAAAGTAAAAAACAAAAACAAAGTGGGACAATAAAGCAATGAGACTGGTTTTCCCCTACCAACTTAGCAACATCTTGCAGCTTCTTGCTGCTGATATGTTTTGACTTTGATTCCACCTGCACCCAAATGCCAACTTACAGCACCCTCCAGTGTTCAGACGTTGCTTTATAAGTTAAGCACTGTTAAATTTCCTCATCACGTATAGTGGAATCAATAATATCGCGCACATCCCATATAGTTTTGTGTGAAACTCGTTGAAAATAACTCGAGTGCGTGTGGAAATATTTGACAGAATTTTGAGAATGAACGATGGCAAGAGCACTGGCTTTCCGATGACAAAATATTTGGTACAAGCAGAAGCTGACTTGAAAAATAAAATAATCGGATTGAGCTACGAACAATATCAAAGAGAGATGGCAACATTTTCAGAGCATGAGAACTTGTGAGAACTGATAGACGATCAACAGCAAAAAAACGATAACACAAGAATTACACAAGAATCGGGAAACTGATGTCCAAGGCATGAGAAAAAGTTGTGCAAAAATGGTTCCTAAATATCATTCAGCAACGGATAACTGTAGCTGCTGATTTATTGGAACAAGTAAAATTTCCAAACGTGAAATTATCTAATAAATGACGCCATTTTCAAACAAAAAAGACATACAAAGTGCCGTAACCGAGGTCCTACTAATTTTCTCAAGACACGAGCTGCTCCCGCCAATGGAACCAACTTGAGAATAAACTGGCTCAATCAAACAGTTTTGAAAGTGATCATGTTTTCGATAAACGAAAATGTCTGTAAAAGTGCTTTTCTGAACCAGTCTCATTACTTTATTGTCTGACCTCGTATCCTTTATCAAAGTAAACTAAGAAACAATTTAGTATCAATCAACAGAATGTCAAGTTCATATTTTAATCAATATTTACTTTACATTCGATATACACGTACCAAGATAGTTAAAACCGATTACATCTAGACTAGTACTCATCTGGAACTTCTACACTCTCAACTAAATGATGCTAATAAAGAGATAAAGTTGGAATAACCAATTACAAACTAACAATCAGCATACAGTGATAATTCCAAATTGCAAAATCTCATCTACAATAGCGTAACAGCTCAATATTGAATCTTAGTCTCTCCTTCCTGAGGAGTTACTAGATCAAATTAATTTAGTTATGCTTTTTTCCCAAAGCTGTCAAATGGCATGTGGTCATCATTCCGACTCAATGAGACATCTAGTAGGCAAATAAGATATTACTAGTATGTAAAACGTTAGTATATTTTGTTTAGATGCCTCTTTATACAGGTTTAAGGATGTTTTATGAGTCTGAAAATATTCAGACTCGGAACCCACGGCTTGAAGACCCTCCCGAAGAAACCGATTGTTAAAATCATTTATAATTAATGTAATTATTATATAAGTTACAACAGCTAAAATTACAACAATAATTATTAGTCCACCGTTGTGGTCTCGAAGTAGCGTGCTGCGTTGTCAAGCAGCGGGCCCAGGTTCGATCCCTGGTCGGGATAGTTTTTCTGGGTGAGGATTTTATCGGGTTTTTCCTCATCTGTAAGACAAGTGTCAGGAAAACTTTAAGGCCCAAACGGTCCTCAAAATCATATGGCCATCATCATTTATATTCACCTTAGATTATGCACAGCATTAGGGGGTCTCCTGGCGTACCACTATCATCATCATCCATCATATCATCGGGGCAACGTAACCCCGCCTTCCAGGCGCCCCAACCTCAGAAGTGGGTTACAAGTACGCCATTGCCAGGATAGAATAACAGAAATGTCTAAAAAGGACAAAACTGATGGCATCAAGAAAAACAATAATTATTAGGGCATGGTAATGAAAATAGATAAATTGTTCAATAATGGGGGAGACTCTATCTTGCCCCTTAGATTGTTTCATCCTAAAAAAATACATCAACCTCGGTCCGGTTTGAATCCGCGACCCTAGGGACCAGAATCAATGAACATAACCACTAATCCACTGCGGCCGATATTACAAAATCATACATTTCATAAAAAATGTTAGAGTGTCCTTGCGTGTATACACGATTGATTTTAACTACAAAAACAATGTTCCTTCTATTAACTAAGCTAAGATTATTCCTATCCCTCATAGTTTAATCTCTCATTTTATAGGTATATTTATGTACCCACGTCACCCAGGACGTACGGTGGCATGACCTATCGGGAGAGGGACTCTAAACTTGTGTCACACACATCATCTTTTCACCACACAAGGACATGGATGGTCTCCCCGAATGGAGCGGTCAACTCAATCCAGGACCTTCTCCGAGACAACCGAACAAAAGTTATGGATCTACATTTGAAATCTCTAAATTACAGAGTTTCTAGTATTTCAAATTGTTAAAGTTATGAAATATTTGTGTAGAATATATGTGAAGTTGGTAAAAATATCTAGGTTAATTCTAATTGTATAACTTATAAACTATGATAGCATTTTCTTATTCAAGCGATAGGCTCTTCTGTTTTATTATTCGTAATTATTAATAAAATATTGAAATGTGTCTTTGATTTATAAATTTAACCACATATACAGGATTTCAATACCTCTAATATTCATTGTGAATCACCGTTGAGATCTTGTGTAAAACGCTAAGTTATTAAAATAAGTATCTGATATATTAGTCGTGGTTAGCTAAAATATTTCTGTTTATAAAACTTCAAGTAGTTAAAATCTTGTAAGCCTTTCTGAAACATGTTCCATCTTCTGTATAAAATTTGGTATTAATAGAATTATGATACAAGGATTGTGAGGAAACGTAGAATTAGTTTTGAGAAATAAATAAACGAAATACAATAATCTTTAGGGGGCACGCCGTAGCGTAGTGCTTAAGGCACTAAGCTACAATCCGGAGGGTTCAAATCCCGTTGGGGTCAGGATTTTTAAACTGACCCAAACCCTCTGGCGACACTATGGCCCTGGGGTCCACTCAGCCTCTAACGGAAATGAGTACCGGACGCTTGTTCTGGGGGTAAAGGCGGTCGTCACGCAGGGCTGACAACCCGGCTGACATAAAGTGCCGATTGTCTAGAAAAAGTGGGAGCCATAACCTCCTACTACCCCATGGGCCTCCGGGCCTGTTGTGGGATCACTTTACAATAATCTTTAAAACTTGAAGTTTTGAAATGTTTTCAACGTAATTTAAGTTAGAAGACATAATGCTCCAGAATTTTGATACACTTAAAGTGAACATAGGGTGAATGCGTTTGATGGGCAGTGTGTAGTTTCCAGTACGTACCCCTTCGTGCCGCGCTTAGAACCCCAGACACGAAATTCAGATATTCCGAGTTGATTGGGTTGCATACACTGCAGGCGTGGCGCGATGCTCCTCCGTTGTGGCGTTTATAACAACAACTGGCAATCTCGCATTAATTCACCACAACATTCTGTTAAACTTCACAATAACACATACACTTCTTCATGTTTAGTCTTCATAAAAGTGTAATAGGACAATTTTCTCTATCTGAGATTGAAAACTAAATCAAACGAGTTTATTTCATACTTTAACATGCCAAACATAAAATAAAATTGAACACCAAGACGAGTACAAATATATGTACCTAAAAAATTATAACACTGAGCAACGAAAACGAAACTTTTTTTGTCTCAGAAACAAAAATATATGATTCTGATAGTCTTGTTTCTCCTGAATTCAAATATGATATCGGATTTTCTCCATCGCACAAGGTTTCCGAGAGACAGGAATTTATAATTTCAAACACTTTAGCATTTTCTACATTCGTAACTACACAATATTCGAACATTCGGACTCACCTAGAAAGTACAAAATGACGATTTTCTGCTATATTTCGCCTGTGGAGCATCCCTCTTGATGGTCCAACAATAATCGGCCAGCATATTAGGATTCCATTTGCCTTGATATCTCTTTTCGATAGCTGAAATCTCCTGATGAAAGTGTTCCCCGGTTTATTTTACAGTGGACAAATGGATGAAAAATAGTTTATTAAAAAATGATTATTTAAATCCATTAATTCAAATTGAAATAAAACAAACTGTGGGTAATGGAGACATTCCGAATACATATTTGAAAACACGATAAAAAACTACATTAGTAGGCCCCTACAACTAATGGTGCTCATGAGACAAAAATCATGTTGACCAATATAATTAATAGAACGAAAACTTCGAACAGACAATATTAAATATTGCTTACTGTCACTGGCAAGTAAAGGACAGTAATGTGAGGTGATGCTTCAGCGCAAAACGATCCTTTATGGTTAATTTCGGTTCAGTTGTTCTTTTGAAGCTGAAAGCCCATCGTCTCATACTCAATATAAAAATATAATTCTCTATAGGTTGCTGGGAATCAAAGCCGGATACTCTGTGGCACTAGTCACTAGACATGATATGAGTTGAACATGGAGTACCGGTACAGACTTTTATTATTAATTTTCAAGCACCAAGTTGGAGGAGAGATAATTGATTTCTGTTTAAAACTGTGTTTTGTAAATTCATTTGGAGATTAAGAAAGACGGTTCAAATCAATGAAATTATTGAAGCTTTCGATGATCGGCTTTACTATCATCCTCAAAGAGATTATCGTTATTAATATTCTGGGAAGCTTAGTCTACTTAAAGGCTGGGCTTGAGAGATTTAGACGACGTAAATTATTTAGAAGACCGGGGAGATTATCAAGAACAATGCTGCGGCAGTATTTAAAATGTTATCTACTACATGGAGGGTAACGTTTAAAGGAGAAAAATCCTTTTTAATTGTTAACTGGTTTCCCCTTCGTTAACTTCTAAAAGATATAAGGCAGCGGTTACATTATGTAACGAATTGTAACACTATTGTGCTAGCTGTAACATATAGCACCAATATTTCTTCTCTTATGCGTGCATATTGCTAAGTACAATGTTTGCTGCATTAAACTGCAATTACTCCGGAAGAGAGTAAGGACAAACTGTAAATTAGTTAGCATTTTTTACATGTATATTAAGAGAGAATACAACTTTTTGGGTCTGTCATCGCTACAGAGTCCACCGCTGTGGTCTCGAGGTAGTGTGCTGCCTTGTCACGCTGCGGGCACGGGTTCGATTCCCGGTTAAGACAGGCTCCTAGGTGAGGTTTTTTCGGGGGTTTTTCCTCACCTGTAAGACAAATGTCGGGAAACGTAGGGCCCAATGGACCCAAAGATCACCCGGCCATCATCATCATCATCATCATCCTTCACAGTTGTGAAAAGCAACGGGATGCTACCACACCTATAATTCCGTACTAAAGCTGCAAAGTATTGCATGAAAATGCTATGATTGCAGCGAAAGACCTGCCTTCGGGCAGAATTACTATGGATGGATCGCTATAGACTTAAAAGCACATACGAGTAATAAAAAAAGGGGGGCTTTATTCGTCATAAATATAATTAAATGCCTACTTATTATTTTGTCCATGTTACTAAACGTTTACGCCTTCTTTTTATTTTTTACACCGTCCTCCTTAACTAAAATAATCCATGTCACAATCTTCGTTATATCATTACATTTCTAAGCATTTCGAAGTCTTGGCTTCAACTTCAGGGTTCTTCTTGATATTAAATGTATTTACCCCTGTATAATATGTGTAAATACATTCAATATCACCCCTATGTTACTAAAATTATATATAAGCTCAATTCTGAAATTGCATGCTATTACGCATTTCAGAGATTCTTATCGTCCACCTACTCTCAAAAAACGTCAAACTTCTGTAAAACTGTTATTCTCCCAGTTATATGAATGCGAAACATGGATCCTTACTTTAAAAGAGAAGAAAGTATTACGAGTATTTGAGAATAAAGTTCTTAGGACAATGTTTTGACCAAAGAGATATGAACAGACAGGTGAATGGAGGAGACTGCATAACAGTGAGGTACATTGCCTTTGTAGAAAATCATATATATCAAGAGCACTTGAATCTCATAGATTGCGATGGGCAGCGCAAGTTTCAAGGATGGATGATCAAAGAGGGGAATTGAAACGACATCATCATCATCAACAACAATCACGGAATAATCCCATGTCGCTCTTTCCGGTCTCATAGATCCTCATTCAAAAAGTTGAATAATCTCTTTTTCGGTCTACCAACATTCCTGTCTCCTTTTGGTTTGTAATTAATTATACTTTGTGGAATGCGATCATCTTTCATTCTTTGAACATGTTCTTTCCAGATTTTTCTAAGTTCCTTTATTTTATCTAAAAGTTTAAAAATATTTAGTTCTTTTCTAATATCTTCACTTCTTCTTTTATCTACTGCAGAAGTTTGCAGCAAGCCACACTTCTCAGAAATCTCATTTCAGTTACTTCTATGATTTTCTCTCATCATTTAGTTAAAACCCAAATTTCACTACCATACAATAGTGAGGGGACTGCCACTGTTTTATAAAACTTTAGTTTTGTTTCCGTTCTTGTGTTTTTAAATATTCTTTTAATTGTGCCACATATATAATTAAATTTATTACGTTTGTTAAAAAGATCCTTATTTTTAAAATAGGAGAATTCATAACCCAGGTATTTAAAATGGTTCACTTGTTCAATGGTTTCCCCTCCAGAATTATTTCAGCTCTTACGGTATTTGATCCCTTAAAAGCTCTGCGGAACGCCAGCAACCTACCCAGAGCAAATATTCTAATTACTAAAGTCTCATAGATAATGGGAATTTGAACTTTTTGTAGGAAAACCAGAGCAAAAACGCCCAGTTGGTAGACCAAGAATTGAGGTAGAGGAATACCATTAACCATGATTTTAGGGAAGTAGATTATACATGGGATGATTGGAAAACATTAACTCAGGAAGGGTTGTATGGAGAGCTTATGTCCGCGCAGTCATGAACCTACAGGTTCGATAGATCCAGTGAGTTAGTTATCAGAATGCATATTATTCGCCTGCATTGTAAGTAATGGAGTCAATAAACTCATAACCACACTCCAGACAGGTAATGGAACTAATGCTGCAAATATTCAGATGTGAAGATGTAGAGTTAAGTATTGAATACAATTCGTCACACCATTATTTATGTTAAACAGCATTCAAAGCATTGGTTGCAACGTTAACCTTGAAAACAAGTTTCTCTCTCGCCTAGCAACCGTTGTCAAACATTGTTGACCATCTGTACATTTAATTTATGAAATTACGCACTTGCAGTGTCAACCAGTTCCGAATTTGGTAAAAATCTGACATTACTTACATAGAGATTACTTGGAAAGCAGCAGGACATTCCTGGGAGTAAATATCGGTTGATGTCACCATTCATTCGCTCACTTAGATGTAGAAATTGTGTTTCCACTCCTTAATCGTTGTATAGGTAGCCACCATAAATTCTCAAGACACGAAACTTTTCTTGCAACAAGCTCCTTTTCATGTTAAATGTACGACTTGAAATACGAAGAAAAAATATTCTTGCTTAGTTTCAAGAAATAAGTTACTTGGGTTACGAATCTAAAGAAAGATTTTTATAGTGAGCATCGAGTATGTTGGCTAAACAGAATAAATTACTTAAGTAGACATTAATTTTATCAGCTCACTCATAATGTAAGTTTAAGTTAGGAAATTTTGACAATACGATTAAAAGAAAGAAAGTAGATCTATACATTAGGTATTAATGGAAATTCTTGCCACAGCATTTATTGCCAGTCGCAAAAATATTATATAACAAAATAATGCAAAAAAATAAACAAAAATAACAGTATAAGAAAACAAGTTTAACGGATTTATGAAGCAATACTAAAAAAAGAAAATGAACACTATGTAAAATATCACCAAATACAACAAAATTAATAATTAAAATACTAATTTTAGTTAAACATACTATGGATTATACAGTATATTGTTTCTATGTGTGGTTTCTAAATATAGACTTGGGATTTACAGTGCGAATATTACAGTCGATGCAATAAACAATTTGGCACAAGAAAATGCTGGCACATTTTTCCAAATACTCACAGACGTATATATTCTATTCTACTCTATAGTTTTCTGCCCTTAGGGCAGTCTTTCACTACAATCACAGCATTTTCATTCTATACTTTACAGTTTTACTAGGGAATTATAGGTGTGGCAGCTTCCCGTTGCTTTCCAACTGGTGAAGGATGATATTGATGAGGCGTATATATAATATTCGACATTTTCTTTTAAAGTTAAGCACTTTCAATGGCATTTCACAATTAATTCCTGATTCAATCTTTTCTTCCTCTCATACATCATTATTCTGTTTAAAATATGCATTTCTACATTAATAGATGTGTTTTCCAAATTCTAATGAAAGAAAAAATCATTTACGAAGAGCAATTAAATAACATTAATAATAAATGTTTTCGGCTACTATGAAACACAAAATGAAAATACAGTGAAACCTGTCTTAGCGGGAACCTTTAGAAGACGGAAACCTGTAGAGATGGAAAAAAAAATATCCAGCACGGTATGATTTTATATACAAAATCGTCCTCTATAAGCCGGAAACCTTCATAATGCGGAAACAGAATGGTTTTTAAAGTACCAGTAGTTAATTTTTACCTCATTAAGACCGAATATTATTCTTAAGCACGTCCTAATTATAGTATTAATGGTCACACGTGAAAATTCTGCTTATGACGCTACTGCATTATACCGTTTTACCTTCTTGTGTTGCCATTGTATTGCGGGGATACCCTTGCTTATGTGTGACAGCGGGGAATCCCTTGCTTTTCCTTGCCTGCTTACGTAACCTGCGAGGGAGTTGGAAAACTCTTCAGTCCTCATGTAGTTGAGTTTCTTCTCGTTTCTGTGCAATAAAGTTTTTTTGTATTGCAGTTCAAACAGTGCTGTGCTACATACACTATTTTATCTGTATTTCATTTCAGTATGTTATGTCTTTAAAGCGTGCATGTAAAAACCTTACACTGCGTGAGAAAATTCAAGTTTGTAATTTGGCAACCCTTTATAAGAAGGAAAACTGCCAAGACGGAAATATATTTAAGGAGCCGTCATGTTCTTTCATAGACAGGTTTTACTGTAATAACATTCGTAGTAAAAAGGGAACCGTGTATTCAAATGTATTATTATAAATTTCGTTTCCTACTTTGTGCATCAGAAATATACCTTTTGACCCCTTCAGTTATTATTTATTAAACGTTATTTAATATCAAATTTATCACTCTCACTCAATGACAAATTAAATTTGAAGAGAAAAATATATGTTTAAATCGTGATACCCAATAGATTAAATCGTTAAAGCACTGGCGTTCAGAACCAGAGGTATTGGGTTCAAATCCCGATTTAGGCATATATTTTTCTCTTCAAATTAAATTTATTAAACGTGCACGAAAAAAACCGCATTCTAGACAACAATGTTTGTTATTTTCCACCTTAATTTTATTCTTATGAGACGTAACTTAGATCCCTTATGAAAACTGTCCATCCCTAACCTTTTAACAAAAACATACCCTGAAATATTTGCATTCTAATACTATTGTAATTCGAAAAGTATGTTCCGGTCTCTTTCTTCACGCGAAGGAATGACGGTAGCATCGCCATCTTTGTTCAACTGTATAGCTGACAATATAATGTGTTGTTGCATTCGGCCTTATCTCTCATTAAGGCAGCTATATGACTGGAAGTAAATATCAATAAAATTAAATATATGGTCACACTTAGAAATGCATTATATAATGGGAATGGACAACTAATCACAAACGAGGAAAATTTTGAAGAAGTGGTTGAATTCAAATACGTAGGAACAATAATCACAAATGGAATGAGATATACAAATAAATTAAACATAGGATCAATTCTCGAAATGTATTCTATTATGCAATAAAGGGACATTTGTCGTTTCAAAGAACGATAAACTGAAAATATATAAAACTGTTATTCTTCCAGTTACATCATATGGATGCGAAATACGGAGTCTTACTTTAAGAGAGGGAAGGAGAGTATGCGTATTTGAGAATAACGTTCTTAGGAACATTTTCGGACCAAAGAGACATTAACAGAAAAGTGAATGGAGAAGACTACTTAACAGTGAACTACATAGCCTTCATAGGAAGCCAGATATAATAAGAATAGTTACGTCTCGTAGACTGCGATAGGCAGGACATGTGGCACGAAGGAACGAAAGACGTGCATAGAAGCTTCTTTTATGAAAACCAGAAGGAAAACGGCCAGTTGATAGTTGAAGAATGAGAGGAGAGAATAACATTAACCATGATTTGAGGGGAGTAGATTATATACAAGGGATGATTCGAAAACATTAGCTCACGATAGGGATGTATGGAGAGCTTATGTCTGCGTGGCCATGAATCTATAGTTTCGATAGTGCCAGTGAGTTAGTATAAAAGACTGCAACAATAGAAGCTCGCGCCAAGTGTGAGGTATGTGCAGTAGTATGGTCTGTAGGGGGAAAAAATGACAGCAGAAGCAATTAATCGTGAAATCACTGCAATGTATGGGGAAATTACACTGAGCAACGAAAAATAAACTTTTTTTTTTGTCTCAGAAAGAAAAATATGTGATTCTGATAGTATTTTTTCTCCTAAATTCAAATATGATATCGGTGTTTCTCCATCACGCAAGGTTTCCGAGAGACAGGAATTTATAATTTCAAACACTTTAATATTTTTTACATTCGTAACCACACAATATTCGATCATTCGGACTCATCTAGAAAGTAAGAAATGACGATTTTCTGCTATATTTAGCCTGTGGAGCATTCCTCCTGATGGTCCAACAGTAATCGGCCAGCATATTAGGGTTCCATTTGCCTTGATATCTCTTGTCCATAGCTGAATTCTCCTGATGAAAGTATTCCCCGTTTTATTTTACAATGGAAAAATAGACGAAAAAACGTTTATTAAAAATTATTATTTAAATCCATTTTATTAAAATTGAAATTAAAAAAAATTGTGGGTGAAGGAGACTAGTGTTATTAGTGTAGGTTTTGTTTGACGGTGGGGTGTCGAATTTCGAGCACTAACGTTTATAATGAAGAACGAAGTGACCGATCGTCTATTATGAATGATGAACTTGTTGCAATAGTGGATGAAGTGATCAGACAGAATCAACGTTTGACGATTCCAAACGGATGAGGTGTTCATGGAAAGCGTCAATGGATGATACAGTCAAAGACGGCAGTTTTACGCAGAAAAGATTTCGAATCTTGTTTGAATGTAAACGAAAATTATGTTGACTATTTAACTCACGCCAGAAATGCTAGTCAATGACCAATCACGTTTCAATGAATGTTGTTTTACAGCCAATGACAGTCGTGTTTCACTTCGCTCTTTATCGATTTCTCTTTATCAGCTCCTGCTTTTGTGATAAAGAAAACTCCTCCTTTTTAATGTTCTCAACAGGTCAAAGCATTATTTTTCTCCAACAAATACACTGAATATAGCAAATAATGAAAAGATTCCTTGATTTTACTGAGTTGTTTACTTACTTAATTACTTACTAACTCACTGGCACTATCGAACCCGTAGGTTCATGGCCACACGGACATAAGCTCTCCATACATCCCTATCCTGAGCTAATGCTTTCCAATCATTCCCTATATAATCTACTTCCCTTAAATCATAGTTAATGTATATCTCCCATCTCATTCTTGGTCTACCAACTGGGCGTTTTCCCTCTGGCTTTCCTGCAAGAAGTTTCCATGCAAGTCTCCCATTCCCCTTACGTACAACATGTCCTGCCCATCGCAGTCTACGAGACTTAACTGCTCTTATTATATCTGGCTTCCTATAAATACCATTTAGTTCATTGTTATGTAGTAACTGAGTTGTTTACTAAAAAAATAAATGAATAACCGGAAATGTTGATTTTGATATATAGTTTGATGTGTTTCATTATTTCTCCACTTGGGTGCACTCTTACAATATCGCGATCTTATTTGGCAATAAATAATATGATCAAGCAGCAGTGAATGAAAATAACCTCACATATCTGATATGTTTTCAAACATAGCCGTTTACTTTAAATATATAAATATTTTAAAATAAATGTAGTTAAACAATGATTTGTAAGTAAAGAGCTTAATTTTATTCGTTAAATAGTCCTAACAAATGCCACTCTTTTTTTCAAATTATCTAGATAAATTCAGTCCTCACTTCGTGCGTCGTGGCATTACTTATGAAAAATAATTGAAATGTGCACTTTTCACTGGTATGTAAGAAACGTTCCCACAATAGTAAGTTTTCAGAAAAAAAACCGGAACTCACTTTCCGAATCACCTCGTATTATACGAGTACATTAATGTATGAATACGTTTAATAGTAGTTAAACTTTAATAAAGTTCGCGAGTTTGACAATTTATGGAAGCATATTCTTGGTCTTGTGTCGTCATAAACTACGTATAAAAGCTAAGTAACTTACTGCCACTATCAAACACGTACGTTCATGACCGCGCGAATATAAGTTCTTCGTATATCCCTATCCTGCTTTAATGTTTTCCAATCATCCCCTGTATAACCTACATCCCTCAATTTTATTCTGCCACCTCACTCTTGGTCTACCAACTGGGCATTTTCCGTCTGGTTTTCCTACAGGAAGGTTCCATGCACCTCTTTCTTTCCCCATTCGTGCCACATGTCCAGCAGATCGCAATCTACGATACTTAACTGTTCTCATTATGTATGGCGTCTTATAAAGACAATGTAGCTCACTATTATGTAGTCTTCTCCATTCGCCTATCTGTTCATGTCTCTTTAGTCCAAACATTTTGTTAGAGTGGTTGAAGTGTGCAGGGGACAAAGCATTATGGAAGAAGTTAGAAAACTGATTGAAACATTGTCAACTGAAGTGAAAGAGGGGTTTGAAAAGTGCAACGTGGGTGAAAAAATTCGTGATATTGAGACGAACATGCATCGGATGGAGGACAGATTGAAATGGCTGGAATCTAAATTAGACTATCTCGAAAACCAGAGTCGCCGTAATAATATTGTGATATATGGTGTGCATGAAGAGGACAGAGAAAGCTGGGAAGAAACTGAACATATAGTTAAAAGAGTAGTGGCGCAAATCGGAATTGATTTGGTGGACAGTGATATTGAAAGAGCGCACAGAGTAGGTCGTTGGAATAGTGGAAAGAGACCGATTTGTATGCAAATTATCACACTACAAAATAAAATGTTGGATCCTTAGAGACAGTAAATATCTTAAAGGGACCGGTATCAATATTGCCGAAGACTTTAGTGAGAAGGTGCGCCGCGAAAGAGACTTTCTTAAGCGACACATGCTCGAGGCGAGGAGACAGGGCTGCCATGCAATCATACAATTTAATAAATTGATTATAAATGGACGAATCTGGAGCAGGGAAAAACTACAAAATATGGACAACTCTGAAAATGAATTTGAAGAGGTCATTGACAGCGAGTCCCCAAAACATACAGGGGACGCTTCAACAGCAGGTGGTCTCCTTACAGCAGAGGAGGGAGAAAAATTCTACACGAGAGAAAGAGAGAGGGACCACTACCTTAATAACTCCCAGAAATCCAATAAACATACAGCAAAAAACGGCCGAACGCAAACAGCATACCCCACCTCTAAGAAGTGAACGACCGGCGGACACAAGAACTCCAACAAGAAAATCACTAAGACTTCAGTATCTACCCGCAGAAAAGGAACTATTGAGAGGGGGAAGTTCGAAAAATACAGGTAAGACTAATGACAAGGGAACACAATAGGGTTTGTTGACAGTCGGTTCATGGAATATCGAAGGGTTAAAGCAAAAACTTTCAATGGACAGATGTGTAGAGTTTATTGAGACTTTTGATATATTAGCCCTAGGAGAAACATGGTTAAAAGCTAATGAATGCGTAAATCTATGTAATATGAAAGGTTATTTTAAGGATAATCAAAAGAGAGGAAAGAGAGGTAGATATCCAGGCGGTGTTGCCATTTTATATAAAGCTAACTTAGACCCATATATTAAAAAGGTAATATTACTTTAAAAGAGGCAATTTGTATATATTACCATACAGAAAGAGCAGAAATGTGTCTGTTGTCTATTTATCGCCAACCACTAAATTCCAGGTATGCCAATCCAAATTTTTTCGTTGAATTGTCTGACTCGTTGGCAGAAATAAAAGATAGGTTTCCGGAAGCGGGAATAATAATTTTAGGGGACTTTAATTGTAGGATTGGGGAGGAAAATATCACTATAAAATCGGATGATTATGAAACACGAGGTGAGGGTAGGAGAAGCAAAGATAAGATTTTAAATTCAGAAGGAAACCAATTGTTAGCTTTTTGCGATGCATTTGAACTTGAAATTCTGAATGGTAAATATGGGGAAGATAAAAATGGAGAACTGACATTTATTAATAAAAATGGAAGTAGCGTAATCGATTATTCAATATGCACACAAGACATGATTCCAGTCCTAAGTAATTTCTGTATAGTTTCCAGAATCGAATCACACCACTTCCCAAACAAACTTATTTTAAATATGAAAGGTATTAGTGAGACAGTTAATGATGAGGTGGCAACAATATTGCGGCCAATTATCCGTTTCAGGTGGATCGAGGATCTGAGAGAAGAATTTAACAGGAGTTTGGAAACGCTAATACAGGATCTGCAATTAAATGATCTTAGCGGGGAGGAAATTATTAAAACTTTGACAGAATGTTTTCAAAAAGCAGGGGAAAAATTCAAGGTTAAATACGCAATGAACCAGAAGGACAAAGGGTGGTACAATAATGCATGTAGAAAGAAGAAGAAATTTGTCGAAAGTAGTCTTTTAAAGTTTAGAAAAGAAAGCACAGATGAAAGCAGAAAAAATTATGCGCAAGAGAGAAAGGAATATAAAGACTTATTGGCAGAAACAAAACTAGCATGGCAAAATAAGAAATCCGAAGAAATGAGAGTCGCGACTGAATGTGGGAACATTGCGGACATATGGAAAGCGATAAGAGAACTCAAAGTAAAGTCCATAAATCGGACAAGAATAACGCCCGGGGAATGGAGAAGTTACTTTGATAGGGTGCTGGGAAATGAGAGGTTAAGATATAATCAAGGAAATATAGTTGAGATCCCTGACCCAATTCATATTCAATTACTGGATCAGGATATTTCGAAAAATGAAGTGGTTTCTTCCATTAAATGTTTAAAGAATGGTAAAGCACCTGCAATTGATGGAATACCAGGGGAATTCTTGAAAAATATGATATCATCCAATAAATTATTAGACGTTTTGAAAACTGCGTTCAACAAACTTTTTAATGGAGGAGATTATCCGGAAGCCTGGGCGACAGGTGTCATCCAACCGCTATACAAAGGGAAAGGTGGGGCACAGATACCAGAAAGTTATAGGGGAATTTGTCTCTTGTCAGTGTTCGGAAAAATATATTGTAAAGTACTTTACGAACGAATCAGACAATGGGCTAAAGAGAACAATAGGCTCTCAAAATATCAGGCAGGTTTTAGAGAAGGGTACTCCACGGTGGACAACCTATTTGTTCTGAGAACATTAATTGATTGACAATCTGAAAATGAAGGGGGGTAAATTATTTTGTGCATTCATTGATTTTAAGATGGCATTTGATACTGTGGACCGAAGCGCACTTTGGGAAAAATTAAATCGGAAAGGAATGTCTCGTAAAATGATACATGCTTTAATGTCAATTTATAAATATGTTAAATTTTGTATAAAAGTAGACCAAGGGCACATTACAGAGAGCAGCGAAGCCAATCGGGGAGTGAGACAAGGTTGCATTTAATCACCAATGCTATTTAATTTATTCGTTGATGATATTGTAGACGTAATGCTAGAAGGAGAAATTGAGGCTCCGGAGATAGGAAATGTTAGAATCCCAGTCCTGTTGTATGCAGATGATTTAATTATCTGTTCCAAGACAATCAAGGGATTGCAAAGAGGTCTTGACCTACTGGAAATATACTGTAGGAATTGGGGATTGACTGTAAATGCTAGTAAGACAAAAACAATGACATTTAAAAATGGGACGGTTTATGGTAGAACAGAGGAATGGAAATACAGTGATCAAGTTCTTCAAAACGTGAAACATTTCGAATATCTTGGTACGACGTTGAAAATGAACGGAAAGTGGAAAAAACACATTGATATAGCATTATTTAAAGGGAGGGGACAACTTAACAGTGTACTCGGTATTCTGGGTCGAGTGCCTGATATTCCAGTCAGCACATTAGAAAAAATGTATGGAGCTATGGTCAGGCCAGTCATGCACTATAGTAGTGAGATTTGGGGTTTCCAAAGAACGGAAATACTAAATAAGGTATATACGCATTTTCTAAAGTATATTACAGGACTTAGTAAGGCCGTTTCTAACTGTGGAATTTTATATGAATTCGGGTCATTCCAGGACGATATTAACTGTAAAATTCGTGTACTCAAATACTGGTTGCGAGTAATCCAAGGTGAACAAACAATGCTTAGAGCAATTTGCTACGACCACCAAATTAAAAACATAGATGTTAAATTTTGGGCAGACGAGGTTAGGAGAGAACTCCAAAAGATTGGGATGGGCTGGATATGGGAAAAAGGGACTGAAAATCGCAAGAACGTGTGGAGAAAAATATAGGAGGAGGTACTTAGATGTAAACCAACAAGATACCTTCGCCGAATGTACAGGAAAACGCTCACTGTGTTTACAAAGAGACCTAAAACACGTCTGGGGAAAAGAATCGTATATACTCAACCTAGGATTTAAGGAGAGATCAGGGCTTGCTTGGTTTAGGCTAGGGGCATGGAAATTTCTAAAATTAGCGACGATCACGATATGCGAATATGTCCAATGTGCGGGAACTTTGAAGATGAGATACATATATTAGGAAAATGTAATGATTTAGAATATTGGAGACGTCAGTTATTACCGGAAAGATTTCTAAATTCAAATCGGGAAAGATTGGCATGCTACGAGTTATTGGTAAATCCAGAAAATTGGATAAACCTCGGTAAATTTCTGGACAAAACGCGAAAAATAAGGACAACACTCATTCATGAATAAATATATGTTATCAAAATGCAATACCATTAATTATTAACAATTATATATAAATTAATTAGTGTATAATGCTGTTGTGTTATTATTTAATTGTAATATTAATGTGTTTTCTTTATGTAATTGTAATGTTAATGTTTTTTTAGTGTATAATGCTATTGTGTTATTATTTAATTGTAATATTATTATTGTGTTTTCTTTATGTAATTGTAATGTTATTGCTATTGTGTTATTACTTAATTGTAATATTATTGTGTTTTCTTTATGTAATTGTAATGTTAATGTTTTTAGTGAATAATGCTATTGTGTTATTATTTAATGGTAATAGTTTTATTGTGTTTTCTTTATTTAATTGTAATGTTATTGCTGTATTTGTTTATTTTTCTTTACACTAGTACCAATTATTACTTTATTGTAACGGACTGTCAACAGCACGTACGGCTTATTGCCCGTGCGACCCATATTTGTAAATAATATTGTAAATATCTTACTTTTTGTCTAATAAAGTCCTACTACTACTAGTCCAAACATTTTCCTAGGAACTTTATTCTCAAATAGTCGTAATCGTTACTCTTCCCTTAAAGTAAGAGTCCATGTTTTGCATTCATATAATATAACTGTGAGAATAACTATTTTATATATTTTTTGAAAGGAGTTGGGACAAGTGTCCCTGTAATGCATCTCTCTATTATTTCTTCCTTAAACCCTTCATTCACTGCACGCTTCTGTCTTCCACGATTTATCTTCTCCAGAGGCTTCCAAAAACGCAATTTTATTTTAATAAATTTTTCGAATTTGAACATACCAAAATATTTAACGAATTTGAACATACCAAAATATTGAACGGTATTTCTTGAAAACACGGTCAGGGACAATTTTTATACATACAGTTATAATGCGGATAACCTGGAAAAAAAGGCACAGAGTGGACACAATTAAACGCTAAGATTTGACAGTGCATACAGAATACACGGTTAAGCAGAAAGATTTGACGTGCTTTGGGATTGTGGTCACGTAACTCTATTAGAAGCGGATTCCCTCTACTACCATACACGATAACATCAGCCTCTCTGTGCAATCTAACTTCACTAATTCCCGTCAAGTTATACGCCTTAACGTGATTTTGATGCTGTCCCACGCTACTCTAGATATTTACCTTTTTTAATGAGATTTTACTTCGTGATCATCATAAGTAACCGTTTGCCCTCGGTACATGAAAATCTCTAGTAAAGAAAGTCTCCTTAATATGTATATTAATAAAATATCAAGTATAAACTCATATATAATCTACTTCAAAACTTCATGTTTCACTTATCTGCTTTGGGAAATGACATGGTTAAGGATTTAATGTTATCTGGATTTGTAAAAGGATTCAAGAATGAAAGAACTACGTATCCTTTGAGCACATATCACATGTACTGCATTGCAATGTTATTTATGCGCATGAAGTTATTTCAACTTTTGTATACATCAGCAGCTACATTAAATCGTTGTCGGGTAATGGTATCTTTAAAAGTATAGCAAATACATTAGTCAAGCTTTGATCCTTATATGGAAACATTCAAATGTTTTCATCCTTTACTTGGCTGCCTAGTTACAATGCTAGAAACGACCTCTACGAAAGCTGTTCAGATAATATTGACTGTTATTAGGTAAGACATAAGACACATTTGAAAATTATATGTTAAATAGTATACAAACTTACAGGTGAGGTTATGTAGCAAATTTTAAAAATATTAATATATGTAACTCATACATGAGTCGTCCTCAATTAAAATGGATTTCTGTGTAAAAAAAAAACTTCGTGAATTAATTAAATGACAAAGATGGAACATGTTCTAAGTAATTGACAAAGCTTTTTAAACAGAAATCAATTTAATTTGAGGACGACTGATATATATATATATATAGTACTTATTTTAATATATAAATAAATTATATATATATATATATATATACCGCCCTGCACTCTTGTGCATGAGTACCAACTAAGCAATTTCCGATTGAGGGTCTTTCCACTTTTCAGCGGTTGCCCTTTTACCAGCCGGCTGCTGGCCCTTCACATCTACATGTGTGTCAATCACAGAGGTAGATGATCAACAGCCAGTGTAGGGGTGACATGTGGTTAGCATGTCGAGTCCCCCAGCCGTTATAGCTGATTCCTCAACCTGGAGCCGCTACTTATTGTAGCTACCCAATTGCCTCACGATGCTGGGTGGGCACCGGTCCCATACTGGCCGAAATACCATGAGAAAATTTCTTCCCCCATGGAGACTCGAACCAGCGCAAGTCCCGTAGCTCTGCGCCAAGGCTTCCGACCTTAACCGCTCGGCTACTATCACTAAAGGAGAGTTATAGAACTCAGAGATTCGATACCACATCCGCAAGGATCTTCACTGATCTCTATCCTCAACTAACGGAATCCACTTCATATTTCCGATATACATCCTAAACGTATCCTATAATCTATGCCTATGTTCTCCAATGGGTTTTTACCCAAAAGATTTCCCAATACAGAAATATGAAGCATTTCTATGTCGCCGCACGATCTGCTCATCTCAATCTCTAGGCTTATCAGCGCTGACACAATTAAGACAACAATTCTGTGGCATTACGGTAAAAGTAAATCAGTCCGATTTTAGCTATTTTTATTTTGTAGATTAATATATCAGAAATAACTGATAAAATCAGGGGGAGAAAAATTGATGGACAAGATACGCTGGTTGCTTAGTATGATTTGGGAAAAAGAAGCTCTTCCAGATGAATGGAAGGAATCAATTATCTTACCAATTTATAAGAAAGGAGATAAAACTGATTGCAACAACTACAGGGGCATCTCATTACTTTCAACTTCGTACAAAATTCTAACAAATATATTAGTAAGCAGACTTACTCCCTATATTGATGACATTCTAGGAGATCATCAATGTGCATTTAGAAGAAACAGGTCTACAACAGATCAGATTTTCAGTATAAGACAGATTTTAGAGAAGAAATGGGAATATAATGGTACTGTACATCAACTATATGTAGACTTCAAAAAAGCATATGATTCAATTAAGAGGAGAAGTTATATAGTATCCTCCTGGAGTTCGGAATTCCTAAAAAGTTGGTTAGACTTATACGAATGTGTCTAAATGGCTCAAAGAGTAGGGTGCGTGTAGGCAAACAGTTTTCAGACACTTTTGAAATCCAGAATGGGTTGAAGCAAGGAGATGCACTATCTCCTCTACTATTTAATTTTGTACTAGAGCATGCCATTAAATCTTTAGAGAATGAGGAAGGCTTACAACTCAATGGTATTATAAGCTGTTAGTTTATGCTGATGATGTAGTACTACTGGCCGATAGCGAGGAGATACTAAAGGCCAACACGCACACACTATTGAGTAACACTAAGAAATTAGGACTGGAAGTAAATATCAGTAAAACTAAATATATGGTCACACGTAGAAATTCAGTATATAATGGAAATGGACAGCTGATGACAAATGAGGGAAATTTTGAGGAAGTGGCTGAATTCAAATACCTAGGAACAATAATCACAAATAGGAATGAGATGCACAAAGAAATTAAACATAGGCTCAATTATGGAAATGGGAAATGCTTGCTAATATGCATTGCAGAGACTCTTGATGTCCCAAATCCTTTCAAAAAAACGTTAAGCTGAAAATATATAAAACTATTATTCATACCAGTTATATTATATGGGTGCGAAACATGGACTCTTACTTTAAGGGAGGAAAGGAGATTAAACGAGTATTTGAGAATAAAGTTCTTAGGAAAATTTTTTTGGACCAAAGAGAGATGAACAGACAGGGTGAATGGAGATAGACTACATAACAATGAACTTACATTTCTCTTTTTTTGGCTTTTATTAGGAGCCAGATATAATAAGAACAGTTAAGGTCTCGTAGATAGAATGCGATGGGCAGGACATGTTGCAAGTTATGGGGAATGAAAGACGTGCATGGAAGCTTCTTGTAGGAAAGCCAGAGGGAAAGCGCCCAGTTGGTAGGCCAAGAATGAGGTCGGAGAACAACATTAACTATGATTTGAGGGAAGTAGATTATACAGGGAATGATTGGAAAGCATTAGCTCAGGATAGGGATGTATGGAGAGCTTATGTCCGCGCGGCCATGAACCTTCGGGTTCGATAGTGCCAGTGAGTAAGTAAGTAAGTAAGTAAGTAATATATCAGAAATACAGGATTTTTCTTCCTCTATAATAAGGGTAAAGTTCTTAAGTGATAGCTAATTTCTTATGGTGGTTATCTCTTATTAGTATATTTGACTTCCAATCAAAAAGTTTGTATTTGCAAGATAAATAATCTTTATAATAATAATTATAACCTTATTCATTATTATTACTGCAGTGGACTAGTACTTGTGCTCTTTGCCTCTACTTCCGAGGGTTGCGGGTTCAAACCCAGCCGGGCTCGATGGATTTTTTAGGTCGGAAAAATCCAAAGAGCAAGTCCTCCACGAGGACGTTAAGCCGTGGCACAGTGGGCCAGAATCGAAATCTAGCTGGAAAAAACTACTTTCACTTACCCTCATTAATTTATCTCTCTTTTTTTCACTCTTATATAATTTTTATATTACTATTCTTAACTTGTATGCAAAGGAGGTTAGGATTCTAAAGTTTTTGAAGACAATATAAACATCGGGTGTTGCCGATAGTTGAGAACTCATCTGGTCTACATTTCAGGTATGTTGTTAACATTGTGTATTCAATTTCAGTGAGCTTTTCTCCTTATTCTATATGGAGACTTCACCTCACGTTTTTTAAATATTATTGATATATTTAACATTTTTCTATATAACCAAATGTTATGTTAAATACACATGAAATCATACCTTCAAAACCCAAAAAAATTATACAATCATCTTATTTTAAATTGAGCTACAGTGAAAAGAGTTCTGAACAGTAGTACAATTTTAGTTAGAATATTAACTGATTTATGGACTTTAATTTCCGCACAATAACACGTTTGCAAATTATTGCATTTTTTTGTAATTAGCTTACATTTTTTTGTAATTAGCTTTCTCATTACAGGAGGCGGAGCTAACGCCTACCGTCACGCGCAGAGAATTATTTGATTAAATGTGGAAGGAAAGTGTTGGATAGAAACAATAAGTGATTATATAGTAAATAAATTAGGCTTAGGGGATGTTAGGAGACTGTTTTAAATGCTACTAAAAGAAACATATTTTTTAAAAGCGATTTGCTCAAACGTAGGAAGTTGCGCGCGGGAAGAAAAGGTAGATTTCTACTGAAATATTCTGATTGGCTAGAAGTGGATGTTATCTTTCCCGTTATTAAGACTTAATTTAGAACAATGACAGTCGTTGAAAAATCCTGTTCCATCTGCTTATGGAATTGGAAGACCCTAAATATATTTCGAAGAGGCTGGAATAAAAAAAAAGTTCACTTAAGTAGGAATTCTCTCGCGATGAACTTGCTCTTGTAACAGAAATGTCACTTCGATCATATAGTAAACGGGATACTGCTGATGTTTTAAATAAATTACTCAAAAAGCCCCCAAAATAGCTTAAAAATAATAAGAAACCTTACAAATCATCCCGCTCGACTCCACTATCTTCTATGTCTTCTCCATTCTCCTGTCTGTTCATTTCTCTTAGGTCCAAAAATTGTCCTAAGAATTTTGTTCTCAAATACTCGTAATTACTAGACCAAATTAATTTAGTTATTCCTATTTGTCCACAAATGCCATGAATGGTATGCGGTCAACATGCCGATTCAATGAGACATCTAGCAGGCAATTAAGGTATTACTAGGATGATGAGGTCGCTTCAGTTTGCTTTGAGGCTTCTGTATTCAGGCTTAAATATATTTTATGAGCCTAAAAATCCCTCCCGGAGAACTGGGTCATTGGATTTATCCATCCTAAAAAACTAACGTGTTCGAACCCGTGGACTAGAGGCAAGGAACATAACCATTAGTCCATCGCGACCGTCATCATTCATAGAGTAAGACAGATAAAATCGTCGTTTTATAAATTTTAATATTTAGATTATTTAACAAAGCCGAGAAGCCAGGAGACAGAACTAAATAATAATATGAATTTCCAATTATAAGTCATTATCATCACCATCAAAGATTAGACCTTAAGGTCTGTTCCGATCTCATGCTAAAATAGGTCTCTCCATCTTTTACTGTGTCTTCCTACATTTCTTCGTCCGAGTGATTTGTAATAAAGAATTTGTCTCAGAATTCTATTGTTATCCATTCTATTGATGTGGTCCAACCATTCATCTCTGTATTTTGAAAAACTAAATCTAATAATTTGAATATATAGTTCACTTCGTATATTTTCATATCGTTTTCAATCTGTTATTGTATATCCAGTCACACTCTTCAGAAACCTCATTTCTGACGTTTCTATTCTTCGTTCCTGGTTTTTGGTAAACACTCAGTGCTCCGATCCATATAATAGTGTTGGAATCGCCAGTTTTAAGCCTCGGTACTTAATTCCTTCATCATATCATTTTGATATCGTTAGCAATGATCCTAAACATTTTAATGTTTTAACTTTTTCTTGAGAATTATTACATGTAGTTACCTTATCATGATATATTATATTTCAATTGGGATGCAGTTTCACGTAGCCTAACTTCTCTTTCCTAGCAAACGTTTAAAATAAATATCTGATTAATATTATCTCAGAAGACTGAAGAAAACTTGGATAGAAGGGGTACAAGCAGCTATGAATATCAGAGGAATGGAGGAAGATCAATGGATGGATAGAGAGGAATGGCGTTTGGTTTCCGGAAGACGGCGGCAGCTGCCATGATACCGGATAATGATGATGAATATTATCTCATATTAGATTCACGTCATTTGCATAGACCCTAATCCAGAGCGTTCTTGTTAATTTTTATAATGGTTATAATGTATCTCCTTTATTCAATCCAGCCTCGATGGAGAAATTAATTGACATTTGTTAAACTATCATACTTCATTCTGAATACCATATACGCACACCTTTATTAATGTAACTAATGTTTTGCCAAATTTATAGAGAATGTTATAAAGAACTTATCTCCTACATGGAGTCATAATCTTTTCTGAAATATCAAGTAACTGTAGCAATGGACGAGCTTAATCCCATTTATCTTGACTATTTAATTCATGCCCCAAATGGGAGTCAATGACCAATCACATTTCAACGATTTTTTATTTACAACCAATCACAGTCGTGTTTCGTCTAAAATTTACCAACTAAAGTTTATCATAATAAAGAAAGCACTTCTTTTTTAACATTCTGAATAGGTCATAGCATTATTTTGCTGTGACTGACTCTGTAAGAAATACGGTTACCAGATTGTATATATAGCGCATACGAAAGTTGACATAAAAACATTTGTAACAATTGATTATACCACAAAAAAATCACTGTTTGCACTTTCTTAAACGACTTATTTTCCAGGAAATGACGCAGAAAAATATAATTGACATATTTACATCATAGGAGATCAGAAATGAATAAATACCTATAACGTTGGTTATAAATTTCTCCACTAGGGTGCATTCTTATAACATTGCGATCTTTTGGCAATAAATAATATTATGATCTGGTTGCAGTGATCGAACAAAAGAAGAAAATTAAGCGTGCCAATCGTTTCTCATTTGTTTTCAAATATCGCCGTTTACATTGAATACATATTTTTTTATTATTCCGGCTTTTACAATGAATATACATTTTTCCGGTACCCATGTCCACAGTTAACTACACATTTGTTTCAACACATTTTTCCATTCCTACCTGTTCATCCATATATCTTCCTCTATTTCCAATTCCCTCTTAGCTTCATTGATTCCCTGAATCCACGTAATAGTTGGTCTACCCTTTTTTTTCTGTCCCTGTGGTTCCCAATCCATGATTATCTTAGGTAGTCTTCCTTCTTCCATTCTTCTAATGTGTCCGTACCAATTTAATTGTTTCTTCTTTATAAAATCTAATACTGAATATTGTACCTTCATTTTTCTCTTATATATGAATTTGTGATTTTTATCCTTCCTGGATACATTGAATATATAAATATTTTAAAATAACTATAGTTAAACAATGGTTTGTGAGTATACAGCTTAATTTTATTCGTGAAATAGTCATAACAAATTTCACTCTTGATTTCCAAATTCTCTAGATAAATTCACTCTGGCATTACTTATGACAATAAATTTTGTTTCGTTTATCTTATTACACACTAGTAATTATTTGACAGAAGAGCTCTGGACTCAAATTTTGAATATATAATACAATAGCTTATACAATCCAACTAAATATTTACAGCAAGATTAATTCAAACCTAATTTTTGAAATAAAGTTTCAGGAATATCCTATTTAAAATTTTAAAAAAAATTAATTACTTGCACATGGGTTCATATCACGATACTGAACATAAGAAATTATTATTAAAAGTGTTTACTATTAAAATGACTATTAAGTGTTAAATTAACAATAAAAAATCGAAAGAAGCCCCACTGGCTTTATAAAGTAGGCCTGGTGTTTAAATTCCCAATAAAAAGTGTTCCTAAACAGAACCCACCATTTGCGTATTCGAGCAAGCTTATAGCATTTGACGCTCGGGGATTAACTACGTATAAGAGATACAAAATGTGTTTAGATTGGAGGCCTAGGCAGCTCAGTTGGTTTGATCATTGGCATAGAGAGCCAAAAGGTCCTGGGTTCAATCCCCGGTCTAGGCGTATATTTATCTCTTCAAATATAAGAAAATGAATTTGTGTTTGTACGTATTTATGTACCGTATGCATGTGACGATATAAGCCTCTAACCCCTGCAGCAATTTCAAGCAAATTCGGTATACACATGAATTATAATCCGGAAATGTGACTGAAAGTGGTAAAATACCCCTACCTCCCCTAGTGGTGATATGGGGTTGAAATGTAAAAAAAAAGTTCAATAATAACCTATAGACCTATATATTTCTGCATGATTCTAGAAAATCTATAGACATTTTAATCAAACTCGGTACGCATATGATTTACAATCACCAAATGGTTCTATGGGGTAAGAGATCCTGAACACACATAAGGACAATGAGAGAGTGTGAAATTTAAAATAATTGTAGAAGGGACAAATATTAGTAACTATTTCACAGTGTTTGGGGTCGCTAAGCCCATTAATGGGATTCCCGGTGACATTTAAACCCAAAGTTGGCATTTAGAACCCCTAAGATTGGCGAGGGGATGATAAAGGGTGAAAACTAAAATATAAAAAAAGGATCGAAAATAACGTCGAATCCATAGTTTCTGGGTCGCAATCCTGAAGGTATTTAAGTCCAAATTTGATCCTAACATCCCTATAAGGGTGAAAATAAGATGCAGAAATTGGTCGAGATTAGTGTCGTATCTATAATTTTCGGGGTCGCTAATATGATTGGTAAAAGTCCTGAAGCCATTTAAGCTCACGTTTGATCCTTGCACCCTAAAGGGGATAATAATAATACTTTATTTATTCTGGCAGAGTTAAGGCCATAAGGCGCTATCTTCCACTCAACCAGCACAAATACAAATAAATATTTGACAAATATAGATGTACACTATACTAATTATAAACAGTTAAAGATACAATAAATGTAGCAATGTAAATGTCATGTACAAAAAACATTTTATAGGGTAATAACAATAATGATACGATAATAATAATAGTAATAATAATAATAATATAAATATGATACATTATACGGGAAACACCAATTAATATATATACCTTACACTGGATAATAATGAAGTCGAGTTTAGAGCAAATATAAATTTAGATTTCTTTTAAGAGATGCCAATGTCCGGCAGCCCCTTATTTTTGTGGTAGGGAATTCCAGTTGTGAGAAGTGAAGATGGTAAATGGCATGGAGTGATGTGATGTCCTATGTTGCGGTATATTAAGTAAGAGACTATGTTGTGATCTTGTGTTTAAGTTATGGTTTGAGGATAGATACTGGAAACGGGATGATAAATAATTGGGAATCGAGGTATGTAGGATTTTAAATAGGAGAATTAGACAGTGCGATTTTCTTCTCTCCTTTAGATGTAGCCATGACAATTCGTGGAATAATGGAGAAATGTGATCGTATTTTCGAACATTAAATATGAATCTGATACACATATTATGGACACGCTGCAGTTTGTCCGACAATCCGTCACTTATGTCAGTTAGTAGAACGTCACAGTAGTCAAAATGCGGCATCACTAAAGTTTGGATTAAAATTCTTGTAAGAGTTGTAGGAAGAAAATGTTTAAGTCGCTTTAGGGAATGAATTATGGAGAAGATCCTTTTAGATGTTTATTTTACTTGCACATGCCAATTTAAATAGAATCTAAGTAAAATCCCAAGTTTTTAACGACGTCGGTATAAGGAATTTGTTCATTATCTAATATGACAGCCGGCATATTGTCATTGTTTATGAAGTGTAATAGCCTTGGATGTCCGATAATTATTGCTTGTGTTTTGTTTACATTTAGTTTCAGCCCATATTGTCTGGACCATAAAGATATATGCCTGAGGTCAGTGTTTACTTTGTCAATATATTCATTAATTTCGTCAGGCCTAAAGTGTGTGTAAATCTGTAGGTCGTCGGCGTAAAGATGATGCTTGCAGTTTTGTAGTTTCTTGGTCACGTCATTAATATAAATCGAGAAGAGAAGAGGAGCGAGGACGCCGCCTTGAGGTACCCCTTTCCTCACCAAGCGCCAGGAAGAAATGCGATTATTAACAGAAACTGATTGCTGACGATTAGTGAGGTAAGATCTAAACCAATCAAGGCAGTTTTCAGACAGATGTAGTGTCTTTATTCTCGCTAGCATTAAGTCTATAATATCTACTGTGTCAAAGGCTTTGCTGTAGTCGAGTAGGACTATTGCGGTGAGTTTGCTTTTGTCCATTGAGTCTCTTATGTCCTCTACAATGTCAAGTAGTGCAGTACTTGTATGATGTCCTGTTCTAAAACCAGACTGATGCTCATCAAGTAAGTCGTGTATGGTGAGGTAGTCTGTTAACTGTGAGTGTATTATATGTTCCAGTGCTTTAGATAAACAGGGAAGAATACTAATTGGTCTATAATCATCGAGTGTCAGAAGGTGTGGAAAATAAAACGTCCAAAATGACCGAGATTAGTGTCGAAACCATAGTTTTCGGGATCGTTTATTTGATTGGTGACAACGTCGATATTATAAGTACCAGACTGTAGGATGATAAAATCAGCTATGACGACGGAGAATTCAATATGCTCACCACATGTTACCCCTGTACTGGCACGTTGATCGCCCTCTGTGATGGAAACCTGTTAATGTGAGAACAGCAACCGGCTGGTAAACCAAAAGTTTTAATGGCCTGTCGCGCCATGTTTGTTTATATAACCGCACACAGGTACAGGCAATATGTAGATTTGTGAAAGCCATTTGGCAGAGAAATAATTAAGATTTGCGGCGAACCCTTGCACGTTGTGTGGTCTAGATTCCCCTCTTACTTAATTATATGGACGTGGAATTCGATCGACTGCATTCCATTCCCTGGAAAACACCAACTTCGCTTCTCGTACATAAAAAGTCAAAATCATGTCTTGGTGAAGTGGCCATGACGTGTCATTCCACAATCTAAATCAGAATTTCCAGATCATCTCACAAACATCACATGTTTCACTTTATCCAACAATTAATTGACACACGTTGTCACTGGTACTATATAATCCGGAGGTTCATTGCCGCACGGGCATAACCTCTCCATGCATCCCTATACCGATCTAACGTTTACCAATCATTCCTTGTGTAATTTACCTATCTGAAATTATGGTTAATATTATTTTACCACCTCACTCTTGGTCTATCTACTGGGCGTTTTCTCTCTGGTTTTCCTACAAGAAATTTATAAAAAGGCAGATAGTAAACAAATACAAGCTGCTAAAATGAAGATGTTGAGAGCAATAGTAGGATACCAAAGGACCGATAAAAAGAAAAACGAAGATATACGAACAGAATGTAATATATTTAATCTCTGTGAAAGAATAAAATATTATCAAAATGCTTATCTCCAGCACGCATTACGAATGAATGAACAGCGCATACCAAGAAGAATGTATAATTATAAACCAAAAGGGAGAAGAATGTTGGGAAGACCATTGAAGAGATGGAAGGACCAATTCGACCTATAATGAGATCGGAACAGGCCATTGGGCTTAATCCTTGTTGTTGTTGATGATGAAATTTATAGAACTCTCTTTCATTCCCACTACCCATCACAGTCCTGCCCATCACAGTCTAAGAGACTTAACTGTTATTATTATGTCTGATTTCCCATAACGATCATATAGCTGTTATATAATTTTCACCATTCACCTGTCTGTTTTTCTTTTGTCCAAAAATTCACCTAAGAACTTTATTATCCAAATTGACGTAATCCTTTCACCTCTCTTAGAGTAAGAAACTATATTTCGCATTCATATAGTACAACTGGAAGAATAAGGATTTATGTATTTTTTACTTTCATGTTTTTGACAGGAGTTTCATACTAAGGCTTAATACCATAGCATAAACTTCTAGTGTTGAGTTTATGTTCAATTTCGTTCTGCGCCTCATTCCCATTTGTAATTATTATTCACAGTTATTTGAACTCTGCCGCTTCTTCAAACGTTTCCTCATATCATGTTAATTATTCATCTCCACTTAATAATGAATTTGTAAATGTCATATATTTAGTTTTATTGATATTAAATTCCGGCTTCGGTTTCTTAGAGCTGTTTTATAGAATGTATGTTTTGACTTTTATTTAGATTTCCTCACAATTACCTAACAATACATCGTCAGCATATGCCAAAAACTGAATGATTGAGGCCTAATTAAGTTGTACCCATCTTTATTCTTCTAAGATTGCATTGAATGCTCTAGTATAAAACTGAATAGCTGAAGAGATATAGTGCATATCATTCTTTAATTTAATAATAATAATAATAATACTTTGTTTATTCTGGCAGAGTTAAGGCCATTAGGCCCTCTCTTCCACTCAACCAGCACAAATACAAATAAATATTTGACAAATATAGATATACACTATACTAATTATAAACAGTTAAATATACAATAAATGTAGCAATGTAAATTCCATGTACACACAACATTTTATAGGGTAACAACAATAATGATACGACAATAATAATAATAATAATAATAATAATAATAATATAAATATGATAAATTATACGAGAAACACCAATTAATATGTATACCTTACACTGGGTAATAATGAAGTCGAGGTTAGAGCAAATATAAATTTAGATTTCTTTTAAAAGATGCCAATGTCCGGCAGCCCCTTATTTCTTGTGGTAGGGAATTCCAGTTGCGAGAAGTAATTTATTGTGATTTTTTAAAAAAAAATCTGAGAACTGTTTGCCTATTCGCAGTCTTCTCCGTGTGCAATTTAGACACATTCATTTAACTCTTACTTTTTTGCGCGATAGTGCGTTTTGTCGTACTTACAGCAATGACAACCATGATTGAAAGTTCAACTTCCTACATTTCGGGGTTTTCAACCTAAATAACTATACTGTCATATTACATATTACAAACCACGCACGGGAAGTAAAACCACTGCCCTCTATGTATACTACGTACAATGTATATACAGAAAATATCCAAAAGATAGTGTTAATCTATATTATATGAAACAAATCACTGCATTTTAAATGAACTGAACTTTATTAAAACAATATAAAACAATAAATACGTACTTGCGGCCATGTTATCAATAATTGGTCTCACGCCCTGTTGTACTTTGAACTAATAAACATTGCCCACTCTCTTAACGTTAATCAGTTGTTTATAATGAACGCGAATATTTCCAATAACGATTTTACAATTAATTATTATTTTCAAAATACCATCGCGTAAAAAAATGTACAACGCACGTTTGTGAAGTGTTTTACAGAATCTCGAAAATTAAAAACCTCTCTATCGCTCAGTTTTTAAACATTTTCCTCGCTACTGTGAAAGCACTTCCCAACCTCGCATCGTAATATACTATTAGGAAATCCGAAATATTGTAAGATATTACACAATTTCTCTCTCTTAACTGAATCATATGCCTCTTTGAAGTCTACGTATAATTAATATTCCCACAATTTCTATAATATGTCTTAGAGAAAAATTCTATGCTCCTCTCGACTTATTTCCTCTAAATCCACACTATTATTCACCTGTTATGTCGTCAATATAAGGAGCAAGACTAGACGCTAACGTATATTTTTTCAGATTTTATACGAAGTTTAAACTAATTAAATGCCTTTATAGTTTCTCTTATCTCAATAGATTGGTATGATAGAGGTTTTCCATTCATTTGAAATAACCTCTTTTCCAAAATCCTCCGAAGCAACTGCTGTATTTTGTCAATAAAATTTTCTCCCAAAATGTTACGGGTCCTGGTCGGATTCCTCTAAATTTCACGCTTTATACATTTTAATTCATCTATTGACATTTCAACATCGGCTCTATACTAATATTTGTGCTGTGTAATACTATTACAACTCTTACATTTATTTTATCACAAAATTAACATAATATAAATTATTCCTAGAACGTTATATTTTAACAAAAACTAAAAATAATACTGGTACCTAATTACTCCGTAAAAAATTAGGTATAGATTCAAGCTGATAAGAAATAAGGATAACAACATATTTGTAAATATTCTTAAGTGTTCGCCTACATTCAGTGTAAATAACTTAAATAACTACCATTAGTCATATGGTAAAGGTAAATAGTAAAGGTAAAAAAGCTGGGGTTACAGCATAAAATATTCTTCCTGGTCTTATTCATAGTAACAAAATATTTCATATTTCTAAAAAAAATATGAACTGAAGATATGCACAACAATAATTAAGCCAATGATATTGATGATTGTGAAGCATGGACCATGGCCGAATCAAATGTAATAGCGAATAAAACGGTAGTGGAGGAAAACAGTAGGGAAAATTTAGGTCCAGTAAAATATTATAATCGATGAAGAAATCCCACAATTACGTACAAACTCAAGAACGTTATCAGAAAATCAATAATGTAGCTTATACCAAACTTAAAAGACATAATGTGGAAAGTCACTTATATACGCTAATGGAGAACAGGTATCTAAACATGCTAAATAAATTACATATAATATATATATATATATATATATACATATATATATATATATACATGTATGCAGAATCAGAAAATCAATTACAAAAAGCCATACTACTGCTCTAGAAAACCATGGAGAAATATAATCTCAAGATTTCAACGAAGAAAACGAAAACAATGGCCTTTCGGGGAAAATATGCAGTTCGATCGAAAATGGTTTTGAACGATGGAATTATCGAACAAGTACAGAGTTTTAAATATTTAGGATATCACATATCTTACAATTGGGAAAATGATATACATGAAACAAATGATAAATTCTGAAGTATGTGTGGGACTATTAAAAGAACACTACAAACAAAAACAACAAAATAAATAATGCTAAAATTTTATAAGGTAATGGATGTTCCCATTGTGACATATGGATCAGAGAATTGGGCCATGAATAGGTCAGAGAGAAGATTACTAGAGACATCAGAGATGAAGTTCCTCTGATACGTTGCAGGATATACTCTAAGAGACCACATTCCTAGTGAAACAATTAGGCAAGAACTCAAAATGTGTAATCTAAATGAAAAAATACAAAACTATAAACAAAAATGGCATGAACATGTTTTACGAATGGACTCTTCTAGGCTAACAAAACAAGCACTGTTTACCAACCTCAAGGCTATAGAGATGTGGGACGTCCTAGAAGACGATAGGAAGATGAATTCTTAGAGCGGATCAGGCCTACGACCTACCATGAAGATGATGATACACACACGCACACACACACACACACATGAATACATATAAACAGAGTATTTAAATCAACTGTTATGTTTGGATGCTAAATTTGGGTTAGGACAGAAAATATACAAATTAATTTAAAAATGGAAAACATTTTTAGTTAGATTTATTGAGAAGTTATATCAGAAGAAATGGATAATTAACACTACATACGGAAATATATAAAATACATCAAAACGACCTATACTGTATCTCTAATTAAGACTAAAATAATTGAAAAGATAGGGCAAATGTAATCAGGATGGATGATAGTAGTTATGTTAAAATATTGTTTTAAGGAAAACAACAAGCGGTTAGAAATAGAGGACTAGTTTGACTGAGATGGCTGGATAGAGTGGAAAATATAAAAAAGATAACATGATCCCATTACAGGCCACAGGAGGCCCTTGGGATAGCAGAGAGTGAAGACACTTGATGACAACTGTGATGTACAGTTGGGCCTAATGAAAAACTTCGTTAAGGCTATGGACAAAACTGGGATAGCATTTATCTATTTATCTATTTGCGCCACAAATTTCCTCGGCTTACTGAGACGAAAAAAGATTTTCGTGGGTCCTCAGATACGGAAAATGTAGAAAGATGAGCATATCAATACTATCTTGGCAGGTAGTGAAAAGTTAGTTTGGGGTGGCTTTGTTCAAGTGTCAACAACCTTTCTAGGAAATAAAAACTTTAAGGATCTTGTGATAAATCTTCTGCGCTGCTACGATAGACTTGGGTGTAACATGTCCTTAAAGTTACATTTCTTAGATACCCGCTTGGACTTTTTTCTTCACAACTGTGGTGCTGTAAGCAACGAGCATGGAGAACGCATCCACCAACAAATTACGAACATGAAAATGAGATACCAGGGACAGTGGAGTGCATATGTTAGCCGATTACTGCTGGACATTAATTAGGAAATCACCAGCAGAAAATTGCAAATGCCAGGTAAAGCGGTTGCGCCTTCAGTAGCCTTCCTCCAAAGGATAACAAGGTAAATACATGCACAAGCTTATATAGTCAATAACGTAAAGATAGCGTAGCTTCAAAACGAGAGCTACTCCTGCATTCTCATTAACATTTTCGTTATCAGCACACCCGAAAATATAAAGATCAGCTGTTTCCTTACCAGTTACAGAAAAAAGTAAAATTTTGTTGGCTAGTGTAATTGGGCCTAATTATTACACAAAAACTATTATTATTTTTACTGTACATCTTTAAATACAGTTAAAGGCTATAAAATTAAAGTTATAAGTTAATTATTACAATTATAATAAACCATTATTTTATTACATTTTTTTAAATAAATTTTATTACATTTTTAAATAATTAACGAACTGTGCTGTGGGCTATGCAGATAAAAATGATTGTATATCACTTAATTAGAATTTACGTGCATGAGGTAGATGAGAATATACCAACAGTCGCATTATCTAGTGATGAAGAAAATTTTAATTATATATTTTCCGATTGGGAGCTTCGGTAATCAAATCTCTGTGCCTGTTCGTGGGCTCTGGTAATATCCATATTCAACATGCTAAACATTTTTTATTTGTCCGTCCCGATGATATAATGTTTGTCACGATCTCTGGTTCCGAGATTCGCATTTTCAAACCTGTGTTGGCTGACGTTTAAAGGCGTAAAAATCCTGAGAAATGTTTTCCTTCGAAAAGGTAGTAAAATCATGGGTGCCGACACATAAAAGAACCACAAGTCTGTAATACCAAATGTATAAGCAAAATTTGTCGGTTCTTCACGCTCAGATTTTGAATAATAATTTCAGTTGTTAAAGAGCGTAATTAAATGAAAATTTAACTTATTTGTCTTATAGGCCTAGTTATTTAATTTATTATATTTCTACTAGGTTTTGCGGTCTTGAATTCTATCCCAAAGGTTGACAATAATCTATTCCTCCTAACCTGACGATGACAATAGTGGTGGATCTCTAGACAACTGAGACAATACAATAGTGGTGGATCTCTAGACAACTGAGACAATACAATAGTGGTGGATCTCTAGACAACTGAGACAATACAATAGTGGTGGATCTCTAGACAACTGAGACAATACAATAGTGGTGGATCTCTAGACAACTGAGACAATACAATAGTGGTGGATCTCTAGACAACTGAGACAATACAATAGTGGTGGATCTCTAGACAACTGAGACAATACCATTTTCAGTTAACTGAAATTCCAACATTTTAAATATTTTTCTTTTTAATTTTCTCTGTATTAATATAGGAACTTTAAAGGATTCTCGTTAACTGAAGTGGGCATCAGTATCTGATCAAGAAAACATTGATTGAAAATGATGTTTTAAGATTGAATTGAGATAGCTGAAGCCGGAAATTGGAAATAAATTCGTAAAACATTTTCAATCCTTGGCAATGTATATAGACTACTTTTATTTTATATCGTGTCGAATTTCATTGTTTTTAGTAAATAAATATTTATACAGTTATTTTCACTCGACCTGCGTCCGATAGCGGGAAAAGTGTCTGCAAGTCGTCAACTCGCGCTGCCCAAGCACTGTCCACGCTATAGTCAGATTAAACCTAGAATGTTACTGTGTGTTAGGAATAGGGAACTGGGTTGCCATTTTAACAGTATTTTCTTGAGAGATATCCTTAAATAAAACTGAAGTATGCAACACAGCAGGTACAGAGTTGTAAGTTGTAGCCATCTAAGCTCATAATGATCTTGCTTCCATTGAATTTTGAGTTAATTATGACTATAAACGTAATATTGAAATCAATGCATTCAGGCTTGCTGTTAGCATGTAATAATTAATACAACTAAAGGGAACAAAATCTGCGTAAACAGGATTTTAAACCCAAAATCTCCCGCTTTTCTCTTTGGCGCACTAACCAATAGTGCTACTTAGACAACCCAGTAGCATGCACAAATACTTCTTCTCTGTTTGAAATCCGCATGCATCCCTGTAGTAACTACTCTCTCCATTAGAAGAGGGTCCCATATAATAAGAAAACATTAGGAGAGAATTTATTCTGTGTAATAAAGCTAATTACAAACTTAATGTTGCAATTAACGCATGCTGTTCGCATGCAATACTTGGTACAATTAAAGAGAAATTTCTGTCTAAATCCAAGGATTTCTGTCTAATCCTGGATTGCCTATGCTGAGAAGTGTATTAATGTGTCAGCTGGAGATTTGAGTACATATCCCGGTTTGGGCAAACATATTTATCTTTAGTTGTTTACGATTATTTAAAGATTATATCATCAGCTGTACACGTTACAGTCTTAGACGAAGTTTTATGGTCCACAAAAACATTAAGCTTACTTCTACAATGAGAAATATTATGCCTCTAGATTGGTAATGCAGGATTGCGTTAAATAATCTAGTTCTATGCGCTTCAAAGCTGACGCCAACAATTTCAAGATTAAATACGAATTAAAACTAATATGTCCAACACGTATGCCAACAACACTTAAGTATTACAAACACTTACGGTTTTGAATGTGTGGTCAGCTTTTTTGCATTACCTGTAACAATGAAACAAATGAAAATTATTTGAATCAATACTGCTTATTGACATGATGAAATGCAAAATGTATTACAACTATTAAATACATATTTTGTAAGACAAATCGTTTATTTCTTATTTAGTCGTATAATGAAATGAGTACTGAAAATATGAACGTTTTAGGCCCATATATGTTTACTGATTACGCGTACAGTTTTATTGTAAAACTGAAAATCAAGTTTTTTAAGATTTATTCTATTTTCACGAAAGATGCACCCATTTTCTGAATATTACAGTACACATTATTGTAGTTTTCTATTTTGCGGCCTTCGTAATATATCGAACTGAGAGTATAGATAAAATCATTAACTGACATTATCAAAAATTTCCGATATTGACTATAATATTACTGTACGAATTAAAAAAAAACAAATATTTGATTGCTATTCTTTACATACAGTAGTAAGGTAGTGAACCACAGTATAAACTGATTTCTATTATAAAGTGTTCTGCCCGAGGGCAGGTCTTTCACTGCAATCATAGCATTTTCATTATAGGTGTAGTAACTTATCATTGCTTTCCACACCGGTGAAATGATGATAATGGTGATGATTGCCGGGTGATTTTCAGGGACTGTTAGGCCCTAGGTTTCCTGACATTTGTCTTACAGGTGAGGAAAAACCCCAAAAAACCTCACCCAAGAGCCATGGCCGACCGGGAATTGAACCTGGGCACACTGCATGAGAACACAGCATGCTACCTCGAACCACATCGGTGGATTGTGGGTTAGAAAATGTCGTCAAGAAAGCTCTGTACAAGATGCAAAACTGCAAATCTGTAACACTTGTCAAAGCTTGCAAGATAACTCTATAAAATTCAGTTTCTTCATATAATAAAAGATAAGTTTGCAATTCAGATAGTATATATTATTCAATTGTTCGTGTGTGAAACAAGATAAAAGACAGTCAAAAATGTTACTTCTCATTATACAATTCAATTTTAAAATATAAAATTATCAAATATTTATCTAAAAGTTCCGTCTCCTCAACTTTATTAGTTATTTATCTGTAGCGCTTTCGGGACTAGTCCCATCATCAGCAGGATTCAACTTGTTTTTATTCCTCCTGATGATGGGACCAGTCCCGAAAGTGCTACAGATAAATAACCAAAAAAGTTGAGACGGACATTTTTGGTAAATATTTCATAATTTTATATTTTAATTTTGAATAATGCCTCAACGGAATTTATCGTGAATCTTATTAATAGGGCTCGGACATGAAGTTAGATTAAGTGCAGTCTTACTATACATAATATTGCCTGATGAGAGAGTGGTAGGGACTGCAGTAGCACCAGTCTGACTAATATGGTATTTGCGCTGTACTGTTTACAGGTGGTATAGGCGGGTAATGAAATAAGTAGCTAATTGTGGATTACAAGTTTATTTTGTTGCGTAAAATATTTTTAACTTGTTAAATTAAACGCTACAGTACAACACAAAGTTAAACAAATTTATAATTTCCGTACATTAGTTCTCTTTGTGCATCTATAAATACAATGCTGCATACATTATTACAAAAAATAAGTTCATTATTTCTGCACAACTATTTATTCCTAAAGTTTTAAATAAAGAGGTAACACAAAAAAAGTATGTGCACTGTACATAATATGTTAAGTGTATTTAAGAACGTGTTCATAACAAGGAGATAAATAATACCTGCGTAAAGTTGTTTCACAAGGAACTTTTCTTCGCGTATATTTCTCAAAAAAAATATTAAGCTGGATTTTGCACTTTATTGAAAGGAATATTCGCGGAAACCATCATCTTGCATACATCCTTGAAAAATTCACGATGATTACATGTGTCTGAAACTCCTTGAGCAGATGACTGTATTTCATCGTCGAGCTTATGTTTTATATTCCCAATGTGTGTTTTAGATTTGCAATGGCTCTTGATAAAAATTCTTCTCTCCCCCTTCAACTCTACATTACACAACTTACAAAATATTTTATCTTCTTTTAGGCAAAAATACTCACGGCCGTACTCACGTACAAGTTAATTCATCTTGTGTATGTTTGTTTTCGGCATGTTGTAATCATTCATCAGATAGTGGTGATCGGTATTATGATTTGACTGCATACTATACTTGTAGCAGCAGAGCAAAAACGCCAATGACTGTGGCACTGCGCACGGGACAGGATTAACTACCTCTGTAGTCAACTGTTTGAAAGCGAAACGGCAATGAGAAGGCAATGAAGTCCGAGCTGTAGTCATAAGTCTATCTTCTCATTATACTGTGTCGCAAGCTCTAGTCATTAGTCTATCTTCTCATATTTTGTTGCAAGCTCTAGTCATAAGTCTATCTTCTCATTATACTTTGCTGCAAGCTCTAGTCATAAGTCTATCTTCTCATTATACTGTGTTGCAAGCTCTAGTCATAAGTCTATCTTCTCATTATACTTTGTTACAAGCTCTAGTCATAAGTCTATCTTCTCATTATACTTTGTTGCAAGCTCTAGTCATAAGTCTATCTTCTCATTATACTTTGTTGTAAGCTCTAGTCATAAGTCTATCTTCTCATTATACTTTGTTGCAAGCTCTAGTCATAAGTCTATCTTCTCATTATACTTTGTTGCAAGCTCTAGTCATAAGTCTATCTTCTCATTATACTTTGTTACAAGCTCTGGTCCTAAGTCTATCTTCTCATTATACTTTGTTGCATGCACTAGTCATAAGTCTATCTTCTCATTATACTTTGTTGCAAGCTCTAGTCATAAGTCTATCTTCTCATTATACTTTTTTGCAAGCTCTAGTCATAAGTCTATCTTCTCATTATACTTTGTTGCAAGCTCTAGTCATAAGTCTATCTTCTTATTATACTATGTTGCAATCTTAACTTTTAGTACATAAAAATCCTAGTCCTATTCATGAGATAAAATAGCCAGATCTCATTTATCTAATTTGGTCAATCAATATTGTAATTTAATTAATTTTTTGACATCATATGAAGTTTTTTTTTGTAATGTTAGTCAATAATGCAAATTCTGATCACTGCTACATGTACTGAAAACATATCATGAGCATCATTACAAATTTTATAACTTGAGACATAATAGAAATGAGTTGGCAAAATAAACAGTGATTTGTAAGGTTTAAAAGCAGGGACACTGCCCTAATGAAAATGTACTGTACAAATAAATACTCATATAGTTACAATAGACGTAAGAGCCGTTAATGTATACATATAAATCTAAATGGCCTCAAAAAGCCCACGCGATAGAACTAGGCAACTAAATTCAACGCAGTTTTAACTGAACTAATTCGACGTATTTCAAGCTGTAATGCTAATTCAGATTATTTGCTTAAGACATTTTATGTTCCTGAACATTAAACATTGCTAAGTGAACTGAACACAGCTAGTTTTAGAAAGCAATTGAATTAAGTATTTTAAATTAATTAATTATGTGAAAAAAATTAATCATTTGAACAATTTAAAATAATAAATATGAAGCATCTATTTTTGCTTATTATTATAACCTAATATATTACTTAATCTATCATATTATATGGTTTATATTATTTTATGTACAACATTGTCCACTGCATTCATTCTTTTGTTAGACTAAGTTTTACTCCCAATACATTATTATTATTTTTTTTGTACGTGTCAATTTATGTAAAAATGAAACTGGTCTCTAACTATAAATGTATATACTCTATTTGTATTATTCGTGTAACTGAACTGCGCCCGAGCACGAGCATTTGCTCATTCGGGTGTCAATACTGTATATAACATTTATTTGTAAATAAGATGTATTCTTATTCTTATTATTTTTTATAATACGAATGAATTGAGGAAATAGCATTTCGATGAGGTCCTTTGTATTATTGAGAAAAAAAAAACGTTAAACTAAAAATATATAAAATTGCTATTCTCCCAGTTATATTATATGGCTCCACCGCTGTGGTCTTGATTCCCGGTCGGGACAGGCTCCTGAGTGAAGTTTTTTCGGATTTTTTCCTCACCTGTAAGACAAATGTCAGGACGCCTAGGGCCCAACTGTTCCCGAAAACCATCCGGCCATCATTATCATCCTTATCATTATTATCATCATCCCTCACAGGTGTGGAAAGCAATGGGAAGCTACCATACCTATAATTCCCTAATAAAGCTGCAAAGCATAACATGAAAATGCTATGTTTGGAGTGAAAGACGTGCCCTCGGGCAGAATTATTATAGATGGATGGATATTATATGGGTGCGAAACATGGACTCTTGCTTTAAGGGAGGGAAGGACATTGAGACTCTTTGAAGTAATTAGGAAATGTTTGCACTAAATACAGATGAAGAGACAGATGATTGGAGAAGACTAGGCCTACATAACTGTGAGCTGCATGGTCTTTATAATAACAACAGTCAAGTCACATAGACTGCAATGGGCACGACATGTGGCACAAATGGGGAATGTAAGAGGTGTGTGGAAGCTTCTTGTACGAAAACCTTAAGGAAAATGCCCACTTGGTAGACCAAGAATGATATGGGAGAATAACAACCATACTTTGAGAGACATAGATTATACAGGGATGATTGTAAAACATTAGCTCAATATAGGGGAGTATGGAGAGCTTATGTCCGCGCGGCCATGAAGCTAGGGATTCGATAATGTTAGCTAGTTATATGCAGTAAGAACAGTTAAGTCCTTTAGAGAGCCAAGGTAGGATGGGTACGTAAACCTATTGCAGGCAAAACGCCAGCAGGTAGGTCATGAATGAGGTGGGAGAATAACAATAACAATTTTCAGGAAGGTGGATTATATCGGGAATGATTTAAAAATGTTAGATCAGATAGGGATGTATGGAGAGCTTATGTCTGGGCAGCTATGAATTTCCGAGTTTTATGGTGCCAGTGAGTTAGTTAATTCTGAGTTATCAGGAGAATAGTTATGATATACAGGATATATTGTAACAAGTCATCTCAAAAACATGACATGAATTCTATCAATAAAATGTTTCCCTGATGAGATGATTATGACATTCAGTCTTAACATTTCGTTAGCGACTGTAAGAGATAACCAGCGGATATTATGGTAACAATCGTTTTTGCGCGATAGTGCGTTTTGTCGTACTTACAGCAATGGAGACCATGATTGAAAGTTCAACTTCCTACATTTCGGGGTTGCCAACCTAAATAACTATACTGTAATATTATATTTACACCCACGTGCGGGAAGTAAAACCACTGCCCTCCGTGTATACTACGTACAATGTATAAACAAAAAATATCCAAAAGGTAGTGTTAATATACATTATACGAAACAAATCACTGCATTTTAAATGAACTGAACTTTATTTGAAACAATATAAAATAATAAATATGTACTTGCGGCCATTTTATTAATAATAATGGTCTCACGGCCTCCTGTTGTTTTAACTAATAAACATTGCCCACACTGTTAACGTTACTCAATTGTTTATAATGAACGCACATATTTCCAACAAAGATGTTATTATTTTACTACTAATTTATTATTTTGAAAACACCATCGCGCAAAAAATAAAGTACAACGCACGCTTGTGAAGTGTTTTACAGAATTCCTCAATTCTGGAAATACCACTTCCCAACCTTGCATCGTAATATACTATTACTTCTCAATTAAAACATATCGAAAGGTGTAAACATATCTTCTGAGGACACTTGCTGCAGTCATTATTGAAACACCCAGAATCAATTCAAGAACAACACAGTCTTCTCGCTTGTAAAATTTGAACTTGTAGCCATAATGTGAGAAACAAACAGATATTCATAAGTAATGCCACGAGTGATTTCCAAATTATCGATAAATTCACGACTCACAAAGTGAGGAGTGAATTTATCTAGAGAATTTGGAAATAAAGAGTGGCATTTGTTAGGACTATTTAACGAATACAATTAAGCTCTTTACTAAAAAATAATTATTTGAATGTAGTTACCGGTGTTTTAATATATTTATATAGTTAATGTAAACGGCGATGTTTGAAAACAAATTAGAAATGTGAGGTTATGTATATTCACTGCAACTCGATCATATTAGTGAGATTATGTATATTCACTGCAACTCGATCATATTATTTATTGCCAAATAGGATCACAATATCGAAAGAATGCACTCTAGTGGAGAAATAATGGAACACATCTAACTATCATAATCAAGATTATAGGTTAATCATTTATATTTTGAATAAACAACTCAGTAAAAACACTGAATCTATTCATTATTTGCTATATTCAATGTATTTGTTGGAGAAAAATAATGGTCTAACCTGTTCAGAATATTAAAAAAGGAGGAGCTTTCTTTATCACAAAAGCAGGAGCTGATAAAGATAAATCGATAAAGAGCGAGGTGAAACACGACTGTCATTGGTGTAAAAACAGAATTCATTGAAACGTGATTGGTCATTGACTACCATTTGCGGCATGAGTTAAATAGTCATATTAAATCGCCAGTACCATTTAGTTTTCTGTTGATGCCGGCAGTTTAGTTCTTACCATACTGGACTCTGGACCCGAAGTTCAACCAATGAGATCGCTACCAAAAGAGATCGATAGCGAAATAAAATTGTGGATATGTTGTGTATTTAACCTGTGACAACTTTGTTTATATGAATTCATTTTATTTTCGGACTTGGTGGATTAACTTTATTCTTTATTAATTGTTGACTTTCCAATCAATTAAAAAACTTGAGCCTAAAATAAAACAAAAACAAAAACAAAATAAAAAAAATGTGATGGCTCTTTTGCCCACATCATTTAAATGTAACAAAAAAATCATAAATAAAGTGTGTCATTAAATAAAATACTAGCTGCAAGTTCGTTTCCTTTCTTTTAAAAATATTTTGTTTGTTTGGGTGTCCGTTGCCACCAGGTTTGTCTTTCACGGCACTTCTGGCTTTCTCCCCTGACAATGGCGGAAATTTAGTCAATTTCGTAGGTTATAAATTATAATGAAAAGCCAAGAGACTCCTTAACCTAAACTTAACCTAATTTCCAGACAAAGCGGAACCACAGGTATAATTTCCTTCAAGGAAAAATTCTGACCGCGAATCGAATTCGGAACCCCGTGAAATTGTAGTCAGGAATGCTGACCAACAGCCCATGAAGCTGGTCTTTAAAAATATTTAAATATATGAGACTATTTTAGTCTTTTTTTAAACAAAATTTTACCTGCGATGTTTTCTGGCATGAGATTAAAGTACTCTTCAAAGTAGAGCCCAACACATTCTAGGGTCCTCGGACATCTTTCAGCGAGGTTTATAATACCAGTCTGTGTTTTTTATGCAAAGAATTAAATTAAATACATCACAGCTTTGATATTTTCAGTATCTCATATGAAGAACAAAAGGATGTAAATGCAAAAATATCAACATTTTAAAGAAATTTAAGGTTAATAACGTCTATCTTCAAGCCATAGTTAGTCCAAAAACATTCAAGACTAAACGTGTGTAAAACACTGGCTCTTCCAACTCTTTTGTATGGTAGCGAAGTATGGACATTGAAACAGAAGGATATACAGAGACTTAGATCTGCTGAAATGAGATACCTTCGGAGGACTACGGGATACACGCTACTAGACACACTACTAGATCACAGAAAATGATGACATCTTAGAAGAATTATACATAGAACCTTTAGAAAACAACATTTCTGATTACAATCAAGATGGATGCAATATGTTCATCGAATGGAAGAACACAGGATACCCAAACAAATGTTAAGCTATCAACCTTGCAGGAAGAAGAAGACCAGGACGTTCACTCAAAAGACTTTTGCTTGGTGTTTCTCTTGAGGCCGAAACAGATCAACAAATGACCAAAATCCATGAATGTACTATGATGATGATGGTGATATTTTCAATGTTTTCGAAATCTTACGCAAGACATGGGTAATGGATTGAAACAGATGGTATCCGAAAGCGCATGATTAGGGCTATATGCTGGGTACTGTAGCTATTCGATTCTTCCCAATCCTGAATTTTTGTCTGGTTGTTCGTGCAATATGGGGTTCGATGGGATTTGAAACCGCGACCCTCAAAATGTCAAACTCGTTTCCGCTGTTGAGAATAACGATCCTCATTGACTGCGCGTTCGTTTGGAACAAATTCCCAGTGAATAACACCTTCGAAATTCCACCAGGCTCACAATTAAATTAAAAACCGACATTACTTATGAAATAACCTACATTTTACAAGGTCAAATCGCCATTAGTGATATCGAAATACTCTCCACGTCGTGATCTTGGGTTGTGGATAATGGTCAATGGCATTTTTCATATGGGGAAGTTCAAGGATGTAAATTTATTCGGAGAAGGATTCTTCATTATCCAATGCCAGCAGGTTGTCTTTTATGACATTTCTGGTTTTCTCCCCTGGCATTGGCGAAATATTATTTGGGGTACCTGGAAGGCGGAAGTACGTTATCCCAATGATATGATGGGTGATAAATGATAATGAAGCGCCAGAACAATCCTTAACCTGAACTTAACTTAAATTCCAAGCCATGGGCAATCATAGCAATAATTCGCTTTAAGGAAAAATTCCTATGGTCTCACCGGGAATCGAACCCGGATCCTCATTAACTATAGTCAGAAACGCAGACTATTAGCTAATGGGGCTGGTCTTAGAGAAGGAATTAAAAAGCATCTATCTTTTGCAACAGGGTAGTGTGAAACGGAATACTCTGAGATCTTAAACAAGACACACACACACACACACACACACACACTTGAAAAAATACGCAGGCGTAGTAGATTACCATCTGAGTACGTAGCAGGAAAGCGTTCAATAAATCATTAAACAAATTATATTAATATTTTCTTCGGTTTGTCCTCAAATGCTACTCATTAAAAAAACATTATACAATTTTTTTTTTCCAATGTATAATTTTTCAACTTGGGCTTTTAGATTTTCATTTATCTCAATTTTGCTAATACGTTAATCTTTACTTGATATTCTTCAAAATACTTCCATTCCGATTTGCCAAAAACCCTTTTCAGTCATCTAGCAATTCTCACCTTTTCTAACATCTTCCTCCAAGGACTGCAAACATATTTTCCTTTTTTCCCCACATTTCTTTCGATCATCAATTTCACAACGATTTTTATTTTTTATTTAATTTTTTAATTTATTTTATTTTATTTTTTTTGACATGTGCTATACATTTCCAAATGAATTCAAAATTTTCTGATTTGATAAACTTCAAAATATTTTCTCCTCAATCCACTTCTCAAGCTGTTTGTTTATTCTTATTCCTAACTCTTTTCTGTCCTGTTCTGATGTACGTTTTGTTTTTTCATAATCTATGACTGGCGCTTCTTTACTTTTTGGCATAGTCTATATTTATGGTCCAGATAAAAATATAAGTCAAATGTACAATAAAACAATAAATATATGATACCTTAGAGATAATTTCCCCAAAACATTGGCGGATTATTACTAAAGTATATTGTTTTATTTTGTATGTCATGAATTTCCGCAAATTTAAGCCTAACTCCATTAATTATAAGCCAAATAATTTTCAAACATTTCAGCTTGGTAACTTTTGAGAAAATTGATGATATAAAAATATCCTGTCGCAATAATACGCTTTTGTGTATAAATTTATTAAGATGTATGTTTACAGAATTTACTTTATACAAATGTATGTACATGTTTATGTTCTAAAGTTAATCCAGAGAAAATATTGACGTGTCAACATAAATGAAGTCCACCAACATTACAATATTAACTTTAAACATCCACGCTAGTAATAAAACAACAAAAATGGCAGTAGTCCTGATGTTATTAACACTGTATTACAGTTCCTCGTGGGTCACACTACAGTAATAAAGAAACAGCAGACCCAGTAACGAAGATGGAGCAGTAGCCAGCGCTGAGAATTACACCCTACAAGATTCTTATATCACATATCTTCATATTTCACACACGCTGTAATATAGACCATTAGTGTGTGCTTGTGTTTAGACCTATGAGAATGCAGTATATTTATGATCATCTCACAACGTATGCAGGAAAAGGAAAAGCAACTTGGGAAAATTATAATTTTCGTTTACCCTAAGCACGTATAGGCCTACTGATAACAGTAAATCACTTATGAATTCACAAATAATTTTTGTTTATATATATATATATATATATATATATATATATATGTCCACCGCTGTGGTATCGAGGTAGCTGCTGCCTTGTCACGCAGCGGGCCCGGGTTTGATCCCCGGTCGGGGCAGTTTTTCTGGGTGAGGTTTTTAAAGGGGTTTTTCCTCACCTGTAAGACAAATGTCAGGAAAAATTTAAGGCCCAAACGGTCCCCGGAATTATAAGGCCATCATCCTTATCATTATCATCCTTACCATTATCATTATCATCATCATCCTTTACCGGTGTGAAAAACAACGGCAAGCTACCACACCTACAATTTCCTAGTGAAGCTGCAAGCATAGCATGAAAATGCTATGATTGTAGTGAAGGACCTGCCTTAGGGCAGAATTAAAATGGATGGATATATATATATATATATATATATATATAAGGTTTTTCAATATCTTAACAGAAAATATGGAGTTTCAAACTCCAATAATTTCATTTAAAATGTGCGGTTTTATGCTAATTGAGGAAAGACAGTTACGTTTATTCCTGTAGTGTAATTGTAAACAGAAATTTTAATAATTATGTAACTGACGTAACTGTAGAACTAGAGGAACGTCGGGTAATGTGGACACCTATTTTGAATTTATTTTTCTTCTTCTATTTATGGAGTTTAATTTTGTTTAATTACAGTAATTATTATTAGTGTTATAGCTATAAAATAACATTGTTATTTTATTCAAATATGGAAACATCTTCACAATTTATAAACTTTTTTGCATTACAACGAAGGTCCACTTTAACCTCCATATTCGGGTAAAGTCGACCCCAGAATCCACCCTAAGTTTTAGTCAATTTACAAGTTTATTTGCTCCATTAATTTATACGGACAGGCACAAATTAATGTGAAAATATTTATGACTAATCGTAATTAAATATCGTTGATATTTATTCAATGTTTTGAAACATTATTGTTGATTATAACATTGACACGTCATTCAACTGCAGAAAGTGACGGTTTTTGGGTTTGGTAAAATTACAAGGATATTAAATAAAATTAAGAGCACGAGTTCTACAAATAACATCCTCGTTGATAAAATATACGTATTCGTGTAAACCAGGTCCACTTTAACCGTCTCATGGAGGGTCCACATTAACCGAATTCTTTTTTATGTTTAATTATTTCATACAGCCGCCATGTCACATAATATCAAACTAAACCCGTCTGTATATTGAAACTACATCCACATAACATTATATTTAGGAGTTTTTTTAACATTTATAATATTCAATAGCAGAAATTAAGGATTAATTCTTAGCTTGAAAAACTTTTAAAGTGGTCATTGTCATAAATATCATAAATAAACCCTTCTTCGCACAAAGAATAAAGAAACTGGCCTTGAACAAGTCAAAGTTGATGAGGAGAAGAAGATAAAATATGTTCTGTTCGAGAGCAGCACCAATTAAATAATATATTAGGATGGTTCACTTAAACAGAAGAGTCCACATTACCCGAACTCCCTCTACATGTTTACAGAGTGAATGTGAAATAATAATCTCTGTGAAGTTTTCAATTTTATTTCAACAGGTAATTGTGAATATAGTACACATAGGAGAATTTATAAAATACATGTTTTGAGTTTATGTTCTAATAAACTTTGGTCACTAATTATGCAAAACAAAGGTAACTGACGTAACAACTAACACTTCTGCGCGGTGTAAGAATTTTGTATTAAAATAAATAGCAATTTTTTGCTACGTATGAGTTTGTTCATATTCTACAATATATTGGGATGTAGGCACTTAAAAACCATTTAAATAGCCCATATACCATTTTGGGAAACAGGGAACAAACTTCAATTTTGATGTATTATGTCACATTTTACATGGAATTCATCCAATGCATGTTTTCTCATGTTTTGATAAATGGATTAGCTTGAAACCTTTAAGTATTATTCAACAAATAGTACATTTACAACTTAATAGTATAGGGATTTTTTCAAAGTAATTATTTTAGAATTTATATATTAAAGTATGCTGACAAAATATGTGTCAGTATAGAAATTAAAATACAGATAAAGAAATCATGAATCATACATCTTCTCATTGTTAATTTTCTTTGTATTAAATTTTTCCTGTCTTTTCTTCCCTATTACTCTACTGTCCTATCTCTGTTCTGCTATTTTATACTCTGAATCACTCTTCAACATATAATATCCATCTATCCATAGTAATTCTTCCCGAGGGCAGGTCTTTCACTGGAATCATAGCACTTTCATGCTATGCTTGTAGCTTTATTAGGGAATTGTAGGTGTGGTAGCTTCCCGTTGCTTTCCACACCGGTGAAGGATGATGATGAAAATAAGAATGATGCTGATTATGGCCATATGATTTCGGGGACCATTTGGGCCTTAAAGTTCTTCTGACATTTGTCTATACATAAATATAACATAATCAATTGAGTTGGTGTTTACTTGATGAAAATCCATATTTATTGATTAAATAAAAATATGGAAATGAAATAAAACTACGTTTTATTTTTATTTAATTAATACATAATATAACATTTTAATAACGAATAAGGTGCACAAAGAAATTGAACATTGGAAATGCATGACATTACGCATGACAGGGATTCTCGCCGTGCCAACTTCTCTAAAAAAAACGTTAAACTGAAAATATATAATACACTTATTCTCCCAGTTATATTATATTGATGCGAAACATGAACCCTTACTTTAAGAGAGAAGAGTGTATTTGGGAATAAAGTTCTTAGGGACATTTTTGGACCTAAGTGAGATGAACAGAGAGGCGAATGGAGAAGACTACATAAGAGTGATCTACGTGATCTTTATAAGAAGCCAGATATAATAATTAAAATTAAGTCTGGATAACAAAATAATAGAACAATAATCACATTTACAATATTTAGGATGTGATATAACTTATAGAGAAAATAAAGATATAGAAAATAAAGTAAATAAATTTCAGGCTAATTTGTGGAACCATAAAAAGAACCTTAGGTCGGAAAACAAGGAAAGATACGAAACTTAAATTATATAAAATAATGGCTGTTCCTTTGTTGTTGTATGGAAGTGAAAATTGGATAATGAAATCAAGGGATAAAAGCAGGATACAGATTGCGGAAATGCTGTTTTTACGTAATGTGAAAGGATGCACAAGAGCGAATAGAATAAGGAATGAAACTATACGAGAAGAATTAAATATATATAAAATTGAAGATAAAATCAGCGAAAATAATAAGAAATGGACAGAACATTTAATGAGAATGAACAACGAAAGAATACCAAAAAGAAACTTCCTGTATAATCCCAGAGGAACAAGAGATGTTGGCCGATCACGTAGAAGATGGACTCCACTTTTAACTTCGCCGGAACAGGCTGCATAGCCTAAACCTTGTAGTAAAAGAAGAGAAGAAGAAGTCTCGTAGACTCCGATGAGCAGGACATATGGCAATAATGGGATATGAAAGAGGAGCCTGGAAATTCCTTGTATGATAACAAGAAGGAAATTTTCCAGAATTAGATTGAATAATAATATTACTCTTGATTTGAGGGAAGTAGATTACACATGGAATAATTGGAACAATTAGTTCAGAACAGGGATGTATGCAGTGCTTATGTCCATGCGGCCATGAACCTATGGGTTCGATAATACCAAAGAGTTTATATATAGGCCCATAGATATTGACTCATTCAAAACGCGAAAAATAAGGACAACAGTCATTCATGAATAAATATATGTTATCAAAATGCAATACCATTAATTATTAACAATTATATATAAATTAATTAGTGTATAATGCTGTTGTGTTATTATTTAATTGTAATATTAATGTTTTTTCTTTATGTAATTGTAATGTTAATGTTTTTTTAGTGTATAATGCTATTGTGTTATTACCTAATTGTAATATTATTGTGTTTTCTTTATGTAATTGTAATGTTAATGTTTTTAGTGTATAATGCTATTGTGTTATTATTTAATTGTAATATTATTATTGTGTTTTCTTTATGTAATTGTAATGTTATTGCTATTGTGTTATTACTTAATTGTAATATTATTGTGTTTTCTTTATGTAATTGTAATGTTAATGTTTTTAGTGTATAATGCTAATGTTATTGCTATTGTGTTATTATTTAATTGTAATATTTTTATTGTGTTTTCTTTATGTAATTGTAATCTTATTGCTGTTTTTGTTTATTTTTCTTTACACTAGTACCAATTATTACTTTATTGTAACGAACTGTCAACAGCACGTACGGCTTACTGCCCGTGCGACCCATATTTGTAAATAATATTGTAAATATCTTACTTTTTTGTCTAATAAAGTCCTACTACTACTACTAAATATAGACCCATATCCATACAATTTCATCCGTATTATACCACATTAATGTTTTTTAACTTTATTTTAATTCGGTCAACTAATGATTTACGTACACCTAAATATTGTTTTATTCATGAAACGCATTAGCCATTCCAGTCACATCATCAAGTACAACATTATAAACACATTCATTGTCACATTTGTTTTATGATAAATGATCGTACTCACACACCTAATAAGCATATAGATGAATAATTTGTAGTTACAAAATGACCTCAAAAAAATAACATAGAATCATTGTTCGCAACTTAATGTTGAATAACGGATGCACTGGACGCACGTGTTTGATAACTTCCAGTCTCGTTACTAAAGTTGTGTCTTTGTATTCAGAGGTAAGGTGATTTTATTTGCAGATTCAAAAGAAAATACTAATATATAAGCTTTCATTACATATATTTCGCACTCCATCCAAAAGAGAACCCAACATTATCATGTTTGTACTACCACAGGTATAAATATCAATACAAAAGGTTCGAGGAAAACAAAGAGGAGTCCAGGTTAATAAAGACTGTAGGAAAGCAATATATCTGTGTAGATGTTCCATATCTCATCATGTGACTATTATAAATGTTTACACAGCCTGCTTTCCCATTTTCCCTACACACACGCGCGCGCACGCACGCACGCACGCACGCACCACACACACACATATATATATATATATATATATATATATCATTGCAAGGCTCAGAACAATTTATTACGACCACCAAATTAGGAACGCAAATGTGAAATTCTGGACAGACGAGGTTAGGATAGAACTCCGAAAGATTGGGATAGGTTGGGTATGGGAAAAGGGACTGAAAATCGCAAGAATATGTGGAGAAAAATAATAAGGAGGAACTTGGATATAAACCAACAAAATATTGTCGCCGAAAATATTGTGCGGGAAAACGCTCACTGTTTTTACAAAGGGACCTAAAACACGTTTGGGGAAATAACCTTATATACTCAATCTAGGATTTAAAGAGATATCAGGGCTTGCTTGGTTTAGGTTAGGGGCATGGACATTTTAAAAAATTAGCGACGATCACGATATGTGAATATGTCCAATGTGCGGGAGTTTTGAAGACGAGATACATATATTAGGAAAATGTAACTATTTGGAATATTGGTGGCGGCAGTTACTACCGGAAAATATTTCTAAATTCAAATCGTGAAAGACTGGCATGCTGCGAGTTAATGGTAAGCCCAGAAAATTGGATAGACGTGGGTACATTTCTGCACAAAACGCGAAAAATAAGAACACACTCATTCATGCATAAATAAACATGTTAAATTGCAATACCATTAATTCTTAACAATTCTACATAACCAAGTTAATATATAATGTAATTGTATTGTTATGTAATTGTAATATTATTGTGTTTTATTTTCTGTTTTAAGTTATATTATTACCAAACATTAAGTTATTGTAACGGAATGTCAACAGCACGTACGACCCATATTTGTAAATAACATTGTATATATCTTACTTTTAGTCTAATAAAGTCCTAGTTATTATTATATATGATTACAAAAACCAGGCATATATCATGCCACGCTGTCTCATACATAAGTATTTTCTTTGTTTTAACAACTTTTATTTGGAACTTACTACTATAATAATAGTTTCAGCACATCTCTTCTCTATTAAAAGTTACAAGCTAGAAAAGATGACGTGTCAATGACGTGGTTAAAGTTAATGTGACCAATCCAAAACAGTTTTCGCGCCACATAAGTCATAAGATTAAACATTATAATATAATATTAAAATATATATGCAGTCAATATGCCCATTTCACCAATTAATGTTTTAAAATGGTCAACAATTTCTACAGCCAAGCTGTCATTCTCAAGACCAGATATTGACTGAAGACAAAATTGATAATAAATAAATAAACAAATTCAGTTAAAAACAAACTACGTCACATGACGCAATCATTCATAAGTAAACAATAAAACATAATAAAACTAATCCTCTTTTGTTTCAATTAAAGAAAAGAGGGCGCTGTACGGAATAGGGCCCTTGTCTTTATTCATTATTTTATCCTTATTTTTATAAATTTCCAAACTTTCAAGGACGTCAAGGAATTTGAAATCAATGACCGAACGAATCAGCCTAAGGTTACTTTTATTGATAGCATGACCGTAATCAGAAATATGCTGGGCAACTCCAGATTTTTCAATTCTGTTAAGTCTAAAATGGGCAATATGTTCATTAAATCTAGTTAAAATGGATCTTCTGGTTTGCCCAACATATTTCATATCACAGTCATTGCATCCAATTTCATAAATACCGGATTTTTTTAAACAATCGACTTTATCTTTAGGGTTTCCAAGTACACTATTTAATGTCAAAGTGGAAGTAAAAATTAATTTAGTATCTAACCCTTTGAATATCTTGTTCAAACCTCTAGTTAAAGAGGGAACGTACGGCATAATTGCAAAATTAGCTTTATTAATAGGAGAATGGAAGGCTGTAGAATCAGTAATAAGTTTTCTAAATTCAAATTTACGAATCAAATTATCAATAATATTTTCATTGAAACCATTACACTTAGCGATATCTTTAATGGTTTGTAATTCCTTATTATATCTATTTTTACTTAACGGAAAAGTGGTAAGACGGTGGACTAAAAATTGAAACTGGCCATTTTATGTTGATTACAATGGTAAGAATCTGCCGTGATATATCTAAATGTACTGGTTTCTTTTCTATAAATATCAAATTCTAATCTATAATTATTTCTAATTATTAGCATATCCAGAAAGGGCAGCCTTCCATTCTCCTCCTCTTCATAAGTAAAATTTATGCTGGGAGTCCGGTCATTTAATATTTCAACAAATTCCTGTACATTGCATTTTTTGGTATCAAAAATAGCAAAAATGTCGTCAACATATCTGAGCCAGAACCTGGGAAAATAATCTAATTCCTTTTCAAGCTCTGTCTCAAATCTGCTCATAAAAAGATCAGCTAGGAAAGGAGACAATGAATTACCCATTGCAGTTCCTTCCTTTTGTTCGTAAAACTTATTATTAAATTGAAAAATGTTCTGATTCATACAAAGTTCCGTTAACTTGATATATTGATTTACTATATGGGGCTCCAATTTATTATATAGTAGTAAGTCTTCCAAGTAAATCAACGTCTGAGGTATAGGTATACTAGGAAAGAGAGATTTCACATCAAAAGAAATTAAAATCTCTCCATCCTGCAGCTCAATATTCTTAGTTTTCTCAATGAATTCCAGCGAATTCTTAACAGCAAAGCCGGACTGTGGTAGGGGTAGATTACCAAACTCACAACTCAACCATTTAGAAATATTGTAAGTGGGTGCAGATATGGCTGAAACTATAGGTCTAACTAATTTTCCAGGCTTGTGTATTTTAGGTAAACAGTACAATTTAGGTATCACTGGATTCGAAACATTCAATTTACGTTTTAGTTCCTTAGTAATCAGATGATTGCATGAATTCACAACATTAGTTACATCCCTGATCATGTTAGGTAATGGATTTTTATTAACTAACTGATAAGGACCACTAATAATCATATCATTAACCCGATTATAGTAGTCCTGTTTATCTGAGACAACGACCCTATTCCCTATTCAATTTAATAATAAGTTTTACGAACAAAAGGAAGGAACTGCAATGGGTAATTCATTGTCTCCTTTCCTAGCTGATCTTTTTATGAGCAGATTTGAGACAGAGTTTGAAAAGGAATTAGATTATTTTCCCAGGTTCTGGCTCAGATATGTTGACGACATTTTTGCTATTTTTGATACCAAAAAAATGCAATGTACAGGAATTTGTTGAAATATTAAATGACCGGACTCCCAGCATAAATTTTACTTATGAAGAGGAGGAGAATGGAAGGCTGCCCTTTCTGGATATGCTAATAATTAGAAATAATTATAGATTAGAATTTGATATTTATAGAAAAGAAACCAGTACATTTAGATATATCACGGCAGATTCTTACCATTGTAATCAACATAAAATGGCCAGTTTCAATTTTTTAGTCCACCGTCTTACCACTTTTCCGTTAAGTAAAAATAGATATAATAAGGAATTACAAACCATTAAAGATATCGCTAAGTGTAATGGTTTCAATGAAAATATTATTGATAATTTGATTCGTAAATTTGAATTTAGAAAACTTATTACTGATTCTACAGCCTTCTATTCTCCTATTAATAAAGCTAATTTTGCAATTATGCCGTACGTTCCCTCTTTAACTAGAGGTTTGAACAAGATATTCAAAGGGTTAGATACTAAATTAATTTTTACTTCCACTTTGACATTAAATAGTGTACTTGGAAACCCTAAAGATAAAGTCGATTGTTTAAAAAAATCCGGTATTTATGAAATTGGATGCAATGACTGTGATATGAAATATGTTGGGCAAACCAGAAGATCCATTTTAACTAGATTTAATGAACATATTGCCCATTTTAGACTTAACAGAATTGAAAAATCTGGAGTTGCCCAGCATATTTCTGATTACGGTCATGCTATCAATAAAAGTAACCTTAGGCTGATTCGTTCGGTCATTGATTTCAAATTCCTTGACGTCCTTGAAAGTTTGGAAATTTATAAAAATAAGGATAAAATAATGAATAAAGACAAGGGCCCTATTCCGTACAGCGCCCTCTTTTCTTTAATTGAAACAAAATAGGATTAGTTTTATTATGTTTTATTGTTTACTTATGAATGATTGCGTCATGTGACGTAGTTTGTTTTTATCTGAATTGGTTTATTTATTTATTATCAATTTTGTCTTCAGTCAATATCTGGTCTTGAGAATGACAGCTTGGCTGTAGAACTTGTTGACCATTTTAAAACATTAATTGGTGAAATGGGCATATTGACTGCATATATATTTTAATATTTTATCACCAAGAAGATCACTTGTGTATTAAAAAATTATAATATAAAATTATAAAGTAGTTACCTAAAAGGTCCGTCTCCTCAACTTAAAAATTAAAGATTATCTGTAGCGCTTTCGGAACTAGTCCCATCATCAGCAGAAGTAACAGGATATGGGTTCTTATCAGTTGACCCCTGATTCAATACTGGCGTTTCACTGAAGATCTGGTACAGGGAATTACACGTATTGGGTGTGTTCTCATTCAACAAACGGTCGTTGTTAACTTCCTTCAAAATTTCCATCTCCTCGAGTACGTTTATTTAGCTGGATTGTTTTCCTCAGTAGTATTGTTAGGGTGTTGTCGATATCAATTTATTCAGGAAGAGGGATCCCAATGGGGAATCCTACTTCTGGAATAATGGCTGAAATCTTCCTACAGGAATTGGAAAATAAACATTTTGAGAAAATAATATATAAATTTAAAATAAAACTGATAGTAAGATAAGTCGATGACGTACTAATAATCTATGACAGTGAAAATAGAAGAGAAACGGAAGTACTACAAGACTTAAATAATATGTAAGAAAAAAATCCCTTTCTGATATGAACTGAATTCAGTTGACTGCGGATACGGAAATTCTGAAAACGGCATCGAATCTACGGTTCCATAAACCATAGAATTAGTAACTCTTTAATTCTACAATACAGTATTTAATGTTTTAAGGATAAATGTAGCGAAAATATATGAATCCTCCCAAGCCTATGACGCTGTCAGAGGAGCATTTTTTTACTTTTAGGTTACATAACTTCAACATGATAGTTTAAACACTTATTTTTATGATTTTGTTATATCAAATATAATTATTTTCTATAGAAAATAGTATTATCGATGAAATTGGCGTCATTATTATTATTATTATTATTATTATCATCATTATTAAGGCGTTGACATGACCTTGTAGTATTGCAATATTACATAAGATGTGACCACACCCAGTTTCCAGATTATCTGAACAGGTTCATCCCAGTCTACAGTCAACAATAAAACAATCTTCTCTATATGCAAAGTTTGAAAATATACCAGATAATAAATAATAATAATAATAATAATAATAATAATAATAATAATAATAATAATAATAATAATAATAATAATAATAATAATTTTAGCATAATCCAAATGTTGTATATGAAGATAAACCACTTGCCATATTTAATAGTGGACTAGTACTTATTTACAGCTCGGGCAATATGAAATATATTTCAATAATCAATTGAAAATAATTAAACATATCAAATAATGGAGAAAAATCGTGAAACAAACAATATTATAATCAAGTAAATGTAATAAAACGGGCAAATAATAAATAATAACTAACAATGAAAAAAAGTGAGCTAATTATTATGCACTTCTATAATCTTCATATCTTACTTACTCACTGGCACTATCGAACCCGTAGGTTCATGGCCGCGCGGACATAAGCTCTCCATACATCCCAATCCTGAGCTAATCCTTTCCAATCATTCCCTGTATAATCTACTTCCCTCAAATCATAGTTAATGTTATTCTCCCACCTCATTCTTGGTCTACCACCTGGGCGTTTTCCCTCTGGCTTTCCTACAAGTAGCTTCCATGCACGTCTTTCATTCCCCATACGTGCAACATGCCCTGCCCATATAAAAATGATTGTTTGTTTGTTCGTACTTTATGCGCGGCCATACAGTTGATCCGATTGTGATGGGGCGTTTTGCAAAATATTCACAAAATTCCCGGGATGAACATAGGCTATAAGATAGTTGTGATACTCTTACACCCCTAAAATCTCCCTTTATAGTGGAAAACGTGAAAAAATAAGCTCTTAGGATGCTTAAATGGCTTACGCTGCCTAAACCATATCAAATACACAAAATAAATGCAGACAGAATTGAATATTTCAAAAAGCTCTACACAAAAGTCCGCGACAGCATATGTTTATCTCTTACGGATAACTCACAATAACCATTTTTGTCTTTCATTGATGCCAAGAAGATCGAGACAAGTACGTATATTTCTGTGCAAGCATAGCGGCACATGGCGGGTATTCTTTTATGAATAACCCACAATAACGAATTTTATCTTTTAGCTCATTTATGCCAAGAAGATCCAGATATGTAGATTTCCGGACAAAGCCGGGTAATCAGCACGGGAAGTCTTAAAATAATTACGATATGCATTTATAATTATTTTTCATCCTACATATTCAACTAATCATAAGAAGTACATTAATTTTTGTCTTTCAGATCATTTATACCAAGAAATCGGGATAAGTAGATTCCCAGACAACGCCGAGTAAACAGCACGGGGTATCTAAAAATAACTATGATATAAACGTTTCCTTTTACATATTTAACTAAACTTAAAACACATTCATTTTCGTATATCAGCTCATTCATGTCATTAAGATCTGGATAAGTAGACTCCCGGGCAACACCGGGTAATCAGCACGGAGTATCTAAGAAATACAAATGTATAATTATTTTCCTTTTACATATTCAACTAAATATACAAAATTAATATAAAATTATAGAGTATTCACCTGAAAGGTCCGTCTCCTCAACTTAATTATCATTTAACTGTAGCGCTTTCGGGACTTGTCCCATCATCGGCAGGATTCAAAACTGGTGTTTCACTGAAGATCTGGTAGAGGGGGTTGCATGTATTGGGTTCGTTTTCGTTTATCAGGCTGTCGTTGTGAGCTGCTTTCATGATTCCATCTCTTCGAGTACGTTTATCTTCGCTGGATTATTTTCTCTGTGCATCACTGTTAGGGTGTTTTCAATATTTAACATGCGATGTCCTTCATGGATAACGTGTTTTGCATAGCTTGATTTACCTTCTGCGTGAACGAAGTCTCGAAAATGTTCTTTGAATCTGATGTTAAAACTCCTGTTTGTCCTTCCTATATAAAATTTGTTGCAGTCCTTACATGTCAGTTTACATTCAGTGAAACACCAGTTTTGAATCCTGCCGATGATGGGACAAGTCCCGAAAGCGCTACAGTTAAATGATAATTAAGTTGAGGAGACGGACCTTTCAGGTGAATATTCTATAATTTTATATTAATTTTGAATAAACCTCAACGGAACACATCATGAATCTTATAAAAGTTAAATATAACAACACATTAATTTGCATTTATTTAGGCGGGCAACACCGGGTAATCAGCACGGAGTATCTAAGAAATACAAATTTATAATTTTTTTTTCCTTTTACATATTGAAGTAAATAACAACACACTCATTTGCATTTATTTAGGCGTAGCAGCGCATGCCGGGTATTAACTAGTAACTTATAAATAATCTCAAGAATATGATAAAATTTTATATGAAAATTAGTAATGTCTAGAATGACTCAGTTAAAAGAGGGCAGTTCATAAACATACATATCCTACAGATATGGCTGGCATACAGTTCGTATTATTACATTTCGATATCGAAATTTTATCACGTTAGTAACTAAATAATAAAATATAATGTTATACAAATAGTTCACATGAACATGCACTGGAAAGCATATCTGTAGCGCCGATTCACGTTCCGATTCTATTGAACTAATATCAGGTAACTTTATAAACTACTCTAATTGAATTGATGAAAATAAATTCATCCCAGTCAACGTTATGTTTATTCAGAAATTCGTAGACGTTTCGCTCTCCTTATGTGAGATCATTCTCAAGACTAAAAAAATCATATAAACAAATCGGAAATTGTAATATATGAATTCTTACATTAAACATAACAAAATCAAAAATATGCCTAAGTTTTGGTTAACAACCGTAATGGAAATTGATCCGTCAAATGTAATTAAATGAATCCTTTAAAAACCTCTATCATATATAGTGAAATAAAAGATTCCTAATTATAACATTTTTGTCAAAGAATTTTTCCACTGTATGTTTTTTTCTTTAATTGTGTGTAATATAAATTATTATAGTACCATTTCCAACTTGCTTATATAATTTTTGTAGTTTTGAAAATGATCTCTCATAAGAATATCGAAATGTCGACGATTTCCGGAAAAAACTTTTAACTGGGATAACAAATGTATTATTATTATTATTATTATTATTATTATTATTACGAGGGCGGATCGGAAAGTAACGCACAGTAATTTGTTTCTGCCTTGGTATTGCAGCTAGAATGTTGAAATTTCACAGAGATATAGTTTGAAGTTTTCGCTACAGATGGTATTTTTTTCTCAGGTGCACCTCTTGCGGAAGAAGCTTGAACTATGCAACAAAGATGGCGCGCATGCTACAGTCGTCCACCTGTGAGGAACAGAGAAGTGTTGTTCGATTTTTGTGGGCCAAAGGGCATAAACCCAGTGAAATTCACAGGGACATGCGTTGCGTGTATGGGGATTGTATGGACCGTAGCAATATCTCCAGGTGGTGCACATTCTTCCAAGAGGGACGCGTGAACCTTAGTGATTTGCCACGCACCGGCCGGCCGACAAACAGCAGCAATCCCGCAGAATGTCAGAGGCATTGAGGCGGCAATTCTGAACGAACGGCGTGTGCAACTGCGAGCCTTATCGCAGAAGTTCAACATTTCCTATGGTGCGGTGTACGATATTGTTCATGAAAGTTTGAAATTCCGTAAAGTTAGTGCTCGCTGGGTGCCTAAGAACCTGACAGACGACCACAAGGGCCAGCGAATGATGGCAAGCTTGGACCACTTAACGCGGTACACACCGCACAAGGACATGAATTTCTGGAAGGAATCGTCACAGGTGATGAGTCGTGGGCGTACCACTACACGCCCGAAACAAAGCAGGCATCAATGGAGTGGAAACATGCTGGTTCCCCAGTAAAGAAAAAATTCAAAGTGACTCAATCTGCCAGGAAAGTGCTTGTGACAGTGTTCTGGGATATGCATGGTGTTTTTATTGGTGGACTTTGCTGAACACGGGACCACTGTGAATGCTGCGGCCTACATTGAAACTTTGGTGAAGTTGCGTCGTGCCATTCGTGACAAACGTCACAACATTAACGTTAAACTTCTTCATGACAATGCTCGCCCCCATGTTGCTGCTGTCGTTCGTCAGAAAAATCGCCGAATTTTGGTTGGGAGGTGCTCCAGCATCCACCATACAGTCCGGATCTTGCACCATCGGACTTTCATCTGTTTGGTCCCATGAAGAAATTCCTGGCCGGCAAACGCTTTGAGACAGATGTGGAAGTGAAATCAGCCGTGCGCAGATGGCTACACTCCAACCAAACGGACTTCTACGAACAGGGCATATTGAAACTGGTAACACGATGGGAAAAATGTGTTGAGAAAGTTGGTGACTATGTCGAAAAGTAGGTAAAAGATGTAAGTTCATTTGTGATTTTTTTCCTTTTTTTTACTATTAAACTTTTAAAAAAATTATTGTCCGTTACTTTCCGATCCGCCCTCGTATTATTATTATTATTATTATTATTATTATTATTATTATTATTATTATTATTATTAAGTCTGAAGATTTTCAGGCTCGTACAAGATCCTTAAGCCTGAACAATAAGGCCTCTAAGCAACATTTACCGAATTTTCCCGTCCTAGTACAACCTTGGTTTCCTAGATGTCAGTATGAGGCGCAACGCTGACCAGGGGCCATTCCAATGACATCTATAAGAAAACAAGACTTTAACTAAATTAGTATGGTTCAATTTCTTCCCTGTAGGGGCAGAGCGCCTAAATCTCGTTGAGGGAAACAAGGGCTTACAAGGTTATTATTATTATTTATTATTATTATTATTATTATTATTATTATTATTATTATCAATTCAACTATATAAATTATTCCCGGGGAATAACATAAAGGAATACATAACGTTGTATGGATAGCTAGTGATTATTTAGGACTCGGACAAAAAACATAATTTCATATAAAAATATTCAGTGAGAGATAATGAAAAATACCAATTTATATTTTTCCCCTTCTTGTTTTACCTTGTTGTTTTATCTTTTTGTTAAACACTGTTTTCCTTCTTGTTTTACCTTTTTGTTAATTTTCTGTTATTCTAACATACAAACACAAGGAGAAGACACACGCCCAGACCCAAAGTGGAGATTAAAAATCTCCTACCCCGCCGGGAATCGAACCCGAGAAAAAACAATGAAAATAAGGGCCACTTAAAAGAAACAAAATTGTCTAATTAAATCACTGTCACTATCGAAACTGGAAGTTGATGACTGCGGGAACATGAGCCCTCCATTCACCCCTATCCTGAGATAATGGTCTTCAATCATTCCCTGTATAATTCACATCCGTCAAATCATGGTTAATACTTGTCTTCTCATCACATTCTTGCCCTACCTTTCGGGCGCTTTCTCTCTGATGTTACTAAAACTTCTGGTTTTCAGAAAGTTCCACACCCATCTCGCATTCCCCATTCTTGCCACGTGTCCTCCCCATCACAGTCTCCAAAACTTTACTATTCATTTTATATATGGTTTTCCATAAAGATCATATAGCTAACTGATGGGCTAAAAATAAAATAAATAATAGTTTTAAAAAAACTAAAACAACACGCTTTATTAGAAAACCGACCTAAAAAATGAAATATTTTAATTTCCAACATGCTTGGGATAAAATTAAAGTGGTCAACAAAAACATCATCTCCAGCGACGTACGGATTTACTGAAATTATATACCACTACAGTCCACCGCTCTACCAACTGAGCTCTTACAACGATTGAGTAAGAAGTTGATAAGTCCGCAACCTATTATACCGGTTTTTATCATTTTGATTTTCTGCTGATTCTGGCCAGGTTTAGAAGCATTCATGAAGTTATTATACCGGTACCGTTACATAATTACAGAAACACTTGGTTTGATTTTTCTGATGATTCTAGCCACGATTTTGGAAAAAAAATGAAATTATTGTATTGTCACGGGTTCTTTAGAAGTATACAAAGTTTCAAGTCGATACAATGATTTTAAGTGGGTGAAAATCGCGTTGAAAGATCCCGTTACATAGATAGATACAGGCGAACCTAATATAAAGCTAATATAAAGCGTGTAAAAATAAATAATAATTTTAAAAAACTAAAACATCACGCCTTATTAGAAAACCGAACTAAAAAAATGTAAAATAATTTTAATTCCCAACACGATTGGGATAAAATTAAAGTGGTCAACAAAAAAAATCATATCCAACACATATAGAATAAAACTAGAGTTATCATCAAAAAGAAAATAATTTTAACACCAAAAGCGTGGGGTGCTCTATATCAATTAATATATTTGATAATAAACAGATATTGGTAAAAGTAAAGTCTCTAAGAAGAAAATGTAAAAATCATAAAAAGCACCCCACGCTTTTGATGGTAAAATTATTATATTTTTGTTGATAACTCTAGTTTTATTCTACAAGTGTTGCAGATGATTTTTTTGTTGACACTTTAATTTTATCCCAAGCGTGTTGAAAATTAAAATTATTTTTCATTTTTCAGTTCGGTTTTCTAACAAAGCGTGTTATTTTAGTTTTTTTAAACTATTATTTATTTTTTATTTTTTAGTTTTAATATTTTATATAATAATATAAAATGTAAATATCTTTCGATACTATTGTAGTATGAGCTAAAAGTAATAATCTTCTAAAAAATCATCCCAGATGGATTTGAACCAGCGACCTATGGATTACTGAAATTATATACCACTAGAGTTCACCGCTCTACCAACTGAGCTCTTACAACGATTGACTAAAAAGTCACAAGTCCGCAACCTATTATACCAGTTTTCATTTTTTAAATTTTCTGATGATTCTGGCCAGGATTTTAGAAACGAAATATGAAATTATTGTACTGTCACGGGCCCTTTACATGTATACAAAGTTTCAAGTCGATCCAATGTTTCTAAGTGTTCAAAGATTCCGTTACATAGATTATTTATGAATTAAAAAATTATGCTGGAGTAGTAATAGTTATGGACTTGAAACTTAAAGAATTTGGCCAAAGACACATTTTTTATCTTCTGGCGATTCTGGCCACGATTGTAGAAACAAATATGAAAATATTGTATTGTCACGGGTCCTTTACAAGTATACAAAGTTTCAAGTCGATCCAATGTTTCTAAATATGTGTCAATCGTGTTCAAAGATTCCGTTACATAATTACACAGACACGTTTTTTTGATTTTCTGCTGATTCTGGCCAGGATTTTAGAAAATAAATATGACATGATTGTATTGTCATGGGTCCTTTACAAGTATACAAAGTTTCAAGTCGATCCAATGTTTCTAAGTGAGTGAAAATCGTATTCAAAGATTCCGTTACATAGATACAAAGACATGTGTTTTGATTTTCTGATGATTCTTGCCAGGATTTTAGAAAAAATGAAATGATTGTATTGTCACGGGTCCTATACAAGTATACAAAGTTTCAAGTCGATCCAATGATTTTAAGTGGGTGAAAATCGCGTTGAAAGATTCCGTTACATAGATAGATAGATAGATGGATAGATACGGGTCAAGCTAATATAGAACGTAAAAAGCTTATAATGGCAAAATACCAGCTGATTAAAATGCACTTCTATAATCTGATAAGTATTTATGCGCAAGCTAGTAATGTGTAGTTTGCCTCAATTCTAAGAGGACATGTCATTAAAGCCGGTCCTCTATGTATATGGACATATAGCACATCCAAAGTACGTTAAAATATCAAAATTTCACGTCGTGAATGCCTAAATAATGAAACAAACAAATAGGTCCCATGGACATGCACTAGGAAAGCAAATCTGTATCGGGGATTCATGTTTTGATTCTACTTGAAATAAAAGCAGGTAACTTTATAAACTAACAATGCTATGGGATTGCTATTAAGTTACAAACACAACATGGCAGGTAGTGCACTTACCCCACCGCACCCATGCGGCATTTCAGCGCGCACAAAGTATAATTAATTTGCATACTTTTTTTTTGCAATTACTGGACTGCCGCGCGGATTGCAAAACGTAATTATTTTATAACACATTAATTCTCACAGCGGCACCACTTTATCAATTTGTGTTTACAGGCTTTCATTACAATCTGACAATTATAAGAAAAATTCTGTTTGTGAAGCCCACATTTTATAAAACAAGTTCATCTCTCTATTCTGTTCCAATTGGAATATGTTTGATTGTCATAGTTAGACCTAGAATTGAATCACGAAGCATTAATAATATTGTTGTTATGCGTATCAAATTTCCTTATCACTTCATTCATAACTTACATACATAGATAATATTGAAGATTTTTATAACATAAAAGTCCACCGTTGTGGTCGTGAGATAGCGTGCTGCCTTGTCATGCAGCGGGCACGGGAAAGACAAATGTCAGGAGGCTTTAAGACCCAAACGCGAACGTCATCTGGCCATTATCATCCCACGGTGTGGAAAGCAACGGGAAACTACCACACCTATAATTCCTTAGTAAAGCTACAAAGCATAGCATGAAAATCCTATGATTGCAGTGAAGGACCTGCCCTGGGGCAGAACGATGTAGAATAACATGTAACATACGTAAGGACTTTATTAAACTAAAAGTAAGATACATACAATGCTATTTGCAAATGTGGATCGCACGGCCAGTAAGCCGTACGTGCTGTTGACAGTCCGTTAAAATAAGTTGATGTTTGGTAATAATATACTTAAAACAAAAAAAAAATAATAATATTACAATTAGATATCATACAATTACATTATACATTAACTTAATTGAATAACATAAAAATGCTCTACACTACCCGGGAGAAATGGCGCCTTAGCGACACGCTTGAAAGTGGCGTGGGGATTTTCTGACGGAATAAAAATATGTTTTGCCCACTATAAACAAAATTTTTATTTTATTTCTGTACGTAAAAGTTGTTTTTACATTATATAAAAGTAGTAAATACACACATGAGAGATCTACCAAAATTATTGTGTAATTTTATATAAGAGATTTTCGAAATTTATAACTAAAATAGAAATATACCGATTTTAAAATCTTCATTGAAATTTAATTTTGGTCTAATGTCATTCTATAATTATTTTATGAAATGTTCACATAATGTACGGTAATAACAGTTGTCTCAAAACATAGCCCTATAAATAATATAATATAAATTAATGTATATCTGTTTGTCCTTTATAAACTTCTAAACCGTTCCTCCGATCTTTGTGAAAATTTGTATATACAGGTTTTCACATGCGGCGAGTGTGTAGCCGTTATCTATTATGTTCTAAAATCATTAGATGCAGGAATACACCTGAAACAAAAATTTAAAAATTGCTCTAGCTGTCACGTTTTTCGATGTTTTACAACGAAAGACAGTATATCGTATTAATATAAACCGAGGTAGATATTATCAAAAAATGAGCGAAATTTGAAAATTAGAAATGGAGGATTACTTGAAATCTAAAATTAAAAACTGTCTAAACAACTGGACCGATATTGATGAAATTGTATGTGTGTGTGTTTAATTCGGTTCCTGATGGTTTAGATTCACAATATTGGACCCTATAAAACCAATAGGTGTAGGAGTTTACATGAAATGAACATTTAAAATCTCTCTAGTGGTCACAGTTTGCGATATCTCACAACCAATCTCAGTATAATAAACAGAGGTAGATATTATCCAAAAATGAGCGAAATCAGACAATCAGAAGTGAAGGTTTACTTGAAATCCAAAATTAAAAACTGCCTAAACGACTGAACCGATTTCGATGAAATTGTTTGTGTGTGTTTGAGTGGGTACTCGGATTGTTTAGATTCACAATAATTGGACCCGGAAGATGGCGCTGCATCAGGTTATAGGAATTTGTTTATGTCAAATGTGTAGTCATCTGCATTACCGATATATTCTGCGCGACTACAATATGACGTCATAATGCAAGCTTCTTGAGACACAACAGATGGCAGTGAGGAATTTTCTTGCGAACTTATTAATTAGTGAATTTTACGGTAAAAAATAACATACTTTTATCGTCCAGCCATGACACGAGAATTGAACGTTCGGACAGGACGACTTCTGCCGGGTCCAGTAGTTATCCTACAAACGTTGTTACTACAAATAGTTTAATTTTAAATTGTATAATGATGATAATAATAATAATAATAATAATAAAAATAATAATATATTTATAAAAACTTATAAGACGTCAGTGCAGTAGGGCTATTTCTATTTGGTGGAATTATTATTATTAATATTAGTATTATTATTACTATGATTATTACTTACTCACCCACTGGCACTATCGAACCCGTAGGTTCATGGCCGCGCGGACATAAGCTCTCCATACATCCCTAACCATGAGCTAATGCTTTCCGATCATTCCCTGTATAATCTACTTCTCTCAAATCATAGTTAATGTTATTCTCCCACCTCATTCTTTGTCTACCAACTAGGCGCTTTCCCTCTGGCTTTCCTACAAGAAGCTTCCATGCAAGTCTTTCATTTCCCATGCGTGCAAAATGTCCTGCCCATCGCAGTTTACGAGACTTAACTGTTCTTATTATATCTGGCTTCCTATAAAGACCGTGTAGTTAATTGTTATGTAGTCTTCTCCATTCACCTGTTAGCTCATCTATCTTTGGTCCAAAAATATTCCTAAGTAGTTTATTCGCAAATACTTGTAATCTCCTTTCCTACCTTAAAGTAAGAGTCCATGTTTCGCACCCATATAATATAACTGGTAGAATAATAGTTTTATATATTTTCAGTTTAACGTTTTTTGAAAGGAGTTGGGACATCAAGAGTCTCTGCAATGCATAATAACACGCATTTCCAAAATTGAGCCTATGTTTAATTTCTTTGTGCATCTCATTCCTATTTGTGATTATTGTTCCTAGGTATTTGAATTCAGCCACTTCCTCAAAATGTCCCTCATTTGTCATTAGCTGTCCATTTCCATTATATAATGTATTTCTACGTGTGACCATATATTACTATGATTATTATTGAGATATATATTATTGCCGTATTATTTTTACTACTACTGTTATTATTAGTAATATATTATTAGCATATATATATATATATAATATTGATGTACTGTCCAATTCTTTAGACTTATATGTTTACATGTTTGAATGTATATCGTACTTCACTGTATATGGTAGTTACGTATTTTGACAAGCACTTTTGGTAAAAAAAAATTTGTTTAAGAACTGATAATTTTCACGCAAATAATGCTGCATTTATTAAATGTACTTTTTATGAACAATTTCAATATGATCTTTATAAACATGAAGGGTGGTTTGGGGAGGAATGGGACCCTGACACCGCACAAGAAGATATTTTTACTCCTATCTTTAGAATGTTTGCTCCAAGGTTGAGGTTATTTACATTAAACAAATGCAATGAAAGGCATGTGGACTCATAGTAACAGATTACAAGAATTTGTACTAACTACGGAAAGATAAAATCATGTGGGGTCGCAAAATCTCCCACGCCACCATGAGCCGATATTGTACTTTTGTTTTATGTACCTTATTTTATATTGTATATTCTGGTTTACTCCTATTTAAGCTTGGGGAAAATGATCAGTGTATCATTTTTTGCCAATAAAATAAAAATTATATAAAAAGTATTTTATTAATTAATATTACAAAAAACTTATTTTTTAATGTGTAATTTCGAAAGTGCGCGAATTCATTATTAAATGTTTTAATTATAAATATAATTTGTTTATGTTATGCTAACTTATTATTTCAAGTATTTATCGCTAAGAGTGGCAAAAATTGTTATGTATTAAATCATACGTTATAAAGTTTGCTCTAAAGCTGAATTATAATCAATAGATCTAACATATAGTGGGATAAAGTAATGATTTTTTCTCAAAGTTCGATTTTGTATCGGAGTTGTCAAATCTATTTGAATAAAAGTGAAACACTATTGTGTATGCGGTAATGATGATGAAAGCAAGTCATCTTACGTTAGATACTTGAGCAACAATTTTAAGAATACTTTAGAAATCAACTAGTCATACTTCGCAGAAATTTGTATTCCATAAAATTTCGGCGATGTGTAGAGCAATTAAAAAAACTCGTACTCCAATCTCGTGGTTCTAGGCCTACGGTTGATCTACTGATACTAAGGCACGAATGCTCTAAATTAATATTAGTATGGAAACTGTAGGCCTAATTGAAGACATACATAGAATAAGGATTTAAATAACAATTTTGCGTATATTTCGTTTACAAGCTCAATCGACTGGTAAATGATGCCACAATCTCAGTCATGTGCCATTTATTTAGTCAGAGAATTGAGATAGATTACATACGTGAGTTATGCATTATATTAACACCTTAAAATCAATTTGATTAAATTAATGGTTACATCATTTTTTGAGGGATCTATTATATTGGTTTACTAGCTAGAGAAAACAGAAAGGAGTTGAAAAAATTGTATGTAACTTAATATATCACACGTTATAAATGTTGCTGTCAAGGTCAATTATAGCTAATAGATCTAACACAGAGTGGAATAAATTGTTTCTCAGTTATGCCAAAACATATATTAGTGAAGATGAAAATACACAATTATTTTAAGGAGGAGATAGTTCAGCCAGATCCCTAATAGATGGTTGAATTACTTTTTAGTATTAAATAATATATTTATAGCATGCTTCATTACTGTGGAGCAATACTACATGATATATTTTAGTACAGGCTATACATGTTTTATATAACATTTCAAGAAAATTTATTAATGTTTACGAAATTTTATAGTACACGATGGTGTTTGGTATTCCATCGGTTTTCGAATGATATATTATTATTATTATTATTATTATTATTATTATTATTATTATTATTATTATTATTATATACAACTTTCCTCAATAGAGGATTGCCTCAAGAACAAAGTGATACAGACAATTAAGTTTTGGAATTGATGAAATACATTTTGTAAATACATTTAAAAAATTCAAATTATAGGCCTAATTGAAGTATACATACTATAAAGTAGAAATTTTGTAAATATGGTTTCTTAAAATTGAAGTTGATCCTCTAATGGTAGCGATGGCAATTTTAGAAAGATACACCCTGTCCAAATCTAAGGAATTCCTAAATTTAGGTAAGAATCGTGGTATACTACCTCTTATCCTGATCATCAATCCTGTGATAGTCATACTATCTAGTTGGTATTTATCTTTGTAATAGTCAATTGTTGGCTCATATATGGCTTTCTTTTTAGAGTCAACTTTCTCAGGTTGGCCACTATGAGTCTCAAAACGAATTGTGGGATCTAATATCATACAAATTTTAGAAGATGGTCTAAATGCAATAATATCTATTCGTCTGTTATTCCCATTAGTGGCCACACCATGAACTTCCTCATAAACTGTGTATCCAAAATCTCGCAAGGCTTCTGCCATCATATTTCGAATAGTGTGGTGCCGAATGTTTCTCAGCGATTCTCCAAACGGACAGGCCCCAATTTGTGATTCGTATAAAAGTTAAAAAATAGTACGTAAGGACTTTATTACACTAAAAGTAAGATACATACAATGTTATTTACAACTATGGGTCGCACGAGCAGTAAGCCGTACGTGCTGTTGACAGTCCGTTACGATAAGTTGATGTTTGGTAATAATATACTTAAGAAAAGAAAACACAATAATATTACAATTAGAAAGCAATACAATTACATTATACATTAACTCAGTTATGTAGAATTATTAGTTTAAAATGATATCTTAAGGCTCGTTTCCATTCTGACAAGTTCCAGGCACACGACGCGCAAAATGCCCCGACACATGTTGCACGTCATTTTTTTCTACTGTTTCCAATTTTCTGCGGCATCTGCAACATTAGTATAGAGGTGTGGAGTGCAAGATTACAGTTTCAGTTTATACAGTGAATCAGGTTCAAATATTTGAGTGATATGGATAACTCATCTACTTCAGCTTTTGTGGTAATGGCAGAGACGCATACTACGAAATCTAAAAAAAAGGGCCAAAACGACCGAGGTGGTGAAATAGGATTTTTCTAGCGAAAAGACATTCGGGAAGAGTTGCTCTTTTCTTCGTTTTTTCTCTCAAGTTTTGAGACTTCAGTGAGTGAAGTTCCTTCTCAGCTTTTTGAAGAGTGCAGTCCACACCATCAGAAATCCGTTGCAGGACATCGTTTCTATTGTTAGAGTTCTTATGGCTTGAATTTGGTATATTCCACAGCACTGTCCCAGTTCATATAGTTCAAAACGTTTCTCCACTTTACATTTAGACCACAAAAAAAGAAAGAAAAAAAGCTTTGACACCACTGAAAATACCACAACCACAAACGAGAGAGAACGTTTGAACTTATACTCGCAGCGCAGGGTCTGGAACACAGCGAATATAGACTGTACTGCGCGAGCGCGTGTCCTTGGGACATATTGCAGTCTGCTTCCATATTCTGTGGCACAAGTTGCGGCACATGTTGAGCGCCGCAGTCGCTTGGCACATTTTTGTCCCCGGCATTTGTGCCGCAACACGATGCATACTGTTTCCATTTCAACAAATTTCGGGCACATGTGACGGCACATGGCGCTCAACACGTTGCGGGACAAATATGTAGTAATGGAAACGAGCCTTTATCAGTAGTTTTGTTTTCTCCAAATGAGACTGTGCGGTCTTCAGAACAGGTTATTGTGTCAACTTTGTCTTCCCTATTCTATCATTGTACACTGGAACGAGTGATTACTATATCATCACTGTTGGAGTAAGCCATAGAGAAGGAATTGCAATAAAGATTAAAATGATAGCGGGGGCAATTGTTCATACAACTTCAATTAATTGGCCTTCGAGGAGGAATCGGTAAGGACATATGAATCTTAAACCTGTGCAGATATTACCTTAAGTTGCCGTGTCCGTCCCAAATCGTAGTTGTGAAATTCAGTATGAAATTTATTTTCAACTTTAACTCAACTCTAGTGTTCGGTAGAAGCATTTTGCAATGTTGCCTACTCTACTACGTGAAATTATGACTATTCTCAACTAATTATAAAGATACTGGAACATTATATTTCATGCAAAATATTTTAAAAATAACTACCTGATATATAAGTCGTCCGCAACTAAAATGGATTTCTGTTTAAAAAAACTTCATCACGTAGTTAAAACCATGTAAGGATTTCAGAAACATGTTCCATCTTCTGTATGCTTCTGAAGGCATATATGGTTTTAACTAATTGGAGTCGTTTTAAACAGAAATCCATTTTACTTGAAGACGATGGATATATCAGCTAATTATTTTAATATTATAACATTTTACTAGATAACCTCAACTGTGATTTACAATGAATTTAAAAGTATTGATTATACTGGTCGACAAGGTTTTCTTCACAAGAAATCTGATGAATGAATCTAGTGCACGTTTTCATACTGAATTCAGATATGTAGTCAGAATTTTTCCATCAGGCACAGTTTTTATGTGACAGTTATTTTTTAAAAATTGATTTTAGCATTCTCCTTGACCTGTCATAGGAATCTTTACCTTATATGTAGCGATTTTATTCAAGCTGTATTTAAGGGCTGTCTCTGATGAGCACGGTGAGCGTTTTCATCAGCACATTTCCACAAAGGAAAAGAGGTACCAAGGCAAGTGGAGTTCTAATATGCTGGCTGACTACTGTTGGACGAAGAAGAGAGATGTTTCAGAAGCAAAATATGCCCGAAAATCGCTATCTACCACTTTCTAGGTAAGTGACAATTGAGTTAGAGTTAGATGGATTTTATTAATAATTATAAAAATTATAAAAAATGTAAATGAATATCACAGAAAACTCTTGCCTGAAAGGAAAAAACTGAAAATATATTTAAATTCAGGATGAAAGATACTCCTAAAATCTCATATTTTTCTTATTGTGAAAGAAAAATGTTCGTTTTTGTCGACCAGTGTTATACTTCATACTTACTTTGTAGTATAACCAATACACACACTAACTCTTAAATTGGCTATGTCTCCTAATAGGATACATCAATTGGTTTAATTTACCTAACATTTTTAATACACAAAAGAAAACAAACGAATAGAAAATACTTATATTAAATGTGTGTCTAATTAAACAATACACCTAGTAATAATAGTTATGGATGATTCAGTTTTCTCTGCGGAACGTAACATTTGAATAAATAACAAGTTAAATTAGTTGTTTGCCAATTTAAGGGTTAAGTGGTTATTCGATTATTTGGGGACATTGTTTTCCATAAAGAAGCTTGGTAGCATATAGTAAATAAATAAATAAAGAAGAATAAATAGAATGTCTGCTAAAAATTTGTTTTCATATAAAGGAGAAGTGTTCTCGAAATTTGCAATAGTTTGACAATTTAAGACAGAATTAAATAGCCTACCTCCATATAAAATCATCGTAAAACGAAATAATGTACTTCACTTACACATTAATTCTTTATGCTTTCTTTTTCATATTCACTGAACTGGATTATGATATATATATATAAATAATTCTTCTGTACTGTGTTTGTCACTGAATTCCTCCTAATGACTGGATGAATTTTGACGAAATTGTTTGTGCTTGTCTGATTGGATCCCTCGATGGTTCAAATTCACATTTAGACCCTATAAAACCATTAGGTGTAGGAGCTCACCTGAAGTGAAAATTTAAATATCGCTCTAGCGGTTATAGTTTTCGATGTTTCACAACGAAACTCAATACATCCTATTAAAATAAACCGGGGTAGTTATCGTCCAAAAATGAACGAAATCCGACATTAAGAAGTGGAGGTTTACTTGAAATCCGAAACAAAAAATGCTTATACGACTGGACCGATTTTGATGGAATTGTGTGTGTGTGTGTGTTTGAATGGGTCCCTGGATGGTTTAGATTCACGACTGTATCCGGTAGGTGGCGCTGCGATCGGGTTATAGGAATATTTTTCTGTTAGATGTGTAGTCATCTGTATTACTGACATATTCCGCGCGACATTAATGTAATGTCATAATGTATGCTTCTTGGGCCACATCAGATGACAGTGAGGAGTTTTCTTGCGAACTTAATGATTAGTGAATTATATGGTAAATAAGTAACTTGTATTTTTATCGTCCGGCCATGACACGAGAAATGAAATTCGGGCAGGACAACGTCTGCCAAGCCCGCTAGTATATATATATATATATATATATATATATATATATATATATATGTGTGTGTGTGTGTTTGTGTTGGAATACTTGAGTGCCTCAGTTGGTTAGAGCGCTAAACGTACAGAGTTTAGAGAATCGGGTTCAAATCCCGACTCAAGCATTCACTTTTCTTTATATATATATATATATATATATATATATATATATATATATATACATAAAATAAATGCCTGACTCGGGATTTGAACCCAATTTTATAACTTTATACGTTTAGCGCTCTAACCAACTGAGCTACTGAGGAATCCTAAAACAAAAATTTATTTTAAATAAATAAATATATATATATATATGTGTGTGTGTGTGTGTGTGTGTGTCTGTGTGTGTATGTGTGTGGTGTGTGTGTGTGTGTGTTTCATAAAAATCAATACTCAAGAATGTTTTAAACCGGAAACTAATTTAATAATTATACTACCAAATATTCAAATTATAAATTTTTAATGGAATTATTCAGCAAGGGGCTATTAGATAAGTTGACAGAAAATTAACTTTTGACTTCATGCATAGAATATTATATACTACTATTTTTCATTAAATATCACAAAAAGTGGCGCAACGTTCACAAACATACAATTAAACAATGTCAAAGTTAATTAGCACTTTTACAAATTACAAGCAGGGCTATCCATTATAAATTACATGAACATAAATAATAACGCTATATCATCAGTACTTATTTCATTATAATTGTGTCCAACTAAAAATAAACCATTGCACGTTGCAAACATGTACTTTAAGGGGGGTTATGGGTGGAATTTCTATTTTCCACAAGTTACATACTTTATTTTGTGTCATAATAGGTAATATTATACTGACGTTTCATCCTTCTAGGCTTAAAAGGTTTTGAGTTATTGAAGAAAATCCATTTAAAAATTTGCATATTCAAATTTTTAATTAGTCCCATAATTTTAAATCCAATTTTTAATTTTTTTTCTACACGACCACTGACTTATATAGAACAACACTGTGCATTAACCTTTCTATATATTTATAATAAAGGAAGAAAAAAAATATACATCCTCTACATATTATTTTTTTTTAATTATTACACATTTTTTATTTTTTATTAGAAAATAACAACGTTGTTTTACAATCCATGCACATATGTTAGCCATAGAGTGTGGGACATGCAGTGAAAATGTCGTGCTTCTATCATTAAATTTGTCAATGCTATTTTGATTTGAACGTATTTAAATGCAATGAAAATAAAAGTGTGGAAAGGCCAATTTGAAAATTTTTGCATGCAGTTAAATTGCAAATATAGTAATAGTAGGACTTTATTAGACTAAAAGTAAGATATTTACAAAATTATTTACAAATATGGGTCGCACAAGCAGTAAGCCGTACGTGCTGTTGACAGTCCGTTACAATAAAGTAATAATATAATAGTATAGAGAGAAACAAAAAGAAAACAATAACATTACAATTACACAAAAAAGAAAACACAATAATATTACAATTACATAATAATACAATAACATTATACATTAATTAAGTTATGTATAATTATTAAAAATTAATGGTATTGCATTTTGATAAAATGCATTGAAAATGTAGCATGCATGCCCTCTACAGTCATTAGGGAGACTTACAAGCTCCATAGGACACTGAAACTTCATAAACTTTAAGGTACATAGTATTCTTTAATACAAAAAACAAAAATGATAAATTTGACCGAAAATGACGAAACTTTCACCTATCACCTCCCTTAATGATGATTACATAATTTGGATTTAGGTTTGTTAATTGTCTGTGCTCAACTATACTGATTAAATCAGCCTGCTAGTTGTTTATTACACATTATTCTCAGTACACATTAATAATTGTTAGTTTATTCAATGCATAACATTTTTGCACATATTTTGGATATTTTACTCTCATTCGATTTATTTCTTCAAATTATAATAACTTTAACATTACAGTTTACGGCTGTGGTCTCGAGGGAGCGTGTTGCCTTGTCACGCAGCGGGCCTGGATTCGATTCCCGGTCGGAACAAATTTCCTGGGTATGGTTTTTTCTCGCCTATAAGGCAAAAAAGTCAGGAAATGTTAATGCCCAAACGGTTAGGATTAAATAGAAATATTGATAAAATCCCCTTCCATCCTTACTTTTCTAATAAAGACACTATCCCGAACATCATCTGGCCATCATTAACATATTCATTACGTTTAGGATTAAGACCTCTCCTGGCTCATCATTAACATTATCATCACCTATCACATATCATCGGGGCAGCGTGACTCCGCCTTCCAGGCGTCCCAACCTCAGAAGTGGGTTACAATAACGCCATGCCAGGAGAGAATACCAGAATGTCGAAATGACAAGTGGTGGCACTGGATAAAAAAACTAAAATTACATACGAACAACTTCTTTTGATCATATCATTTTAGCGGTATTATTAGTTTAGTTAAATACATACGATAGGCATTACGTGTGCATGAGAACAAATAAATCCAACATAATACGAAGTAAAATGATAGACAATGCAAGTTTGGAAATATTTCACGAATCTAAGCATCGCCATAAACTTCTTAACCCAATCACAAAAACTTACTTTCAGTAAGTAATAAAAATAGTCATTATACTAGTATGAGTGGAAACTACTTTATTCCTCTAAGTTAACAGCATCCTAAAATATGTATTTTTTGGGAAGATTTTTAACCCTCTACTAGCTAATACATACAAAATATACGAATACGTTATAGTTACAAAAAATACGGATAAAACGTTTTCTATGTTGCGTAGTGGTTAAGGCACTGAGCTACAAGCCGGAGGGTCGAGGGTTCAAGTCCCGTTGGGGTCAGGATTTTTAAACTGACCCAAACCCTCTGGCGGCACTATGGCCCTGGGGTTGACTCAGCCTCTAACGGAAATGAGTACCAGACGCTTGTTCTGGGGGTAAAGGCGGCCGTAACGCAGGGCTGACAACCCGGCTGACATAAAGTGCCGATTGTCTAGAAAAAGTGGGAGCCTTAACCTCCTACTACCCCAAGGGTCTCCGGACCTGTTGTGGGATCACTTTACTTTTGGGGGCGCGCCGTAGCGTAGTGGTTAAGGCACTGAGCTACAAGCCGGAGGGTCGAGGGTTCAAGTCCCGTTGCGGTCAGGATTTTTAAACTGACCCAAACTCTCTGGCGGCACTATGGCCCTGGGGTCGACTCAGCCTCTAACGGAAATGAGTACCAGACGCTTGTTCTGGGGTAAAGGCGGCCGTCACGCAGGGCTGACAACCCGGCTGACATAAAGTGCTGATTGTCCAGAAAAAGTGGGAGCCTTAACCTCCCACTTTACTTTACTATAGTTTTCATCTTCTGTGCTCCAATCACAACTAGAATACATGATTACACCGAAATCTAATAATGTACATCCTACATCACAGAACGTCCGTTCTAGAACCCTCTAGTTCATATATCCACTATCAAATTGTGCAAATTCCTGCAATAGGAGAGTTCTTAAGCACTGTGTACGAAATAAATATAATATCCTCAACTCGTGTCCAACTCAGGGTCGGGTAGAGGGATGAGATTAGATGAACTCCCTGTATAGAGGTACTGGCTGACCACGCCTGATGCACCATCATGGGGCAGATGAACGAAATGGACCAGATGAGTAGGGAGAAATGGTGGAATGAAGATGTGGTAGGGGAAAACGGGAACAAATCCCGAGAAAAATCTGCCCAAGCTCTGTTTCGTCTAACACGAAACCCACATGGAGTGCCCGAGATTCGATCTCGGGACTCCGGTGGTGAGAGGTGAGCGTCTAACCGCTTGCGCCACGGAGCCGCCTTCATTTGGTACCAAATATTTAAATACGTTTTAATATATTTCTTTTTAAATTGGTTTCTCGACAGATTAATTATAAGTTTCCATTCTTTTCTTTCTCTCATAACACTAATTTAATTTATTTTTACTTTGTGTCATTTCTGATGTTTGTTGCCCTTTTTAAATACATTTAAATCTCTTTCTTGCGTAATTGATACCTCAGCAGACAGTTAATGCTATTTTACATTTTTAACAATATTAAAAAGAATGATTTTAACTTAATTTGTATAAATATATTTATATTTTCACTTACATTTACACTACTTTATAATAATTTTTGTGTCAGTTCATTATGACTTGTTCGTACCTATTTCTTTTTTTCTTTTTCTTTTTTTTTTTTTCACTGGTTGAATGGAAGAAAATGCCTTATAGCTCTAACCTGCCAAATTAAATAAAGAAAATAAATAATAGTTGTTATTATAATAAAGTGCCAGAAAGTCAAAATTAGAACATGTCACAAATAAGGAAATTATAAATATAATGGAAGCAGAAGTAAACATCCCCTCAGGGGTCCTCATCTAGGGGATATGTGGATGGCGACCACAAGGTGCCCAAGCTGTGCAAAACATTTTTTCCACTTACTTGTGTTTTGCACTCTTTTAACTTTACTATCTAACCTCTCTTGGTTAACTGTTGTTTTTTCGACCCCGACGCTATTAGGGCATCCGAGGGCTAGGGAGTCCTTCCTTTCTTCCATTTCTTCTTTCCTTTATTTTCTTTTCTTCTCCAGAAAAGCCTGACTAGAGGCTGTAAGATGGCAGCCCCATCACTGGTCTTGCCTTCCTTTGGCCAGCAACCAATCGAAGGGACTACTATTATGCTTTCAAGTCTTATACGAGAATTTCCCATAAGGGAAAATGTTCTATAGGATCGTAACAGGCCTCGGCCTAATACTTGGAAGGAAGAAGAAGAAGAAGAAGAAAACATTATTGAAAGAATTGAGGAGAAGGAATTAAAGTGGTTAGGACATGTTTTAAGAATGGAAGATAAGCGATGGCCAAAGCAACTATATCAATGGCATCCGACTAGAAGGAGGAAGAGAGGGAGACCGAATTTAACATGGAAGGAAAACATGAAGGCATTAATGCATGCAAGAGGGCTAAGCATTGAAGATGCCCAAGATCGTAGGCTTTGGAGGTTTGGCACGGTAAGACGGCAGCAGCTGTAAAAAAACCGAAGATAGATAGATAATAATTAACACTTTTATATTTACTTACATATGAGGCGCGACGTTCACTCAGCCTCCTCCCTAAATGAGCAGCCCATCATTAATGGTCGGGTGAGGGAAAATAAATTTATAAATAATTAATTAAGTAATTGAATAAATATTTTAAACAAACCAGAAAAATACATAGAATATAATTATAAAATTATTATTTGTGAATTGAATAATTCCTTGAAATGAATATGAAATAGGAACGATCAGTTATGACTGATATAGGGAAAAGACTGATTGATGTATGTAACGCACCCTATTGTATGTTGATGGGCTCGAGACATTCGTTGAACAAGATAAAGATCAAAAGAATCCTTTTCAGTACAGAGGATTAGACGCCTGTTAGAACTGACAATGTACACTTGACAGCTGAATTCAATAGAAAAAGATATTGCTGAAATGTTGGGAAAGCGAGTAAACGGGCATTTTTACATAAGATGATTCAAACTAATTAAAGGCGAACGAAGCCAACAGAACATTCTAGAAAATACTAGAAGCTTTTTACAAAATTAGTCGGGATTCCCGGGCTGCTGGTGTAAACTTATGTCCCAATTTTAGCCAACCTCAAAAGTAGGAGTGTCCTCAAACATTTGGTGACGTCAACCAAAACGAACCAAAGTGTCCCATAACACTACCACATAAAATTATCGACAAAGGCACACCAATTGATTTAATGTATTTTATTCTTAAGGTGGGCGTTATCATATGGTCGCAAATTATATTGAGTGGGAGTAAGTGTTAACCTCATAACATTTTACATACTAAAAACTTCACTTCTAACTTTCTCTTCTCATTGGGTGCCACTGGCACGAGTACAAACTTCTCTTCTCGTGGTTGCCCACTGGCACTAGTGAAAAAATAACTCTAACAAATTTATCGTGCTAATGCGAGCACATATCAATCTGGTGTAGTCTATCGGCCATCGGCAAAATATAAAAAGGGCGCGGGTGTTATTAAGAATGTCAGGCCGGTCTCCTCAATTCACTAAAGTGTAACAATATCGTAAAACGGGCTAATTTTATTTGCCTTTATTGTGTGTGCAAACGTGAAAGAAGTTGTTTATTGCATCTCCAACTTGATGTCTTAATCAACGCTATAGAATCGTGTCCGCACAATCCTTTGGCTACTATCCCGGGACCATCCTCCGCAACCCACTGAGCTACCCGAGGTCCTCGATTAGAAGAGGAATCCCTTTCTCAATCCTATTTTCACCATATATCCCATCTACCACATATAACCAAATACAAACCTTCCATTTGTTTCATTAAGCCATTATTTTAGTTCCACATTTTTTATATTGTTATTATATTGCTATGTATTATTACATTATTTTGCTGTAGGCTTACGCAATACACATAGCTGGTTGAGAAGGCTATATAACACTAACTATGCTAGTTTAAATATATTATTAACTAACCAATTTCTTAGTGTTACCCAATAGAATGTGCGTGTTGGCCTTAAATCAATATATATATATATATATATATATATATTATTCTCATTATTATTATTATTGTTATTATATTATTATTATTATTATTATTATTATTATAAAATTTATAACATGAAGATTGAAGACACTATTTTTAGATTAGGCCTATATTAAACCTCAACAATTACGATGGTACGGGCATATCCAGGGAATGGAAGAAGATCGGCTACCTAAATGTGTTTTGGAATGGAAACCTGAGGGAAGACAAGACAGAGGAAGACCTAAAACCTCCTGGAGCCAGGGAATATATTTATACATGAAGGAAAAACGTCTACAACCAAGAGATTGGATGGACCGACAAAATTGGCTATTAAGAATCGGACTATTTCAAAGACATTAATAAACCGATGATCTATCTATCTACCATTATTATTAATATTCGTCACGGTTTAGGCTTATTTACTAGCCTGTTCCGGCTCCAAATTGCTGCTGTTCCCATCTTTTCTTTGGTCTTCCCAGACTTCTTCTTCCTTGTGGTGAATACGTGTATGCTGCTTTATTATTATTATCATTATCATTTGAAATGGTATGGACACCTCATAAGAATGGAAGAAGAGAGAATACCAAAGAAGATCCTTAACTGGAAAGCTAATGGAAGAAGTGGAAGAGGCAGACCTAGAGAACGTTGGATGAATGGAATGAGAAGTATGCAACCTAGAGATCGGAGGGAAGAAGATGCTCTAGACAGGAACCTCTGGCGACAAATCACTTTGGGTTGAAGGAAAAACACTCTTATTGTGGAATATTCCTAATTTAATAATAATAATAATAACAATAATAATATATTATTATTATTATTATTACTTTTATGTAAATCGATTTAGTTCAATTTTGGTATCCTAGTTAAGCCTAAGAACTGGAGTCTACCATTCGGCATTCTGTTCTGATCAAAGGGTGGGAGAAAATTAGAGGATGTCACGCATTTTTATTGAGAGGGGAATTAAATGTTAAAATCTGTTATTCACGCGTCAGAGATATATAATATATGAGGCACGTTAAAGAATCTTGGGATATACAAAGAATAAGACAGTAATTATTTCAGATATAGGGTTTACCTTGATAGTCAGATGATATAAAATTAAATATAATATATAATACTCTTCATAATATATCATACTTTAAACTACTACTACGTCGCTTTGGATAATCGCATATAAATGAAATTTGTGACAATCAAAAGAGAAACTCAAAAAGCTTTTGCTATACCTCATAGACATTGAATGTGGCCCCCACGCGTGATGCTGCAGACATCGCTGTCTGCTAAATATCCAACAATGAACCCATATCAACCACAAAAATATGATTAAATTTAGCTTAGTTTCTGTACTGTTGTCCATTATTCTCCATTTTTTTCTTCTTCTCTTATTCTTCTTCCTTTCCAGGATTATGTCAACGCGACCTGTCCCGGTCTCAAATCCATCGTTTCCTTGGCCGTCCCAAAGATCTTTTTCCGTGTGGTTTGTAGGCGTTGATCTTTTTGGGTAATCTTGTATTGTCCATTCTGTCTAAATTTTCTTTCAATTGGTATTTGTGCTCGTCTAGTTTATCGAGTATTGAAAATATCTCCAGTTCATTTCTTATTGACTCATTGTGTAATCTATCCAAGCGTGTACATCATTTTAGGGATCTTAAGCATTTCATTTCAGTGGCTTGAATGAGTGAGATATTTTCTTTTGTAAGTACTCAAGATTCAGATCCATATAAAAGTACAGGAACAGCAATAATTTTATAAAACCTGAGGTGAGTTTCTCTTCGAGTCTTTCCGAGGTTTCTTCTTATGGTGCCACACATCATTTGATATCGGTTTAATTTATTGTGTATATCCCAATCGTAGCTATATGTTATATCTGAACCAAGTCAGTTAAAGTGTGCTATCTGTTCTATTATTTCATTATTGATTACTATTTTTGCTCTGACTGGCACTTTGTCCTGAAAAACCATAATTTTAGTTTTTTGAAGTTGAAGATTTGAGATTATAATAGAGTTCTTCATTATTGACATTGTTATCATGCACAAAACGTTTTGAGGTTCTCTTTTGACTGTCACCAATTTAATTTAGATACGATTATCCAAAGGTAGGTAATAGTAGTTTAAAGTATGATACTATATTTGTGGACACGTATATTCTGAATACTTTAAACCAAACGAATTAAAACAAAATCTAAAGTGGCACAGCAGTAGAAGTTCGATAATGATATTGATGAATGTGATTGCAAAAAAAAAAAATAATAAAATAAAATAAGTTTGGTTCTGTTACAGGTTGGGACGGAAGCCATTATCACAATGTGCAAGATGGAATGTCCCAAGGTAAACCGCACTACTGTGCTGACATCTACATAAATTGTGCACATGCCGCGTGCGGCCGCCCGTGCGATTAACTTCTGTCCGAGTGTCCGTCTGTCCGTTCCACCACAGTACAAATCATAATGACAGTCGCACACTCTCTGATCTCGCCATTAATTATTTCTTAAATCAACTTCGTTGATTCGGTAAAAAAAATAGTTTAGCTTCTTACAATATATTTAATCAATTGCCGTTATCCATTTCTGGTATTCTCTCCTGGCCTGGCATACTTCTAATCCACTTCTGAGGTTGGAGCGCCTGGAAGGTAAGATTACGCTGCCGCCATGATATAAAAGGTGATGTGATATTGGTAATGATGCTCCAGGAGAGGCTTCAAACAAAATTTAATCTAATGAGGCGAGTATGATGATGGTGAAAAGAAGATGTACTGTTTCGTTTGGGCCTTAACATTTCCTGACATTTGTCTTACAGCTGAGGAAAACCCCGAACAAACTTCACCCAGGAATCTTGTGCCGATCGGGGATCTAATTCGGACTCTCTGAGTGACAAAGAAGAATTCTCTCGAGACCACAGCAGTAGACAGATTTATATATATATATTGTGTTATATTATAAAATATGAAAGAGTAATGATCCCTGGTAGAATCTCTCAAAACAACACAATTATCATGGTTAGGACTTGTGAAAAGAATGACGGAAATTATATTACTGAAAACAAATTATAAATGAAATCGGACAGGAAGACGGAAGGGTGGAATACTAATATGAACACAAGGAATAATAGAACAATGGAAGAAAGATACTTGGAGTAAGGAGCTAGGGAAAATAGAGAGGAATGGAGATAGGCTGAAGATTCTTGTAATGGACACAGGAAGATATCAAAGTTAATATATAATCATATCATCATTAGCATCAATGATTAGACCTTAAGGTCTGTTCCGATCTCATGCAAAATTGGTCTGTCCATCTTATACTATATCTTCCTACATTTCTTCGTTCTAGTGCTTTGTAAAAAAATCTGTTTCCGAATACTATTGTTATCCAATTCTTTTGATGTGATCCATCCATTCATCTCTGTAATGTGCAACTCTATCTAATAGGTTGAAGATATTTACTTTTCTTTGTATAATTTTATTTCGTTTTCGATCTGTTATTGTATAGCCAGCTACACTCCTCAGATACCTCATTCCTTACGTTTCTATTCTTCGTTCCTGGTTTTTGGTTAACGCTATTATGTAAAATAAAATAAGGTAAAATATACCTTCTTAGGTAAGATTCGTCGTCCTCAACTTATAAAATTTGTATTCTGTATGCCTGTAAGCCTTTCAGAACATCCGTTCCATCATCAGCAGGTCTTTGTTCGCCACAATATCTAGTATGATGGTAGATATACCACGTTACGACCAGCAGTATCTACCATCATGCTAGATATTGTAGCGAATAAATGCCTGCTGATAATGGAACGGATGTTCTGAAAGGCTTACAGGCATACAGAATACAAATTTTATAAGTTGAGGACGAAGGATCTTACCTAAGAAGGTATATTTTAACTTATTTTATGACTCTCCACCTTAACGGTTTTAATAATGAATTTTATTAATATTGACTATTATGTACTCTAAGAATAAATAAATGTATATTAACTGATTAACCGATAATTTCTGAATTCATTCATCAACCGAATTTGCTTCAAAATATTGATTAAAACAAATAAAGTAATCTTTGTTACTTTTTTTCGAACCTCGTTAAAAAATAATGAACAGTTGCATTGTGCTTACTACAGTTTATATTACATCGTTAAGGGTCGGTTTCACCAACAGAGGTAACTGTATTACGCCAGTTTAAGCTATGCATTATACACGGGGAAAACTGGCATAATGCAGTTACCCCTGTTGGTGAAATTGACCCTTAATACCCATTAAAAGCGAAAATAATTATAACCTTGTATTTTATTCTTATTCCTATCTTCGGTCTGTTATGATACTACTTCCATGACTTTCTTGGTCTTCCTATATCAATTCTCTTTTAAGGATGGTAATTTTTCGTATCAAAGTTAAATCACTTCTGATCAGATGTTTCCTTTTTTTACTATAGGCCTACTACAGAATTTTATCGGCAATTGTAAATCTCTTATTTTATTATTTGACATTTAATTAATTTTATAGATCCTTATACTATTATTAGAAACGTTATTTCTACCACTTGGATGCAAATTTGATCTCCTTTTAATTCTGTATCCATGTTCACATCCAAATAATATAGTTGGTACAGCCAATATATTCTGAAAGTTTTGTTGGCCGTTCTTCCATATTTTTTATTATACTACACATAATTTAATAATTTTTCATTTTTACACGCAGTGGTCACGCAGCGGGCTCGGGTTCGGCTCCCGGTAGGGACAAGCTCCTAGGTGAGGTTCTTTATCGGGGGTTTTTCTCACCTATAAGAGAAATATCAGGAAGCTTGGGGTCCTACGGTCCCCGAAAATCATCCAGCCAGTCATCATCATCATGCTTCACCGGTGTGTAAAGCAACGGGAAGCAACCACACCTATAATTCCCTAGTAAAGCTGCAAAGCACAGCATGAAAATGCTAAGATTGCAGTGAAAGACCTGCCATCGGGCAAAATTACTATGAATGGATGGATCTTCATCATGGCGGTTCCGTGATGCAAGCGGTTAGACGCTCGCCTCTCACCGCTGGGGTCCGAGATCGAGTCTCGGTCACTCCATGTGGGTTTCGTGGTGGACGAAACGGAGCTTGGGCAGGTTTTTCTCGGGGTTTCTCCCGTTTTCCCCTGTCACAAACTTCAATCCACCATTTCTCCATAATCATCTCATCTATTTCGTTTCATTTCGTTCATCCGCCCCTTTGACGTTGCGTCAGGAGTGGTCGGCAAGAACCCTTACATTTCACAGACCTCTATAAATATAGGGACTTCATCTCATATCATCTAATCTCATCCCTCAACCAGACTCTGAGTTGGAAACGAGTAGAGAACATTTATTTTATCTTCATCATATTGATACTGACATCACTTAATCAATAGTCATAATGTATTTATTCTATTGTCTTTTCATATATTACACTATTTTTATTCATATGTTATGAGTAGGGCTAGGATTTCTATGTAATAATAGATAAGATTGCAATGAAGATAGTATATATTACTCAACTGTTTGTGCGTGAAACCAAAACAAAAGGCAGTCAGAAGTCTTACTTCTCATTATACTACGTTGCAAATCTTACCTTTTAGTACATAAAAATCCTACCCTAGTTATGAGGTATTTTCCTAATAATGGCCAAGGTAATCGTATTTCCTACGGAGATTTTACTTTATATGTATGATTTAATGAATGTACCTGTATCATATCTATCTTCTATAATAAAATATATTGTTCTTCATCCTAATTTAATATAGCTGCTGTTAGATTCCCACGTCGCCCGGGCCAACAGCACTACGACCTGCTGGGAGAAATATTTTAAAGTTTTGGATCACACGCATGCTTTTCTGGCCATAAAAGGACATGGAGGGCTCTCCCGAACGTGTCATTAGTTCAATCCAAGACCTCCCCCGAGACAACACAACAACATTATGACGATACACACCATTCACACACATATTCATACAAAACTTAGTGAATATGATAAAGGTATTATGATGGGGACGTTTGAACCTTAACGTTTCCTGAGACTTCTCTTAAAGGCGAGGAAAAACCCTGAAAAAAACCACCATTCAGGAAACGTATCCCGACCAAGGATTGAACACGAGTCCGCTGCGTACAAGGCAATGACGTTATCCCCGCACACAGAAGTGGACATAATTAAAAAATCATCTGCACACATAAACAATATACAAGGTTCTACCTTATAAGTCTAATTCCATGTGGACACTAAGCGTTTTTATTTTCTAATGGCAAAGTAAGTATAGTTGTGGAATTATATTATAAAATATATTTGATAATTCGTGATTATAAATATGTATTAATACGTGTACTCGTGTACAGTATAACAAAATATACAGAAGAGAATGTGAATTGCTATATTAAGGTACTCGAGAAGCAAGTTTTTTATTGTTCATTATTTATGTCGAATTTCAGGTTTATTTCCCTTCGAGAATACCTTATGAAACTGGAAATATGTCTTCTTCTTCTTCTTCACGGTTTAGGTTTATTTACCAGCCTGTTCCGGCTCCAAATTACTGCTGTTTCCATCTTTTCTTTGGTCTTCCCAAATTTCCTCTTCCTCGTGGTGAATAGCAGTATGCTGTTTTTGGAATTTTATTATCAGTCATCCTTGCCAAGTTTTGTTTCCAGTTTGTTCTGTATTTCACTATTGTTGTGTTTAATACCTCTACTTTTAGTTGTCTTATTTCTGTGTTATGTTTTTGTCTGTTCTTTGATATCCTGCTATTGGCCTGAGGAATTTCATTTCAGCAACTTGTATTCTGGCAGATTGTTGTGTTGTCACTGTCCATGTTTCGGATTCATAAGTAATAATAGGCACTGCCATTATCTTGTATAATTTCATTATAGAGTATTTCCTGGTTTTATTTTTCAAAGATCTTTTTAGTGTTCGTGTTATATAATTAAACTTATTTAGTTTGTTATTTATGAATTCCACTATACTTGATAGCAGTAATTAAGAAAATGTATGAGAAAACAAAAATAAAAATAAATCAAAAGGAAGCAATACATATAACGGGATCAGTTAGACATGGTTGTCCATTATCAACCACTCTTTTTAACATTTATTTTGAGGACATGGTAAGATCATGGAAACAAATGACAACTGGGGGAATTAACTTAGGAAATATGATAATAAAAATAGTAACCTTTGCAGATGACCAGATTTTAATATCAAAAACTGAGGACGAACTACAAAGAATGCTATATAAACTAAACTGGAAATATTTGTAACTAAAAATCTGCTGAGTTGAAATAATCGTCAATATTAAATTGGAGCAGTACAAGAATCATAATCAATCTATAAATTTGTACATCTTTGAAGCTTGGTGACTATGAAGTCGCGAGGAAGATACTTAGCTCCAATTAACTGTCTTCCATGAACATTGAAATTACCTCAAGCAGTTGACAGAACATCTTTAAAGCAGGTCATACAAGTAATTCCAGTAATTGACACGGGATAGCGCTGGACATCAGTTTGAAAGCGGTTGTAAGCTGCTGTGAAAAGCGAAATTTAGCCACTTTGAATGTATATGCCTTCTCTTTCTATAGCCAGACTATACTAATTGGCGACCTAGAATAACGCTGTAGGCGATAAAACCATGTACAGTTATCAAGGTATAGATAGAATCCACTGCCTTATTTTATAACTCTAGAATCCATATTGTATTAACACTGAGGTTTGTTTTGGCAATCTAATATATGAAAATGAATGTTTGTTTGTTTGTTTGTTTGCACGTATTTTATGCGCTGCCATACAGTTGATCCGATTGAGATGGGGCTTTTTGCAAAATGTTCAGGAGATTCCCGGAATGAACATATGCTATACATTAGTTCTGATATTAAATTCCAACCCCTTTAAAACTACCTATATGACTAATAATAACCAGTTATGGTTAATTTAAATAACTGACACAAGATATTAGTGTCTTGCCAATATAAGGGTTAAATGATCTGACCTGTACTATACTGACATATACTGGACCAAACTGACCGAACATGACCTACAGAACCCGACCGAACAAACTGAAACTGACCTAACTAAACCTAACCAAAAATACTTGATCATAACCTGAACCTAACCTTAACCTAACCTCAACCTAAAATTGATCCTAATCGAATCTAAACCGAACGTAAACTAACCTGAACAGAACCTAAATCGAACCTAAACTCAACCTACACTGAATCTACATTGACTTTAAACTTAACCTAAAACGAATGTAACCCGAACCTAAACCTAATCTAATCGAGCCTAACCTAACGTGAACCTAAACTGAAATTAACCTCAATCTAAATTGTTCCTAATGAAATCTAAACCGAACTTAAATTGAAACTAAACCGAACCTAAACTGAACCTACACTAAACCTACATTGAGACTACACTGAACCTACACTGACCTTAAAGTAACCTAAAGTGAACCTAACACGAAACTAACCCGAACTAAGATGAACCTAAACCGAACCTAAAACAACCATGTCTAACCTGAACCTAACCTGCATCCTAACCTGAAACCAAAACCCGAATCCAAAACAAAAAACCAAAATCTGAAACAATTATTGAAAGAATAACTGAACTCAAAACTGAAACTTAAACTGAATTTAAACTGAACCCGAATTCGAACCAGAATCCAAACCCGGATCTAACCCGATACTAAACCTGACCTAAACATGACCTAACCCTGATATAATACTATCATAACCCGGACGTAACACTGACCTAACCTAACCTAACCGAACCTAAATAAACCTTACCTAATATATCCTAACCTAACGTATCCTATCCTGTCCTAGCCTAACCGAACCTAACCGGATCTGACCTGTCCGATACCTAAACTAATCCAGAAACATAATCTAAAAGTCCAACCGATCCGACCAAACTACTCCTAAGTCGATGAAATACCTCTGTAACGACGAAATTACCAGTAGCTAATCAAACTACCTCTATAAAGACCAAAACTACCAGTAAACTAATTACACTACCTCGAAAACGAGAAACTACCCGTAAACCGATCAAGCTACCCTTACTTACTTACTTACTCACTCACTGGCACTATCGAACCCGAAGGTTCATGGCCGCGCGGACATAAGCTCTCCATACATCCCTATCCTGAGCTAATGCTTTCCAATCATTACCTGTATAATCTACTTCCCTCAAATCATAGTTAATGTTGTTCTCCCACCTCATTCTTGGTCTACCAACTGGGCGTTTTCCCTCTGGCTTTCCTACAAGAAGCTTCCATGCACGTCTTTCATTCCCCATACGCGCAACATGTCCTGCCCATCGCAGTCTACGAGACTTAACTGTTCTTATTATATCTGGCTTCCTATAAAGACCATGTAGTTCATTGTTATGTAGTCTTCTCCATTCACCTGTCTGTTCATCTCTCTTTGGTCCAAAAATTTTCCTAAGAACTTTATTCTCAAATACTCGTAATCTCCTTTCCTCCCTTAAAGTAAGAGTCCATGTTTCGCACCCATATAATATAACTGGTAGAATAATAGTTTTATATAGTTTCAGCTTAACGTTTTTTGAAAGGAGTTGGGACATCAAAAGTCTCTGCAATGCATAATAGCATGCATTTCCAGAATTGAGCCTATGTTTAATTTCTTTTTGCATCTCATTCCTATTTGTGATTATTGTTCCTAGGTATTTGAATTCAGCCACTTCCTCAAAATTTCCCTCATTTGTCATTAGCTGTCCATTTCCATTATATACTGAATTTCTACGTGTGACCATATATTTAGTTTTACTGATATTTACTTCCAGTCCTAATTTCTTAGTGTTACTCAATAGTGTGTGCGTGTTGGCCTTTAGTATCTCCTCGCTATCGGCCAGTAGTACTACATCATCAGCATAAACTAACAGCTTATTAATACCATTGAGTTGTAAGCCTTCCTCATTCTCTAAAGATTTAATGGCATGCTCTAGTACAAAATTAAATAGTAGAGGAGATAGTGCATCTCCTTGCTTCAACCCATTCTGGATTTCAAAAGTGTCTGAAAACTGTTTGCCTACACGCACCCTACTCTTTGAGCCATTTAGACACATTCGTATAAGTCTAACTAACTTTTTAGGAATTCCGAACTCCAGCAGGATACTATATAACTTCTCCCTCTTAATTGAATCATATGCTTTTTTGAAGTCTACATATAGTTGATGTACAGTACCATTATATTCCCATTTCTTCTCTAAAATCTGTCTTATACTGAAAATCTGATCTGTTGTAGACCTGTTTCTTCTAAATGCACATTGATGATCTCCTAGAATGTCATCAATATAGGGAGTAAGTCTGCTTACTAATATATTTGTTAGAATTTTGTACGAAGTTGAAAGTAATGAGATGCCCCTGTAGTTGTTGCAATCAGTTTTTATCTCCTTTCTTATAAATTGGTATGATAATTGATTCCTTCCATTCATCTGGAAGAGCTTCTTTTTCCCAAATCATACTAAGCAACCAGCGTATCTTGTCCATCAATTTTTCTCCCCCTGATTTTATCAGTTCTGCTGGGATCTCATCTGAACCTGATGCTTTATACATCTTCAATTTTTCAATCGCCATTTCAACCTCTAATGCACTTGGCTCTGCGACTAGCATTTCTGCTGTCTGTAACTTATCCTCCTCAATGTCCTGTTCTGTATGTACATTTAATAGCTGATTAAAGTAACCTTTCCATCTATTTAATATACTCCTAGAATCTGCAATCATATCCCCATTTTCAGTCCGAATTATGTTTGTTCCAGCCTGAAACCCTTTCGTCTCTATACTAATTCCCTGATATAATTCTCTAATGTTCCTATTTTTGCATTCATTTCCAGATCATTAATCTTCTCTCTCAAATATTCCCTCTTTTTACTCTTTAGTAGCTTGGTGGTTTCCCGTCTAATACTACCCAATTGCTCTAAATTTACCTCATTTGGCTCGTGTAACCATTTAATTTTTGTTAGCTTCTTTTCTTTACAATGTCGGCACATTCCTCATCAAACCATTTCTTGTTTTGCCCCTTTTTTAAACAACCAATGCTTTCTGATGCTGACAATTTAATAGTATCTCTTATAGCCTCCCATTCTTTTTTTATATCAGTTTCTTCTTCGTTTGCCACATTGTCATCTGAAGATTCCAGTACTTCAAATCTATTAGCAATTTTGATTTGGTATTCTTGCCGCATTTCATCATTTTTCAAGTTTATTAATTCATATTTTACAGAATCATCTTTTGCGTTCGTTCCTCTCATAAGCGATAGCCGTTGTCTGATTTTCACTCTGACCAGATGATGATCCGAATTGCAGTCTGTCCCTCTAACTGATCTAACATCAATGATGCTACTGTGCCAGCGTTTATCCACTAATACATGATCTATCTGGTTCCAAGTTTCTCCATCTGGGGACGTCCAGGTGTATTTATAAATATCCTTATGCTGAAATGTTGTGCTCTTAACAATGAGATTCTTCGATGTGGCAAATGTGACTAATCTAACCCCATTGTCGTTACTATCTTCATGAAGACTGAATTTGCCTATTGTTGGTTTTAATATATCTTCCCGCCCCACTTTTGCATTAAAATCTCCTAAGACAATTTTCATATGATATCGTGAAAGGCTATCAAATAAGCATTCTAATTCTTCATAGAACTCATCCTTGATCTTGTCATCTTTATCTTCTGTGGGGGCATGTACATTTACAATTATAAAATCATGTCGTTTATCCTTTAGAATTATGTATGATATCGTATCACTAACAAACTTATAAACTTAATATCTCGGATGATCAAGCTACCCTTAAAACGTTAAAATTACCCTTAAACTGATGAATCTACCTCTAAAACGATCGAATTACACGTAAACCGGCCAATTTACCCCTAACCCGACCAAACAACCGCTAAACTGGTAATTACGATATACATTTATAATTGTTTTTCTTTTTACTTATTTAACTAAACATAAAAACACATTTAGTTCATTTAGGTGTAGCAGCGCACGCCGGGTATTGGTTAGTCTTATACAAACGTAAAAGTAAGACTCAACAATACCACAAATAATATTCCTGTTTACATGAGGAATTTAATCGTTTCGAACATATGGACGCCATTATGCTATACGAAGTTGGAATGAGTAGTGGTGTCTATATCGACTCTTTATTATTATATATTTTCCTCTATTATATTTACTATTGCCCAAATCATGCCTTTCGTGGATTATCAATTAATTCTCTCTAATCACAATATTATTCTAACTCCACGGGCATTTATCATAACTACTAAGATGTAGGATTATAGCTTTCCAATAATTCATTCAACTAAATATATTATTAAATCAAGATCGAGACAACAAAATGAATAGGCAGAACCGATAAACAATATTTTTGATTACACGAGGACATGGAAGGCCTCTCCGAAATGAGTGATCACTCAAAGTCAGGGCCTCCTCCGAAACAACACAACATTAACATCAAATATAACATCCTACATACACATTCATACTAAACATGGCGAATGTGATGATGCCAGATGATGTTTGGGTACCGTTTAAGCCTTATCTTTTTTGACATTTTTCCTCCAAAAAAAAAACCATCAGCCAGGAAACTTGTCCGACCGTGATCATATCAGGAGACTTGAAACAATATCGTTTCGAATTCATTAGCTGTAAAACAATTTTAACTGAAACATGTTTTAACTGGTAGCGGTGATTTTGGAACAGGTAGAATTTATTTAATAATCTCACACAAATTTATAATTTTATTAAATAGTTCTCACTAAGTTTGTTTACAATACAACTTGAACTTAGCTCGGAATTATCAGAGTGAGATATTAAATGTTTCAGCGAAAAAGAAAGATATATGAGTGAACTGCGAATCGCCAAGAATAACTCTAAAAGCAGTAACTTTTAGTTAAATAAAATGAGCTTATTAAACTTTATTCGATCTCTGTAGTCTAGTGGTAACATTCCTTACCTTTTAGTCCCTAGTCCCAGTTGACGCGGGTTCAAACCTGGCCGAGGTCAATGGATTTTTAAGATGCAAAATCAAAGGAGTAAGTCCTCCGGGAGGGACGTTAAGCCATGTGGATCTCAAATCTGAAGATTCTGGGCTCGTAAAAAATCTCAATCTTACATAGAGCCTCTGGGCAAAATGTAATTGCTCTTCACCATCCACGTTAGGGCGTAGAGATGTGGCGAACCCATCTCCATTGGGTTTACCAATGCAATCAGTCTTACCGAGTATTGGCGGGATATCTATAGCTAGTGCCTAGGGAAGGAAATGCCCCTACTCTACCTCAAGAATTGAGGCAGCAGGTCCGGATGCCAGGATGGCAGTTCCATCACCGGAATCGGAAGCTGTAGGCTTGAACTCTCTTATAAAATAAACTAAGATGAAAACGAGCAAGAATGCTTAATTGTTGGGAGTAGAGTTCATTGGCGAGATTTTATCAAGAACCTATGCTTTCTAGTGGAGTGACCAGGACTACTACTACTACTCACCAGCCAAGTAATGCGTTAGTTTGCTACTAGATGTCTCTATGATGCGATGTGCTAACCATATGTCCCCTACCTACATTTGTAGGGAAATAAATGTTACTAAATTAGTCCGGTTAAGAAATTTGTCATCAGGGGAGCACCTATTTCCGGATGAGGACGGACTGGAACTTAACATAAAACTTTAAGTGAAACTTTGGTCGTTATTTAAGAGTTGGCATAAGTTCACCCTCCTTACAAGTTGGATTATTTTCTTTGGATAAATCCAAATGTTAAGAAAATAAAGAAAAAATATTATTTTCATACTTTTTATAAATAATTATTGTGTAATATGCATTTATAAAATGCGTAACAACTATACAAGAGTTCAATGCAATTAGCGTAAATACATATAGGTCACACTCTAAGCTAGGTCTAACTCATAATCTATAAATATCCGGTAAAATGCCCGTAACCACAAGCACTTGAATTTGGATTTGTGAGCGTTTGAGTCCACAGACTTCTTGCCTCTTAGGCTTTCTCATACCCTGAATAATGCGCTATCATTTAGCATTGAGGGTTCTTACCAGCAAGGTTAGAGATCTGAGCTTTGCTTGACATGGCTGCCTAGCGTTTTTCATCTCTCTTTGCCAATGTTCATTTGCAAATAAGCTCATAAGTGTTCACTATTAATTATTTTACAATCCATCAATAGTAATTCTGCCCGAAGTAAGGTCCTTCACTGCAATCATAGCATTTTCATGCTATGCTTGAACTTTACTAGGGAATTGTAGGTGTGGTAGCTTCCCGTTGCTTTCCACACCGGTGAAGGATGATGATGATGATGATGATAATGATAAGGATGATGATGATGGCCATATGATTTCGGGGGCTACTTGGACCTTAAAGTTTTCCTGACATTTGTCTTACAGGTGAGGAAAAACCCCGATAAAAACCTCACCCAGAAAAACTGCCTCGACCGGCGATCGAACCTGGGCCCGCTGCGTGACAAGGCAGCACGCTACCTCGAGACCACAGCGTTGGACTTATTTTACAATAGGAATACAAATTATGTAAGTGAAAGTTAACAAAAAAAACTTAATATTTTGAAAACATTAATAAAACAGCCTGCTAGATATCACCATTTATTATAGACGAGATATTACATTGCATCTTAAACCGTATTTTAAGAAAAAATGAATTGGTCTAATAATGAACATAAGTAGAGAGAAAACTGTACTCTGAATGAATACTACATAAAGTAACGGGACATCTAACACTATGTACTTTTCTTATCTGCAAGAGATTTTCACGTCTGCTAATTCGAAATGTCGTACAGTGTGCAGTTTAAAAGAGTGTGAAAATACACGGGCAGACTCGCTTAATTTCAACAGTGTCCCAGCTCTTATAGCGTACCTTGTCTCTAAATCAGGAGAGTCTTTCTGGAGTTCTCCCTTAAACTGTCTAATCTCAGGTACTAGTAAATGTTATGCTATAAATGAAAAAGTTAAAACATTCGTTATTAATTGAGATTTAAGCAGGATTTTAATATTACAGAGTGATTCCATATGTGACTGACTTTTACAATACACTTTTGCAGCAAAATGGTTTCATATATATTACAATTGATTGAAATTAGGGGTGTTATCTACGTGATATAATAGAGGAATAGTATGTGGTTAAGACTGTACTTAAATATACAATTTTTGAAGAAAAACAGTGCTATTTATTACCTATCAAAGTATGTGTGACTGACTGACATAAATGTCAACTCATCATGCAGCTTAACATGTTCATCTGCATCATGCTCTGAAGTGTGATTCCTAATTCAATTTTCCAAAATACCGTTTGTAGGACACATTTCAAGTTACATTCTTAAAAAAACTAAACAAAAATCGCAATTAAGACCAGAGTTATAACCTAATATATGATGTGTGACTGACTGACTACATTCTGTGACTGACTGACATTTCTGATTTTTATTTAGACTTTACTATTCTGGAGCTGCAAATATTATACAAATATTAAAAATAATATGAAATTATAATAGATAAGTCCACCGTTGTGGTCTCGAGGTAGCGTGCTGCCTTGTCAAGCAGCGGGCCCGGGTTCGATCCCCGGTCGGGACAGTTTTTCTGGGTGAGGTTTTTATCGGTTTTTTTCCTCACCTGTAAGATAAATGCCAAGAAAATTTTAAGGCCCAAGCAGTCCCCGAAACCATATGGCCATCATCATCCTTATCATCATCATCATCATCCTTCACCGGTGTGGAAAGCAACGGGAAGGTACTACATCTACAGTTCCCTAGTAAAGCTGCAAGCATAGCGTGAAAATGCTATGATTGCAGTGAAAGACCTGCCCTCGGACAGAATTACTATGGATGGATAATATATAAAAAGCGATAATATGGAAATGAATAAAGAACTTCACTCCTTTTATCATGTATAGGAAATGTACAATTTGATAGCTGTAAAAATATTAAATGAATAGTGTAATTTATTTAACTTGGTTACCAAGTATCATTTTAAATTTCACAAAATAAAGAAAATATTAACTTTTTAACAACATAGGGCTTTCTCTATAGTTAAATATGCCTAATATGAGTATAATTTTATTACAACCATATTAACTGATTAAAATTTATCTGGTGCTGTTAATAGATTTAACCATTAAAATAAATAAAAATGCCGATATGGAATTTGCATTATTCGTTCCAGAACACTAAAATTAACTTTCACGCGTCTCAACTATAAAGACAAAAAAAAAATTAACGAAAAAGTACAGTATAAAAATTATTGAAATTTGTATTTAAATATGGAAAATTCTGTTATAATTCTTTCAAAGCAACTGATTACAAATTATATTGCTGACATGAGTTCTATTTTTAAACTAAACAATCGAAAGAAATATCTTACCGATTGAGGGTCTTTCCACTTTTCAGCGGTTGCCCTTTTACCAGCCGGCTGCTGGCCCATCACATCCACATGTGTCAATCACAGAGGTAGATGATCAACAGCCAGTGTAGGGGTGACATGTGGTTAGCATATCGAGTCCCCCAGCCGTTATAGCTGGTTCCTCAACCTGGAGCCGCTACTTATTGTAGCTACCCAATTGCCTCACGATGCTGGGTGGGCACCGGTCCCATACTGGCCGAAATACCATGAGAAAATTTCTTCCCCCATGGAGACTCGAACCAGCGCAAGTCCCGTAGCTCTGCGCCAAGGCTTCCTACCTTAACCGCTCGGCTACGGCGCGGGACAAGGAAGAAATATCTTACGACGCGCGAAATCTTACTTTATGATTGACTGTTTGCAGCAGGTGCACATAGTACAGCGTTGTCATACGTATTTAAACTATGTTGGTTTCCAATAACGCTACACCCAATAATAATTTTATTTTACACTACAGACTTAATCACATGTACTCCACGCCAATTGTATTTTTTTATACAAGAAACTTCATATGATTTAAAACTGTTTTGCAATTAACAAGCATGACTCTGTTTCACAAAGTGAATACTAGTACAATGTGGCAACATCGCACTGTGAATCCCCGATAATACGGCACACATGGCATGTCAAAGGTCAAACTAATGCGAGAACCTTTCAGGTTCAAAGGCCTTCCACACGCACATTTTCTAACACATATGAACCGCGCACCTGCTTCTAATTCCACTGACTTAATAGCATACATATTGAAGAATCGCATAATGAAAATTTATTTAAATGTCATTAATGAAAATATAAAATGTAAATAATGTAATAAACATAAATACTTTACAAGACAATTCGTTAATACTTTTTTGTTAGTTATGTACCGATAACGTAGAATCCCAGAGGAAATTTGGATCCATCAATTATCGTATTGTGTACAATAATTTTTATATGTTTTATGTGACTGACTGTAGCTCACCCTTAATAATTATAGGCCGCATTTTAATTATCTAGAATATTATATTACAATTATTAGTATTACATTTATGATCAGGAAGGACCGAAATATGGTATAACAAAAGAATCGGTGAAACAAAACAAACTTATACAGTGAAATCGTAAAACAAAATTTCGTTTAATTTTGCATGTGTTTTCAGGTTTCGGAATATATCATGTTCTACTATTAATTTAGATCAAAATAATCCGTATTTCAAACATTAACTTCTATAATCGGAAAATTTCATCTGCAAAAAAATATCTCATGGAAAAAAATACTCCTGCGCCAATTTCAAAATTTTCACGTCGGTATGACATTTTCATGTAATTACTCTACATTTAAATCCTTCCGCTGACTGCCTTTTAGCTCAAATTGTCACAAAAGAAGGGCCAGTAATTATTTTATGAAACAGCTGACCCGAATAGTCAACCAGATTTCCTAAACCATGTTTAAGTTAATACACAGCGGAGTCCAACTAGCAACTGACTGCGTTATGCGTATTAGCAATAAAAGTGAGGCGACAAAAAGTCAGTCAGTCACGGGACTCCAGCGGGTAAAAATAATGACTTTACAAGAAAATATCGTCTATACTTTTTTGTTAGTTGTGTACCGATAACGTAGAATCCAAGAGGAAATTTTAATCCATCAATTATTATGCTGTATACAGTAATTTTTATCCGTTTTCTGTGACTGACTGACCATAACTTACAGTTAATAATTATAGGACACATTTAAGGTATATAGAATATTAGAATCCAATTAATATTGTTTAATTTACGACCAAGGAGGACCAAAGTATGGTTTAACAAGAGATTTTGTGAAATAAAACGAATTCATACGACCAAATCATTAAACAAGAGATTGGTAAAATTTTGCGTATTTTTTCAGGTTTGGAATATGACAAGTTCTACCGCTATTATTAGATTAAAATAATGCTCATTTTAAACATTTTTCTTATAAAATTATAAAATTTTATATTTACATATATATATTACACCAACAGAATTATTCCTGCGTCAGTTTCAAAATTTTCACCTCGGTATGACATTTTCATGGAATCGCTCTATAATAAACATGAAAGTTGAAGTTGATAATTTTGTATTTTAATTTGTTTTAAATATTTAAATATATCTTAAATAAATAAAAATATCTAAATAATTCATTGTGGTTATTGTTGAATAAAAATGTCTTAATAATAATTAAAGAAATTTTACTAGTTAACTGTTTTTGTAAAGAATGCTTTTAAAAATTGTTTTCATTCTTTGTTGTCAAAATTATAAATCCTTCTATTATAACTGTAATAAAACACCTGCATAACTTCATTATTCTTAAATGAAAGTAAACTGAACTCTGATTGGATATTAAAACAATTAACTTTCTTATTTAACAAATCAAATTAAACCTTATATTTAAAGAACTATTAAACAATAGATTTAAAAATAACATCATGTGATGTAATAATGGTCTTAAAATTATAAAATAATAACACTATTCATTCTACATACAACTTTCATCAATGATAGAAGCAGTAAGAGCTCCCCTGATAAAATGTAATATTTAATACAAGAAGAATAATTGATTTAAGAAAAGGATAGAATTTATATTCAAATAACGGTGAAGAATAATACCACCTGCATTTACTTAATCTGCTGGGAACTTAAGAAGTGAATAAATTTGTAATTATTTCTTCAAGAAAGATTTTTGTGATTTTGAAGTGTTTCCCAACCTCCAGTGCATTAACTTCCGACCCTAAGAAGAGAATCCGGTTCTACCGACAATTAAATTTAACCTAAACTAATAATCGGTTTTGGGACACAAATCCATCTGTAAAATGTTACCACCACACAGGGCATGAAGAGAACTTCTTCATCAGATTACTTACATATAGCTATGTATCCCACTTACTAGCTATCTGGAATGGGGCAGTTGAAAGCATCTACATAGTATCTCTTAGAGAGAGAGAGAGAGACAGAGAGAGAGAGAGAGAGAGAGAGAGAGAGTGAGAAAGAGTGAGAGAGAGAGAGAGAGAGAATTAAATTACCTGAAAATAAATTATTTTATACGTTAAAATGGGACCGAGTTTTAAGATGATACACTTTTTATGTCTATAGTAAGTCCTTCCAGTTGCCTATCTTACTTCTAACTTATTCAAAAATAAGAATGTGATACTTTAAACATTTCATGTCAAAGTAACTACATTCCAGAAAATATTAAACTTGACTTCCATACAAATCTGGAATATTCATTTGCTTTCTGGAACCATCAATTCCAAATTATTTTGAATATAATCTAATGGATTTTGGAAAATTAAAATATCTGACTTAATGAGAAACATCCAAAATCGAGGGAGATTGTTCAGCATGGTATTTAAATGTTCCGAATTAATACATCGGAGTAAGTCAAAATGAGTAGACTTTGTGTAAAGTTTTGTTCAGTCGAAACATGTTGCGTTTATTATTAAGATTACAATAATTATTGATAGGCCTAAAAATTTATAGTATTTTAAAATACAAAATCAACACTACTTACTAACTCATTGGCACTACCAAATCCGCAGATACATTACCACGCGGACAAACTCTCTCCACACATCCCTATCTTGTGCCAATATTTTCCAATCACTCCTTATAATCTATTTCCCTAAAATTATAGTTAATGTTATTCTCTCACATCGTTATTATCCTACCTACCGCGATCTTTCCGTCTGGTTTTCCTACAAGGAGTTTCTATTCTCCCTTCTTTCATTCTCCATTAGTACATGTCCTGAACATCACAATCCATGAGACTTAACTCGTCTTTATTATATTTGGTTTCACCTAAAAAAGTATATACCTCACTCTAACGTAGTCTGTTCCATTCACCTGTCTGTTCGTCTTTTTCTGGTCCAAAAATGTTCTGAAGAACTTCATTCTCAAATACTCCTAATATTTTCTCCTCCCTTAAAGTAATAGTTTATGTTTCGCATCCATATAATGTAAATGGGAGAATAAGAGTTTCACATATTTTCAGTTTATTGTTTTTTTAGAGAAGTTGCGAAGACAAGATTCCCTGCAATGATAATATTATGAATTTCAGAATTAAGCGTATTTCTAATTTCTTTTGACACTTACTACATAAAAGTAAAACACCCAGCAATCTATAAAATATCTCAAACTCTGTACCTAGGAAAGTGTTTAAAAGACCGTGAAAATATTATCTTCAGTGATTTAATATTTATTCTATCTTAATGGTGTTTTATCTAGGTATTTAAATACAATATAATTATTAAATTGATATGTGTGCACAGTTTGATCAGAAAAATCCTTAAAGACTAGTCTGCATTAGTTATTATGTTTATTATTATTACTGTTATTATTATTATTATTGTTATTATTACTGTTATTATTATTATTAGTGTTAGTATTATTATTAATGTTATTATTATTAGTGTTGTTATCATTATTATTATTATTAGTGTTATTATTATTATTATTATTAGTGTTGTTATCTTTATTATTATTATTATTATTATTATTATTATTATTATTATTATTATTATTATTAGTGTTGTTATCTTTATTATATTATTATTAGTGTTGTTATCTTTTTATTATCTTTATTATTATTATTATTATTATTATTATTATTATTATTATTATTATTATTATTATTATTATTATTAGACAATACATGATGTAAAATCTGGAAAACTGTGTATATTAAGCAGTATATTTGTAACTTCGTTAAACCCCAATTTAAAGATAATAAATAAAAGGCACTAACCAACTCATAACTTCATGACCGCGCGAACATAAGCTCTTCATACATCCCAAGCTGAGCTAATGTTTTCAAATCAACTCCTGTGTAATTTACCTCCCTCAAATCATCGTTAATGTTATTTTCCTACCTCATTTTTGTCCTACTTACTGGAGGTCCCCCTGATTTCCTATAAGGAATTTCCATGTCCCTCTTTTATTTCCCTTTCGTATCTGTTCCGAGACTTAACTGTTCTTGTTACCTGTGGCTTACCATAAAGATCGTGCAGCTCACTCTAAAGTGTAGTCTGCACTATCGACCAGTCTGTTTGTCTCTTTTGATCCTAACATTTTCCTAAGAACTTTATTGTCATATACTCGTAATTTTTTCTCCTCCCTTAGAATATGATTCCATGTCTAGCATCCATAAACATAATGGCAAGTTTTATGTGTTTTTCAGTTTAACGTTTTGAGAGTAGTTTGAATTACGAAAGTCCCTGTAATTCGTATTAGCGTGCTTTTCTGGAATTGAACCTATCTTTAATTTCTTTCTCTACTTCATTCCTGTTCGTAATTATTTATCTTATGTGTTTGAATTCAGCTCCTTCTTCAAAATTTCCCTCAGTTACCATTAACTGTCCATTTCCATTAGAGCCTACATAATGAATTTCTAGGTTTTATAGCCCGAAGGAAGATCCTCTACGCTAACAGATATATTAAATTTGTCAGCCATTGGATTTCACACAAAAATCTAAAGGATAAACTACATGATTTTGTAATCGTAAATGTACATGGGCCCACAGAAGATAAGGATGACAAGATCAAGGATGAGTTCTACGAAGAATTAAATGTGTATTTGATAATCTTTCATGGTATCATATGAAAATAGTATTAGGAGATTTTAATGCAAAAGTGGGGAGAAGATATATTCAGGTCAACAATACGCAAATTCAGTCTTCATGAAGATAGTAACGACAATGAGGTTAGATTAGTCACCGTTGCCACAACAATGGCAAAAATGTAGGCAAACAGTGTTCGGTTACTTTTGAAATGCATAATGGGTTAAAGCAAGGTGATGCACTATCTCCTCTACTATTCAATTTTGTACTAGAGCATTGCATCAAATCTTTAGAGGATGAAGAAGGCCTACAACTCAAAGGTGTTAATAAGCTCTTAATTTATGCTGATGATATTATTAGGCGATAGCGAAGAGATACTAAGGGTCAACACACTCTCTCCATCGAGTAACACAACGAAAATGAGACTGGAAGTAACATGAATAAAACTATTATATATGTTCACACATAAAAATATATTACATAATGGAAATGAACAGTTAATGACAAATGAGGGATTTCTTGAAGGAGTGGCTGATTTCTAATATCTAGGAACAATAATCACAAATAGGAATAAGATGCTCAAAGAAATTGGACATAGGCTTCTTCTTCTTCTTCCTTTCATGTGATAGACCTAGTGGTCTGTTACGGTCTCAATCCAACGTTTGAAGGGTCTGCCCAAAGATCTCTTGCCTGGTGGCTGGTAATTTAAAATCTGACGTGGTATTCTTGTTCTGCTCATTCTTCGTACGTAAGATTAAACATAGACTTAATTCTGGAAATGCGTTCTATTATACATTGCAGGGACTTTTGTCGTCCCAACGTCTCTCAAAAAAGTTAAGATAAAGATCCGTATATAAAACTGATGTAGGCCTACACCTAGTTATATCATATAGATGCGAAACGTAGACTCTTACTTCAAGGGAGGTGAAAAGATTAAAAGTATTTGAGAATAAAGTTGTTAGGAAAATATCTGGGCCAAAAAAGAGATGTATATATAGGTGAATGGAGAAAACTACATAATAGAGAGCTACGTGGTATGTATAAGAAACTAGATATAATGAGAAGAGTTAAGTCTCGTAGACTGCGATGGACAGGACATGTGGCACGAATGGGGAATGAAAGAGTTGCATGTAAATTTCTTGTAGGAAAACCAGAGGGAAAACGCCCAGTTGGTAGACCAAGAAAGAGGTGAGAGAATAACATCCATAATTTGTGGGAAGTGGATTATGCAGGGGATGATTGGAAAACATTATCTCAGGATAGGGTTGTATGGAGAGCTTATGTCCGCATGGCCATGAACCTATGGGTTCGAAATAACCAGTGAGTGAGTGTATGATTTAGTTAGCATTAAGATTGATGAATATTTCAACCTTTCTCTCCCTCTCTCTCTCTCTCTCTCTCTCTCTCTCTCTCTCTCTATATATATATATATATATATATATATCAGTATCTCCTATTGCTCTTATCTAGAACATAGGGCATCAACAAAGCAAGTCCAGCGCGCCCAAATCCGAGCCAAAATCTACAAATCTCTCCGCACGTATTTCCTTCTCTTCTGGCTTTCTCCTCCACACTCCTTCTCAATGACAATCGTGGTCTTCTTCCTTTTCTCTAGCACTGAGAGTTTCAACACAAGACTTCTCTATCAATAACATTCTAATTCTTCCAAATAGATGGCCAATCCATCTTCATTTCCTCATTTTTAATTGAATACCAACCGGTTCTTCGTTTATTTGCTTCCATAGATTTTGATTGGAAATAATATTTGGTCAAAACATTAAAAAATGATTTTTCTCAGACAACTGTTTGAAAAGGCTTGGAGGCTCCTTGTTATCTCAGCATCTTTGACATATATCAAATCAAAATAAAAATAATTTATTACTAGAAAACTATTAATGATACATATTTAATTCAGTTTGGCCACCTCTGAATGAGACCAAAGTCTTGTGCTCAGGGGTTAATTGATCTATCGCATATATACACATACATACATACTGCCTTGTCACGCAGCGGGCCCGGGTTCGATTCCCGGTCGTGACAGGCTCCTGGATGAGGTTTTTTCGGGGTTTTTCGTAACCTGTAAGACAAATGTCAGGAAGCTCAGGGCCCAACGGTCCCCGAAAACCACCCGGCACCATCATCATCCTTAACATTATCATCATTCTTCACCGGTGTGGAAAGCAACGGAGAACTACCACTCCTATAATTCCCTAGTAAAGTCGCAAAGCATAGCGTGAAAATGCTATGGTTGCAGTGAAAGTCCTGCGTTCGGGTAGAATTACCTGGATGGATATATATATATATATATATATATATATATGTATAAGACAGATGAATTAATTTATTATTTTCCATGTATTTTTTTCATGTACTGTACATACGAGATATTCTTCCTTTGTGTATACATTCTTTTGTTCTAATTCTAATCATCATTAACTTTATTGTGTTATTAGATCTTATTTTTATTATTTTTCTGTTTAGCCAAATAATCTTTTGTATACTATAATATTATTGTGATCTCTGAATTTGAATGTAACATAAGTTTGCTCTGGTGAGTAGAAGAGAAGGCCACATGGCGTCAACTCCATTAGGCTAAATAAATTAATAACTTCCGGCAGCTCCTGATTCCCTGTGGTAGAAAATTCCAGTTGCTAGAAGTGGAGATAGTATATGATGTGGAGTAATGGGATGCCCTATTTGGCGGTATATTAAGCAAGAAATAATGGCGTGATCATGTATTTAAATTATGGTAGGAATATAGATACAGGAAACATGGGGTAAAATAATTTCGAGTCGAAATATGTAGTATCTGAAATAAGAGAACTAGACAGTGTAATTCTGTTCTACCTTAGAGACGGAGCCATGATAATTTGTGCAAAATGGAGATATTTTATCATATATTCGAGAAAATGTACAGCCACATATTGTGGGATTGGGCAGACCGGACTAAACAAAGGGTATATGCATTATTAGAGACTATGGAGAGCAAATAAATATACTATGAGATTAGTTATGGGCTTATGTACATTATTATTTTATTTTACGACGGTTATATGCTACCTTTAAGTTCAAAAAAGAGTCCTCCAGCGAAGGGAAGAGGATACAGGGGGATTTTATGAGGTTAAATGGGGGACATGTTTGGCCAAAATACTAACTTTGAAATATTTAACCACAAAATTAAACTATAATAAATATGAAAGTTCAGGATAAATTAAAGGTGATAATATAACAAAGATATACTGTAATAGGACTAAATGAATAAGTAAAATTATTCCTCATCTGACTCTAAAGATCCTCAACCAAACAATTTATGTTATTAGAAGTGCCTAGGAATGGAGTCATACGAATACTAAATCCAGTATTATCTCCACGGGCCGACAGACCTAGAAGACCCTTGGGATGTTCTTCACAACTTTTTTAAATTCCCTAACAAACGCCTGTCAAATTTTATTCTTAGGGTTTCATTTTTCTAATTATATCCCACAATTTAAAATTATTTTTACATTTTGATTAATTCAATATATTTTTCTATGATATTTAACTACATACGTAGCATGAAGACGTGGCAGCCATATTGATTTTAACGAATATTCAGTGCAGCCAACATAGAGTATATACTAATTAACTGTACACATTTACATTAGAATTTCGTAACTTACGAGTATTTATTTTTAGGCGTTGCATTCTATCTCAGGTTCGAGTTTTTATATTGCGTTAAGTTAGCTTTTAGATTGATCGTTCACAGGTTAGAGTATTTAAATTGCATTAGGTTCGTTAAATATTGTGTATAATTATGTTGTTTCCATAGAGGAAACCGCTTGGCGTTTGTTGGCGCATGCACATATTGTATGTTTGGAACTTAGAAACAATTTTCGCGTCACATGTTGTAAAGAACCCCCAAGCCCTTAGCCAATATCCAGCTGCTGTCCTCACATTCAAGTATGTTAATTACAGAAATGGAAGATCACCCAACTAGTATATGGGTCGCATTTGGTAAGTACGTCGGATCCTCAACCGTTAAAGCTGGAAATCTGGCATTGCAATGTCCCAAGTTATATGACAAAGCTAATACTAATAAAATTCATTATTAAACCAGTTGAGGTGGAGAGTCATAGAATAAAATAAGTTAAAATATACCTTCTTAGGTAAGATCCGTCGTCCTCAACTTATAAAATTTGTATTCTTTATGCCTGTAAGCCTTTCAGAACATCCGTTCCATCATCAGCAGGTCTTTGTTCGCTACAATATCTAGCATGTCAACACCACGTTACGACCAGCAACATCTACCGCCATGCTGGATATTGTAGCGAACAAAGACCTGCTGATGATGGAATGGATGTTCTATAAGGCTTACAGGCATACAGAATACAAATTTTATAATTTGAGAACGACGGATCTTACCTAAGAAGGTATATTTTAACTTATTTTATTCTATGACAAAGCTACTTTATAAGTAATGTTTTATAAAATTCATGATAGTAAAATGAATTATTTTTATAAACGTATTTTATATCCCTTATGAAATGGGTGCACACTGTATCACATTTTCTAAAATATTATTTTTATTTGTATGAAAACAATCTGTTGCAGGTTTTTCTATGTAAATATTAATACTAAAACGATATAACTTCCTTTGTATATCGCTGAATTACCGCGTTTATTAAACGTAATTTAAATTTTGGAATATTTATTTTACTTTTTATTTGTGGCGGACCTACTACCACTTCAAATACAGAATGAATAAAAAACAACAAACTAATATCACAAAGCAATAATACAGTGCGATCAGTATAGCATTGGACAGCAGACGCGGGGTTTGTGCTGTGCGATGACGAAGGCTTACACGTGCAGACACGGAACTTGAAATTTGCGCACTCAGCTGTATACAAGCACATCCCACGCATTCACTGTCGCAGTCAGATTGTGTGTTTCGAGAGGATAAGGTGTTCGCTCGCTCTTCCTTGTGTACTGAATGGCGTGTGTATATAAGTTATTTCAATTTTAAAATTTGTATCTTATAGAACAGGCGTGTATAAGTGTAAACTGAATGGCGTGTATATAAGTGTAAAATGTAAACTGTACAGTGGCTAATAATTTTTCTACTGAACAATGTGTATTTATTTGTGATCAATATTTGTTAACTCTGTCTGTCAGCCAATAACGAATACTTTTTGAAACACGATTCCTGGGTGTAAAAATTCCGTCACGTTCAACAGTCCATAATCTGTACAATAAATTTTATATAGAGGTGTCAAAAATGTATGGACAACGTAGGTGAACAGTTCCAGCCCCTGCTTTAATAGAGTTATTAAGTACGACAATTTGTAAAATAGTTACGAAAATGTGTGTGGTTGTATCACCGCGATCCTATGCTGTCCGTATCCCGCCGTGAGTGCGTCAGCAGTGTATAGTGAAATCCCCGCGTCTGCTGTCCAATGCTATACTGATCACACTGTATTAATATTTTAATATTATCCATAACACTATTCAATATATAATCTATGTTTTTTGTTCATTTCATGTTACATTTGAGATGACATTTTAAACATTGTAATAATATACGTTAATTACTGTATTTGGCGGCTCCGTGGCGCAAGTGGTTAGACACTCGACTCTTAGAGAACGAGTTTCGGTCTTTCCATGTGGGTTTCGTGGTGGACGAATCGTAGCTTGAGCAGGTCTCTCTCGAGACTTCTCACGTTTTCCTCTGCCACATATTTCATTCCATTATTTCTCCATATTCATCTCATTCATTCCATTTACCTTCCCCGAGGCAGTGCGTGATGTCTGTTCGGCCGGCACCTTTCTTATTCACAGACGCCTAAAATATTGGGCTTCATCTCATCTCAACCCTCGACCTAACTCTGACCTGGTATTCTTATTATTATTCTTTATTCGTAGGAAGACGTATTGAATGTGCATCTACAGTCTATCCATCTCTTGGTTGGTCTTCCTCTTGCTCTTCTCCCGTCCATTGGTCTATCTTCTTCAGCTCTTTTTACAAGTTTGTTGTCTTCCATTATTTCTATCCTACATACGATGAGGAATTTAATGACATTTTGGAGACTTTTAAAAATAAAAAAACTCCAGGTATAGATTAAATTAATGTCGAATTAATTAAATATGCATCAGATAGAGTTAAAACAAGAACATGTGTTATATTTAATATATGCTGGTATACTTTACAATTCCCTCAAGAATAGAATATATCAGTAGTGAACCAATATTTAACAAAGGAAATAGGAAATATTTATATAATTACAGGAGTATATGTCTATTGAATATAGCCTATTAACTTTTACAAAAATAATAACGAGAAGATAAAACAAATTAACAGAAGTATTGCTGAATGAGAATCAAAATTGGTTTAGAAAAGAACGATCATGTGCGAATTGTGTTTCCATAATGAAACAATTAAAAAAAGAAAGAGAATTTAATTTGGGAACGCATTTGCTATTTGTGGACTATATTAAAACGTTCGATAATGTATTAAGAGGAAAAATCTGGACAACAATGACGGGAAAAAGGATACCCAAAACATTTGATACGTATGATTAAAACAATGTACAAAGATACAACAATTACTATAGACAATGGTAATTCCACTAATTTCAAAATAGGGAAAATAAATTTGGGAGTAAGACAGGGCTGTCCTCTCTCGCCGAATTTATTTAACATATATTTAGATGCAGCTGTCACAGAATGGCAAACATAGCTAAGTAAACATTTTAAACTAGGAACTACCATTGTAGACACAATTATGTTTGCAGACGATTAGGTCATATGTGCAGAACCAGAAAATCAATTACAAAAAGCCACACTACTGCTCAAGGAAACCATGGGGAAATATAATCTTAAGATTTCAATGAAGAAACAAAAAAAATGGCCTTTCGGGGAATATATGCGTTTCGATCGAAAATAGTTTTGAACGATGAAATTATCAAACAAGTACTGAGTTTTAAATATTTAGGATATCACATATCTTACAATGGGAAAATTATATACACGAAAAAAAAATATAAATTTCAAAGTATGTGTGGGACTATTAAAAGAACACTACAAACAAAAACAACAAAAGAAACAATGCTAAAGTTTTATAAGGTATTGGCAGTTACCATTGTGACATTTGGATCACAGAATTGGGTCATGAATAGATCAGACAGAAGATTTCTAGAAGCACCAGAGATTAAGTTTCTCAGATACGTTGCAGGATATACTGTAAGAGACCACATTCCTAGTCAAACAATTAGGCAAGAACTCAATTTTTTAAATCTAAACGAAAGAATACAAAACTATAAACAAAAATAGCATGAACATATTTTATGAATGGACTCTTCTAGGCTAACAAAACAAGCACTGTTGTGTCAACCTCAAGGTTATAGAAATGTGAGACGTCCTAGAAGACAATGGGAAGATGAATTCTGAGAGCGAAATAGGCAGACGGCCTACCATGAAGATGATGATGATCTATCCTATAGAATACATTCCGAATTTAAGGGCTAATATAGCACATGCATGATGAATTATGCTTCATTTGTATTTGATACTGTCCATACCTCACCACTCACAAACGTTTTAGTAACAAAGAAGTATATATTATCACACTGTAGCGTTCTGTGTAAATAACGTAGATTAAATAGAAAACCCGTGTATCGGATTACAGTACGAGAAAACAACTGTCAAAATGTGGGTTTAAATAATCCCAGTATTGTAATATTTATACGTTTTAAAAATTCGTCTCTAAATTTTGGAATTTGTTGTTTCCGGTTTTCTCTGTTGTAAATCTTCAATTAATTGTTCTATAGTTTATTTACACATTACAGTGACACTTGTCCTAATGTCTCTAAAAAAATTAAACTGACTATTTAACTCATGCCCCAAATGGGAGTCAATGACCAATCACGTTTCAATGATTTCTGTTTTACAACCAATCAGAGTCGTGTTTCACCAAATATTTATCAGTGTTATAATTACCATATTAAAGAAAGCTCCTCCTTACAATATTGCGTTCCTTTGGCAATAAATAGTATGATCTGGTTGCAGTGATAAACAAAAGAAGCGGTAGAAGCGTACCTATCGTTTCTCATTTGTTTTCAAACATCGCCGTTTACATTAAATATATAAATATTTAAAAATAACTATAGTTAAATAATGATTTGTGAGTAAACAGCTTAATTTTATTCGTTAAATAGTCCTAACAAATGCCACTCTTGATTTCCAAATTCTCTAGATAAATTCACTCCTCACTTCGTGAGTCGTGAATTTATCGATAATTTGGAAATCACTCGTGGCATTACTTATGAAAATACACAAAAATGTTATTCTTCCAGTTACCTTATTTGAATGCCAGACATGGACTCTTACTTTAATGGAGGAAAAAAGATTACGCGAGTATTTGATAATAAATTTTAGGAAAATTTTAAGACCACAGAGAGAGGTAAATGGAGCAGACTATTTCAGTGAGCTGCGTGCTTCTTTATGTGAAACCGCTGTAGAGAGAACAATTAAATATCGTAGATTGAAATGGACAGGGCAAGTTGAAAGAATGAGAAACGAAAGAGGGGCATGGAAACTCGTAGGAAAACCAGAGGGAAAGCGCCAGAAAGATAGACCAGGAACGAGGTTGGATAACAACATTAACCATGACTCGAGGGAGGTAATTATGCAGGTGGAGATTGGAAAACATTAGCTCTTGATAGAGTTATTTCAACTGGTAGTGAATTCGAATAACGGGATAGTATGGTAGTCAAAGAATTAGTAGAAAATAATTAGATATCTGATGGGATATATTTAATATTTCATTGACCCGCAATCTAGTGTTGACGTTATAATTAGAGGATAAAATGTGAAAGTGCCAAAATACATGCGGAGGAAGATTTGTGAATAATTTAGAGTAAAGACGTAAAGAGTAAGATAACTGAATGTTCTTCAATCACTCAGGCGGAATTAAAACGACGCGGACTTGACTGTAGAATGGATTATTATGGTTCAATTATATGTGACGTCACTGAATTTAAGCCAACCCAACCCCTAAATATTCCCTTCGTACAGTTAGTAAATTTATCAAATAGGCCTATATTAGGAATCCGTATATTTTCATTGAATTTATAAAGTTTTATTTTTAAAGGGGTGGGATTTTAATTGTAATATATTATCAATATCAAGGCTTAGACCCTCTGGTCCGCTCCGACTTCAAGAGATTTGGTCTTTCCATCTAGCAAATGGTCTTTCTTGACTTAAAGATCCTTTGGGTTTGTAGTTTAAAATAATTTTAGAAGGTCTATCATCTGGCATTCTTAGTAGATATTCGTGTCTTTGTTTGTCAATTTTATACGTCAATTTAAAAATATTTAGTGGATCTCTTGTCTCAGAACTTCTTTTCTGGTCCATAAGAGTGTAGCCTGCCGTTGGCCTTAAAAATTTCAGCTCCGTTGCCTCTATTTGTTTTCTATCTGTATGAGTTAAAGTCCAATTTTCACTGTCATAGATAATAGAAGGAACGGCCATGACTTTATAAAATTTCAGTTGAGTATCCTGAGTTGTTTTATTCTTTAGAGTTCTTCTTATTGTTCCACACAATCTTAGAAATTTCTGTATTTTTTAATATTTATATCTTCTTTTTGGCAGTATGATGTAAACCCCAAATAATTGTAGTATTTCACTTGTTCAATGATACTATCATTTATTACAATTTTGCATCTGAGATGATTTTTTCTTCGAAATGCCATTGATTTTGTTTTTGCACATGAAATGTTTAAATTGTATTCCTTGCCTACTTTTTCTAATTGGTTTGCAGCTCTCTGGAGATTATCTTCTGATGAACTAAAAATAGCCTGGTCACCTGCGAATAAAATCGTGTTTAAAAATTTGTCATTTATTTTAAAATTTTCAATTAAGTCATCTTACCATATTTTAATAGCATGGTCAACATATGCACTAAACAAAGCCGGAGATAGCGGGCATCCCTGTCTTACACCTTGGTTAATTTCTTCAGAGATATTACTATCACTATTCCTCTGTCAATGCTGATGGTTGTTTTGGAGTAAAAAATTCTAATTACTTTTATAATGTGATTTGGATATCCACTCGTTTGCATAACGATCCATAATTTCTTTCGGCTCACCCTATCGACCGCTTTCCCATAATCAACAAATAATATAAAAGTAGGGGAGTTGTATTCTCTCCTTTTTTCAGCAAGTTGCTGCATTATAAATATGCCATCGGAGCATATAATATATCAAAATTGCAATCTTAATTGATTGCATTGAAGGGTGTTAACTATAGGGAGGGCATAATTTGTAAATATTCCCTCAGTAGAGTCAGTATGTTTAAAAATAGGAATTAGAAACAACAATGTAATTAGTTTCAAACTAAACTTCATCATCATCACCATCAACAATCACGGATTAAGCTCATGTGGCTTGTTCCGTTCTCATATATTCTCATTCAAAAAGTTGAATCCATCTCTTTTTCAGTCTACCAGTATTTCCTCTTGGTTTGTAATTAAGTGTAATTTGGAATCCGATCATCTTTCTAGATTATTTTATTTTACTTAAACGTTTACAGCTCATTTCTAATATCTTCACTTCTTTTATCGAACTAATCTTTTGGTATTAATTTTTTAACTGAAATAAAAATAGAGGCGTATAACTGTTAATAGTATAATTGAATAATTAATACAGCTGAGGAAATATGTTGTATCGATGTAAACATGTCACGTAAGCTGTAGGAACTATGGAATTACTGGTAGAATTACAGTGGGTTACTCAACCAAATGCTTCAGTTTTTCTTAGTTACCAAACTGTAGTATAAAAACAGCCGAGCGGTTAAGGTAGGAAGCCTTGGCGCAGAGCTACGGGACTTGCGCTGGTTCGAGTCTCCATGGGGGAAGAAATTCTCTCATGGTATTTCGGCCAGTATGGGACCGGTGCCCACCCAGCATCGTGAGGCAATTGGGTAGCTACAATAAGTAGCGGCTCCAGGTTGAGGAACCAGCTATAACGGCTGGGGGACTCGACATGCTAACCACATGTCACCCCTACACTGGCTGTTGATCATCTACCTCTGTGATTGACACATGTGGATGTGAAGGGTCAGCAGCCGGCTGGTAAAAGGGCAACCGCTGAAAAGTGGAAAGACCCTCAATCGGAAGTCGGTTTATTTACACTCAAAGAATTTTCTCATAGTTCTCTTCAAAGACGAGACAGCGAATGCCTAGATATTTTAACCGTTAATTCATCGCAGTACTTAACTCTGATTACACTGGGCAACAAAATATAAACTTTTTTCACAGAAAGAAAAATGTGTGATTCTGATAGTATATGTTCTCCTGAATTCAAATATGATATCAGTTTTTCTCCATCATACAAGGTTTCCGAGAGACAGGAATTTATAATTTCAAACATTTTAGTATTTTCTACATTCGTAACTACACAATATTCGAGCATTCGGACTCACCTAGAAAGTAAGAAATGACGATTTTCTGCTATAATTCGCCTGTGCAGCATCCCTCTTGATGGTCCAACAATAATCGACCAGCATATTAGGATTCCATTTGCCTTGATATCTCTTTTCCATAGCTGAAACCATTTGAGTTAGCTCATTTGGTTTTATTTTACTATGGACAAATGGACGAAAAAACGTTTGTTAGAAAAGTATTATTTAAATCCATTAATTGAAATTGAATTAAAAAACTATGGGTGATGGAGAAATTCGGAATACATATTTGAAAACACGATAAAAAATTGCATTAAGTACAACTGTTGGTACTCATGAGACAAAAATCATGTTGACCAGTGTTATGGTCAGCTTTGGTGACCATAACACGACTTCAAGTGTTGCATGCTGTCCTGAGTCCGCCTTTTGGACAGTCTTGTCAAATAATAATACGATCCCTGTACTAATAAAAAGATAATGAAAGAGTCAGTACGATATTATTTCTAATGTGATTAGACAGTCTGCACTGAATACACACTATTATGACTCTACTCTTGGAGAAGAATGAAAGGAGAAGAGGGGAGAGAGAGTCCAGGCATATGCCCTGTAAAAGTGCCACATCAACTTCTTGCCACTTATGAACTCCCCTAAGATTGAACGTGCGGAAGCGCATGGAGATGGGGACTTAACCTCAGGGGTGCCAAACTTCATATCCATAACTACTTCCAAATCCAACATGGCACGCATAACCATTCTGCCACATTATAAACTCTTGCATTACGCACTCAGCTATAGAGTTCCTAACTGTTATTCCTATCGGTTATGGAGGCCCATCTATTCTCATTTTATATTTATTCTTTCCTTAACACACTGCCCTTAAACATAGCTGAAAAATCGTCTTAATCCACACGAGTAAAAAAAGTTTTTAAAATGAGCATCCTGTCAAGCAGCAGCAAAATCCAACATGATTTTAATTACCGTAATAGCACGACGCCGATGATTATTTTATAGCTCTTTGATATAAAAATAATCTATAACATTGGTGGAAATGATTTTTTTTATCTAAAATGGTAAACTTCACTCAGTTTACGAACTAAATGATTAACTAATGAGCAAATGCGAAAGTTCATGGCTGCGCTGGCATTAGCTCTATCCTGGGCTAATGCTTCTCAATAATTCCTTATATAATTAATTCTTCAAATCATGGTTAATATAAATTTTTAATCTCATTCTTGACTTACCAACTTGGCATGAAGTAAACAAAAAACACAAACATATACCACTTCAAACGGAGTTAATAAAGATGCGTGTAAAACGGCTGTATGCAATAAAAATACCATTTCACAAAGTAGACTATAGAGAATTTATAAATTAATTAAAATGTATACTAAGAGGAAACTATAATGTTACAATAATGTTATTTCGGAAGTAAGTTAACTGTGGGTGAAAATAAAAATCTGGATTTCCACAGATAAAGACCGGGGTTCTGTCAAGATGTTTGTTGGAAATGTAATCGTGAGAGTAATTTCGTTAGACATAGACCTACCTAATAAATAACTCATAACTTTTGATATCCATCCATAGTAATTCTGCCCGAAGGTAGGTCTTTCACTGCAATCATAGCATTTTCATGTTATGCTTGCAGCTTTACTAGGGAATTGTAGGTGTGGTAGCTTCCCGTTGCTTTCCACACCGGTGAAGGATGATGATGGTGATGATGATAATGATAAGGATAAGGATGATGATGATGACCATTTGATTTCGGGGACCGTTTAGGCCTTAAAGTTTCACCCCACCCACAAAAACTGCGTGGGCCCGCTGCGTGACAAGACAGCACGCTACCTCGAGACCAGAGCGGTGGACACTTTTGATATAACTGTAAAAATTAACTAACGACGTATTGTCGAAAATTTTCAAAATTGAGCAAATCGTTACCTGGTACTTGTACCGTACTGGCTTCATATACATCTCTGACCGATTGTTTACATTTACAGGTACCTGAGATACGCCATTTACCACACGTGACGGGAATCTATACTACATTGTGAGCAAAGGGATATTTGTTCTCGCTCTAGTAATATAAATATCCTCAACTCGTGCCTAACTCAGGGTCGGGTCGACGAATAAGATGAGATGAAGTCCCTATATTTATAGAAGTATGTGAACTACACTGCTCAAAAAAATTAGGGGATATTGTAGAATAACCTATTAAGACTATGTTTTTTTTAATAGTATTAGATGCAATCACTTTCTATTACCCCAAGATAATGTAAATAAGAGTTTGAAGTTGTTACGTAACCTCGGTACCACACCAGAGGGCAGTGTCTGTACTGTTGATGTGAAAGGGTGGTGTGGGGGTGAATGTTTTGTTGCTGTTTTTAAATCCAGTCCAGTTTTCAGTTAGTGAATGACTTGCCTTAGGGACAGTGATGTCTCGACAATGTGATTTACCTGAACCAATGGCTTGGAGGGCAATAGGAAGGATGGAAGCTGGACAGACACAACAAGAGGTGGCACAAGCCATTGGGGTGTCTCAAAGCGTGATTTCCAGACTTTGGAATCATTTTCAAAGAACATACTGTTTACAGAAGAGCCGGACAAGGTCGACCAAGGGCAACAACAGCAAGGAATGACCGTTACCTCTTGTTAACAGCCCGTCGGAATAGACAGCAGAATGCAACTCAACTGCGAAATGCACTTCAAACAGCAACAGGACGCAGGGTGTCAACTCAAACTGTCCCTAATCGACTGCATGGAAGTGGTCTCTATGCCCGTAGGCCCATGGTGTGTACCAGGTTAACTCCACAACACCGTAGAGATCGCAGAAACTGGGCGGAGGAACATCGTGGGTGGAGGCGTGCTGAATGGAGATCAGTTCTTTTTTCTGATGAGTCGCGATTCAACGTAGAATATGATAGTTGGCGTGTATTCATCTGAAGAGAAAAAGGGACACGAAACAATCCAGCTTTTGTACGTGAAAGATCCCCATATGGTGGCGGTGGATTGATGGTGTGGGCAGGAGTCAGTAGTGGTGGACGTACGGACCTCTACGTTATCCAAGGTGGTACTTTGACTGCGGTAAGGTGTAGAGATGAGATTCTCCGACCTTTTGTCGTGCCTTATGCTGGTGCCATAGGTGATTCTATTCTTTTTATGGACGATAATGCACGACGCCACAGAGCTGGCTTGGAGGACGACATGCTGGAAGTGGAGGGTATCGAGCGTATGCAATGGCCAGCTTCCTCCCCGGACTTAAATCCGATTGAGCATGTGTGGAATGCATTAGGCAGGCGCATTGCAGGCAGATCAGCACCTCCCACAACTGTTCCAGAGCTGCACATTGCTCTTATGGAAGAGTGGCCACGTATCCCCCAAGAACTCATTGCTAACCTCATTGCATCAATGCCATACAGGTGTGAGGCAGTGCTGGCCGTTCGAGGAGACCATACACCATACTAAAGAAACATTTTCACTCATGTTAATGTTGCTTTGTTTGTTTGCCATATTCCTAATCAGGATCTCTTTGACATCTGGTGTGGTACAGAGGTTACGTAATGACTTCAAACTCTTGTTTCCATTTTTTTGAAGTAATAGAAAGTGATTGCATCTAATACTGTTCCTAAAAACATAGTCTTAATATATTTGAAGAGAAAAATTATACGCTCAGACCGGGACTTGAACCCGGGACCCTTGGTTCTCTAGACCAAGTGCTCTACCAACTGAGCTACCTGAGCAAGTACCGATCTAAACGCAAATCTTTCTCTATATACATTGTAATTCCCATCCACCAAATGCTGTGAAGCCATGCTTCTATCTTGCAAATGGCGGCTCCTTTATTAAGAAGACATATTTGGGAATTATACATTACAGCCAGTACGGCTTTTACCATGTTATTATTATTGATTTCGTACATCTCAATGATGGATAAATCATATTTGAAGAGAATATGATTTATCCATCATTGAGATGTACGAAATCAATAATAATAAAATAGTCTTAATAGGTTGTTCTACAATATCCCCTAATTTTTTTGAGCAGTGTATAAGGGTGCCGGTCGATAATCCCTGATGCATCGTCACATGGGTTTAAAGAAATGAAACGAAATGGATGAGACGAATATGGAGAAAGTGGAATGATATTTGTGGCAGGAGAAAACGGGAGAAACCCCGAGAAAAACCTATCCAAGCTCCGTTTTTTCCACCACAAAACCCACAAAGTGATCTAGGCTCGATCTCGGGACCCCTGCTGTTAGAGGCGAGAGTCTTACCACTTGAGCCACCTCGCTCTATTAATGAAGGTCTAAAATATAAGAATTTTATGACCATTAATTGTAACACGGGAAATTAGTATAAAAGAAACATCGATTTTAATTCATTGTTTTTTTACAGTGCAGCATTTTAACATATTTAAAATACTTACACGAGCAACAAAATCCTAAAAATATAAAATAGTAAGACGAATTATAAAAATACTGTAGAATTATCATGATTTTGAGCCATGCTAGCAACTTACTTCGGGTGTCATCCTATTCCTCAAAGAATTACTGAACAAAGATGGAAAAACTCCATTCCCTACAGGATGTAAGCTTAGAATCAAGAAAAGAAGACGATGAAGAAGAATGATTATGGTTTGGAGAATGTATATGCCAGGCTCGGGCTAAATCTTAATCGATAAGGCATTATATCGTAATTATGTTTATAAGCAAGGAGTACAATTATCATTACATGCAAGTGATATATTTTTGTTATATTATAATTGTAGTTACATGTATGAAAATTATAATTGCAAGTTATACTTTTAATTACATGTAATAATTAGACACGACAGTGTAATATTTGATGGTTAATTGTAAATTATAATTTCCGCAATAAAACATTCAAGATAAACAATTAATTTTTTTATATTATAAGTAGGCTAAACATCCAGTAGTCTTTACTTATTTTTTATATTACATACATTTACACATATTAAATGTTAATTTCATTCAATACTAGCTAATACCCGGCGTGCGCTGCTACTCCTAAATAAATGTTAATGTGTTTTTACCACCAGCCGTCCGTTGTTATGCTTGCCCGGGAATCTGCTTATCCCGATCTTCTTGGCATCAATGAAAGACAAAAATGGTTATTGTGAGTTATCCTTAAAAGATAAACTAATATGCTGTCGCGGACTTTCTGTAGAGTTTCTTTTTTTTTGAGATATTAAATTCCGTGTACAATAATTTTGTGTAGTTGTTATGGTTTAGGCAGCGTTAGCCATTTAAGCTTAGAAAAGCAACATTTTTTCACGTTTTTTCCACTATAGAAGGTGATTTTTAAGGGTGAAGGGCTTGAGCATTAAAACTCTCTTATAACTTATAGCCTTCCCACCTGAACATTTTGCAAGAAAGGCCCATGACAATCGGATGAATGGTAAGACAGCACATTCTTGCCCGGGAATCTACTTATCCCGATATCCTTGGCATTAATGAAAGAAAAAAATGGCTATTGTGTGTTATCTGTAAATGATAAACATATGCTGTCGCAGACATTTTTGTAGAGCTTTTGAGATTCTGTGTACAATAATTTTGTGTATTTGTTATGGTTTAGACAGCGTGAGCCATTTAAGGGTAAAAAGGGGACTTCTTCACGTTTTTCACTACAAAGGGTGTTTTTTAAGGGTGTAGGAGATGAGTATCTCAACTCTCTACAGCCTATGTTCATCCCGGAAATCTCCTGAATATATTGCAAAAAAACTCATCACAATCGGATCAACGGTATGGCCGCGCATGAAGTACGAATAAACAAACAAACAAACATTTTTATATATTAGATATCAAGTCCATACTTGTTATAGCGTTTACTCAATCTTTTAGTGGGAAATCCCCTGTCATTATGTCGATCAGAAGGTAAAACCACATCGTGCCATTGACTATGTATATCGCGTCTTTTCGTTCAAGTTCCCATGGGCCGTCAATATGTGTGTATGTAAACTTTTATCAGGTGATCATAATAAGTTATCTGTCATAGAATGTGTTGGGCAGGACATGTGGCACGAATGGAGAATTAAATAGAGGCATGGAAGCTCCTTGTAGGGAAAGCAAAGGAAAACTGTCCAGTAGGCAGGCGAAGAATGAGGTTGGAGAATGGTATTAACCATGATTTGAGGGTGGTGGATTATACGGGGATGATTGGAAAACTCTAGCTCGGGATAAGGATGTATAGAGAGATTATATCAGCGCGGACATGAATCACGGGTTCGATAGTGCCAGTGAGATAGTTTATTAATACACGAATGTTAAGAGAGAACTAAATGTATTAAATATATTAAATAGGATTGCATAACAGAGAAGAATGGATGGACCACATCAATAGATAGGATAAAAACAGAAACCCGAAACATATTCTTCATTACAGACCACTAGGACGAAGAAATTGTGCCGCCGCGTTAACCACGCTACTGCGCCACCATTTGTGGGGTTTAAAAACCACGCTGACTGCGACCATTAGTGCCGGATCGTGTTTTGTTCCTGTTGCTTCTATTAGCGTAGATCTGATTACCTCCAAGGTTATTAATCACAAAATTACTTGCCCCGGGCCCATAGGAGGCAAGGATTGATTCATCTTTCTTTCCTAGGCGTTTTAGCATAAATCCAAAATAGTTCTCAAAACAACAGAGTGGCTTAAAATAAGTGTTTTCACAATAATAATAAATCAATCAGGAAAACTAGACAGAAAAATAAAGGGAGCTGGAATGATCTCCTACCTGAGTGAGTTTCCGTATAGGATTATACCAAACAGCTACGTGCACATAAATCAGTTTGAACATTAACTTATAAAATGGATATTTAATGTAAACAAGTAGTCTGAAGTAAAAACATAACCAAGATAAACATTTGATCATTCAAAAAAATATAAAGTGAATAAATAAATGATAATACTTCTACAGGACAAAAAACCACATCATACCGCATACCACACTCATGCTAGAGTCCAAGCCAGGGTGGCTTCTTCCCTGGTCTTCAGGACCAACTTAAACTGCGCCGCTTCTCGGCTTCAGACGACCTTGCCCATTTAAAAGTCCGATCCCATCTCGGAATGGATAGATGATGAATAATGAATGATAACGTTCTCGCTGTGCATAACGTATTTGAAGGCTCCGAGGTAGAGGGGAGATGCGCCGTAGGAACAGCGCACCAGGAGAGGTAAAGAGGGAGAGTGGGGGTAGATGCAGAGAGAAAGGAATATTGGCATAGTTCATGAATCTCACAGTCTAGGGAGGATAACAACGCTGCAGTAATGAGCCGAAAAACGCACTTTCGGTTCAAAATGTAGCAAGACCCAGTAAAATATGTACAGATCAAGTCTAACATGAGATCGGAACAGACCTTAAGGCCTAATCCTTGATGCTGATGATTATGATAATGAACTTTATTCAGTATTTTTCAAATGAGATTGCCAGATAATTAAATTTATTTGAACTCTGGCCAAACTTTGTCTAGTGGTAACGCCATTGCCTCAGATGCAACTTAACCAAGATCGACCTCGATCGGGATATGTTTCTTTGGCGAGTTATTTCGGGAATGTTATTCATCTGTAAGACAAATATTATAAACTATTAAGGGTCAAAAAGCCCCGATCTCCATTTGGCCGAATAATAATGTCGTACTTACCATGTTTAGCATTAGTTTACGAATGATAAGTGGCGTGTCTTGTCTCAAATGATAGCGTTTTCTCTGACGTGGTCCCGCATTCAATTGATCATAGTTCTGGTCTACATTGACACCGTATGCGATAAAAAACGATCGTCTTCTAACATTCCATTTCTATGTAAGAAACTTGTGGTGTGACACGTAAACGAACCTTCAAAGGGACAAGTTAAAAACTAAGGAAAACAGAAATAAACATTTTCGTAAGTAATGCCACGAGTTATTTCCAATTTATCCAGAGAATTTGGAAATCAAGAGTGGCACTTATTAGGAGTATTTAACGAATAATATGAAGGTATTTACTCACAAATCATTATTTAACTATAGTTATTTTAAAATATTTACATGTTTAATGTAAACGGTGTTGTTTGACAACAAATGAGAAACGATTGGTACGCTTAATTTGCTTCTTTTGTTCATCACTCCAACCAGATCATATTATTTATTGCCAAAGGATCGAATATTGTAAGAATGCACCCTAGTGGAGACATTTATAACTAACATTATAGTATTAATTAGTTTCTGATGACCTATGATGTAAATATGTCAATTATATTTTTCTGCAACGTCATTACCTGGTAAATAATTCGTTTAAGAAAGTGCAAACAGTGGTTCCTTTTTTTGGTGGTATAATCAATTGCTACAAATGTTTTTATATTATCTCCCGCATGTGCTATCTGCTGACATTCATGCATATATATATATAATATATATTTAATAGATATTATAATATACGCACACAATCTGGTAGCCCGTATTTCTTGGAGATTCAGGTCAAGGCATACTAATGATATGATCTATTCAGAATGTTAAAAGGAAGGCGGCTTTCCTTTAATATGATATACTTCAGTTGATAAATTCGAGGTGAAACACGACTGTGTTTGGTTGTAAATAAAAAAATCACTGAAATATGATTGGTCATTGACTCACATTTGGGGCATGAGTTAAATAGTCAATACATATCATTCACTTACATTGCAAAAAACGATAATGTTACATTTACTTTTAATACATCATCCGTTAGTGGATTACACATTAATGCTATTCTGTAACATTGAATAACTTCAAATGCAATATTCTCATCCCTGGTCTGTACCATTTTACGGCAAGGAAAAAGAAAATGGAAGAAGATAAAGAGGTAGTAAGAGAAGACTGTGGAGAATATAGTTATTTTACTTGGTGAATGCGACCGCTATATGACCAACTGGTTAACAAGTTGGATCTCGACTTCATTACAGCGTAGTTAAGGGTAGATGTGCAATATAGGGAATATTCCTCTTTAATATTATCAAGTATACCACATACATTTAATGAAGAGATTTCATCTCAACTTGTAAGAGCAATAAACCATATTTTACCTAAAGTCCAGTAGAAAGTTAAATGCGAGGATACTAATCACTCTAATGACTTGAATTCCATCCGAGGCAGCAGAGTTACAGAAAATTTTTCTTCAACCTTCCCGTTCCAGTGACCCTAGGGCCCAATGAACCCTCGTGTCTGAATTCACCCTAGATCTTCTCCGAGGCCTAATGGAACAGGCAACTGGTACTGATTATGCCACCCTCAAGTCCTCATAGAGAGATGTTGGTTCTTTGTCTGTAAGTAGTTCCTTGCGTTATAACTTTACTAGCTAAGTGGGAGGTTAACTATTCGAATTGGCAACGCATCCTATCAGATGCCTTGTTTTTAATAATTTCATATTTTTAATGCAACGAACGACTAGAAATTACTTTAATTTGTATTGAATTACACAATGCATAATAACTTACAGTTACATATAACTTTGTTTTCACTGCGAGGTCCAACGCATTTAAATAATGGCAGGAGAAATTAGTGTTTCTCAAATTTAAGGGTTAAAATAATTACTTACTTACTTAGTCACAGGCACTATTGAACCCGTAGGTTCATAGTCGCGCAACATAAGCTCTCCATACATCCCTATGTTGAACTAATGTTTTCCAATCATTCCCTGTATAATCTACTTCCTTCAAATCATACTTCATGTTATTCTCCTACCCCATCCTTGGTTACCAACTGGACTTTCTCCCTCTCGTTTTCCTACAAGCCTCCATGTACGCCTTTCATTTCCAATTCGTGACAAAAGTCCTGCCTATTGCAGTCTACGAGACTTAACTGTTCTTATTATATCTGCATTCCTATAAAGACCATGTAGTTCACTGTTATAAAGCCTTCTCCATTCACCTGTCTCATCTCTCTTTGGTCCAAAAATTTTCCTAAAAACTTAATTCTCAAAAACTCGTAATCTCCTTTCCTCCTTAAAGCAAGAGTCCATGTTTGGCATCCATATAATATAACTGGTAAAATAAGGGTTAAAATAATTACCTGAATGAACTATATTTATAATTATTTTAACCCTATGACTACTATTAATTTAAAATATAAAGTTAGAAAGAATAGGAAGATGAAATTATATAAGATAATGACTAACAAAAAATGCTTATGTACGGTTGTGAAAACTAAGAACTTAATATAAGTGACAAACGAAAAATAGAAACACCCGAGTGAAATTCTTAAGATAAACAGCAGGGTATACATTAAGGGATGAATAAAAAGGAAGGAATCAATCATAAAATGACTTAGAACATTTAATATTGGACAAAGGATTGTAAATAGAAACAAGTATTCGTACGCATATGCACATTTACAACGGATGTAACCGACCACGCCTAAAACACCATCATAGGGGTAGATGAAATGAAATGAATGAGATGAGTGTAGAGAAATGGTGGAATGACATTTGTGACAGGGAAAATGAAAAAAAAAATACATGGAGGGACAGGCTTAGAAGACCCTTGGCCCAACAGCCTGCTGCTGGCCTCACATCTACATGTGAGAATCACATAGGAAGACGATTATCCAGCTAGTGTAGGGGTGACATGTGATCAGCATATCGAGTCCCAACCGTTATAGCTGGTTTTCTCAACATGGAGTGGCTATTTATTGTAGCTACCTAAATGTCTCACGATGCTGGGTGGGCACTGATCTCGCCGAAACTCCATGAGAAAATTCATATAGCTCTGCGCCAAGGCATCTTGCTTAGCCACTCGACTACGGCGTGGGACGAAAATGAGAGAAACCCCAAGAAAAAAACGTACTCAGACTCCATTCAGTCTATCACTAAACCTAAATGGAGTAACCGAGACGCGAAGTGGAGATCCAAGCGGTGACAGCCGAGCGTCTAACTGCTTGTGCCACGGAGCTGCCTCTAGAATACTATTACACTGTATATAAATAAGTAAATTGTTCAGCAGTCTATGTTTTGTCCTAATTATTATAGAAAAAATAATATAGTATTTACAAAATAAAAATATATTAGTAAGTGCTCAGGCTACATCTCTAAAAAATCGATTAATATTATTTTGTTCCATGTTCTTTAAGTATTACCTAATATGAGATCACATTTCCATTGACTTTTTTTAGTCTATAATTTAATAATAGTTTCGTATTAGCTAACATTAGATCACATTTCCATTGACTTTTGTTTAGTCTATAATTTAATAATAGTCGGCCGCGGGAGACTAGTGGTTATGCTCCTTGCTTCTGTTCCCGAGAGTCCCGGGTTCAAACCCGACCGTGGTCGATTGATTTTTTTAGGACGGAAAAATTCAAGGATCAAGTCCTCCGGAAGGGACTTTAAGCCGTGGGTCCCGAGTCTGAAGATTTTCAGGCTCGTAAAAAATCCTTAAGCCTGAATGAAAAGGCCTCTAAGCAAAATTTACCGAATTTTCCCGTCCTAGTACTACCTTGGTTTCCTAGATGTCAGTATGAGGCGGAACACTGACCACGGACCACTCAAAATTACATCTATACGAAAACAAGTGTAACTAAATTAGCATGGTTCAAATTCTTCCCTGTAGGGGGAGAGCGCCTAAATCTCTGTAAAGGTAAAAACATAGGCTTAAAATACAATACAAAAATTTAATAATATTTTTAAATTATGTCACTTTTGTACGATTTTAATATTCGCTCATTGAGTGGAAGAGAAGGCCTTATGATCTTAACTCTGCCAGCTTAAATTAAGTATTATTATTATTATTATTATTATTATTATTATCATCATATTTATAATAAGTAGTCTAGGCACAGCAAGTTCAATTCTCAGGGTAACAGATTTTTTATTGTCACTCACTCCCTACCCATCTCTTAATCATATCCCTTTAGAGAGCGAAGCAGTAGCGGATATGAAACAAAATGTTCATCGGATTATAATAATTTATTAGTAGCATTTTATATAACAATGATATTTGCATTGGTTCGAGTCTCCATGGAGAAAGAAATCTTTAACAATTATAGTAATTGACGCCACAATTCACAGAAAATTTGCTCAGAAGCTTGTTGTTTCAGGCTTCAAGTTATTTTATACGTGCAGAAAATGTACGATATAGGACACAATTATTATTTATTTCCTTCAAAAAATGCAATCAGGCTATTGTGCCATAAAAACCCATCGAATCTCTCATGATTTGAACCCACACATTTTAGATCAAGATACCAGCATTGTAACCATTTGTCTATCGTGACTGTCTTCCAAATAATCTAAATATCAGAAGAAATTGCAAAATGTGTTTATTTATATATTTCTAGAACGCCCGGGAGGCTAAAATTCCTGCTGAATTTATTTTGACAAAAGGAATAATTTTGTTCTGTATTTTAGAATAGTCTACATAACAGTAAGTTACATGATTTTTATAGGAAAATCACATATAATAGACTGGGATGACAGGATATGTGGCACTAATGGGGAATGAAAGAGGGGCATGGAAATTCCTTGTATGAAAACCAGAAGGGAAAGCTGCCAGTAGGATGAGGTGGGAGAATTACATTAACCATGATTAGAGGGACATAAATTATACAGGAGACGATTGGAAAACATTAGCTCAGAATAGGAATTTATGGATAGTTTACATTCACATGAACATGAACCTATGGGTTCGATAGTGCCAGTGGGTTAGTTTGATAGTTTTTATAACTTCATTAGTTAACTAAAACAATTAAAATTACAATTATTTATTAAATTACGTTAACAATTAAATATATTTTTGTTGCAATCGTCATCTGCATTCATGGATTAGGTCTGTTGACCCGTTCCGACTTCAGCCCATCTCTTTCTAGGTCTGCCCACATCTCGGGTGCCTTTAGGTTTGTATTTTGTTATTTGTTTTGGTATCTATCTTCATTCATTCTGTCTATGTGTTGCTTCCATTTTTGTCTATATGTATCTATTTTATCAGTTATTGCAAATATTTCAAGTTCCTGTCTTATTTCTGTGTTCTTGATTCTGTCTTCCTTAGTGCACCCTTTAACAGATCTCAAAAATTTCATTTCTGCCGCCGTTACCCTACTTAGATCTTGTTTTTTATGTATCCAGGCTTCTGATCCATAGAGCAGTACCGGTACTGCCAATGTTTTATAAAATTTCAATTGGGTCTCTCTTGTTGATTTGTTATTTAGTGATCGTTTTAACGTACCACATATTCCCTGGAATTTTGCTAGTTTATTAGTTATATCATTATCATAATTAAATGAAATGTCACATCCTAGATAATTGAGATGGTTCACCTGTTCTATGATTTTGTTTCCTATTACTATTTTGGATCTGATTTGATTTTTCCCTTGGAATGCCATTACCTTAGTTTTTTCTATGGATGTTATGAGATTATATTGTTCACATGTATTATGTAATTTAAAAATATTCCTTTGAAGCTCGTCTTTCGTATTTGCTATTATTACCTGGTCATCAGCATATAATAATGTTTTCAAGTAGTGTGTTTTATCTAATTTTATTCCTTTATTTGTTTCTTCTATAATATGCATAATAATGATTTAAACTTAAATATATCGCTATTCAACTAAGAAGTATGAAAAAATCTATATCACTCGGTGCCAGGGTATATCTACATTAATGCGAGGTTTTTATATATCACTGAGTACTCAACTTGGAGGAGATTTACGTCGCATTTCAATAAATAACATTCCACGTTATTAATTTCGCCTATATGTTTAACAACTTTAGTAACTGAAGTTTGTTAAAATTCTATTGTATATATCTAAAAATAAAAATAAATCAGATATGGTTTGAATTTAGTGGATGGACATGTTCATGCTGGAACTTAGAAATTAATTTTCTACTTAAACTGCGGAACTGAGTTTATAAGGAAAGATTTTATCTGGCGGTGTTCTTAATAAAGTAGTGCAATTCATGAGTCGTGTGACCGGAATGGCTTCTGGCTACACCGAAAAGTTCTGTCACGTACGCCAACTACCAGTTTTAACTTATATAAAAAAAGTAAAATAGCATTTTGTATTTAAATTGCTGATCCAAATTATAAATCAAACATGAAGTTTTACATAACATGGTCCTTGCTAAATTCCAGCTATATAATTACAGTATATTATTCTTAATTCTTCGTCACGCTTTCAATACAGATTTCGAGCTTAGCGAAGTATGTTTTACCGCATCCGATAATCTCAGTCTAGAAAAGGTAAAATAATAATTGAAGACTTATGAAGTGTATATTTTTTTACGTTTCTTCAACATATAAGATGCGCGTGAAGCAATGGACAGCGGCCACATGACAATATTTACACTCTTGGACTTCAGTAAAGCTTTCGACACTGTTGACACTGACATATTAATAGCAAAATTACGCACTCTGAATCTGTCGGACAATGCTGTTAACTGGCTTGGATCCTATCTTCATGATCGCCAGCAATGTGTATCCAATGCAGAACTTCCCTCATCCTGGCTTTCACTGAAGGGTGGCGTCCAACAAGGTTCAGTGTTAGGACCACTTCTGTTCTCTATCTATATTAACGATATATCCACTAGACGTACCTATTGTCGACATCACCTCTACGCTGACGATTTGCAAATTTACATTCACTCCCATCCTAACGATGTACATGACACACTAGACAAATTAAATAGTGACCTAGACTCAATTTCCCAATGGTTGAAGAAACATGGACTTAATCTAAATGCTGACAAGATACAGTGCATAATTATAGGATATCGGCGAATCCAAAGCATTATAAATTACGAAAATATCCCTACCATTCTCCTAAATGACAAAAACATCCCCTACAGCTCGGTAGTAAAAAATCTTGGTATCTACATGGACCAACACCTAGACTGGAAAATCCAGGTGAATAATACCTGCAAGAAAGAGTTCTCAGTTCTTCACTCCCTAAATAGTTTTAAAAACTTCCTTCCTGCAAAATTCAAACAAATACTAGTACAGACTCTTATAATGCCACACTTCGACTACTGCGACATATTACTGACTAATCTGACAACTGATCTATCTGACAGACTACAGCGTGCTCATAATGTGTGCATTCGATTTATATTCAATCTCCGTCGTTAATACCACGTATCTTCTTCATTTCAGGCCTTATCATGGTTACGCCTAAATGACAGAAGAACTTTACATTCACATACCTTACTATTACAAATTCTGCACACATATTTACCAACTTATTTAACAACACGTTTTCAAAATTTATCGGGTCATCACAATTTAGGAACAAGATCACAAGACTCTTCTTTACTTTTGATACCTCAACACAGGACCTGACTATACTCTGAATCTTACACAATATCTATGACTAGAGCATGGAACTCACTTCCCAGTCATGTCAGGGACTGTCAATCGCTATCATTATTTAAATCCAAATTAACTGATATCTTAAGTTCAACACAATGGAAACATTAACTGCATAACAACTATATAGAGCATTTCATGAATACTTATCTAGGAAGCTACTTACTTTATTTTATATCATTTTTATTTTATTATATTCTATATTTTTGTTAGTATTAGCTAGTATTAGATCACATCATCATTGTATTTTGTTTAGTCTGTATTTTATTAATATATTAAAATTGTAAGATGTGTGTAATTTTTGTATAATTTTACTATTCACTGGTTGAGTGGAAGAGAAGGCCTAATGGCCTTAACTCTGCCAGCTAAAATAAAGCATTATTATTATTATTATTATTATTATTATTATTATTATTATTATTATTATTATATTTCTTCTGATGATCATCAAGTAACGACCTTTTTTTTATTTACCACGGTTGAATATATCAAAATTGTTTGTATAGTATATTGCAATACGAATGCGGTAAACACTTGATACGGATCGAGGAAAAGTTTAAAAAACGAGGCGCTTGCGCCAAGTTTTTTTTAAATTTACGAGATTCCGTTGTGTGTTTACCACATGAGTATTGCATACTATTTTTTGCACTATGTGTATTTATTTTAGTAATTAAGATATTAGCTAAAATATTAATAAATATAATTGAAGATAAATGTGAGATTTCAGAAGGTGAATCGGTCATACGTGTTGCTATGGAGAAATAATAAGTATTATTGGTCATGTTGCCATTTTATATTTGTTAAAACTGTAAAACCAATTTGATTTGGGATTTATTTTTGATTATGGAGGAAGTTTTAGACGATGTGTGCAGTGATGATGAAGTAGAAGTGGCGTACAAAGCTGGATGTGATGAATTAATACCGAAATTAATACACTACCACTATCAGTATCAATATTTCAAAATAAATGTTTTTACTTACCGCACTAGAGCTTTTGGTCATTTTTAAAGTACTGAGATTTATTTTGTTTTCATAGCAACCAAGATTGTATGCGATAATGTAAAATTATGATGCACATCAACAATAACAGTAAGCTAAGTATAAAATATTAGTTACATAGTGCAAACAATTAACAAAACTGTAAATGCCATTTGTCAGGGAGGGTTTCAGTTTAGTTTACTAGTCAGAGTAACGTACTGGCATTACTGAATCCGTAGGTACATGGCCACGCGGACATAATCTCTCCATACATTCTTATCCTAGCTAATATTTTCCAATCATCCCCTGTATAATTTACCTCTCTCTAATCATGATTATCTAGAAAATAATATACTCTAAATATGTTAAAAAGTACAATAGATAATAATTAAAGCCCGGGTTCGAATACCGGTCGGGACAGGCTCCTGGGTGAGGTTTGTTTCGGGGTTTTTCCTCACATGTAGGACAAATGTCAGGAAGCGTAGGGCCCAAAAGTCCCCGAATGTCATCCGGCCATCATCATCCTTATCATCATCATCCTTCACCGGTGTGAAAAGCAACATTTCCCTAGTAAAGCTGCAAAGTATAGCATGAAAATGCTATGATTGCTATGAAAGACCTGCCATCTGGCAGAATTACTAAGGATGGATGGAAACAATCTAGGCTCATAATATGACTTAATTAGTAAATATACGATATGTGACACAGGTATATTTCTCTTCCAAAAAAATCCATTATCAGTATTTTTTTCATTGAAAAAACTAATGATCCGGCTGGGTTTGAACCTGTGAACTTCGAAAACAGATGGAGCGTAGTAATCATTATTCCACCTGGACCGACTCAAAATAATATGTACTAGGAGATGGGCCGCATTTAAAATTAAATCTTATTTCAAATAAAGGAAATATCTTTCGTGCAGTTAGAAAAGAGGACACTTTTTCAATACTAAATTTACAATGACTCATAAAAAAAGAAATTAATAACTATTGGTTATATAGCTTTTTGATTTGTAAATTAATGGAAATAAAAAATTGGTTAATTCAGAGGAGAAATAAATAAACAAGAATTAATTAAACAAGGTAAATAATATAATTATTTTTATATTTTTTCATCGATTAATCTGAAGGTCCACAAATATAATAAATAAATACATTTTAGTCAACTAGACGCAAAAATTAAATTCTAGTAGTGAAAGAGGAAAATTAGAACACAACTGAATGCAATGTTCTCTTCATCCATGAGTTACTGAATCTAATATTTTTGGACGATGTAACTGTATATTGTACTTACCAATCTTGTTGTCATAGCTCGAAAATCGACATTCCAACTGGTAACCTCTTGCTATGTACACAAAATATATATATATATATATATATATATATATTGATATGGAAAATAAACTGTCAAGTGCGGTAAATCAAATTATTACGAATTTCAACTGTCCCTCTCTCATAGTAATAATTTATATTAAATATTCTAATTTATTTATTACTATATTTAATTAATATTAATACCCACCATCCAAAACATGGTATGCAAATCACGTGTTTGAAGTCTATTAAGATAATATTAGCTTCGTCAGGTTTTTTTTTTTGAGAATTATGAAATAATGAATTTATTTTATGCTGCTGTCATGAAAATGTTTTTGATAAATGTTTACAGATCTTTACCGATCCTATATATTGAACAATGAAAAAATTCCATGATCAAAAAATATATATACAGCGCTCTAGCGGCTGCATATAGTAATTAGTTAAAGTAAGGTCGAGTTCGTTAAACAGATAAATCGGACCATAAGGTGTAGGAGTCCAACTGAAATTAAAATTTAAAAAATAGCTCTAGGGAATCTAATTTTCAAAGTTTCAAAACGAAACTCAGAATACATTAATAAAATAAAAGAAGGAAGACATTCACAAAAAATCAACGAATTCTCATCATTATAAGTTGAGTATACCTAAAACCGTAAATTAAAAATTGGCTCTAGCAACTGTCAAATTTGGTTCTTCGGAATGTATACCATATAATTTAACTACCTCTTAAAATATAATACATATTATAAAATGTATATATATATATATATATATATATATATATATATATATATATCAGTCCACCGCTGTGGTCTCGTGCTGCCTTATCACGCAGCGGGCCCGGGTTCGATTCCCGGTCGAGACAGGCTCCTGGGTATGGTTTTTTCGGGATTTTTCCTCACCTGTAAGACAAATGTCGGAAGCTTAGGGCCTAACGGTCCACGAAAATCATCCGGCCATCATCACCATCCTTATCATTATCATAATCATCCTTTACCGGTGTGGAAAGCAACGGGAAGCTACCACACGTATAATTTCCTAGTAAAGCTGCAAAGCATGGCATGAAAATGCTATGATTGAAGTGAAAGACCTGCCCTCGGGCAGAATTACTATGGATGGAGATATATTTATATACACGTGGTACAGTCATTAAGTTTTGAGATTGAGAGCATAATGGCGCTGTGGTGCACTATAACGCATAGATGGTGCCGTGATATGGTACTTTATCAGTCTCTCCTCCCAGCAAGGGACAGTTGAGCACATGTACTGCAAGCAGAACTACGGTCTTTGTTGTAACGGTGATTTGAATGCGCACGTCGGAACTCGAGATGTCACAGTTTCAGCAACGGGCAAACATCAAGTTCTGTCCGAAATTAGGCAAAACAGCTGCCGAAACGTTTCAAATGATGCAGCTAGTTTACGGTGAGGACGCATTCAGTCGTTGTTTTGTGTTTAGGTGGACCGACGGTTTTTGCAAGAACGAGAAGTTTGAAAGACGATGCGCGTACTGGTCGGCCACAGACAATTCGAACTGAACGCAAGATCGAAGAAGTTGTAACGTTGGTGCGTGCTAACCGCTCCCAATCAATAGACGATTTCATAGCAGCAATAGGAGTCAGCCATGGTACTTGCTACAAAATTCTGTCTGATGACCTGAACATGTCTCGAGTTATCCAGCACAGTGTGTCACAAATCCTGTCGCAAGACCAACGTGATAATCGCATGACGATTTGTGGTGACCTCATCTGACGATGATCCGACGTTTCTCAACCGGATAATAACTGGAGACGAGATATGGTGTTTCCTTTACGATCCACAACTGAAACGACAATCCGCCACCTGTAAAATGCCATTATCACCACGACAGAAAAAACCGCGACAAGACAGGTCAAAAGGCAATGTGATGCTTAAACTGGTTTTTGATTCAAATGGAATTGTTCGCATGGAATTCTTCATCCCGGAAGGTGTAACTATAAACAAAACCCGCTACAAAGAGATCCTTGGCCGTTTACGCGATTCAATTCGCCGTAAGCGACCTGAGATTTGGCGTACAAAGAATTGACAGTTGCTACACAACAACGCCCCCGCACATTGTTCTGTCCTTGTCCAAGAGGAACTTGCAAGGCAACAGGTGACAGTTTTACCAGATCTCTGTAATCACCTCATCTCGCACCATACGATTTTTTCTCTTTCATCGCATGAAAGCAATCCTACGTGGGCGTAAATTTCATTCTTCCGAAGAGGTCATCACTGCCACAAGAGACGCCATACGGGGCCTTCCTGCCAACATCTTTCAGCGGTGCTTCCAACAGCTGTACCGCTGTACCACCTTAGACAAACGTTCATAATGGCCAACGGCGACTATTTTGAGGGAAGATGTGGTTCTGTTTAAGTGTACGCCGAGTTATCGGCATCTTTTGAGACATCCAGATTCTTGTGGATACCTATCCTCCAGGCGTAAAGTCTCAGAACTTAATGACTGTACTAGTATATATATATATATATATATATACACCGGTATATTAGTTTAATTTATTTAATGTTTTAATAAAGTAATGAAACAATTAATTGATATTAAATTGGTATCAAATTATACAACAATATGTAAGTAGATAATAAATTTTCTCAGTCTATCACTTTTAAATAAGCTAGATCAGAAATTGAGTTTCTCCAATTTAACAAAAGAAATATACTTTCCGTAAAATAGCAAAATGCTCTCATATATTTGACTTGCTGAGGAATTAGCTTAGTTTACTCAGTTTCTGTGTGACTTCTCTACAATTATAATTATAGTTGAGGACGACTGTGCTATGTAAGGTACAAATTTTAAAAATTGAAGTAATTTTAATATCAACGGTGTCTTTTTCTTTCCTTCTTTTCTTTTACACTGTTTTCCTTCTTGTTTTACCTTTTTGTTAACTTTCTGTTATTCTTATATATATATATATATATATATATATATATATGAATCGAAAGTGCTATTTCGGTTCGTTACATCAGTGCTGTTATCCTCCCTAGATAGTGAGATTCGTGAACTATGCCAATTTCCTCTCTCTTTCTATCTACTCCCACTCTCCTTTCTACCCCTCCCTTTGCTCTGTTTGTAGTGCGCAACTTCCCCTTCTACATCGGAACGCTCAAATAGGTACACACATTGTGAACACTATCATTCGATCACAGATTTTCGTGGCAACACTGGTCTGTCGTCTGGAGGACGCGAGCTGCGTATTTTGGGTTTTGGTCCGGCAAGCCAGGGTACAGCACTCTAGGCAGGACTAAAAGTATGTATGAGAGGTTGATTGTGTAAATTATGTTATTTCTGGTATTATTTATAGTTTGTGCTTTACCATTCGAATGATCAAGTTATGTATTTCTTTAATTTCACTTTTCAAACTTCAGACGTGCAATTTAACATTAAATATCATTTTAAGTAAATATCAATGTTTGATTATTGTATGTTAGCTACGCTATAGCTGTCTTGAATAATTCCTGTACCTAAGCTTGCTCAAAAGTTATATGAGCTCCTTTTTCCCGTCTAGCTTTCATGGTTGATAATAGTACATTCAGGTTACCTAAGCATCATAAATTACTATAGTGTGTTTTAAGAATTATTATTGATTAATGTTTGTGAATTTGGATAGGAAGGATGAATCAATCTTTGCCTCTCATGGGCCCGGGTAAAGGACTATGAATAGTACTGTTAGTTATGAACTCCATGCTAATATATATATATATATATATATATATATATATATATATATATACACACACACAAGGTAGTAGATCGAAACACGGCAGCGCAAGTTGGTTGCAGTTCGCATGGTTTCATAATTTTGGTAACCAGGCGGTGAGGAGGTAGCATCGCGGCGCATAGACACAAGGACAGGACACACACCCAGATCGAAGGTGGAGATCAAACGTCCCCTACCCGGGTCGCCGGAGTGGAAGGTAGGGACTCTACCGACTACGCCACGGCGACGGACTAATATTCAAACATGTTTATTAAAAGTGTAGAGTCTCTATTCTATGAAGACACATTTCCCACAATTACATCGCAATATATTATTGTAAGATTTCGGCAACAGTATTCTATCTAATTATTCCATAATCTAACGAAAATTATGTTTAAAATGTATAAAATGATTTTTAGTAAGTTTTAGTTTGACGTATCCATACCATTACGTAATAAGAAGTTCGTTATCTAGGAACAAGAGGGAGGCGTGTTTTACTTAAAAAAAGTGTATCTTATAATTTAATTGTGCTTATTTTTTATAAACGTGATGATTCGCTGGAAATAATGAATTAATTACAAAGCTATATAAAAAGTACATAAGCCGAATACGCTATAATTTAAATTGAAATTTGAATAATTCATTACAACTTGATTCGCGGTAATATGTAATGTTCATGAAACAAATTAACAATATGATCACTTTTATATTACAAAACCTAATGTAAAAAAGTGAAAGCATTTAGATCGTGCTGGATATTAATTTTATATATAGCTATATTTAATTTGTCGTCGGGTAAAAATTAATTAGAGTGAGAATAAAAAACAATTAAAATAATTTTAATCGATTATCATTTATTATCAAAAGAAAAATAAGTGCAAAATGGCATTTATCTGTAATAGAATTTTGAAGAAATATAAAACATTACCTAAGATCTCAGTCGTCCTCAATAATCAGCAGTGTAGTTTTGTAAGAGGCCTTTTGAAAACTTAAATTTCATCTTCTGCTTTCAGTTTGGAACAGAATCAGCAGTGCATTTTTGTAGGACACCTTTCAAAAACTTAAATTTCATCTTCAGCTCTCAGTTTGATACAACTGCTGATTGTTGAAGACGACTGAGATCTCAAGTACCATTCTATATTTCTTAAAATTTTAACACAGTGACCTCAACGGAGTTTCGTAACGTATTTTAAAAAATCTTGATTAGCTGTAGTGAAATATAAACTTTTCTAAATCACATTAAATATCTCTTCATGGAGCAGTAAGTGAACTTCAATGGAAATGAAATAATTTTAAAAATATTCTTGAAATTTTTGAGTTTATACAGAATATCTCTAACTTTCAGGAAGAAAATTGTACATATGGTATATGACAAAGCTATAAAATGGCCGGAAATCCATATTCCAATCGCAACGAGATAATGTGTGAAGAATGTTTCTGTAATGTACTTTCGTTTTCAAAGCAAACAACTGTCTGATGTACATTAAATCGTTGATGTATGAAACTCCTGTAGACAGTGATGGTGAACTACTTAAAGGTTATACTGCCGACATCACGGATTTCTGAGAGAGTGCGGCAAAAAGTTATTCGCCGTTGGCATTCATGTATTGAGACTGCTCATTGCCACTTTAAACACTTACTCAGCTGTTAAATTCTTGACGTCGTTGCTATGAGGTGTAAGTTGTTCATATGTAATAATAATAATAATAATAATAATAATAATCATCATCATAATAATAATAAAATAAATATATTCAACTCGTGTTCAACTCAGGGTTCGGTCAAGGGACGATACGATGTCCCTTACATTTATACTGATTTTAAGATGTCATTCGATACTGCGGGCCGAAGTGCACTGTGGGAAAAAATTAAATCGGAAAGGTTTGTCACATAAAATTATACATGCCTTTATGTCAATTTATTCCGATTGAGGGTCTTTCCACTTTTCAGCGGTTGCCCTTTTACCAGCCGGCTGCTGGCCCTTCACATCCACATGTGTCCATCACAGAGGTAGATGATCAACAGCCAGTGTAGGGGTGACATGTGGTTAGCACGTCGAGTCCCCCAGCCGTTATAGCTGGTTCCTCAACCTGGAGCCGCTACTTATTGTAGCTACCCAATTGCCTCACGATGCTGGGTGGGCACCGGTCCCATACTGGCCGAAATACCATGAGAAAATTTCTTCCCCCATGGAGACTCGAACCAGCGCAAGTCCCGTAGCTCTGCGCCAAGGCTTCCTACCTTAACCGCTCGGCTACGGCGCGGGACTATGTCAATTTATAAATATGTTAAATGTTGCATAAAAGTAGACCAAGGGCACATCACAGAGCAGTGAAGCAAATCGGGGAGTGAGACAAGGCTGCATTTTGTCGCCAATGCTATTTAATCTATTCGTTGATTATATAGCAGCCATAATGCTAGAAGAAGACATTGAGGTTCCGGAGATAAAAAATGTTAAAGTCTTAGTCCTGTTATATGTAGATGATTTAATTATCTGTTCCAAGACATTCAAGGAATTGCAAAGAGGTCTTGACCAACTGGAAATATACTGTAGGAATTGGGGATTGACTGTAAATATTAGTAAGACAAAAACAATGACGTTAAAAAATGGGACGTTGAAAATGAACGGAAAGAGGAAGAAACATATTGATATAGCATTATTCAAAGAAGGGACAACTTAATAGTATTCTCAGTATTCTGGGTAGAGTGCCCGATATTCCAGTTAGTACGTTAGAAAAATTGTATGGAGCGATGGTGAGGTCAGTAATGCACTATGGTAGTGCGATTTGGGGTTTTCAAAGAACGGAAATACTAAATAAGGTAAATACGCATTTTCTAAAATATATTACAGGACCTGGTAATGCCGCTTCTAACTGTGGAATTTTATATGAATTTGGGTCATTTCAGGACGACATAAAACTGCAAAATTTGTGTACTCAAGTACTCGTTGCGGCTAATCCAAGGTGAACAAACAATGCTCAGAGCAAATTGTTACGATCACCAAAATTAGGAACGCAAATGGGAAATTCTGAGCAGACGAGGTTAGGAGAGAACTCCAAAAGATTGGGATGGGTTGGATATGTGAAAAAGGGACTGAAAACGCAAGAATGTGTGGAGAAAAATAAGGAGGAGTTACTTAGATATAAACCGACAAAATATTTTGGCCGAATGTGTGGGAAAACGATAACTGTTTTACACTGAATATTTATAGGTAGGCTACATACAAAATTATGAATATAGTTGTTAATATTTTTATCGCGTGAAATTTAAGATACCAGTTAATTAGGATTTAAATAATGATAGTGTTTGAGAGTCCCTGACACGACTGGCAAGTGATTTCGTGTCCGAGTCATAGATATTGTCTAAGATTCAGAGTACAGACATGCCCTGTGTTGTGGTATAGACAGTAAAGAAATATCTTGTGACCTTTTTCCTAAATTGTGATGAGCCGATAAATTAAAAGAAAAAATGTTGATAAATAACTTCGTAAATAAGCGTGCAGAATACGGAATAACAAAACATGTTAATGTAAAGTTATTCGTCATTTAGGCATAACTATGATAATGCCTTAAATGAAGGAGACACGTGGTCATATGTATATACCCAGTAACGTCCCGCGTGAAGACATAGGTGCTCCCATCGGGAGTTTCTTAATCAAGTTAATTATAAAATAAAATAAGTTAAAATATACCTTCTTACGTAACATCTGTCGTCCTCAACTTATAAAAAATGTATGCTTTTGTACCTGAAGGCCTTTCAGAACATCTCTATTCCATCTTCAGTAGGCCTTTCTTCGCTACATTATCTTGTATGTTCTCTGATGCTCCTGGTCCTAATGTAGTCTTGTCCGTGACTAAAGCTTCTTCCTGACGATATCGTATAGTGCGTTGCTTAGTCTGGGAGTGCTTTCACTTATTAAACGCTTGTTGTCTATTTCCTTAATAATTTCCAGTCTTCCAATACGTTGATTTTTGTTGGGTTTCCCTCTTTGTGTACTATTGTAAGGGTGTCTTCTATTGAGTTCACTCTATGACCGGCGTTTATTATGTGCTTAGCGTAATTAGACTTTCCATATGCGTATACGAAATCGTTTCGATGTTCTTTAAACCTTATGTTGAAGCTTCTTTTCTTTCTACCTATATAGAACTTGTCACAGTCTTTGCTTGTTAATTTATATACACCCTTGCCATTAAATTTATTATGTTTTTCAATTTTGTTACTTATTACATTATTTAGTTTATTATTAGTTATGTAGGCTACGTTTATTTTTTTTATTTTTCTTAATGTTAATTAATTTACAATCATTTGCCTAAATATGTCAACGAGTGACATGTGGTCAGCACAAAGAGATATCTAGTAGACAACTAACATATTACTTGGATGTATGAAGATCGGTTAAATTTTGGAGAGGCCTTTTTTATGTAGGCTTGCCGTCCTTTATACGAGCCTGAAGATTTTTCGATTCGGGACCCTAGGCTTAAAGTCCCTCTCGGAGAACTTTTATAATGGAATTTTCTACCCTAAAAATCCATCGACCTTGGCCGGATTTGAACTCGCACCTTCAGTACTAGACGCAACGCACATGACCACTAGACCACCGCTGCCGATTAAGTTGTTTGTGGGCATAGTAATTAAATATGAATTTGCGACTAAGTATTCCTATTTCAGAATAGTCAGTATACAGTATTCTGCCATATGTATACTTCCGACTCTATAGGTTAAGACAATCCTGTATTACTGGATTTAGCATCTGGTTCTTCGTCATGCACTTTCCTGGGATTTGGCTGTTAAATAAGTAAAATATGTGGTACACGTACTGTAAACTAGTATTTAGAGGCTGCCGCTGTGTGCTGTGGTAACCGTTAATTAATATTAATTGCAGTATAAACATATCGAATATACGAGCCTAAGCTGCACTAGAGTAACAACCCCATCTCATTCCAAAGTCCAAAGACCATATACACGGCCTTAAGAGAGATACATTTCTTGATCATTATAATTTACATCCAGCTGTGTATCCTTTGCAAGCCTACACAACATGTTTCAAGTGCTGTTTTAACGTTTCTGAAATGTTAGAAAAGGTAAAAGGTCATCATCATCAACAATCATGGATTAAGCCCATGTGGCCAGTTCCGGTCTCATAGATTCTCATTCAAAAAGTTGAATCCATCTCTTTTTCGGTCTACCAACATTCCTGTCCCCTTTTGGTTTGTAAGTAAGTATAATTTTTGAAATGCAATCATCTTTCATTCTTTGAACATGTTTTCTCATGTTTTTTTTCTGGATTATTTTTAATGTATGTACAAGTTTAAACATATTTAGTCCATTTCTAATATTTTGACTTCTTTTATCTAGAAGTTTGCAGCCAGTCACACTTCTCTGAAATCTCATTTCAGCACTTCTATGATCTTATCTTCCCTTTTAGTTCTTCTTCTTAAATATAATTTGTAGAATTTTCATCCGGTTTATTTCCAAAATCACTCCTCGACAAGACGTATTGGATGTGCATTCACTGTCTATCTATCCCTTGGCTGGTCTTCCTCTTGTTTTTCTCCCGTCCACTGGTCTATCTTCTTTAGCTCTTTTTGCAAGTCGGTTTTCTTCCATTCTTTCTATATGACCATTCCAATATTTTCGTCTATCTATAATAAATTTGGTTATGTCTTGAATATGACATTTGTCCCTATTTTTGTGTTGTGTCTTTTATCAAATAATGTTTTCCCCTGAATAATTCTTAAGATTTTCATTTCACATGTGCTTATCATTTGTTTAGTTTTTTGTATCAGTATCTTGTATCAGTTGTATATTTTAGTTAAAACCGAAAATTCACTACCTTACAATATTAAGGGGACTGCCACAGCTTTATAAAATTTTAGTTTTGTTTCCCTTCTTGTGTTTTTCAATATTATTTTAATTGTGTCACATATATAATTAAATTTATTAAGTTTGTTAAACAGATCTTCATTTTTAAAAGAAGAGATTTCATAACCCAAGTATTTAAAATGGTTCACTTCTTCAATGGGTTTCCCCTCAAGAATTATTTTAGCTCTTAAGGTATCTGATCCCTTAAAAGCTAAGATTTTCGTTTTACGTATTGATATTTTGAAAAGGTAAAAGGTAGAACACGAATTATATAGAAACAAACTGAAGCTCAGCTCGAATAAAGGTGTGACTAACAAATGTGTGTGATATTTTATTTTATCCTAAAGCCTAACTCAATCGAATGGTAATAATAATGCAAGGTGTCTCTGAAGTCATATCTATTTCAATGAAGGAAGGCAATGATTGAAAAATCAATGTTATTGTGAAGTTTTACACATATTCTACGGCCTTTCTACATGACCACCATCTAGGTGAAAACGCATACTCCATCTTTCAGCTGTGAAACGAAATGTATTTAAATCGTAAAAAATCCTACCGCTTCTATGATACGATTCCATAAATCAAGCAGACATGATAAGGACTTTTTCTTAGAGTGTAACGTAGAATTTTCCACACTGTGTTGCTAGGGGTATTAAAATCCTTACTCAGGCGTCGAGGTGATGCGTTCGGACTATCATTGGCAATTTGAATCTGCTGTACTGTTTCTGTTGATACGCGTGGTCGTCCATGACGTGACTCATCACATACACTACCGATACGCTTGTTTACAGGCAGACGAGTGTATGTCTTTTTTGGGGCTGGTTTACGGAATTTATGGTTAAATTCAGCCCTGACGTCTTCATATGACAATTCGCATACCCGTGCACAAACAATGACAACTATCATTTCGTGCTAAACATGCCGCACTATACTAACAGTGTATGCAAAGTAAAAAAAATAATAATGTTCTCATAGAAATGAATAGTGAATAGTAATATTGGCTATTCTTTAGAATTACTTACCTTTATTTTTTTATAGGTTTATTGTTGTGAAATATAATTCTTCTGTATTAATAACATTTTTTAATATTTTAAACCCGTGAGGGGTTGCTGATCCCCCATCGGGCGCTTCCCCAGGTGGTGGATAGGGGAATGCCTCATAAATATATGTGGTATCGGGGAATTTAAATACCCGGGGTGAACCAAAATCAGCATAGCGTTTGTTACACATTGGACGGCTATAATGGGCAGGTAGAGCTCAGAGCCGAAGAGAAGGCAATCTACCTAAGGGAAGGCACCCTAAAAACAAAGCTGAAGAAAGTTGGGAGGCTGTAAGGTGGCAATCCCACCACCCAACTATATCTGCGCAGCCCTTGTAAGGCGGCCAGATGAATTTTCTATTACTAAAAAGCGAAGGAGAAAGCCGGACGGAAACACTGATGATGGACCAGGCAAGAAAAGGACAATGATAAAGAATAATTTACTATTGGCAACAAGGAATATAAGAGGGTTAAATAATAAAGAGACAGAAGTTTTATATGAAATGAAAAAGAAAAAGGCAAATATAATGATCTTAACAGAAACAAAGAAAAAGTTGAAAGGGACACAGGATATAGTAGTTCACCTCCGTGTATATCATGGTGTAGAAAGACAACAACGTGCAACAGCTGGAGTAGCTATAATGATAGACCCCATTTGGAGTAAGAAAATACATAGCTATACTTTTATATCAGAAAGAATAATTATTGTCAGGTTTAAAATACAAAGAGGATATATGACAATAATAGGTATATATGCACCAGAACGAGGCAAAAAAGAAAAAATTGAAAAATGTTATAAAGAACTTCAAAAAGTAGTGAATGAAATAAATAAAAATGATTATATAGTTATTGGAGGTGATTTTAATGGAAGAATAGGGTGCCATCCTATACCTGATATAATTGGTACACAAGGAGAAACAATAGAAAATGATAGTGGAAAAGAACTTCGACAATTTGCAATATTTAATGGATACAGAATTACCAATACCTATTTTAGAAATAAAGCAATACATAAGTACACCCGGTCGGCTAGATGATTAAGATCAATTATTGATTATTTCTTGGTAAACAGAAAATTGATACCCTGGGTCACAGATGTAAGAGTATATAGAGGTTTTGATATAGGAACAGATCATTTTCTCTTGACATGTAATATAAAATTATTAGAAAGATGGAGGAAACCAACAACAAGAAAAATTTACAATGAAGATACATATAAAGTGAATTTATTACAAGAAAGTACAAGAAAGTTGTATGCAAATAGATTATCTCAATATATATTACAGCGAGAAATAAATAATAATATAAAAGAAGAATGGAGCAACATCGATTGGGCTCTAAAGAAAGCAGCATATGAAGTTCTAGGATTAAGAAGGAAAAATTGTAAGAAGAGAGGATTAAGAATATGGAATGACGAAATTAAAACAGTTATAGAGGAAAAGAAGAAAGCATATTTACAATATTTACGAAAGAAAACTGAAGAAACAAAATAAATATATTATAACAAAAGAAAGGAAGCAAAGAAAATTGTTAGGAAATCCCACCAAAACGGTTGGGAACGATATGTATCTAATCTAGAACATGATCTACATGGACGACAATGGACTGTTTATAGAACAATTAAATATTTAAATAAATCAGAAAAAGAAGCTGCATATATACCTACATCAATATCAGAAGAACATCGGATAGAATATTTCAGAGACATGTGGTACAACGAGAATGAAAACGAAGAAGAACCAAAATGTGAAAATTTGAAAGTAGATAAAATACAAATGGAAGAACTGGAAGAATCGCTCAAATTAACAAATAATAGAAAAGCTATCGGACCAGATGACATCAATTCAGAACTAATTAAATATGCGGATATATTCTTTAAATTAAGATTCTTGAATTTTCTTACTGTGTGTTGGGAGAATCATAATATACCAGCAACATGGAGGCAAGGTATAGTAAAACGAATTTACAAGAAAGGAGAAAGAAACCAACCATCAAATTACAGAGGCATTACCCTCCTAAATAGTGGATATAAAATCTATGCTAGAATAATAGCAAAACGAATACAACGAATTACTGAAGTAACACTAGCAGAAGAACAAAACGGGTTCCGAAAAGGAAGATCTTGCACCGATGGAGTATTTGCCCTCAATCAGATAATAAACAGAAGACAAGAAAAAACCTAGAAACACATTTGTTATTTATAGACTTAGATAAATCATTTGATCGAGTAAACAGGGAAATATTGTGAAATATCCTAAAAGAATAAGGCCTCCCTATTCAGATTATAGAAACTGTTAAGAGCTTGTACTATGGAACAAATATTTTTGTATTGACCCTCAGTTGACTAAAAATAAGACATTTTTTCAAATAAATTAAGGAGTACGACAAGGGAGTTCACTCTCACCTATATTATTTAATATTTATATGGACGATATCCTAAAATAATGGAAGAAGGTTTTAACTAATGAAGGAATATTAATTGATAATAAAGATAAAATAAATGCTTTATTATTCGCTGACGATGTTGTACTTTTAGCCGAATCTGAAAATGAGCTCCAAATGTTAGCATATAAATTTAAATTAATATGCCAATATATATAATTGTAAAATATCAATAAATAAGTCAAACGTAATGGCATTTATTGGTAAATATGGAATTAGATCAAAAATTGTACTGGATAACAAAATAATAGAACAAGTATCACATTTCCAATTTAGGATGTGATATAACTTATAGAGAAAATAAAGATATAGAAAATAAAGTAAATACATTTGAGGCTATTTGTGGAACCATAAAAAGAACCTTAGGTCGGAAAACAAGGAAAGATACGAAACTTAAATTATATAAAACAATGGTTCCTTTGTTGTTGTATGGAAGTGAAAATTGGATAATGAAATCAAGGAATAAAAGCAGGATGCAGACTGCGGAAATGCTGTTTTTACGTAATGTGAAGCGATACACAAGAGCGGATAGAATAAGGAATGAAACTGTACGAGAAGAATTAAATATATATAAAATTGAAGATAAAATCAGCGAAAATGTTAAGAAATGGACAGAAAACTTAATGAGAATGAACAACGAAAGAATACCAAAAATAACCTTCTGTATAATCCCAGAGGAACAAGAGATGTTGGTCGACCACGTAGAAGATGGACTCCACTTTTAACTTCGCCGGAACAGGCTGCATAGCCTAAACCTTGTAGAAGAAGAAGAAGAAGAAGAAGATGAAATATTTTAAAATATTTAAAACAATTGTTATAACTTTATTTTAGAATGTATTTACGACAATGTTATATAGCTAATATAAACGAAAATGTGCACAATCAGCTATATAACCAGTGATAAACCCACGGCTCTGTCGATAACACAGCATCTGCGCCGATAATAACTGATTTATGTCCGAATTAGTAAACAAGAAAAAAAAGGGCGTTTCATGGGATCCACACTAGGTTCGAGTAATTGAATTGGGTTAAGTGTGAGTTAGTTAGTTAGCTTTTAGTTTCGTTACATTTTAAATATGTTTAAATACATAAAAAATGACTTATTATGGGATTACTCTAGGTTAGAGTAATTGAATTAGATTAAGTGTGAGTTAGTTAGTTAGCTTTTAGGTTCGTTACATTTTAAATGTGTCTAAATACGTAAAAAATTACCTGTAACCAGAGTGGTCATGACAGGAAATAGTCCCCATCAGCGATAACCCTCTTCACAAATCTATGGCAAGGAGCGATAACCTACTGGACAACGATAATAATCTATATATGTTCTGTGGGGTGTTATCGCTACTGGAATATATCCGAAGCTCTTTGAACTAATAGGCATTCGCAGTATTGTTCTATTGGAGTCAGAAAATATATCGGGTAAGTTAAACAGTTGAATCCCCGTATATTGAATTTCTTACCTTTAATTCACTTAATAATATTATGTAAAGAATGCACCAAGTGTACTAATTTAATGTTGTCTTCAAGGGAGCATTGAGTGACGATGGCGAAAATTCGCAAATTATTCTAAATAAGACGAAAGAAGTAAGGATAGATTTATATGCTTTAATTGAAATATTACATTGAGCAATTCTCGTGACGTCAAGAAGATAATTTTTCTCAGTGAACGACGCGACGTTCAATTTTCTTCTTCACGATACAATACTGTCAACATGAGGCATGTGACTTTTTTTTTTACTATTTCAAATGCACCAGGTTGTCATTTCGACATTTCTGGCGTGCTCTCCTGGCATGGCGTACTTTTAACCCACTTCTGAGGCTGGGCCGCTTGGAAGGCGGGGTTACGCTGCCCCAATGATATGAGAGTTGATGATGATGGTAATGATGCGCCAGGAGAGGCCTTAAACTAACCTTATCCTTAATAGGCGAATATGATATTGATGATAATTATGGCCACATGGTGTTCGGGGACCGTTTTCTGACATTTATATTACAGGTGAGGGAAAAAAAAACTCACTCAGGAAATTTGTGCCGACCAGGGATCGAACCCGGCCCGCTACGTGACAAGACAGCACGCTACGTCGAGACCACAGCGGTGGACTTAGGTATGTGAAGTATGAATAGATGTTTTCTGTAACTGAAAAATATCAATTTCTCCACCAAGTAGTCTGCGCTTGCGGAAAATATGTTCACGAACATGCTGTCTTTCTCTTCCTTACTATGTTGCCACTTCCTGCCCTCTGTATATGTTCTTTGTCTGGCAGCTAGAGAGCTGACAAATACTATGGATTATAAAGGTTCGCCCTTCTACGCGGTCATTGGCAAAATTACTAATTTGACAACCCTGTTACTATTGGGGTTAGGCCTACGTGTAGGAATGAGCTGTCACTTCTCATTACATGTCACCACTTGTGATTTATTGTGAAGCTGGTAACGGAGAGACGACAAAAACTGTGATTTTAAATTATCCGACCACTTGAGCGTTCCGTGCTTAAATGACTAATTTGACAACCATGTTAAAAACTTTCACACGTGTTTAGGGATTCTCCGCTCACCCTTAAAAATGAACCATTCAGTACGTGATCGGATGTATAGTCTTCTCCTACATCTCTTCCACAGATTCAATACCTTGGCGACACTAGCGCTAAAACACTTCCCCTCCGCCCGTTCGATGTTAACTTGGTTGTGTAATATTTATAGTAACGTATCGTGAGTAAAGCAACGCCTATATATAGGTGACAAGTTTGCTATTAAAACTTCAGGATTGTAAACATACAGAGGACTTTATGTCGCTTATGCTAAAATGCATCACCACAGACTACATTTTAGTTTTATATTGACGAAAGCTGCGTGTGGTAAATGGTTTGGGAATTGTAATAGTCGGTTCACACATTCATTTTAATAAATTAAACATATAAAATTCGACATACTATGGAATAAATGATCCTACGTATACCAAATATTTAACGAGTAAATCAAATAACAATGGATGTTGCATTTATTTTAATATATTAAAATATGATCCCGGAATCGATGATTAACCTCTTTCAAGGGAGCTCTTCCATAACACTGGTTAACATCGGTTTTGTTGCCTTTGATATAAGATTAATTTCGGATACTATCAATGATTTTAGAACATTTTCTGTGTTTTTTAAGTCTTTACTTTCATTTCACACTACAAAAATCGGAAAATATGAAATATAAGGTTTCTTTGATCCTTTGTTGTCAGGATATCAGGCCTACCGGGGAAGACACACGAGAGACAAGGTGGAGATTTAAGATCACATTTCCCTCCGAGATTCAATGCGGACTATCTGAGTTAAAGATAAAGATTTTAATGACCACGCGATTGCGACAGACTATAGGAAGTTCATTATTGAGAATAGCGACGGGTAGATATTTAACAAAATTGAACACTGGATTAAAAGTAGTTTGAATCCATAGTGCGTGACATATCGGATTGCAACTGCCGAGCGCCGAGTAATCTCTACCAGTATCCTCTGCTCCTTGGTGTATTTTTTTTTTGGGCACCCAGAAGTTTACATTTTTATACTTCTATTTGAGATAATTTCTCAAATTGACAATTATCTCACGACCCAACATCATTTTCTCAAATTTGGTCTGTAAATAGATTTTTGTTTATCACCCTGGCCAGTTTTCTCTGGCTTCGTCTCTCATGAGTTCAATACCTCGTGGAATATTAAAAGTGCATTTCTGTCCATTGGTTTGCTTTCTAAATTTATCAGTCTATAATCCTCCACCATCTGTATAATTTTGACTCTAAAGATTAGAAAATCTGTATTATTACTATATGTATTATTATTATTAGCGGCGGCGGCAGCGGCAGCGGCAGCGGCAGCAGCAGCAGCAGCAGCAGTAGCAGTAGTAGTAGTAGTAGTAGTAGTGGTATTATACTAGTACTAGATATAGTGATAGTAGTAGTAGTATAAAATATGTAATAATAGTAGTAATAGTTGTTGCAATGGTAGTAGAAATAGTAATTAACTCACTGGCACTATCGAACCCGGAGATTCATAGCTGAGGGGACATAAATCTTCTTATATCTCTATCCAGTAATACCCTGTATAATTCAGCGCCCTCAAACTATGATTAATATTAATCTTCTACCTAATTCTTTGTCTCCTTACTTCGTGCTTTTCCTCTTGCTTTCTAAAAAGTTTCCATGACTCGCTCTCATTCTACATTTGTTCCACATGTCTGATCATTGCAGCCTACGATTATTGATCTATTATTTACACCAAATTGTCCATACGATCATGTAGCTCACTGTTAAATATTTTCCTTCATTCACTTTACTGTTCTTTTTACACGCTTGATATTAGCTTGACCTGTATCTATCTATCTATGTAACGGATTCTTTCAACGTGATTTTCACCCACGTAAAATCATTGGACCAACTTGAAACTTTGTATACTTGTAAAGGACCCGTGAAAATACAATAATTTCATGTTTTTAAATCCTGGCCAGAATCATCAGAAAATAAAAAAAAGTGCCTTTGTATCTATGTAACGGAATCTTTGAACACGATTTTCACCCACTTATAAACATTGGAACGACTTGAAACTTTGTATACTTGTAAAGGACCTGTGACAATACAATAATCTCATATTTATTTTCTAAACTCCTGGCCAGAATCATCATAAAATCAAAAACATTAAAACTGGTATAATAGGTTGCGGACTTGTCGACTTTTTAGTCAATCGTTGTAAGAGCTCAGTTGGTAGAGTGGTGAACTCTAGTGGTATAGAATTTCAGTAATCCATAGGTCGCTGGTTCAAATCCGGCTGGGAGGATTTTTTACAAGAGTATTACTTTTAGTTCATACTTACATTTTTATCTCATTCTGTAAAATATTAAAACTAAAAAATAAATAATAAATAATAGTTTTAAAAAACTGAAACAACACCCTTTATTAGAAAACCGAATTAAAAAAATTAAAATAATTTTAATTTCCAACACGCTTGGGATAAAATTAAAATGGTCAACAAAAAAAATCATCTCCAACACGTATAGAATAAACTAGAGTTATCAACAAAAAAATAATAATTTTACCATCAAAGCGTGGGGTGCTTTTTATGATTTTTACATTTTCTTCTTAGAGACTTTAATTTTACCAATATCTGTTCATTATCAAATATATTAATTGATATAGAACACCCCACGCTTTTGATGGTAAAATTATTTTATTTTTGTTGATATCTCTAGTTTTATTCCATACGTGTTGGAGATGATTTTTTTTTGTTGACCATTTTAATTTTATCCCAAGCGTGTTGGAAATAAAATTTATTTTAATTTTTTAATTCTGTTTTCTAATAAAGCGTGTTGTTTTAGTTTTTTAAAACTATTATTTTTTAAATAATGTTCCTAAGCACTAATATCCTCAATGGTCGCAAGTTGATTTGTGCTGATTCTTTTATAATATCTGTTTTTAACAAATGTGCTTTTCATACTGAAAGTTCTTTAAAAATGGGGCCAGAGCACAGTATTTTTGTGGGGTCTATGTTAGTTCTGAGGACTTAAGGACTTTAATAATACGTACACCTGCGGGCGATTGATTCCTTCCTGTGCTCAATGAAGCGTGAGCAGAAACAACTGGATTATTATTTCTCGTGTGACAGCATCTGGCAGAACAATCCCAACTATGCAATATCTTCCCGCTTTTAAACACAATACGCCCAATTTATACAAGCACAACCGGATAAGTCTAAAACTTCTCTTAAAATCAAAACTCTCTCTTTCAACAGTATTGTGGAAACTTTTCCTTGTTTCCTCTAAAGAAAACGTAATATACAAGATTAAATTCTTGTAAAGTTTTACTTTAAATCTTCTTTGTGTGTTATTTTATATTTATTTTCTTTTAATAAAATCTCAAGAGTTACAGTTTTAAAGTCCCTTTGTAGTATTTCTAACGTATTCCAGGCTATTGAGTACGATTTATGTATTCTCCATAAAAAAAATCGTGTTTAGTATAACTTTATTTCCATAAATATGTAAGTATCCAGTGGTTAATGTAAAACGTGTGTTGACTTATACCCCTACATATTTTTAAAACCAATGTTCTAGTATTAAATGGAGATGATGCTGTATCTTTCCTCACATAATTTTGAAATAATAGTTTGTTATGGAATATATCTGCAGAACATAACATTTTTCTGAAGAATCAAGCAGCTTGTGTATCCGTGAAGTTAGAGGCCTCTTTATTTAGGCTTAAGAATCTTGTACGAGCCTGAAAAATCTTCGGAAGCCACGGCTTAAAGTCCCTCCTGAAGGACTCGCTCTTTGGATTTTTCCTTCCTAAAAAGTCCATCGATCCATTATTTTTCATCTTATTCAACTAATCATAAGAAGTACATTAATTTTTGTCTTTCAGTTCATTTATGCCAAAAATATCGGGATAAGATGATTCCCGGACAACGGCGGGTAAACAGCACGGGGTATCTAAAAATAATTACGATAAAAAATTTTCCTCCTACTTATTCAACTAAACATAAAATAACATTAATTTTATTTTATTTAGGCGTAACAGTGCACGCCGGTATTAGCTATATATATATATATATATATATATATTATATATAATTCATACATGAAGAAATAGTTTTCTCATAAAATCACTGTATTATAAACAAATACGCATCCCATCTAACATGCTACGTAAATGTTTTCACTATAAATCATTCTATTATGAAAATACAAACACAGTCATGGTTCATTGCAATTTCTAAATATTACAAAAACTCAGACATTTTTTTATAATGGAATAGTTTCTATGGATACAACATTGTATATTTCTACGGGTAGTTAATATTTTATAATATTGTATAATATTTAAAGAGATGACACTAGTGAAACTTACGCAATTTTCCCTTCATAAATATATCGAGAACTTGCACAATTTATTTTATTATTGAAAATTTATTCTCAATGCTCTTCAATAGTGGGTACTAAAAGTTTATTTAGAATACTATTTTGCAAGAGACTGTTTAGGTATAATACCTGATTTGTTTAATTTCAATCGAAAACAAGAATAAATTTCTCGATCTAATCTGCAGGTACCGGACTTTTACATCTTTGTTAGTGTATACATAGAAGTTCCAGATATGTGTTTTTGATTCCACGGGATGTGGGTAGGTGTCCATATCAACGTCAAAGTACTTTGCTGTGAAGCAAGATGAAGTACTGTTGGCACTGGGAGTCTTTCTTTTAATTATTTATGCAACCCGCAAATTATTTAATTATTATTTTATAATCGTTTTAGCATCTTAGATCGTATCAGGCAGGCAATGTCTTATTAATTGTTGTTAGCATCACAGTTTAAATTTTGGCGACAATCGACTACTTGCAGGCCTATGGTTCGAGTCCCGGTTGGGACAATTAATTTTCTTTAAACATTGGTTTAGATGATTTGCCTAGATTTATTAATTTGCACATTATTACCATAAAAAGGGTTTACCATAAAATGATACATGTACATTTGTTTGTATTCAATTCCGACCCTTACGGGTCAGTACAGTCCTGTTCTGAACTGCAGATGGCATTCCAGCCATCTTACAAGCATGCAAACGATGACGTCAATGCACCTATCAAACAAGGCACTACAGTATAGTGTTTATTGCTTAGTCCAACATCAATGTTTGCAGTGTAAACATTTACTGCAGGTAGAGTATGGCACAGAGAAGCCGCCTAGAAGATTATCTTCGTTGGAGGGCCATTGGAAGAATGGAAGCAGGGCAGAGTCAAGCTGATGTGGCTAGATGGCTTAATGTGAATCGTTCTGTTGTTTCTCGGATGTGGCAACTGTTTTTAAAGTCCAAAAATGTATCCTGAAGACCAGGGCAAGAGTGAAGTCGGAAAGAGAGGACCGTTATTTGGCTCTAAGGGCATGACGGTACCGCCGTAGTACTGCACGACAACTGCCATCTGACCCCACAGTATCCACTGGAACAGTTGTATCAAGGCAAACAGTGTACAGACGGCTTCGGCTGAGAGGCCTTTATTGTCGGAGACCTGCTGTATGTGTACCCCACGCGTATTCAGAGACGAGACCGTCTAGACTGGAGTCATCAACATGCCATCTGGACGATTGAACAGTGGACCAATGTTCTCTTCACATACGTGTCCAGATTTAGTCTTAAAATGATTATCGATGAATCTGGAGAGATCCTGGAACACGATTTGGAGACTCAAACATTGTGGAAAGAGACCAATTTGTAGGTGGCTCAATAATGGTGTGGACAGGAATTCTGTTGACTACTCTAACATCTCTTCATGAAATTATACGGGTACATCGACAAGGTTTAACTGCTGTCAGGTATCGTGACGAGATCTTGGCACCTCATGTGCGGTTGTTTCGCGGTGCTGTGGGCCCAGACTTCTTACTGATGGATGATAATGCTCGTCCTCATAGAGCACAGGTGGTTGATGAGTTCCTGGAAACTGAAGATATTGCACGCATGGATTGGCATGCTCGCTCTCCCGATTTGCATCCTATAGAGCATGTCTGGGATGCACTAGGGAGACGAGTTGCGTCACGTGAACATCCACCAACCACTCATCAGGCCTTGCGAATTGCTCTGCAGGAAGAATGGGCGTTAATGCCTCAAAATGAGATTGATGATACTATCCGCAGCAAGCCACGCCGTTGTAAAGACTATATTGCTGCCAGAGGTGGTCACACCTAATACTGAACACACTAACCTGTTTTCTGGATGTGTTTGATATTCACTAATTTTGAAAAAAGGGACATTTTGTTTTACTGGTATGCAAGAATGTTGCAGTTGTTTACTTTCTTTATTCTTCTGGTTGTTTATATTTCGTATCACTTGATTATACTATTTTCTGGCAAAATAAACCCACAAAGATGAAATTTCAGTTTGTGGCTTTAATTTTGAACACTAGTGTGTATACATATACATATATAAATGAGTTTAGTTTAGAACAAGTTGAATTTTCTATATATAATACTACTAACTGTATTATACAGTAGTTTGGTTCATTTACTTGCGTTCATATGTTATCTCAGAGATAAACCATTTATTATTTCTAGTTTAGTGTACAATCTACAAATGTTAATTTCAAGTGTGAATTTACTGTACCCTGAAAAACTTCATCCAGAGAATACTAAGCGTAGTGGTTGTGTAAAGATATGACCATCATCATACCAAAAATGATCCTCTACCAACAACATTCTATTCTCTTGCATACTCTGCCATATAAACAGTAAACATTATTATCGTAACATTTGATTGCATTCCAGAAATTTTAATTCTTTTAGAAGGCTAGAATTGCCATATAACCATACATATAAACAATTGAAACTCATATCTGAGGAAAGGAGAAAGAAACGTTTACTGAGAAATTAAAATAAAACTCGTAACAAACATATTATAACAGAATCGCATCATGGATTAATAACAATAAAATTGTGGATATACGAAGGAGTAAATTACATTTTTTCCCTTCTAGATGGACCTATCAACGAAAATATATTCTGAGATATTGTACATATCTTATTACTTGTAAATATCTTATTACTTTTAAAATTTTATAAAACAATGGCGGTTCCAACACTGTTATACGGATTGGAACACTGGGCCTTAACCAAAAACCAGGAACGCTATGCCAAAGGTACATTTATAAATTGACCCCTCCCTATAGTCAGCAACCCTTAATGTAATCAATTAATATTGCAATTTAGATATATTCCGATTGAAATTCTATTCGCTTAAAAATACAATCTGTAATATAGTTCAAGTCTACGGATCCACTGTAAACTGTATAAAATTAGACGAAGAATAGAATCTTCAGAAATGAGATTTTTGAGGTGTTTGGCTGGTTATACAATAACAGATCGAAAACGAAATGAAAGATCACGAAGATAACTAAATATATTCAAACTATTAGACATAATTGCTCAATACAGAGATGAAAGGATGACCCACATGAATACAATTCCGAAATAGATTCTTCATTACAAACCAGTAGGACGAAGAAATGTAGGAAGGCCCAGTAAAAGATGGACAAACCAATTATAACATGAGATCGAAAGAGACCTAAAGATCTGATCCTTGATGCAGCTGATGATTATGTAAATACCTTATTACTATATTTAACAAATAGGATATTTTCTTGGTGAAAAAGTTGTATTACACGAAGCCAATAAATACCCAAATCATTAATTAAAAAAGTTAAAAGAGTCAACGCGTTTCAGTAGCGACGCTATAGTTATCAAGACTGAAGACAAACTGAAATGTGTAAAATAAAAATCATATAAAACAAACCGTGTCACATGACATAATTGATTTCAAATAACTTCAAAGCTATAGAACTAATTTCCCCTCTTTTAATTAACGAAAAGAGGGCGCTGACTGGAGAAGGGCCTCTGTCGTTATTCATAATTTTATCTTCCTTCTTTATCATCATCTTTATGATAGGCCGTCAGTCTGTTCCGCTCTCAGAATTAATACTCCCATCGTCTTCTAGGACGTCCCACATCTCTATAGCCTTGAGGTTGGTACAACAGTACTTGTTTTGTTAGCCTAGAAGAGTCCATTCTTAAAATATGTTCATGTCATTTTTGATTATAGTTTTGTATTTTTTTTCGTTTAGATTATAAATTTTGAGTTCTTGCCTAATTGTTTCACTAGGAATGTGGTATCTTATAGTATATCCTACAACATATCTGAGGAACTTCATCTCTGATATTTCTAGTAACCTTCTGTCTGATCTATTCATGGCCCAATTCTCTGATCCATATGCCACAATGGGAACTGCCATTACCTTATAAAACTTTAGCATTGTTTCTTTTGTAGTTTCTGTTTGTAGTGTTCTTTTTAATTTTATCTTTGTTTTTATAAATTTCCGCTTTTACTATTATGATCTGATCATTTGCGAAATAAATAATAAACATAGTACTTTATCCTATTCACACTCCCACAGGTTCACATTTCTTGTACGAATTCTGTAAGGCTGCTTCAAGTGACTTAAGCATACGGGTAATTTTGTTTTCCTGAAACTCCTGTTAATCGGCTTCCTAGTTTGACTCTTACTCTATTTTTCTCGTGCTAATTCATAGGTGATGAACACTGCTATGGAGACGGTATGGCTGCCGCGCCGGGTATAAGTGTTCTTAGGAATGACATCAGGATTTTTTTATTTTATAACGTACACCTACAAATCCCCAAAGGAATGAAAGGGTAAATATAACTCTTAAACAGCTGAGGTGGATGTAATCTCTCTAGGGGAAACAGACCTTAAAATCAAACCCCTGGCCCTCCATATTGGAGATTGTGCGATAGACCAACTCTCCACCAAGCTAAAAATAAGCATAAGTTATGCCACGAGTGATTTCCAAATTATCGATACATTCGCGATGTTACGAAGTGACGAGTGAATTTATCTAGAGATTTTGGAAATCAAGAATGGCATTTATTAGGACTATTTAACGAATATAATTAAGCTATTTACTCGCAAATCATTATTTAAATATAGTTATTTTAAAATATTTATATATTTAATGTAAACGGCGATATTTGAAAACAAATGAGGAACGTTTACTGTGTTTCATTTGTTCATCACTGTAACCAGGTCATATTATTTATTGCCAAACGATCGCAATATTGTAAGAAAGCAGCCTAGTGGAGAAAAAATTAAACACATCAAACTGTTTTTAACCAACATTATAGGTTATGAATTAATTTCTGATATCCTATCATGTAAATATGTCAATTATATTTTTCTGTAACATAAATACCTGGGGAAATAATACGTTTAAGAAAGTGAAAACAGTGTTTTTTGTGGTATAATCAATTGCTACAAATGTTTCAATTATATCTGGCAACCAGTATCTGTCAACTTTTATAATATTCATGATGTGTTCCGTTGCGGTATTATTCAAAATTAATATATAATTATGGAATATTCACCTGAAAGGTCCGTCTCCTCAACTTAATTTTCTAATTATATATTAATTTTGAACCAGTATCTGGTTACATCCGTGCACTAAATATATACAATCAGGGAGCCACTTGCATTCTAGGATTCATGCATCTTTATATATAAATTGTTATATTCAACGTATTTCTTAGAGAGTCAGTCAGTGCAAAATAATGCTCTGACCTATTCAGAATGTTAATAAGGAAGAGCTTGATTTTAAAGTGATAAAATTAAATTGATAAACTCGAGGTGAAAAACGACTGTGATTGGTTGTAAATCAAAATTCATTGAAATGTGTTTGGTCATTGATTCCCATTTGGGCATGAGTAAAATAGTCAGTTCTAAAACACCTAGCGTTCTCTCCTGAAAGAATTAATAATAACCAATAATGTAGATACATGATTTATGACAAGTTAAGCCAGTTTAAAGTATTTAACTCTTCCCAAAAATGCTTATTTTATGTAAAGTATTTATTTTGTTTTTGAATTTAAAAAATCAGATTTTAAAATTTCATTTACATAATTAATCCTAGTAAAGCGTTGTCAAGTTTCCAGTGATATTCGAAATTTATCAGAACATAAAAAAATTTAAACTAAAATTATGATAATAGTTTTATATTTTTGGCCTATAAATAAATTTACCACCACACTTAAATCATTTATTTCAGTTATTACTTTCATAACTGTTTCATCTCTGTTACTGTTAAATATTGTGTTCCACATTTTTGCAAGCCTAAGGTTAGAGACTATCTCACAGTTTGAATGCTTATTTCAGGAAAACTACATTATCTTAGACGTTTAAAGAATTTTCTCCCAGTTTCGTTAAAACAAATCCTAGTGCAGAATCTTGTGTTACCACACTTCGATTATTGTGACATTATATATAATGATCTAAACTATGCCTTGTCGCAGAGACTGCAGCGTGTTCATAATGCTTGCGTTCGATTCATTTTCAATATCCGCCGTTATGACCATATTTCCGAACACTTTAATAACCTCTCTTGGCTCCGTCTTACTGACACTCTCTTTCGCTACTTTTCAAGCTTCTGAATTCCTACATTCCTACTTACCTGGCGTCCAGATTTGAGAAGTTATCCTCCTACCACAATATTGACACTAGGTCACAAGATAGCAGTCTGCTACAATTCCTCTTCATAGCACTTCCTCCTATTCTACTTCCTTCACAGTAGCCTCCGCCCGCTCCTGGAATCTCCTTCCTCAAGATATCAGGGGTTGCCGCACACTTGGCACCTTTAAGTCACGCTTATACAGTTACCTGTTGTCTAATAATTAATTTTTCTCTATTTATTTAATTTTATACTATGTCATTAATATTTTCCTCGTTTTTTTATATATCTTGTACATATTATATATTTAATTCGTTAAATTTAGAGTAAATCAAAATACATTATAAATATTAATTGTATTGTATTCATAACTTGTAATCGTTTATATATATATATATATATATATATTGTAATTTAGATTTAAGACTTTTCTTTTGTATTTTTTTTAAACCTGGTTGAGTGGTAGACAAGGCCTTAAGGCCTTAACTCTGCCAGGTAAAATAAAGCTATTATTATTATTATTATTATTATTACTATTATTATTATTATTATTATACATATCCTATTAAAAGGACACGAGAATTCATCTAGGACATGGACCAAGGATTCACAATTCTTGGGTAAGGACGAAAGAAAGTGGCAGGCTGGCTAGATATAAGCTTCGGCCGACTTAATCCCGGGACAATGGCTCCTATTACCTTCGGGCGGTTCGGTTTGTATGAAGCTGTAGAACTTATGGGTGTGCTACTGATAAGGACTACTTGTCGGCCACATAATGGCACTTGCAGCAGCGTGAGGAGGAGATTAATAGCTAGATATAATTAGCGATTACGCAACACGAAACAGTAAATTAAGAAGTGCTATGTAAATTATTATTATACGAGACTGACATTTCCTTCGTTATATATTAAAAATTATGACATTACCACTGTTGAAACAAAATACAATTTACGGTTCATAAATTTTTGTTTGAAGTGAATAGTTTATATGTATCTCTCCAAGAATTTATATATTCCTCTTGGTTTCTTTTACATGAATCTGTTAGAAGTCCTCGTAAATGTTTTGACAAATTTCCAATTTCTACACCACTATAAATTAAGTTTAAAACTCACATGAAAACTAAAATGAAGACCAATATATCAACTCAGCATTACCTGCAACAGAAAGAAAAAAATTACTAAAGACTATTTGACAATTTTTACAAGACTGTAATAATATTACATATACAATATACTACATTTCAAGTTATCATGGTTGGTTACAGAAAAATACGAACAGAATGGGCGATTTTAAATATTAAATTTCTAATTGATTTATTTTTATTTTTCAACTACAATACGTAGGCCTATATGTCCATAATAAATAATGTTATTTTCAACTTTTATAAGATTCATGATGTGTTCCGTTGAGGTTTATTCAAAATTAATATAAAATTATAGAATATTCACCTGAAAGGTCCGTCTCCTCAACTTAATTATCATTTAACTGTAGCGCTTTCGGGACTTGTCCCATCATCGGCAGGATTCAAAACTGGTGTTTCACTGAATGTAAACTGACATGTAAGGACTGCAACAAATTTTATATAGGAAGGACAAACAGGAGTTTTAACATCAGATTCAAAGAACATTTTCGAGACTTCGTTCACGCAGAAGGTAAATCAAGCTATGCAAAACACGTTATCCATGAAGGACATCGCATGTTAAATATTGAAAACACCCTAACAGTGATGCACAGAGAAAATAATCCAGCGAAGATAAACGTACTCGAAGAGATGGAAATCATGAAAGCAGCTCACAACGACAGCCTGATAAACGAAAACGAACCCAATACATGCAACCCCCTCTACCAGATCTTCAGTGAAACACCAGTTTTGAATCCTGCCGATGATGGGACAAGTCCCGAAAGCGCTACAGTTAAATGATAATTAAGTTGAGGAGACGGACCTTTCAGGTGAATATTCTATAATTTTATATTACTAATGTTATTTTACTGACAATATGACTATTTAGCCAACAGAAAATTATACTCTAAAAGATTCAAAGCTCGCTTATTCTAGTGTTGGAATCTGATGGACACACAGCCTCCTTCTAGATTCCCTTAGATAATAATAATAATAATAATAATAATAATAATAATAATAATAATAATAATAAAAGTAATACTAATAATAATAATAAAAGTAATACTACTACTAATAATAATAATAATAATAATAATAATAATAATACTGAGCAAAAAAAACTTAACAAGGAAAATCATGTACTCGAATCGATAGATCGATGACCTAAATTAGGATTCAAATTATATCTACCAGATAAAAAGGTAATTATTGGTCATTTAAAAAACCAAGATATGAACAATATTCCATGTGTATTGGTATATATCTTATGACCAATAACGTGCCCATGTAGGTCTGTAACTTAATGGATATGTGAATAATAAATGAAGGAGATTAACCGATATAACAGATAATACATACTCCATGAAAGTATACAAAATATTTAGTATTTGTTAAACACAGACACATTACTTTATTTTCTTGCTACGTCGATATTAAATTTTGGTCGTATACATACATAGCGGAAAAAAAGTAAGATTTCAATACAGGACTAATGAACAGTCAGATACAAGGCCAACTAATTTGTTCAGATACATAGGTTGAATTTTTGGGTGTACACATATTTGATGAAATGGAAATGGAAGATTTTAAGAGAATGTTCTCATAGGTTTCCTTGCAACATACGCCTACACATAAAAAAGCTTTGTCACATGAGGTTAATAATACGACATGCTACACTCTATCGAATTGAAGAAGCCTATCTGCGTTATACTACCACACTAAAAAATAAACTGAACTCCATATTCTGAAGAAAATAATGAACATTTACATTTTTAAACTATTTTAATACGTATATAACGTACGCACAATGTAGTACATACATTACAAATAAAATTGTATATATATATATATATATATATATATATATATATATATAAGAGTAATTATTGTTACTGTTTGGAAACAGTCAATTATTTATACATAACATAACATATATATATATATATATATATTTAATTGTCGAGGTAATTTGATAAAATACATGGACTTGTCGAAGGTAATAAAAAAAATAATAAAACTAACATTTCGTATGAGATAAAAGACCAAAACATATGTTTTTGTAGGCCTAGTGGACATAACTGTATTCAAATCATTACATTTGCTATTTCAATTTTAGTGTAACTTTCATACGTCTGACCCTTTGATAAGTTATATGTATATTGTATGTACTGATTTCTTTTCAAAATTATTTGATAACAATAGTAAAACACCGACGAAAAAATTAAATAAATTGGGTCTAAATTCGCATTGAAAATTTCTACATTCAAATTCTGAGTTAGACCATTTCCAACTTTTTTAATGTTTTGCTCATTAATCAAGACTGTACTCGATGTTATATCTATCATCATAAACTATTTCATCATTAAACACGAGTTCATAAATCATTAAAATTTAAACAGACAGAAGAATACTAGAAATATCAGAGATGAAGTTCCTCAGATACGTTGAAGGATACTATACTCTGAGAGACCATATTCCTAGTGAAACAGTTTGGCAAGAACTCAAAATGTTTAATTTAAATAAAAAATACAGAACTATAAGCAAAAATGGCATGAACATATTTTAGGAATGGACTTTTCTAGGCTAACAAAACAAGTACTGTTGTACCAACCGCAAGGCGATAGAGATGTAGGACGTTCTAGAAGACGATGGGAAGATGAATTCTGAGAGTGGAACAGGCCGACGGACTACCATGAAAATGATTAAAATATAATCTAAAGTATGGCTGTGCACAACAGCAATATAAAGCTTTCTGGTGTATAACAAAAAATCTACATTCTATATCCAAGTATTTAAAAAATAAATAAGAAATAACTCGGACGAACAAAGGCATTGAATCAGAATAGAAATAATGTAACTATTTTATAGTATCATAGTACATATAATTCCACGAATTGTCATGGCTACATCTAAAAGAGAGAAGAAAATCGCACTGTCTAATTCTCCTATTTAAGATCCTACATACCTCGATTCCCAATTATTTATCATCCCGTTTCCAGTATCTATCCTCAAACCATAATTTAACACAAGATAACAACATAGTCTCTTGCTTAATATACCGCAACATAGGACATAACATCACTCCATGTCATATACCATCTTCACTTCTCGCAACTGGAATTCCCTACCACAAGAAATAAGGGGCTGCCGGACATTGGCATCTTTTAAAAGAAATATAAATTTATATTTGCTCTAAACTCGACTTCATTATTATCTAGTGTAAGGTATATATATATATATATATATTAATTGGTGTTTCTCGTATAATGTAACATATTCATATTATTATTATTATTATTATTATTATTATTATTATTATTATTATTATTATTATTATCGTATCATTATTGTTATTAGCCTATAAAATGTTGTTTGTACATGACATTTACATTGCTACATTATTGTATCTTTAACTGTTTATAATTAGTATAGTGTATATCTATATTTGTCAAATATGTATTTGTATTTGTGCTGGTTGAGTGGAAGAGAGGGCCTTATGGCCTTAACTCTGCCAGAATAAATAAAGTATTATTATTATTATTATTATTATTATTATTATTATTATTATTATTATTATTATTATTACATTCCCTTAAAAGCCCTAATTTGCTTGAATTCCCATTTCAGTTTAATCATCTTTGAATTAAATGTGAAAATAGCAAGTTTTCGTTATTTTAAATAATACGTAACACAATATTAGTTTTGTCATTGCATTTAATATAATACCTGTATGTATTTCTTTGTTCCATGAGATTTTGAAACCGTATTCCCACGAACTGAAGTTGTAAATTAGTCTTTACTTCCGACGAGATGAATTAGTTAAATTACAATATTATATCACCATCATCAATGGCAGGCGTGGATTAAGCCAATTGGCCTGTTCCGCTTCAGGAAAGAAATTGATCCCTCCATCTCTTCTTAGGTCTTCCTGGGTCTCTTCGCCCTGTGGGTCTGTAGTTCAATAGCTGCAGAGGTAGTCTATTGTTTGGCATTCTCAGAAGGTGTTCATGCCAATTATTTTGATATTTTTGAATGATTTCAGTTATTGCTGGTGTGTTGAGAACTTTGCGGATATCTTCATTACGCATGTGATCATAAAGCGTATAACCCGCTAAAGGTCTTAATAACTTCATTTCTGCAGCTACTATCCTATTTAATTTACCTTTAGTAAGAGTCCAGGTTTCAGAACCATAAAGTAGAGTTGAAAGAGCCATTGTTTTATAAAATTTTAGAATTGTATCTGGACGTACTTTTCGGAAAAGAATGCTTTTTATTGTTCCTATAAGTTTTTGAAATTTGACCAATTTTATGTCTATGTCTTTACATGTGTCGTAGGAAAGATTGCAGCCAAGATAAGTAAAGTTATTAACTTGTTCTATTATATTGTTGTTAATAACAATTTTAGTTCGTATCGGTATTTTCCCTTGAAACGCCATAGTTTTTGTCTTACTCACCGAAATTTGTAAATTATAATCTTGGGTTATATTTGACAATGTATGTACTGCTCTTTGTAGGTGATCTTCAGAAGTAGCCAAAATTACTTGATCATCTGCATACATTAATGTGTTAAGGGGTCGACCATCAATCATAAAGTGTGATTGTGATTGGTTTTGCCATAATGTTATGATTTCATTCATATATAAATTAAATAGAAGAGGGGAAAGTGGACAGCCTTGTTTTACAAACAAATTATCAAATTAAAATTATCAAATATATGTCCATCTATGTCGAAAATAACACCGCTAAAACGATTAATGTTTTATATCTCATTAAATCATTCAAATTTTAAAAATTATACAGAAAAAAAAAATCAAAAAGCAAAACTTACTAAACACTAGTGAAAGGATCTATTGAAAATATTTTTTTTATTTAATCATAAAATTCACATTTTAATTGTCTCATTATTTTCAATAATATCCCACTGTTTGTCATGTTAAAAATAAAGAGGAAATGCTTTATTTGTACCTTCCTTTTAAGTCATAGAAATGTGGAATGAAACTTTTTTTTTAATTTGCCTTCATTTTATACAAATTTTTAATATGATTATTCGAATCATTTGAAATCCAAATATTTGTGGACAGCATTTGATCAACACTTCTGAAACTTATTAGTTTTATTAGTTTTTAATGCTATTGAATTAATAACTCTGGTCAACATGATTTTTGCCTCATGAGTACCATTAGTTGTACTTAATGCAGTTTTTTATCGTGTTTTCAAATATGTATTCGGAATTCCTCCATCGCCCACAGTTTATTTCATTTTCAAATAATGGATTTAAATAATTATTTTCTGCTTTACAAACATTGAAGGGATTACGTCAAAATCAAAACATACAGTGGTTTACACTGACTTGCAATCTGCAATGAGACCAGTTCCACACTGCGAAGAATTGCCCATACCAAAGTCTCCAGAACATGTGACATTAGATGAAGAGAGCTCAGATTCTGATGGAAGTAAGGAAGAAGAAGAAGAAACAGATTTTGGTGATACAACTTTTGAAGAAAGCTGTTCATCTGAGCCTCATTTATAGAGTCAAGAAGATCTTAACGATCTCATACGAGATTTAAAGTTATCCAAAAACCAGTCTGAAATGTTTGGTTCCCGGCTAAAAGGATGGTATCTCTCTGAAACCTTGCGTGATGGAGAAAATCCGATATCATATTTGAATTCAGGAGATCAAATACTATCAGAATCACATATTTTTCTTTCTGAGACAAAAAGAAAGTTTATTTTTTGTTGCTCAGTGTAATTAGTGATATTTGTAATATTCATGCAAGGAAGTGAGGACAAAAAGAGTTCAATCTAAGTGGCAAGGTGAACTTTTGAATTAGAGGATTAGGGACAATAGCTCTTGATTCCGCAATAGATCAGAATGTGGTTTTTTTTTATTTAAAGAGGCCTTCAACTACTTGGGCATTATCTTCGCGATTCAATGACTGGATATAAAAGGGTAGAAAAAGTTACTCAGATATATCTTATTCACTGTCGTACATTTACGGATCGTAAATTTACATCAAAGGACCCATGGATTTACTTCCCTTCCGAAGGAAACCATAATCAGGATTTTTAAGCCTTAATAATATCCTATCCATCCACCTCGGTTTACAATCACAACAACTGAATCCAGAGGCGGGTATGGTAACTACTAGACCAATGCGATTGATGGATTTTGAAATATATTAGAACATTGATAACAGAGAATAATAATAATATTAATAATAATAATAATAAATAAAGTGTTAATTTTTATAGAATATATGTTAAACCATTGGTCCTTGCGTAGTTACGCAAATTGTCACGAACATCACTTTGAAACATATTCTGATATTATTGGGTACGCCTACGTGTTCTTCTTTTTATTGATCTTTTTATTTTTATATGGATATAAGGATATGTAACAAGCATACGTGGGACACACTATACTAGAATCAATTTCCACAAGGGGTTAATACGGATTTTCTTATCTGCATTAACATAGACGTCTTTTTCACTCGATTCACTCCCCCTCTTTTTATTAATTCACCAACATAATGAAGACAAAGGAAAAACTTCTCAATATCGGGAAAGCGCGCTATAAAAGCACACAGGGCTGTCAAAAATTCTACCGTTGATGTTTTAATTTAAAATGGTCCTTTATTAAAGAATGTGGATAAATTCTATGTCAAATAGGTTAAAAGAGAAATCTAAATAAGAAAAGTAAACGTTCTATGTTTGTATTTATTTTACACCAGCTAATACCCGGTGCGGTGCGCGCTGCTACACCTAAATAAATGATAATGTGTTTTTGCATTTAGTTGAATAAGTAAAACGAAAAAATATTATATAAATGTATTATTTCTTGATACTCCGTGCTGATTACCCGGCGTTGCCAGGGAATCTACACATCCTGATATACTTGGCATAAATGAGCTGAAAGACAAAGTTTGTTATTCTGAGTTAATCCATAAAAGAATAGCCACCATGCACTGCTATATGCTTGCCCGGGAATCTACTTATCATGATTATATTAGCATCAATGAAAGACAAAAATGGTTATTGTGTGTTATCCTTAAAAGATAAACATATGCTGTTGCCGGCTTTTCTGTAGAGTTCTTGAGATATTCAATTTTGTGTATTTATTATGGTTTAGGCAGCATAAGCCATTTAAGCTTACAGAAAGCGACATTTTTTCACGTTTTTTTTTTTTCACTACAGAAGGTGTTTTTTTAAGGGTGAAGGCTTGAGCATTAAAACTCTCTTAATACCTATAACCTTCCCGAGAAAATCTAGAACATTTTGCAAAGAGCCCCATGACACTCGGATGAATGGAAATGGCAGCACAAGCTTGCCCGGAAATCTACTTATCCCGATCTCCTTGGCATCAACGAAAGACAAATATGGCTATTGTGTGTTATCTGTAAAATATAAACATATGCTGTCGCGGACTTTTTTGTATAAGCTTTGAGATATTCAATTTTGTGTACATTAATTTTGTGCATTTGTTATGGTTTAGGCAGCGTGGCCATTTAAGGGTAAAAAACGATACTTTTTCACACTTTCCACTACAAAGTGTGCTTTTTTTAAGCGTGTAGGAATATCTCAACTCTCTTATAGCCTATGTTCAACCCGGGAATCTCCTGAAAATTTTGCAAAAGAAAACCCCATCACAATCGGAAGAACGGCATGGCCGCGCATAAAATACAAACAAACAAACATTAATTTTTATATATTTAGATTTAGTCCACCGCTGCGGTCTCGAGGTAGCGTGCTGCCTTGTCACGCATCGGGCCCGGGCAGTTTCTATGGGTGAGGTTTTTATCGGGGTATTTCCTTACCTGTAAGACAAGTGTCAGGAAAACTTTAAGGCCCAAACGGTCCCCGAAATCATATGGCCATCGCATTCATCATTCATATTCATCTTAGATTAAGCTTAGGATTAGGACTCTCCTCGCACACCACTATCATCATCATCATCACCATCATCCATCATATCACCATATCATCAGTGCAACGTAACCCCGCCTTCCAGGCGCCCCAACCTCAGAAGTTGGTTACAAGTATGCCATGCCAGGATAGAACACCAGGAATGTCGAAATACAACCTGGGGCATTTGCAAAGAAATATATATATATATATATATATATATATATATATATATATATATTATTAGATTTATACCATTCCCAACTTATGAAAATTATTATCTTTATCTTTATTACAATACTAGTATTATTTTTATATTTAGGCGTACTCTAAAAGACAATAAACAAGTTTTGATTAAGAATTTAAAAAGAGAGAAATCAGGAAGTAAAATCGGATAATTTAATCATAATAAATAAATATATTTAATGTGGATTATATAAATTTAACTACACCAGTATTTTGTGTTTCTCCTTTGTTACTGATTTGTAGCCCACAAATATGGTTAAAGACGAACTTTTATGTATTTTACACAGTTTATGAAATTTATGATTGTTATTTACCTTTCATTTTTATTAGTAATAAGGCATCATTATTTTCTCCTAACATGATTACAAATCATTATTATTATTATTATTATTATTATTATTATTATTATTATTATTATTATTATTATTATTATTATTATTATTATTATTATTATTAAATACATAACGGATTATTTTACGAGGGGGGACTGATGTCAGGATACCTTATCGTGGAGGAACAAAGATTAATTGGTCAAAGTTTCCGATCCAGATAGTATCAATATCTTAATATATTTTGCTTTTTACATTTCAATGGAATATATAGGTTTCATAATAGACTTCAAATTTAGTGATATATTTGATGCTGTTTTATATTTTTTCTTTTGAATTTTGACATCAATAAATAATTAATTGCTTCAACCTATTAAGATAATATTAATATGCTCTGTATTTAATTTATATTTTTACTTGTTTTTCTTTCCTTGTAATTTTCATCATTATTGACTTCTCTTTATCAATATTTAACCCATTTTTGTCCAGGGTATCGACCCATTTTTATATTTTTGCTGACTTTATTTTCACTAAATAAATTTAAAATTCATGAATATTTTAAGCTAAAGCTAACGTGTGTAAGCCTATTAATGTATGTACGTACGTAGGTATGTGCATGCATATGTATGTAAGTAGGTATGTACGTATGTTTGTACAGAGAAATACAGAGAAGGAGCTGCAAATATTTAGCGCTCTTGGCATTCGAATGTCACCGGGCAGTTATATCTCTGCATTAAACAACCCACTATTTACTTGTTTTATGTATCCATCTCGAAATTCTGTTCCCTCTTGTAACAAAAAGGTACGACCACACGAACAATTCAAAAGTAAGCTTACTAAACAATCCTGTAGGCCTACTTAGAAAATACGTATAATACGAAATTATATTGAACACGAGATTACGTTCCTACAGAGAAGACAAATGCTGTTTTTGTTACGGTATTTGTAAAGAAACTATAACAAAACAAATAATTACAGTGTATAAATTAAAGTAGAATTCTAGGGACTTTGTAATGTCTTATACTTAACATTTCATAACAAAGTCTAAATTATGTAATAATTATTATCATAGTTCTAGCTTGTTCACAATGTAGGTAATTTTTTAACAATTTTATCCTGATAAAGTGGAAGAAAGTACAATATGGTCTTATCTTTATTATTGAAAACATTTTTATTTGGAAATAAATGTACCAGAAAGAAGTTAAAAGTTAATGGAAAACATACAGATAAAAGGAGAACTGGATGAAGAATAGAGGGTACTGAGACTGCAGTTTAGGACCTGTCCTTGAGCATAAAACTATGAAATAACATATTATTATTTTAATTATTATTATTATCATTATTATAATTATTATTATTATGGGATTTATGTTATGAGCCGTGTTCAAGATATTTCTAATATAACAATTAAAGAAAAGGGAGGGAGGGAGGGAGAGAGAGAGAGAGAGAGAGAGAGAGAGAGAGAGAGAGAGAGAGAGAGAGAGAGAGAGAGAGAGAGAGAGAGAGAGAGAGAGAGAGAGAGAATATGGCGCGCTTACACGCCCAGTCCAGCAACAACAAGTGGCTCTCCTGTACAATGACACTTCACCGCATTGTTACACCGAAACAAAGGACATGTCTTCACGTACAAAGGACTCGACAAGTCATTCATGTCTTGGATTCCTTTTACAACAATGTGACAAGAAAACTCGCGCAAAGAAAAAAATCTACCTTCTTATTGCTATACAAAATACCTAATAGAATATTTTTTACTTAGCAAAGGGATTATTTTTAAATAATCTATAGTATATTAAATATTTGTATTTATAGTATTTTTTCTTTCATGGTTTTCTGCTTAAGCGCAGTCTCAGAATCCTCCAATTTCCTCCTCTACTCTTTTTACTTGTTTCTTGTCTATTAACGTCTTACTTCTTCATCAAACATTTATTTCGACCGTTGTTCAAGGGCATCTCCCATTATACCAGTGACACGGTCAATTTCTTTGCCTTTCTTTTATAATTTATATCGCAAATTTTTATTTCATCCAGTGTTCATAGTAAAACCTTATTTTCAATTTCAACTATTTTACCCATTTAATTCTTCTCCATATCCATAATCTTCTAATTTAAGACTAATACTTATTACTTTAATATCGGTTCAACCTCTACACGATTTATCCACTTTTTCACTTATGAAAAATCGACATTGAAGAAAACGAATTCAACGTTAAATTAGTTTAATTAAAAACCAATATTAAGGCAATACCTGACATAAGGTAAGATTCCTCGCTTTTCATTTGACAATAAATTGGTAGAAAATACAATTAAACCAAAAACTTCTCAAAATTCGGAAATTATGTGAACTATTAAAACTATTCATACTTTTTGTCATTTACTCCTTCTTCATGAATTTTCTCGAAGACGGCAATCATAATTATATCAAAATCTTCGATAATTACTCATAATATTTGTTCGTTATTTCAATTTTACAACCTCTACAAACCTAATGTTTACAGTGCTTGTATGTATAATAATTTTATTGATATTTCGACATTTAAAGAAAATATAAGTTACTGCCTGGTTAAGGGAAGTATGAACCTCTCTTATTACAGAGTACTGTAGTATTATCAAAAGTAATCTAACAAGAGGTTGTGTTTTTCTGAAAAAATAATCACGAGCGACAAAGATGCCAGTGATTTTGTCTAATGAAAAACTCAACCTGGATTTGGAGTGATTATTTGGCGAATAATACATCAGAAGCTAAAAATAATTATAATGTTTAATGTTAACCAAATGTGAGGTTATGTACTTCGATCGTACTTCCGGGAGATTTATAAGCCGGCTATATAGTTATAAACAACATATCTTTGCTGTTAAATCTCTTTGGGCTTGGAAAAAATCAATAACATTTGATTTTCTGAGAAATAACTATTAACAGTATATACAACGTTTAATAATTTTTAGAGCAAAACGCCAACCATTTTTTCTTGTAATTTTTGATGTTATCTTTTAGCATTACTTGCTATACCATATTGATCGTATATTGTTGAATCGATATCCTTGTCAAAAAAGTTAATTTGCGGAGATATAATAATAATAATAATAATAATAATAATAATAATAATAATAATAATAATAATTATAATAATAATAATAGTTTTATTTATTCTGGCAGAGTTAAGGCCATAAGGCCTTCTCTTCCACTCAACCAGCACAAATACAAATAAATATTTGACAAATATAGATATACACTATACTAATTATAAACAGTTAAAGATACATTAAATATAGCAACGTAAATTTCATGTATAGAAACAACATTTTATACGATAATAACAATAATAATACTTACGATAATAATAATAATAAATAAATAATAATAATAAATAAATAAATAATAATAATAAATAATAATAATAAATAATTAATAACAATAAATAAATAATAATAAATAAATAAATAATAATAATAATAATAATAATGTGTTCTTATACACAGCGACTCACGAACAGCAATTAATGATACAATTAATATTAACTTTATAGCTTTTGAGATTATGGAACAGCTCAAGCAAGCTCAAAATATATTTGTCTAACATGGGTACATGAACATTCCAGGATATCAGGAAATTAACGTGTGGATGTTTGAGCCAAATCGGCAGCAGATTCTAATTCACAGTAAGCTATGATCTCTGCCCCATTTCTTTCCTAAAGTCGTAAGTAAAGGAACACACAATAACAAGATGGAACAACGTGTGGCTCAATAGTACTGCAGGATGTTTAACACGATAGCTGATCCTTCCGAAAATGCATGACAGAACAAAATGCAAAATAGATTGTTACGCATTTCGTACTAACGCAATTTTCTACTAGTCACGGAAATTTACTTCCATAGATTCAATATCAAAGACACTGGAATTTGTAATTGTGGTATTATCAGCCAGTGTTGAATATATTAGACCTACCTTTTATTGCCCTTTGATCTGGATTCAATATAAGAAACCACCTACCTTCTCAGTAACACCACTTGTTTAAGTGAACCACCCATTATGGAAGTATTTTCCACAGAAAAAAACTAGAAACGTTTTAATGTCTTCATAAATAAAATTTATAAAAACTTTGGTTTTAGATCAATTTATATAATGTGTAACAACTCAGATATAAACTATAATATTCTAATGTACCTTAAGGTGAAATAGGGTTTGTAAATATCGGATAATAATAAACAAATTTATAATAATACCACTCTTCGAGTAAAGGGGTTTAATACATATTGACTGCAAAATGTTTAATTTTGAGTGTGAAACTGACACAAGGGAAGTTAGAACATCGTGGATGCAAAAATAAGTTTTTTTTAGTAGAGTTAGAACAATCCTATTCTAAGCAATATATATATATATATATATATATATATATATATATATATATATGCTAACATAATTATATCCGTGAAAACCTACAATATATATATATATATATATAAGCTTTGAATTTAATTTAAAAATATATCATACAGTATTATTCTAATATAGGTCTACAAGTGTATGAGTTTATTAAAACGGAAAATCAAACTATTTAATTTTTTAATTTATTGTAAATAAATAATATATTTTTCTTGTTACTTTATTAATAACATTTGTTTTTTATTCCTGTATTGTCTCTTTTTGTTTATCTTGCTTGCTTTTTTCTTTTACTTCTTTTCCGATATACATACATTCTTTAAACACAGTTACCCACACCCAGAGCCTCATGAAATGTGACAATTATTACCAGAGAAGAAAGAATGCATGTGTCCAAGGATATGAATCAAATCCGCCGTCTCTTGTTCTGTCTTCAGGCACCCTGACCACATGATCAAGAGATTGTATTAAAATTGTCTATCGTGTGTTGTACACAACGCGAAGTTATCAATAAATAGTCATCTCCTTGATCGATATAGCAAATAACTAAAGTCTATGTTTCGCTTGCACCATTATTAAAAAATCCCAATTTAATTAATTGTTAGGCTTATATCATATTTTTATGAGATTTCTCATTGATAAAATATTTTACAGAAGTTAAGTAGGGCCGGCATATTGACTTGCGATGAATGAGTAAGGTAGTTTTCGCTCGCTCTTTTGGAATTTAGTTAGCGTAAAGTTTAGTTATTCATATTTCTTTTGCTGTCGAAAGTAGCTCTAAAACATCATACCACTCATCAAGTGGATATCCATGTTCCAGCGTGTATATATTCCGAGTTTCTGATTATATTAACAGAAAACTTCGTCGTACTACCACCTTCAAATTAATGTTAAGGCTATAAGCATAAACATGTATAAAAGGTTCCTACGGAAACTTTATATGAGGATATTTTAAAAACTCGAGTTTGTACGAATAAACTGTGAAGTGAAAATTGATGTTTTAAATACCAAGGCAAGACAAATTTTATTATATGCAGACCATATTACATGAGAATGATAGATTGGAAAAGGAAAACAATAAGAATATATGGAATATTCATCATCATGGTCCATTCATGAATTTAGGCAATTTGTTGACCTATTTCGGCCTCAATAAAAATTCCATCCAAAAGTATTTTGAGTGGATGTCCTGGTCTTCTTCCTGCAGCTTAACATTTGCTTGGGTATCCTGTGATTCTCCAATCGATGAAAAGTTGCATCGAACTAGACTTCTAATATGAAACTGTATTTATTTAAGGGTACCATATATGGAATATTGCTGTTGTGAAACTAAGACTGTAAGTAGGTTATAACATTAGGCCTGCAGGAGGAAGAAAAAAGAAGCTAGCTAGCTAACGAAGACCTATAAAACCTAGAGGTTTAATTCCACATCAACTAAGGCCCTCTACTGGCCCCTATCCTCAGATACTAAGATCTATCAGAGTATTAATCTCTCTCCTAGGACTTTCGATAGTTTTTTCCAAAGATTTACAAACATAATGATAGCATTACTACTATGTCGCTCATTCGAGTTACACGACCAATCTCATAATCTTTATATCCCTGAAAATATTAGGAGAACAATAGAAATATGGAGAACTTCATTTTTAAGGATTTGCCATTGTCATGTCTTACTAAATCGAATATTTGTCATAGCATACTACTATTTTTCAACATTTTTATTTCTTCCCTTAAAGTAATTGATCACGTTTCTTATCTCTAGAGTACCATATTCAAGATTATTGTTTTAGAAAATGTAATCTTTAGATTGTTAGACAAAAACAAAGATGCATGAAGTGTTAGACTAAACAGTAACACAAAATCCCTACTTTAATTCGGTATTTAATGTATGTACTACTACGAGTTTAAACTTTTAACAATTTTCTTAGATATCTGAATGTTTACACATCTTAATAACAATTATTGCCTAATATTCAATTGTTATTCTATCATAACCTGCTATATTTTGATATTTCCTGTAATACTTCGTTTTTCGCGAATTGCGAAAGTAGTATCCATGAAAATGTTTTCGAAAAAAATACTAATCTTTACCTATAACCCTTATTAAACTAAAAAAATGTCAAAAACGTATACAGGGTGAATGGTAATTACACCGACAAACGTCAGGAACTGATTCCTGACTGGAAATGAAGCAAAAAAGGTCCTATAAACATGTGTCCGGAAATGAGTGATGTGCGTGCAACAATAAATCGCCCCGGCACACAGTATGTAGTATAATCGCATTCACGTCACAACTGATGTTCGTGAGATGCAATGCACGCTGTCACACGTCGTATCATGGAATGCCTCACTCTTTCGCATCTTCCAGCCTCTCTCCGAATAGAGTCACAGGCAACGTGGCCACGCTATCGTAGGGTATGCACATCAGGAACTGGTACAGCCTACACAACGCTTTTCAGATGCCCCCAGAGGTAAAAATCCAGGAGGTTAAGTCCGGTCATCTAGCAGGCCATGCAACAGGGCTCCGCTTCCTATCCAACGTCTGTGGAAGATTTTGTTGAGGTGTCGGCGAACTGTAATGCGGAAGTGAGGTGGCGCTCCATCATGCAGAAACACATCACATGTCTTTTTGCCAAAGGTACATTCTCAAGTAAAACAGGAAGAGTATTTTGTAAGTGGTCCGAGAGAATAATGCTATTCGTCAGTGTCATCTACCGTGGCAATTAATTTATGGACACTGTTATGACCCAAAAATTTATAGGCTTTACAAACTCATTGTTTATTGGATTCATAATTAATAGTGTTATAGCCGGAATATATAGTTATCAAAAGGGTGTTATTAAAAATTAATTATTCCCCTATAAATATTTAGTTATTATAATTATTAGGGCTTTTTAGACAGTTTATTTAATATAAATTCATATCTGGTTGACGTGTGCCAATCACGTATCGGCACGAAAAGTTATTCTTAACGCTTCCACGTCAGGTGAAAACGACCCACTTAGAAATATATATCTTAATATATAAAAATGTCGTGTCACGTTGTTTGTCCGCGATGGAATCCTAAACTACTGAACCGATTTTAATAAAATTTTTGCACACTGTGTGCAGTTTGATCCAACTTGAAACTTAGCGTAGTTTATAACTAAATTATTTTTTTATTGCAAATTATTTGTGTATTATTTAACAAAGAGTTATAATTATCTGTGAGTTCCATACGATTCTAACAGATGGCGGTGTAATTATCTGTGAGTTCCATACGATTGTAACAGATGGCGGTGTAAGGTAATTTGGTAAGGTAATTGGTTTATTATTTAACAAAGAGAGATCCATATGGCTGTGCTTTTTGTTGCAACCGCGAATTTCAATTGAATTACAAATATTGATTATTTCATAATTTAAGTGTGTTCAGTGTTTATTTTATTTTCAATATTATTAATTTCGTGTGTAAGTATTAGTTTTAAGTAATCTGGCTAAAAGACAGCAACTTAATTAAAATTTTTAACGTATACCTTAGCCACAGCAACGCGTGGCCGGGACTTCTAGTAAACTATATAAACTCGGGGTTTCAATCCCTAAATCATCTCGTCCGGGGTTGGAGAGATGGCTCTACACCTCCTGTAGCTCGACACAGAATCCGGCCTTCGATTCCGAGGACGTCTATAATGGCCGCATGTAAGTCCGCTTCAGATCTTTGTACTTTACATAGAATATGTGTTGTTCGATTTAATATTTGTGAAGGCTGAACTCATTCATTAAGGCTTATTAAAGTCTTAGTTACTATATTTTTGTTCAGACTCATTTTTAGGCCTTGTATATTTCAGAATATTTCAACTTGTCTTTCTTTTATAAACTCTCTCACATTATTTTAAGTTGTTAAATATATATTTTCGTTTTTAGAATACTTTATTTGTGTATCTTCTTTCATTTCCTTAGTTTTTGCTTTCCTTTGCAAGCTTATCTAATTCCTGAACTTGATTTAATGTTAAGCCCGTCTCATTTATTGTTCTCGGCCACTAAATATATCTTGCTACCCCTTAACAGGAGATGGGCCTCAACAGACACGTATTCATAGGGCATTTTTTCCTCCACTTCCAGTCAAGAATCAGTCTCTGCAGTTTGTCGGTGTAATTAAAATTCACCCTGTATAAGAATACATATGTTTGTGTGTCTTTTAACGCTCTAGAGACCGATTTGTTTTGTTTCAGAACCAAACTCGACATATAGCCATCGATTAAGGAACATAATGTCCTGTTCGATAATCAGCAACATCAGATCATTTTGAGTGGGTATTAATGTAAAGTCAAAATTTAAAAATCGCTCTAGCGGTAGCAATTTTCGAATTTTCGTATCGAAACTTGGTGTCATTTAAAATAAAAACGAGGAAAATACTCTCCAAACATTACAATAACTAGAAATGGGAGATTATCCCCCAAAAAATACTAAAATGGCAGCCATTATTGTTTTTCTGAATGAAACGTGATGCAATATTGAAGTAAGAAAATTAAAACTGAGTTAGTTAAATCAGCAAAATCTTAGCATAAATTAGTCATGCTGAGGAATTGTCATGTAGCTGCTGCGTGACGGACTTTTCTTGTATTAAAACCAACTTCCCTCTAGGCGTTTAAAATGTTTCTTAATTCTTGCTGTCGTAATAAACTTATTTTATATTAAATAAATTAATTGACATAAGCTGAAATCTGGCGAAATCCATTCATATAATTATAATACAGATTGTTCTCGGTAATTTTCTTAACAGCGTACTCAAGAGCGAAATTGAAAAGCAATGTTGGTCTATCTTCTTTTTTTCAGTCCATTATCGGTTGAAAAACTGGTTGAAACATGTTTACGTATCCGTAATTTACTCTGGGTACCATCAAGTCATACATTTATTAATCTAACTAAGTTAATAAGCGAACGAAATAAGAAGAAGCATAAAATAAAATTATAATTTCATAAAACCAAAGCATCCAATGTGAATAATCTACTTCACTCTCTCCAAATGATTAAATACGAATCAATTGTTTCTATTGGCTTAATTTCTTTAAAAAAGCTTAATTTAAAATTCTCTACTTGGACTTGAATATTAGTTGACACATCGGGAGTTGAACGGTTTTTGCTGGACGCTTGGAAGAGGGCATCACTTTGTTGTTTGGCCACTCGCTCGAAACATCTTCATATTAAAGTTTGTTGCGCTGTTAGGGATTCTGCGCACACTTGTATACGTGGTCAGAAGTTTTAACACGTTTATTGCCAGGGAGGTGTGACACGCATCCTCATCGACCGGCTTCCATTATAACTTGTTAATTGTCTCCAGCCTTGATTCAACTATAACATTGGATGTGTTATACTTGAAACTAGAAGCCGACAGTCATATTTTGATAATGTAACAAGGGAACGCGACTCACTGGAGGCCCGGAAGAACGCTTTCTACAAGAAAATCGAACACGTTGGAACTTACGAGTTATGACCCTCTGAGTTCACTACTCAGTACGCCGTCAAATCCTCTCGCCACAGGTTTAAACAAGACGTCACCGAGAAAGTAAAATATATATATATATATATATATATATATATATATATATATTATCTTAATAACTATTTATCCATCCATCCATAGTAATTCTGCCCGAGGGCAGATCTTTCACTGCAACCATATTAATTTCATGCTATGCTTTGCAGCTTTACTAGGGAATTATAGGTGTGTTAGCTTCCCGTTGCTTTCCTCACCTGTGAAGGATGATGATGGGCTGATGATTTTCGGGGACCGTTGGGCTCCACGTTTCCTGACATTTTTTCTACAGAAGAGGAAGGAACCCGAAAAAAAAACTCCCAGGAGCCTGTCCCGACCGGGAATCGAACCCGGCCCCCTGCGTGACAAGGCAGCATGCTACCTCGGGACCACAGAGGTGGACTTAACTATACATAAATAAATAAATATCCTCAACTCGTGTCCAACTCAGGATCCGGTCGAGGGAAAAGATGAGATGAACTCCTATTTTATAAATGTGAATGGGCAGGGTGCCGGCCGAAAACGCCTGACGCGCCATCTCAGCGGTAGATGAACGAAATGAAATAAAATGGTTGAGATAGGTATGGAGAAAGGGTGGAATGAAATTGTGGCAGCAGAAAACCCCGAGAAAATCCTGCCCAAGCTCCGTTTCGTCTACCACGAAACACACATGGAGTGAACGGCACTCGATATCGGGACCCCAACGATGAAAGGCTACCTTCTAACCGCTTACACCACGGAGCCGCCAATACTTATATATGTGTAATCTTTTTTCAACACTTATATATGTATAAAAATTATCTTAGCTTAATTCTTATATGTCGGCCGCGGTGGGCTAGTAGTTATGCTCCTTGCCTCTAGCCCCGAGGGTCGCGTGTTCAAACCCCGGCCGTGGTCGATGCATTTTTGTAGTATGAACAAGTCCTCCGGGAGGGCCATTAAGCCGTGTGTCCCCTGTCTGAAGATATTCAGGCGCGTAAAAATATTCAGGCCTCTAAGCACAATTTATCGATCTCATTATCCTAGTATTACCTTATTTGCCCGGGGAAATAATGAAGGCAAGAGGGTACCCGGCTCAACTTATAGAAGGAATAAAAATTCTTTATAATGGCACGAAAATTATCCTTAATTTAGATAATTATTCCAGTGAAGAAATTTTAATAAATCAAGGAGTTCGACAAGGGTGTACATTATCACCTACATTGTTTAATATATATTTTGACGAGGTTATACGAAAATGGAAAAAATCAAGTCCCATAGGAACACAAATTAATAAGGCAATGTATATGAATAATTTAATGTATGCAGACGATCTGGTAATTATACAGAAGTCAGAGGATGATTTTAAAAAGCCATTTACATGTTGAATCAACTAGGACTCTATTATAATCTCAAAGTCTCAACTACAAAAACTAAAATTGTGGCTTTTCAGGGCAAGGTGCCAGTCAGAGCAAAAATAGTAATCTATAATGAAATAATAGAACAGATAGCACACTTTAACTATCTTGGTTCATATATAACATAGAGCTACGATTGGGATATACACAATAAATAAAACCGATATCAAATGATGTGTGGGCACCATAAGAAGAACCCTCCGAAAGACTAGAAGAGAAACTCAGCTCAGGTTTTATAAAATTATGGCTGTTCCTGTTCTTTTATATGGATCTGAATCTTGGGTACTTACAAAAAAAATATTCTCACACATTTAAGCCACTGAAATGAAATTTTTAAGTTCCATAAAAAGATGTACACGCATGGATAGATTACACAATGAATCAATAAGAAATGAACTGGAGATATTTTCAATACTCGATAAATTAGAAGAGCACAAATACCAATGGAGAGAACATTTAGACAGAATGGACAATACAAGATTACCCAAAAGATCAACGCCTACAAATCACATGGAAAAAGATCTTTGGGACGGCCAAGGAAACGATGGACTTGAGACCGGAACAGGTCGCATTGGCCTAATCCTGGAAAGGAAGAAGAAGAAGAAGAAAATTACCTTATTTGCCTGCCAGATTCTCATTGCGTCGATATTTTGACCGCATGCCATTCATGACATCCATGGGTAAATAAGCGTAACTAAATTAACTTGGTCTAGTAACTCCTGACAAAGGAGAGCCTAAGGTTCAACATTGGGCAATGTTATTGTTCTAGTGTAGTAATATATTGTGAAGCTTCTCTTATATTTAATCTATGTAAAGAATATATACGAATGCATGATGAACAGATTCATTTGCCAACATAAATTTAAGCATTAGTTTTAATGTACAGTAAGTTGAATGAGGAATGAAAGACGTGCAAGGAAGCTTCTTGTAGGAAAACCAGAGGGAAAACGCTCAGTTGGTAGACAAGAAAGACGTGGGAGAATAACATTAACTATGATTTTTGAGGGAAGTAGATTATACAGGGGATAATTGGAAAACATTGGCTCAGGATAGGAATGTAAGGAGAGCTTACGTCCGCTCTGCCATGAACCCTACGGGTTCGATAGTGCCAGTGAGTTAGTTAGTACAGCAAGTCTTTTGAATAATAACTAAAAACAATTCATTATAATTCTATCCAATTCAAGGCTCTCTCATCACATTTAAACGTTTGCCTCTACTTTTTTATATACATTAGACAGGGTCAGTCTACCAACTATGTAATTTATCTTGTTTGAATAGATTTTATTTTTAGTTTTAGTCTTAATCTTAACTATCACTATCTGGTTGTATTATAGATCGTAATGTAATAGATATTATATTACTGATCAAATCTTCATATAGTATTTAATATTAGAGTTACTGTAATTGTTATATTTTGATGTAATATATTATGTTTGTCCTGGTGAGTGGAAGAGAAGGCCACATGGACTTAACTTCACCAGCCTAAATGAATAAATAAATAAATAAATAAATAAACTCTAAGTTCATGACCGCGCGGAATTAAGCTCTCCATACATCCCTATCCTGAGCTAATATTTTCTAAACATTCCACGTATAATCTACTTTCCTCAAATCATGGTTAATGTTATTTTTCCACCGCATACTTGATCTACCAACTGGACATTTTCCCTCTCGTTTTCCTACAAGCAGTTTCGGTGCCCTCTTTCATTCCCTATTCGTGCCACATGTCCTGCCCATTACAGTCTACGAGACTCGACTTATTTTATTATAACTGGTTTCCTATAAAGATCATGTAGCTCACTATTAAATAGCCTTCTCCATTCTCCTGTCCATCTCCTTTTGATCCACATTTTTTCCTAAGAACTTTAATCTCAAATAATCGTAATATTTTATCCTCCCTTGAAATAAGCTCCATGTTTTGCATCCATATAACTGGGAGAATAACAGTTTTACATATTTTCAATTTAACGTTTTTTTAGAGAGAGTTGAGACGACAGAATCCCTGTAAAAACATACATTTCCAGAATTGAGTGAATGTACCTACGTGCATACAAACCTTTATTCAGGAAAACGAACCGTTGTGGAATTAGTGAAGGAAATTAATCGCGTTTATTTCGTCCTTTAATAAAACGGAAATAATTCTGATACTAGTGATGGAATAAAATAGTTGTGTTGTGTATTTCCGAATTGAAATGGATAGTAATTATAGAATGCTTAAATCGTAGGCGTTGTCCGTAATTGCTTTCAGTGTAGCAAGCTATACGGTTGGTGTTATTTTAAACATGTGCAGGTGAAATTGAAAACAATTTTCTTTGTATTTTACATGTCGTGATTGTTGTTGTTAGAAACAACAGTGAACACAACTAGAACAAACAGAAATTCTGTTGGAGCCCTGGAGCCGTTTTTCCAAAGCTCGCACACAGAGTGAGCTGGGTCCATCTTCCTCACGCACTCACTCCGGTCCTTATAATGGAAATGAGATGTACGTTTGTGTAGCGAAATAATTACCTAACTAAATAACTATCCAAGTTACTAACTCAAGAAGAGGAATTAGTTTACTAACCTCTTGAGGTACTAAACAAATACTCTATAAGGACTAGTTCAAAACGTTTTCTATGCAATTCAAACTTACACACTACACCATGCTTCAGAACATTTGATCCAAAAGTATACAGGCCTACGAGTAATAATTTATTTAACGACAATATTTATCGTTCACATACTTAGCGTCAAAATTCAAATATGTATGTACGTGAAGACTGGCAAAATTTGGATCAGATGTAATATCAGACTTGAAGTACTTTTATGGATGTGCTATAAAACTTATAAACGGAACTTGCGTGTATATATATATATATATATATATATATATATATACACGCAAGTTAAGATTTTTAAAAAGTACAAGTACAAGTTATGATTTTTAAAAAGTACCTTACGGAAATATTATTTTCATTAGCAAATTCCGAAGGAATTAAATTATTGAGGCAGTTCTCAAAAAAATTCAGGTATTCACCGATCCTAACTAGTAAACAACGAAAATTACAATGACAAAAATTTATATATCCATCCATAGTAATTCTGCCCGAGGGCAGGTCTTTCACTGCAATCATAGCATATTCATGATATGCTTGCAGATTTACTAGGGAATTGTAGGTGTGGTAGCTTCCCGTTGCTTTTCACACCGATGAAGGATGATGATGATGATGGCCATATGAAAAAAAAATATATATATATATATAGGCCAACTAGCTAGCCCGGCGAACGTCGTATCGCCATTAAATATTTTTACGTTAATTTTTCCGATGTTATAATAGTTATCTGCTATTCGGTGCGGAAACAAATCCAACAAATCAAAGATCATAAAAATCGGTCCAGCCGTTCTTGAGTTATAAATAGTGTAACTAATCCGACTTTGTTATATATATAATATAAGTCCCGGCCACGCGTTGCTGTGGCTAAGGTATACGTTAAATTATGTTGTAGTAAACTAAGTGAGAAATCTAAATCAGAAAGTTTTTGTTTTACACAATTTTTTAGTTCTGGTACGTTAACTACACCCGGTATAAATATGGGTGGTGGTTTATGTTGAAGTGGTTTTGTTGATTGAGATGAATTTGTTGTCTGCATTCTCAGTATCATCCATAAGTGTATCATAAGGATTATATACATTTATTGATGGAATATTTTCAGGAGGCTTGCTGATTTCATTATACTTTCGTTTTTTTTCTACGAACTTGTTGGCAGTTTGGATTCTCATCATCATCATCATCATCATCATCAAGAAGTCTCTGTATAGTAATATAATCTTGTGATATATTATAGTCATCTTGTTTTTAATTTAATTGAGGCATGGAGATTGTTTCTGTAATATTAGGCATATTATTATAACTAACAGACTTACTTACAGTTCTGTTATTCCGTTCCTTGGGACCTTCATATGTTTTTAAATTGCCATTCTTCTTAAATGTAAGATTTATGTCACATAGGCCTATACCAATTTGCGGAAATTCACTTGATATCTTATCATTCATGGTCTCTAGAACTGATTCGCCATATTGTTCAATGTCCGCTTCTAGGTCCAGTTAAATTTAAATTAAGTTGCTGTCTTTCAGCCAGATTACTTAAAACTAATACTTACACACGAAATTAATATTATTATCAATATATTGAAAATAAAATAAACACTGAACACACTTAAATTATGAAATAATCAATATTTGTAATTCAATTGAAATTCGCGGTTGCAACAAAAAGCACAGCCACCTGGTTAAATAATAAACCAGTTACCTTACACAGTCATCTGTTAGAATCGTATGGAACTCACAGATAATTATAACTCTTTGTTAAATAATAAACAAATAATTTGCAATAAAAATAATGCGACTATAAATTTAGTTATAAACAACCGTAGGTCCCACGTTGGATCAAACAGCACACAGTGTGCAAAATTTTATTAAAATCGGTTCAGTAGTTTAGGATTTCATCGCGGACAAACAACGTGACACGTAATTTTTATATATTAAGATATATATATGACATGGAAAGAAAATTAAATACCTGAGTCCGGATTTGAACCCGAGTCTCGAATCTCGGTACGTTTAGCGCTCTAATCATCTGAGCCACTTAAGAATCCTAACACAAACATTCATTTTTCTTATATATGTAGTATTCTCAATTTACAGGAGAGATAGCGGATATTGTTCCAACTGCCATCTTGTGTGCTCACAAATAAGCATGCATATATATGTGTATGTGTGTGTTACCGTTCTAGAGGCCGCATTTTGTTTTATATGAACCAAACTCGACAGACAGCAAAAAAAAAAAAAAAGTCCAAGGCGCGGCAGGCCTACAAAGCCCTTAGCCGACAACCCGGCTGCTGGCCTCATATCCACATGTGTTAATCAAAGAGGCACACGATCATCTACCCAATGTGGGGGTTATGTGGTAAGCATGTGAGGTCCCCTAGCCTTTAAAACTGGTTTTCTTAAACTGGAGTCGCGACTTAATGTAACTATCCAAATTTCTCACGATGCTGGGTGAGCACCGGTGCCATACTGGCCGATATTCCATAAGAACATTTCTTCCCCGTGGAGACGCGAACCAGCGGAAATCCCGTAACGGTAGATCTAGTCAAGGCGTTTTGCCTTAATTATTCGACTACGGCGCAGGACAGATAGCAACCAATTAGAAAAAAAAGTTAAGTTCATTAACGAGTAAAATCGGGCAGTTAGATGTAGGAGTTCATCTGAAACGAAAATTTAAAAATCGTTCCAGCGGGCGCAATTTTCGATTATTCACAACGAAACTCAATATAACTCACTAATGTAATAAAACGTGAAATTTATTCGAACATTTTAAAAAATCCGACTATTAGAAGCGGAGGTTTACCTGAAACATAAAATTGAAAATCTCTCTTTGCGTTCCGAATTTTTAAATAAGCTGACCGTTGAAAGTCTCCAATTCAGATACATATATATGTCCACCGCTGTTGTCTCCAGGTAGCGTGCTGTCTTGTCACGCAGCGGGAACAGGTTCTATTCCCGGTCGGGACAGACTCCTGGGTGAGGTTTTTTCGGGGTTTTTCCTCACTTGTAAGACAAATGTCAGGAAGCTTAGACCCAACGGTCCCCGAAAATAATCCGGTCATTATTAGCATCCTTATCATTATCATCATCACCCTTCATCGGTATGGAAAGCAACGGGAAGCTACCACACCTATAATTCCCTAGTAAAGTTGCAAAGCATAGCATGAAAATGCTAAGACTGCAGTGAAAGACCTGTCCTCGGGATATATATGTATAATGCATCACACAATAAATTATACTGTCAGGAGCGTACTGAACAGAGTGGAACAAAGATGGCGATGTTGCTGCCACTCGTCTCATGAAGAACGAGACCGAAAGTTACTTTCCGTATCAGGCTCGTACTATCTGGAGTTTAAAATTCTCTCCCAACATACTTGGTGAAGTGGAGCATGTAATAGTGACTACAGATATTGAAATTAAAAGAAAGGAAGAAGAGAGATAAACATATCAATATCCATTTTTGTGGCGTAATGTAATTTAGTAACAAAAAAAATCCGAAAGAGCGTAATATCTGTACAGTTTGTAAAATTAATAAACGGATCAATTAATAAACATGTTAATCTTTAATATGTAAGGCTATAAAAACACCTACTGTCAAATCTTTTTGACAAAATCAACACGACCTTGGATTCGAGAGCTAATTTCTTATCACAATAATCCAATAATGAAAGTAAATCTTCGTGAATAAATTTTAAATCAAATTAATGATTTCGCGCTCGATAATTCGGAATTTTGACTTATGACCTACTTAAATCACTACCTTTATATACTATTATATCAATCAGTGACGCTTTAGTCCATATTTACTAGGCAACAACACAAAACACGTTATGAAACATGAATTATGGGATCAACAAAACGTAAAATACACTTCATATATATATATATATATATATATATATATATATATATATAACGTATGTTGACTTATTGTACTTTTTTCCCCCAAAGCCCACATTACAACGAAGTTTAATGATTTATCGTGTATTTTTTCCCCAAAGCCTACATACAATTTCTAAACATAAAGTTTCCGCTACAAATAAATTTCAATAAATATACTAAATATACAACATACACTAAAATACTCTAAAATAGATAAAATAATGCAGACAACACGTTACAAAATTAGGTTTGGTAACTGGCTGCTCTTACAATACTCCCTTAGCTTGTGTTCTAACTTGAGCATCTCGTTACTAAACCTCTGCTTTTGTAACTAGTCGTCTAAATAATTATTATTTTCAGAGATAGAAATGAAACAATAAGTACAATCGTAAAAAAACATAATTCTTAACTTTTAATGTTGAATACACTAGAGAACGATATGCATTATATATATATATATAATTTGCTGTATATACAAGAATCTCTTTCATCAATACTAAATATAACTTCTAAAAAATAAGATAGTGATTAGATATGTACCATGGAATATTTTAGTGCAAGTAATTTTGTGTTAGCTGTACGTGTAGATGGACGTCAGTTGATGTTAGCTGGAAGCTTAATCTCTGTAAATGTTGGCATTACAAACAAGCTGTCTATTCCACTTTGTTCCATCATATTGATTGCAATCTTCTCGTTTCATCCCGCTTACTTCATTATTATATTATTAATTATTTAAATCGCTATTAACTCTCAGATGTTCAGTGCTATTTAATTGAGAATTCCACAGATACCGTTCTTGGCATATTCTGATTACAAAATTAATAAAGAATTTGATTATAAAAGCTTCGCGGAATATGAATTGACGTCAGGATATCACAATTACCGTATGATTTCAAGTTACTGCTTATGGCATAGTAATTAACGCATCTCTACTCATGAATCTCTCTCTTACATTCTTTTTATCTTTTATCTTCCCCTTACAATTTTAGAACTAACATCAGACAGGGGCTTGCTGTGATCGTCTCAGCTCAAAAGCTCTAAGGCTTGAAGAGCGGGAGGCGGCGGAGGAAAGGAATTTGATAACAACAACTCATCTTTTGACAGATGCTAACCTCCATAACAAAAACAATGACTTTCATTCCTGACTTTAAACCAATGTTTTATGAAATGTTAATAAAACAGAGGCGGCGATCACACAACACTTGTGTCTTAAGCTACCAGGGAGTTTCAGCTCTGTTTTAATTAGTACAAATCAATCCATAGGCCGGTCGCATTTAGGGTGGAAACATCGGTTCTGCTGGATTAGCGGTAACCCATAATTATTTCTGGTGCCGAAGTAAACAGAAACAAACCCGTCAGAGTCGACGGATTTTAAGGATGTAAAAATCTTGAGTGAAAATTCTTCTTAAGGGAACTGAATAAATGTGCCCCTAGTATTAAATTTATGAAGGTAAAAGAACCTCAAGCCTGAAATATGTCGCGCGTTGTAGATTTGCAAGATATAGAAGAACCTTAAGCCTGGAAAAAAGTCTCTAAGCAAATATTGAAGTCATTTTAGCGCCCGGATTTAAAATGAGAGGCTAATGACCCGAGTTCTTGAATATCGTCTTTGATAAAATACTAACCAACCATGCAGGATGCAGGAAATCTGTACCACATAGACATGCACGAAATAACGGAGCTATCTTCACCTCTGAAGACAACACGGGCCAAGGGACTCATACCGAGATTCAGAGTTTTAAAATATTTTTCCAAGTCGAAAATGAAATGTGTATCGCTTTAGTGGAGATAGGGACCACGCGACTTTAATGTACACTAGAATTATTTGTATATTTGCTATGTAATATTAAATTGTACATTAATTATACAAAATAACAAAACTCTTATAATATTAAAGTTTAACAGTTGTATAAAAAGTATGTTAACTACATGGTTACATGGTCATCATCATCATCATCATCATCAATAACAATCAGGTATTAGGCCACTGGCCTGTTCAGCTTCAGGATAGAAATTGGTCCCTCCATCGTTTCTCAGGTCTTCCTGGATCTCTTCGTCCTGTGGGTCTGTAGTCGAATAGCTTCAGAGGTAGTCTATTGTTTGGCATTTGTTCCATGGTAACAGATGGAGTTTTCATATCGAATACTTCAGACCAACACAACTTTACCGTCTTAAGAGTCGATAATCAAAGACTACATACTTCCCAAAATAGATTACGATGATTTAATGTTAACCTATAAATCATGGAGAAGAATAAAAAATATAATTTGGAGTTGATTTTTCATTCAAGTAATCAGTAAATGAATATATATATATATATATATATATATATATATATATATATATATATTTTCCAGCCTTAGTGAGCTATCTTGAATGCTTGAATGTAATTTTCAGACTACACACACACATACATACATGTATGCTCATCTCATCAATGATTATTAGTAAATTGGATGCAAGTCCTTTCTAATATTGCTGCACCATCGAGTCTACATATATAAAGTACATGTTTTATAAAATTATGTTAATCAAATGTCCATATACAGTTACATATCACTTTTAGGTCCCATATATGTTTAAAATATCCACTCTAGATTCATTCTGTTTGCAGTAGAATAATCACTGCTGACATATTAATTCAAACTAAATAGAAGTCATAGAGTTTAGACTATAAATATCACCATTAACGACTTGGGCCTTATACTATTGATTTGCCAATATGGGAAATGTACATTTTATGAAAGTGAATATAGCATATAAGCAAGAATGAATAAAACTTTACATATTCCTAAAAATAGTTAAGTCTCGTAGACTGCAATGGGCAGGACATGTGCCACGAATGGGGAATGAATGAGGCGCATGGAAGCTTCTTGTAACAGAACCAGAGGGAAAACGTCCAGTTGATAGAACAAAAAAAAGAGGTGGGAAAATAACATTAACCATGATTTGAGGGACGTAGATTACATAGGGGATGATTGCAAAACATTAGCTCAGGATAGGGATGTGTGAAGAGCTTATGTCCGCGTAACTATGAACCAACGGGTTCAATAGTGCCAGTGAGTTACTTAATTCCTGAAAAGATCACGCTTTGTTACAAATTTACAATATAGTTAATATAATATAAATTTAAAGGTAAATCTCTCTTATTTCTATCTCCTATATTCACAATTCGTCAGTTTCATATTACATTAACTGAAAACACAAAAGAAATTTCAACTCTAAATAAAAATTTACTAATCCTAATGTAAACATCCACGTCTTGAACATTTATAATATATTCGTACATTAAGAAGTGCACAAATGTAAACGTATCAATTAGAAAATTTAACCATTTATAATTATTAATTATACAGAGCTGAATAAAAATATTCAGACATATTTTAGAATATTTATTACTTATTAATCAAGTAATGAAAGGGAATACGTTAGAGTGCTACGATTCTGATATTTTACGGTTTTTGTAATTTTATCAGTTGTAACAGTTGGTAATACAGTCTTGTTAACTTTATATTAAAACTTTATACGGAATCTTCTTGAGTTCGCTCTGGGATTTTTATGTTGTTCTTGCAGAAACTTGAAGGCACGTTGATTTTTAATTAGTATAAGGTAATGAAATACGTTCTCAATTTTTTTCTGAATAAATAAATTACTGCATGATATTTCATTCTTCGTTTTTCCTTAGTTCAGTTTGTAATTCAAACATTATACAGATATAGACCCATTTGTTAATACTGAGATATACATTGCTATATCAGCATTTTTTAGGAAGGTACGGGATTTCTCGATTTCGTTAAGGTTTTTTGGTACAAATTTTATCTAACATTAAACATTTTGGCTACTAAATAATATTTTTCTGCATTTCACAGGATTCATGTATATTTTTAGTTTAAAATATACTCTTGATCGAGTAACCAAAGTTTTTACAAGGTGATTAGTAAATTTACATCTTATGTGGGGTGATCAAGTAGGCTGAGAGATCGGTATGACATATTCATAAACTATCAAGAAAAAAAATTGTGGAAATTCTTGCGATGGAAGTTGTATCCTCTTATATCAGAATTGGACCTGTATAGTTTTATTTTGAATAATATCCGGTATTTTTTATTAAATCCCACCCAATGTATAGTTTTACTGAATTTTAGTAGGAGTTCATTATAAATATTTGTACACAATTAATTTCATGAACAATATATATATTTAATTAATTATTCTGGAAATCAGCACGATTACATTTTCATGCATTGGAATTATATCTGTCTACCTTTTAACTGAATTAAATCTACATTAATTTACATTCGTGAGGAAGTTTGTGTAACCATACAATGATCTTAATTCCAAAGTTACGTATGTTCAGTATTTTGTCAATCTAAAGCCTGGTGTGTCAAGAGAGTATCCAAATTCCGTATCATAAATATGGTACAGTGATTTAGTCCAATACTTACTAAATGTTGTCCTAATTCTAATTAGGGTATGACAAATTAATTAAGGCAATATTTTCAATAGCAACTTTCAAATGACCTCTCATGGCAGACCTTTGCATAAACGAGCATCAAAATAATGTTATGACGTACAAATTCTTGTATCATAAATTGAGATAACTTTATTTATCCCATGTGTGAAACAGACTTTAATCCTTATTTTTTGCTGTAAAGTGTAAAGAATTTGGCATTTAAATGGAATCCGGATAGGCCTGGTAGAAAAAGGAAAAACAGGGAAAAAGGTAAAACAGAGAAAACGCTTAGTAATAATAATAATAATAATAATAATAATAATAATAATAATAACAATAATAGTCTTCTTTTAAGCCCATGTTTCCCTTAAGGGAGCATTTGAACCATACTTATTTAGTTACACTTGTTTTCGTATAGATGTCATTTGAGTGGTCCGTGGTTAGCGTTCCGCCTCATACTAACATCTAGGACCAAGGTAGTACTAGGACGGGAAAATTCAGTAAATTTTTCTTAGAGGCCTTTTCATTCAGGCTTAAGGATCTTTTACGAGCCTGAAAATCTTCCGACTCGGGACCCACAGCTTAAAGACCCTCCCGGACGACTTGCTCCTTGGATTTTTCCATTCTAAAAATCCATCGACCCCGGCCGGGTTTGAACTCGCGACCCTCGGGACCAGAGGCAAGGAGCATAACCACTAGTCCACCGCCGCCGACAATAATAATAATAATAATAATAATAATAATAATAATAATAATAATAATAATAATAATAATAATAATAATAATAATAATAATCTTGCAAGCCCTTGTTTCCCTCAACGAGATTTAGGCGCTCTCCCCCATACACGGAAGAAATTGAACAATATTAATTTAATCAATTGAGTTGGTGTTTACTTGATGAAAATCCATATTTATTAATTAAATAAAAATAAAACGTAGTTTTATTTGATTTTCATATTTAGGCCTATTATATAATTCAGTGACAGCTGTTTCGGTACACTGTCCCTTCTTCAGACATGTTAACAAATTATGAATTGTGTTCCAACTGATCTAAGCAACAATACAACAATATTTATTTAATTTTTTTTTAAATTTAACAAAGGGGATTCATTCAAATGAAGTTGAGAATTTAACAGTTTTTTACTACTTTTAAATATATTAATTTCTACAGCCTCCAAAAGATGTAACTTCTTACCCTTATCAGAAACATGTAAAATTTCAAAATTAGGATCGAAACAATGATTAAATTGCAATAAATGGTTAGCATATTTTGAATATTCTAAATTTCTGTTATATGCTCTCATGTGTTCCTTTATCCGAGAGATAAAAGATCTACCATTTTGTCCTATATAGACATTGTCACATGTGCCACACTTCAATTTATATACACCTGATAATTTTTATTTTTTTTATTTTGGTTTTATTGTTTTTTATTATGTTTTGTAAAGTTTTATTAGTTTTAAATGCCACATTAATGTTCAACTTTTTAAAGTGTTTAGATATTTTATTTGAAAGTGGGCCTATGTATGACATTACGACATATTTCTTTATGTTTTCTTTGGGTAAAGGAAAAACTTTGTTAATTGCTTTTTTGCAATGAACTTTCTTAATTAAATATTCTATAATTTTAGGGTCGTAGTTATTATTAATAGCTAATTGTTTAATAATATTCAATTCATTATTATATTCCAAGGGTGAAAGAGGGATATTTAAAAGTCTATGAATGTAACTATTAAAGGCTGCCATCTTATGAGTATATGGGTGAAGAGAAGAACTATGGATAGTGGTATCAGTATGAGATGGTTTGTGAAAGATATCAAACTCAAACTTATTATCAATGTGTTTTATTGATAAATCCAAGAAATGTATACTATTATTTGTTTCTAATTCCATAGTGAAATTAATAGTTCTGTGAATGTTGTTATTAAAATTTAAAAAGGAATTCAATTGTCTTTTGGTTCCTGTGAAGCCTGCTATGACATCATCTACATAACGATACCAAAATAGAACATTTCTAGCCAATACATTCTTATGTATGGTTTGTTCTAAGTCATCCATAAAAATCTCTGCCAAAAGAGGGCTCAACGGATCACCCATAATCAAACCATCTTTAGCTATGTACAATTTGTTATTAAATTCAAAGTAATTTTGATGTAAGCATGTTTTAAGAGTGTGTAATATTTCTTCAACTACAAAACCATTCACTTTATGTGTTAGTAACATTCTATTAATAATCTCTATTACATCAATAGTAGGTATACTGGGAAACAGATTCTTTACATGAAAAGAAACTAAAATTAAGTTATTAGGCAAATCAATGTTCTTTATGTTGTCAATTAATTCAATAGAGTTTTTTATACTGTAAATTTGATTGAACTTGGTATTAGATGAAATTATATTTATTAGCTTTTTAGACATTTTGTATGATGGAGAACTTATGAAGGATACTACTGGTCTAATAGGATAATTTTCCTTATGCCATTTAACTAGGGAGTACAGTTTGGGTGGTTGGGGATTCATTTGTATTATAGAGTATTCAAAAAAGTTATTAAAAATTATACTATTTTTATAAATATTTATAATTTCTTTTTGATATTTCTCTGTTGGGTCTTTATCAATAATTTGAAAATTATCTGAATTTAGAAAATCTACAGTTTTAGATATATAATCATCCTTATTTAAAGCTATTAAAGTTTGTCCTTTATCTGCTCGTGTAATAACAATATCATCATTCAAAGTTTTCTTTTTTATATCTTTAGCTATCTGATTATAGAATATATGCCTTGGTATTGTTTTCTGACCATCCTTGATCATTTTTGTGAGAGCATATTTTTCTGACTCATATTCTGAATTATATAATAAATGTAAAAATCAAATAAAACTACGTTTTATTTTTATTTAATTAATACATATTAATTTAGTAACACTTGTTTTCGTATAGATGTCATTGGAGTGGCCCGTGGTCAGCGTTCCGCCTCAATAATAATAATAATAATAATAATAATAATAATAATAATAATAATAATAATAATAATAATAATAACAATAATAATGACAATAATAATAATCTTTCTATCTACGGGTTTTTACAGCTGCTGCCGTCTTTTGGTGCCAAACTTCCAAACCCTACGATCTTGGGCATCTTCAATGCTTAACTTCTTAATTCATTCATACCCTCATGCTTTCCTTCCATGTTAACTTTGGTCTTCCTTTTTGTCTTCTTTCTGGTCCGTTACCATTGATATTGTTGTTTCGGTCATCGTTCATCTTCCATTCTTAAAATAGGCCTTTGTCCCAACCATTTAAATCCCTTCCCTTCAATTCTTTCAATTATGTTTTCTTCTGCTTCTATTATGTTTCTTATTTTCTTATTTGATGACGATTATGATGATGATGATAATAATAATAATAATAATAATAATAATAATAATAATAATAATAATAATAATAACAACAACAATACATTATTTAAGCTGGCAGAGTTAAGGCCATAAGACCTTCTCTTCCACTCAACCAGTTAATTATACAAAACATTACATATTTAAGATATTATTAAACTATAGACTAAATAAAAGACAAATCGAGGTTATACTTTTCAAAAAATAAATATTAATTAACCCCTGAATAGGGAATGTTGCTGATGACAAAAGAAGAATAAAATAAAATTTAAACCATTTTGAGCACAGGAATATACATATCGCATCGTAAAACCCCTTAATAATAATAATGATAATAATAATAATAATAATAATAATAATAATAATAACGTAATCTCAGTTCACGGATTATAGAATTAGAACAGATTTTCTCTATTTTTAGCAGGGTACATTTATCCATTACCTTATGGCATGAAAATTAGCAGAGTCTCATCTTCTTCAATAATGTAACTGGTGGCGCTGCATCACGTACTGAAACAATGCAGAAAACTCGGAAACAGGCCTGTATGATATAAATGTGTTGCTACAAAGGATGATCCGGGAAGGAGGAGCAGGTGCTTTTCTTCACGTCGCGGTTGCTCGGCAAATCCAACCCCAGTTCAAAGTTTCCTACCCCCTACCCCGGGTCAATATCCAGCCTGTGTCGTCACCTTAGCCCGGTTGCCGTGTCTCACTTTCATTTTCGATGACATATCATGTATGAATAATGACCTATGTTTTCGGATTAAGAAGAGCCTCTGACTTTCAATTGATGAGTATCGCATTCCGATACTAAAATTTAGCTATCCCTCATAAACTAATAAGGGTACGTTTAAAATGATTTATTGGATTGTAGGAAAGTACCAATTACTTTTTTCTAAGAACAGATAAATCTTGAATCTTGAAAATAAAATAAAAAATATATAAGTAACTAAAAAAATCATTCCACACAATTACAGTAAGACCTTACTGAGTTGAGTAAGTCTGGAGTTTGAAAGTATAATTTGTGAGAAGTTGGAAACAAATCACGGAGCTGAAATAATCTCAATCTGTTCTACGTTATTTTTCTTTTTTTAGAAGTGAAGTCAAATTCTTCTTTAGTGTTCCATCACCATGATCGTTTTTAATAATATCCCCTTTCATAATTATTTGTTTTATAAAATCACACAAATAAAAACAAAGTCTTTATTTGTGTGATTTTAGTATGGGATCCCAAACTGAAAGCAGAAGATGATATTTAAGTTACCGAAAGGCCTCCTACAAAACCACACTGCTAATTATAGAGGACAACTCAGATCTCAGGTACTGTTGTAGTAAAGTAAGGTAAACCCACTACAAGCCTCGGGAGGCCCTTGGGGTAGTAGGAGGTTAAGGCTCCCACTTTTTCTTGACAATCGGCACTTGATGTCAGCCAGGTTGTCAGCCCTGCGTGACGGCCGCCTTTACCCCCAGAATGAGCGTATGGTACTCATTTCCGTTAGAGGCTGTGTCGACCCCAGGGCCATAGTGCCTCCAGAAGGTTTTGGTCAGTTTAAAAATCCTGACCCCACCGGGACTTGAACCCTCAACCTTCCGACTTGTAGCGCAGTGAGGTACTGTTATACATATCTTAAAATTTTGAGACTGAATTTATTACTTTTATTATTATTTTTATTGTTGTTATTATTTTTATTGTTATTATTAGTATTATTTTTATTGTTATTATTGTTATTATTAGTGTTATTATTGTTATTATTATCATTGTTATTATTATTTTTATTATTGTTAATATTTTTATTATTGTTAATATTTTATTATTGTTAATATTATTATTTTTATTAATATTATTATTATTATTATTATTAATATATTATTATTAATAATATTATTATTATTATTATTATTAATAATAATAATATTATTATTATTATTATTATTAATATTATTATTATTATTATTATTATTATTATTAATAATATATATTATTATTATTATTATTATTATTTAATATTATTATTATTATTATTATTATTATTATTATTTCTCACTGTGTCATTTAAAAATGTTTTCCAGAAAATTTCGGTATTGTCATATTAAAGCCCATTGTTTAATATTACAATTATATTATATAAATATAATTTATATTATATACTGCGATCTTGTCATAATACCCTAAATATCGTGTCAACTCCAGAAACTCGTTATTCAACTGTAACAAATTATTTTCTAATTATTCTGATGAATGCAATTTTTATCTTTTTATTTCAAGAAGTCGTTTACTGATTTAAAACAAGAGTTCAGAGTATTAGCAAAAAATATGTAATTATCACTATTACGAAGTTACTAACGTTTAAATTCAATTCCATTAACTTAGTTTAACCTCACACCTTATAAGTTCTTTTTACATACCACACGACATCTAATGTTTATATGTTAACTCAAATTGCATTTTAATCAATGATAAAATCAGATTCCATGGTCATAAAGACATAATTTGATGAAACTTAATAGCAGTCTATTCCAGTTTCTCAAAACGCGTATACATTATAATCTTCGCAGATGTTTAAAATGTCCTGCTACATCAGCTGAACTATCATTTCATCAGGAAGAAACATTCTGATTGACTACATAAGTTCAGTAACTTCTGATTTCAATAGTTTTTTGTTTTAGTTTCTTCCAACGTGTGAAGATACATTTTTGATACTTTGTCCTTCAGATTACTCGATGAGTAAATATCACACTTAGATAATAATGGTGTGCGTAGCGCCCGTGCACTTCATATTTAAATATTTCCCGAATTTTACTTATATATATATATATATATATATATATGCACTTTGTTGTAAGGGCAAATCATATTTTTAAAAACAATAGTATGTATTTTCTTTTTTGTTAGATAAAAACTCAGACTATATGTAATGAGATTCGTATTCGGGAGGTCTCGGTTGGAATACCAGGGCCTACCAAACTGACTTAGGGCCGGTTTCAGCAACAGAGGTAACTGCATTACGCCAGTTTCCCAATGTATAACGCATAGCTTAAACTGGCGTAATACTGTTACCTCTGTTGGTGAAACCGACCCTTAGAGATTCTTTCCTAGTTTTCTCAGTCGCCAACATAATGTAGCGTTGAATTACCAGCGACCTTTTAATCTTAGGCCGGTATTCAAGAGTCAAGTTTTCCGCGAAGAGCGACCCTCAGTTCGTCTCTCCGTAGTTAATTATGTGGGTCATGCAGCACCTACTCTAACTGGCTCACTCTATTTAACATCACGTGCTAACAAATATTTATTAACCCATTCGCATCAAAAGACGAGGTAGACTCGTCAGCAGTTAAATGACCTTCAACTCAGAAGACGAGATACACTCTCATAACTCTGCTGTTATATATTTGGCAATATTTTGTACATTCTTTTTTAACATTTATGAATAGTATAGGAATGTGTTTTGGCTCTCACCCTTATTGTGATCTCAAGTACCGTTATATTTTGTTTCTATTGAATTTCTGAAAATAGGCAATATAATTTGCAGTAACTTGAATCCGGTTCGTGGGGAAACACATTGAGAATTTAAACGTGAAGCGAATGGGTTAAGAAAAGTTTCCGGAACAATTGAAAGATGAGAACCTCAGCTTACGCAAGAACGGAGATCGCACGGCCTATAGAGAGCTTGGTTCTTGAATACCGGCCTTAATCACCCTTTCATAATAGGCTCTACTTCTAAGAGAACAAACAACGAACGCAACAATGGACATAGCCTATAACTAATGATTCAAGAAGAAATAGTTTAATTTGTTTAAAAGTATATTCAACTCCATGGCACGACAGGTCTAGAAGGCCCTTTGCCTACCACCGACATGCTGACCACACTTCACCCCTACACTGACTGGATTATCGTCTACCTCTATTATGAACACATATGGGTGTGAGGCCAGCAGCCAGCTGGTAGGCCAACGCCTTCTAGACCTGTCGTGCCAAGGAGTTGAATATACGTTTAAATAAATAAAACCATTGCTTCTTGAATCATTATCATTATTTATAGGCTATGTCGATTGGTTGAACGCAACAATCGACCAGTTGTCGATTGCTGGTTTTCTTCCTCTGGAGCCGCTACTTATTGCAGCTACCAAAATGCCTCACAATACTGGATGGACATACTGGCCGAAATTCCATGAGAAAATTTCTTTCCCATGGAGACCCAAACCAGCGCAAGTCCCGTAGCTCTGCGCCAAGGCATCTTACCTTAACCACTCGGTTAAGGCGGGTCATTAAATAAACAAAGAATTAAACATATCGATACTTCGATATTGTAAGAAGATAATTAAAGTAATGGCGCTGCAGGCAGCTCCATACCCGGCAGCGAAGGAACAGAGGGAGAGAGAGTTTTGTAAATCATTAAGGAATCAAATTTTTGTGTAATGCAATAGAATACATATCTAAAATATAATTTAAAAATAAGATTGTAAATAAGTACATTTTTATAAGATGGATTATGATTTATTTGCATGCAGGGAGATAAAAATGTATTTAAAAAGTAAGGAGCTATATTCTGTCAGCAGGTGGCATTTGAAGAAGTTAAGAAGGCCTAACAACCGAATCTCAAAATTAAATCTAATTTAAAAATAAAAATTTACTTTCGTCTATTTTTACGATCCGATTGAGGGTCTTTCCACTTTTCAGCGGTTGCCCTTTTACCAGCCGGCTGCTGGCTCTTCACATCCACATGTGTCAATCACAGAGGTAGATGATCAACAGCCAGTGTAGGGGTGACATGTGGTTAGCATGTCGAGTCCCCCAGCCGTTATAGCTGGTTCCTCAACCTGGAGCCGCTACTTATTGTAGCTACCCAATTGCCTCACGATGCTGGGTGGGCACCGGTCCCATACTGGCCGAAATACCATGAGAAAATTTCTTCCCCCATGGAGACTCGAACCAGCGCAAGCACCGTAGCTCTACGCCAAGGCTTCCTACCTTAACCGCTCGGCTACGGCGCGGGACGTCTATTTTTACATGATAGATAATTATTTATTTTGATGCAGGGAGATAAAAACTATTTATAGAGTAAAGAGCTATATCCAGTCAGCAGGCGGTATTTGAAAAAGTTAGCACATCAACTGAAACTGGAGTGAATCAAATTGTGGAGCAGAGTATGGAAGTGAAGCACAATTTATCATTCACAGCTTCACTGTTGATTAATCAACCTGTGTTTTATCTGGATTACATCGACATTACACTGTACTGTTAACTACAGTATTTATTCCTCTCGTGAAATCGTTTCAATCTTCCTTCTATTTCACATTACATTATAATTACAATTATAACTGAAATAGTAACTAACTCACTGACATAGAACCCGCATGTTGATGGTCGCGCGGACGTATCATTTCCACACATCTCTAACCTGAAATGTTTTCAGTCATTCCCTGAATAATTCTCCTCCCTCAAAAGATGATTAATGTTATTCTTCCTTCTTAGTCTTGACCCACTTAACGAACGCTTTCCTTCTGGCTTTCCCACAGGAAGCTTCCGTGTTCCTCTTACATTCCCGATTCGTACCATATATTCTGCCCATCACAGTCTATGAGACTTAACTGTTCTTATTATATCTGGTTTACCATAAAGATCATATAGCTCATTGTTAGCCTATGTAGTTTCTCCATTCATCTGTCTACCTCTCTTTGGTCCAAAATTTGTTCTAAGAACTTTATTCTCAAATACTAGTAATATTTTCTCCTCCCTTGAAAAAGAGTCCATCTTTTGCATTCATATAATACACCTTGGGGGCATAACATTTTTATATAGTTTGAGTTTAACATTTTTAAAGAGAAGTTGCGACGACAAGAGTCTCTGTAATGCATAATATAATGCATTTCCAGAATTAAGCCTATGTTTAATTTTTTTGTGTATTTCATTCCTGCTTAAGATAAAAAATAGTATTATTACCTTTGGCTGAGAGGATGAAAAGACTAACCGTAACACACAGTCTATGTGTCTTTTCAAGTGTCCCTAATTTGATTAAAATAGAAAAACCTGCCCTGACTCCTACATGGTGTCAAAGAGATGCGATTCGGGATCCCGAGTTCAAGAGCGAGTGTCTAACCACTTGCGCTATGGAGACGTCTAAAATTAATAAAATAAAGTAAATACAAAGACTAACTGCGGCAGAAATGAAATTTATGAGCCGTACTGCGGGCTATTCAAGGACAGACCATAAAAGGAATTCTGACATTCTCAAAGAATTACAAACAGAATCAGTCATGGAATATGTACAAAAATACAGAAACAACTGGAAATCTCACGTACGAAGAATGAGCAGAACAAGAATACCACGTCAGATCTTAAATTACCAGCCACCAGGCAAGAGATCTTTGGGCAGACCCTTCAAATGTTGGATTGAGACCGTAACAGACAACTAGGTCTATCACATGAAAGGAAGAAGAAGAAGTAAATACAAAGTCATTAAGAGTCCCGCGCCAAAGCAGAGTGATTAAAGCAAGATGCCTAGGCGCAGAGCTACGGGTCTCCATGGAGGAAGAAATTTTCTCGTGGAATTTCGGCCAGCATGGTACCGGTGCCTACCCAGCATCGTGAGGCAATTGGACAGCTAAAATAAGTAGCGGATACAGGTTGAGAAAACCAGCTATAACGGCTTTGGTATCCGACATGCTGACTACATGTCACCCCTATACTGGCTGGATGAGCATCTGTGATTAACATGTGGATGTTAGGCCAGCAGCCGGCTGGTAAGCTAAGGGCTTCTTGGCCTGTCGCGCCATGGAGTAGTACTGTAGTAGATTCATTTGTACACATAAAATTATACAATCTAGAAAGAACATTGATTTAAAGTGGAATTAAACTAATTCAAAAAATAAAGTTAAAGATTAATGAAGACCGGAATTAAGTCACTTAATATAGTTACATTAAAGCAGTATACAAAACTAGAAACTGCGCTTTGTCAGAGAAAAACCAAATCTCAAGAAGAGAAAATATGAACTGATGACTAAAGGAAATACTAATAAAAAATTATAAAAGCAAGGAAGAGATTCTAAGACAAAAAAAAAGTATATTAAAAAGAATTCATGAGGTAAGAAGCAAAATTAAATGGAAAATAACAGGAAGGTCCATGGATAAAAATCGCTGCACGGAAGGAAGTTAAGTCTCATATAATCTTATTTAAGACGTCTTGAAATCTATAAGCACTTCAACATTTCCCAGCTACTCTTGAAGGGGAAAAAATACCAGCGATTAAAAATTACTTAAGAGATTTAGCGTGAGTGCTGAGAGAGGTGTGTTCCAAGCAATTTAACACCACCAAGCGGCGACCGGTTGAATTAAATGTGATCAGCAATCCAAATCGGATCAAGATTAGAAAACACATTTCCGTCACTAGAGTGGTCCCTATTAACGCGATTAAAGTTTTGTGCAAAATCTTCAATAAAAGCACATTACTATTTCCTCAATGTTCAGTAATATTATTGTAGGAAACATTTCGTCATGCCAGGAGTTTCGTCAAATGTTCTTTTTTATTCAATGCTCCAGGTTGTCATTTCGACATTTCCGATGTTCTCTCTCGGCAATGCTTTAATTGTAACCCACTTCTGAAGCCTATAACGCGGAGATACGTTACTCCGATGTTATGATGGGTGATAAATGATAATGAAGCGCCAGAAGAGTTCTTAACCTAAAATTAACCTAAATTCCAGACCAAGGACAACCACAGGAATAATTACCTTTAAGAAAAAATTCCAATGGTTTGACCGGGAATCGAACTCGGGACCTCATGAACAGTAGTCAGAAACGCTGACCACTCGCCCACGAGGCTGGTCGTTTTGTCAAATATGTAACACTAAAAACGTGCAGTACGGTAAGTGACAATTCCAATTAATATCTAAAAACAAAGGTAGAGATCGCTTGTAACTTGGTCGTAGTCGCCCCGCAGTAAGGACACAAACCAATCGGTGGACTAAATTTTTATGACGTGAAATGAAACTTGACGGCAGTTGACAAGAAACCTCTCTTAATATACAAACTAATTTCTTGGGATATTCATAGACAACAGTAAAATAAAAATCATCCTCCATGTAACAGCTCTACCGGCATATTTCTTCTAGCAACAACACGTGGCGTCATAACTCCACGGCGCGACAGGCCTAGAAGGCCCTTGGACTACCAGGCGGCAGCTGGCATCACATTTACATATGCTAATCACGGAGATAGACGATCAACCAGCCAGTGTAGGGATGACATGTGGTCAGCCTGTCGGGTCTGTCAACCTGGAGCCGCTACTTATTGTAGCTATCCAAATTTCTCACGATGCAGGATGGGAACCGGTCCCATACTGGCCGAAATTCCATGAAAAAATTTCTTTCCCTAAGGAGATTCGAACCAGTGCAAGACCCGTAAGCTCTGTGTCAAGGCATCTTCCCTGAACCACTGGGCTACGGCGCGGAGCGGCGTCATAACACATATTCCATGTATATCAAAATTCAATCCAGAGAGTATAGATCACGATACGAAAGATGCGACTTAAAATACTCGATTTTTCATAGTCTCTATTTTAACCTTATTCTATCAAGTGATCATTTAATTTTACGTTCTTTTTTTAGTTTTCTAATGGAAAGCTATGTTTATTTTTTGTAAAAATAATTTTACAACTTTTCTTAGTGTAGGTTTAATTGAATGTAGAATAAATATATAATTAAAAGATATTTTTGTAATTACAAAATTACATATATCTTACTAAACATATTTATTCTCTATTTAGTTCAAGACAAATTCTTGAAAATCACAGAATTAATTGTATCATAAACTTCGAAAGTTGTTAAAATTTCAACCCTAACAGCGTATTCATAATAATATAAGGTCTAATTGATTAAAATTTGGGTTTCTATAATATACGTAATTGCGTCAATTAAAAAAGAAAATAATTTCATTTTTATAATAATGATTTTGTCATAATTATTCTAATTCACAGAATAAATAGTCTGACAATTATGCAAACTAAAGAAACCACAAGATTATTTCTCAATTTCATATTAAACGAACTTACTGGTACTATCGAACTCGTAGGTTCACTGCCGCGTGGACTTAAGCTCTCCATACACAACCATCTTGACCTTATGTTTTCAAATCATCCCCTGTAAAATTTACCTCCCTGAAATCATAGTTAATGTAATTCTACTACCTCTTCCTTGGTCTACCTACTGGGCGCTATACCTCTGGTTTTCGTACAGTATGTATCCATTCATTCTCCATCCGTGCTAAATGTTCTGCCCATCACAGCCTACGTGACTTAATTTTTCTTATTGTATCGGGTTTCCCATAAAGATCATTACTTAGTCTTCTCCATTCGCCTGCGTGATCATCTCTCTTTGGTCTAAAAATTTTCATTGAACTTCATTCTCAAATACTGTTACATTGTTGTAATAATACTGCATTTTGTATTAACATACCTAGGGAAATAGGGTTGTTCTTCTTATTATTCATAATTTATAGGATTTTCATCCTGTTTATTTCCAAAATCACTCCTCGGAGGAAGACATATTGAATATGCATTCACTGTCTATCCATCTCTTGGGTAGTCTTCCTTTTGTTCTTCTCCAGTCCATTGGTCCATCTTCGTTAGCTCTTTTTGCATGTCGGGTGTCTTCCATTCTTTCTATATGATTTTTCCAATATTTCTATCTGTAATAAATTTGGTTATGTATTGAATATGACATTTGTCCCTAATTTCTGTGCTGTGTATCTTATTAAATAATGTTTTCCCCTGAAAGTTCTTAAGATCTCCATTTCACATATGCTTATCACTTGTTTAGTTTTTGTTGTATCATCCCTAGTTTCTGCTCCATATACGGTAACTGGTCAAACTATCGTTGTCGTATTTTGTTTCCGTCTTTGATCCGAGACTTGATCCTTGGGACTGCGAGCAATTTATAAGATACACCTTGAAGTGGGTTGCTAGCCCGTTTTCATGGCGGGTTTATTATTTGAGGTTTCATCCCTATGTCGATTGCCTTCACCCAGCTCCAGACCTCAGCCTGCCCCGTTTTATTTCCGAGTTGTCTCTAATAGATGGTTTGTCTTGCAGGACTAACAAACCCCATCCCCCCGTTGGACATATAGTTAATTACAAAATTAGGAGAATCAATGATATTATGCAAAAGAGTAAAATGGTCTGGTAATGTGTGTTTTTAGTAAGGACTGTACCAAACCAGGAGAGATGAAACAGAATTTTATCGTCTGTGAAATGGCTGTAATAGTTCTCAGTCTCCTGTTAGCAAGTTCCATTTCAAACTCAACAAGATTTTAAATTACACACAAAAATCACTAAGCTACTCCTACAATATTATAGCCTAATCCCACATAATACACTCTTGAATTAATTTGAGTTTGTTCATCAAAATATTGAGTAGGTTCTATAATATACGTAGCAGTAATACATCACATATATTCTGTAATCTCACTATTTACACTCCGATACCCAGCAATCATCCCATGTTGATCAATCATCCCCTGTTAATTTAACGGAAATCGTAGCTCAGCTCTCCAATATTGTTAATAATAAAGGGATTAGGCCTATATCTCTTTCATATAAAAACATATTTAATTACTATTTACTTTATTTTAGGTCGTTATATTCCCAGTTCATATGGCGGCCACTAGAATTCAAATTTATCTATGACTATTTAACTCATGCCCCAAATGGGAGTCAATGACCAATCACATTTCAATGATTTTTTGTTTACAACCAATGACAGTCGTTTTTCACCTCGATTTTATCAATTAATTTTATCACTTTAAAATCAAACTCCTTTTTTACATTCTGTATAGATCACAGTATTATTATGCAGTAACCACACGTAGCTACCAGATTGTGTGTGTGTGTGTGTGTGTATATATATATATATATATATATATATATATATATAGTACGAATGTCACCAGATGTGCTTGCGGGATATAATATAAAAACATTTGTAGCATTTGATTATACCACAAAAGAAAGAAACCACTGTTTGCTCTTTCTTAAACGTATTATTTCTCAGGAATTTATGTTATTGTATCTTTAAGTGTTTTATTGTATCTTTAAGTGTTTATTGTATCTTTAAGTGTTTATAATTAGTATAGTGTATATCTATATTTGTCGAATATTTATTTGTATTTGTACTGGTTGAGTGGAAGAGAGGGCCTTATGGCCTTAACTCTGCCAGAATAAATAAAGTATTATTATTATTATTATTCCAGAAAAGTATAATTGACATATTTGCATCATAGGACATCAGAAATTAATTAGTAACCTATAATGTTGGTTATAAATTTCTCCACTAGAGTGCATTCTTACAATATTGCGATCCTTTGACAATACATAATTTGATCTGGTTGCAGTGATGAACAAATGAAGCATATCAATCGTTTCTCATTTGTTTTCAAACATCGCCGTTTACATTAAATATATAAATACTTTAAAATAATTATATTTAAAATTATTTGAGAGTAAACTGCTTAATTTTATTCGTTAAATAGTACGAAAAAATGCCACTCTTGATTTTCAAATGATCTAGATAAATTGTAAATTACTCGTGGCATTGCTTACGATAAGAGGAAAAAAGTTTAAAATGGTCAAAATGAACTAAGCGTATTGTGATCATCCCCTAAGCTTTCTGAGTAATGTAAAGAAACAAGATTTTTGAAATACATTACGACACTCCGTTGAGATGACCGTGTTAAAATTTTAAGAATTGTAAAACAGTACCTGATATCTCAGCCGTCCTCAACAATCAGCAGTGTGGTTTTTAAGGAGGTCTTTCGATAAGTTAAGTATCATCTTCTGTTTTCAGTTTGGTACCAAACTGAGATCTCAGATTCTGTTTTACATTTCTTAAAACTTTAATGCCAAGAAGTTGGTAACCCTGGAGCCTTAATTCTTCCCGTATTGCAAAGATGTTTGTTTTTGGTATATCATAGGACCAGTGCATATTCTCGGAAAACAAGATACCTTCGCCGAATGTACAGGAAAACGCTCACTGTGTTTACAAAGAGACCTAAAACACGTCTGGGGAAAAGAATCGTATATACTCAACCTAGGATTTAAGGAGGGATCAGGGCTTGCTTGGTTTAGGCTAGGGGCATGGAAATTTCTAAAAATTAGCGACGATCATGATATGCGAATATGTCCAATGTGCGGGAACTTTGAAGATGAGATACATATATTAGGAAAATGTAATGATTTACAATATTGGAGACGTCAGTTATTACCGGAAAGATTTCTAAATTCAAATCGGGAAAGATTGGCATGCTACGAGTTATTGGTAAATCCAGAAAATTGGATAAACCTCGGTAAATTTCTGGACAAAACGCGAAAAATAAGGACAACACTCATTCATGAATAAATATATGTTATCAAAATGCAATACCATTAATTATTAACAATTATATATACATTAATTAGTGTATAATGCTAGTGTGTTATTATTTAATTGTAATATTAATGTGTTTTCTTTATGTAATTGTAATGTTAATGTTATTTTAGTGTATAATGCTATTGTGTTATTACTTAATTGTAATATTATTGTGTTTTCTTTATGTAATTGTAATGTTAATGTTTTTACTGTATAATGCTGTTGTGTGTTTTCTTTATGTAATTGTAATGTTAATGTTATTTTAGTGTATAATGCTATTGTGTTATTACTTAATTGTAATATTATTGTGTTTTCTTTATGTAATTGTAATGTTAATGTTATTTTAGTGTATAATGCTATTGTGTTATTACTTAATTGTAATATTATTGTGTTTTCTTTATGTAATTGTAATGTTAATGTTTTTAGTGTATAATGCTGTTGTGTGTTTTCTTTATGTAATTGTAATGTTAATGTTATTTTAGTGTATAATGCTATTGTGTTATTACTTAATTGTAATATTATTGTGTTTTCTTTATGTAATTGTAATGTTAATGTTTTTAGTGTATAATGCTATTGCGTTATTATCTAATTGTAATATTATTATTGTGTTTTCTTTATGTAATTGTAATGTTATTGCTATTGTGTTATTACTTAATTGTAATATTATTGTGTTTTCTTTATGTAATTGTAATGTTAATGTTTTTAGTGTATAATGCTATTGTGTTATTATTTAATGGTAATATTTTTATTGTGTTTTCTTTATGTAATTGTAATGTTATTGCTGTTTTTGTTTATTTTTCTTTACACTAGTACCAATTATTACTTTATTGTAACGGACTGTCAACAGCACGTACGGCTTACTGCCCGTGCGACCCATATTTGTAAATAATATTGTAAATATCTTACTTTTTGTCTAATAAAGTCCTACTACTACTACTACTACTACTATTCTCGGAAAAATCAACGTTTCCCTGAAAAGTAGCTGCTTTATATTTATTTCGTGTGATCATAGCTACAAAATCATTACAGTTTTACGACATAAAAATTTAACATTAAAAATGAAAAGTTGAGGAAGGGATATAACGTATTTATAAGTTATACGATAGCAAATAATGTTATAAAATAAATGTTATAAAATACTTTTCCTTAGGCCTTAGATTTCTTTACCAAGAGCAGAGTCACCAAATCATATAACAAAAATGTTCCATAGGCCTACATGAATTATGTGGAGATGAATTCATAGTTTTCTGTCCTTGAAATGTCCTTCAATGCAAAACTAGCATTGTCATTTATTAGGTCCTATTAAATATTGCAGTAAAACAGCTTTGTTTTTTAAATAGAACTCTAATATAATAACCAATTTTATTATCTAACTAAAGTTGATTCTAAGCCGAATTGAGAACATATGTGCCTTATGAAATGTTACAGTCTCTGCTGTCCTGATAGATAGTTGCGCTACTAGTAATGGGCCCCTTAAACAGAGCTATGTGATCGAGCAGAAATGACAGTTACATTGTAAAATTCAGGCTTTCACGGCCGGTAACCATAATGTTAAAATATTCCTGGCTATGTGGCCGCGGTCTATAATTGGTGTATCTTACAGACGTTTCTCCCTCAACTGCGGAGGACATCTTCAGTGGTGAGTGCTTCTAGGTGGTGTTCCCTTGTCGTAATCTCGATAGTGAATGAGTGGGAGAATGTTGGACGCAGTTGAGGGAGAAACGTCTGCAAGAAACTCCAGTCATAGACCACGGTCACATAGCCCGGAATCTTTTAATATCCAACCATACATAGTAATTCTGCCCGAGGGCAGGCCTTTCACTGTAATCATAGCATTTCCATTTCATCATCGTCATCTTCCGGTATCATGGCAGCTGCCGCCGTCTTCCGGAAACCAAACGCCATTACTCTCTGTCCATCCATTGAACTTCCTCCATTCCTCTGATATTCATAGCTGCTTGTACCCCTTCTATCCAAGTTTTCTTCGGTCTTCCTCTTTTCCTCCTTTCCATTGGGATCCATTCCATAACAATTGTTGGCAATCTTTGCTCTGGCAATCTTTTGATATGACCATACCCACTGTAATCTATTCTTTTCTATAATGTCTATGATGTCCAGCTCCTCTTGTACACCCATAATTTCCCTTATTTCTATATTTCGTATTCTATCCATTCTAGATTTTCCAGCTGATCATCTTAAAACATCCATTTCTGTACTTAAAATTCTTTTCATTTCCCTGGTAGGAATTTGCCAGACTTCAGCACCATATGTTAAAATGCTCTGAATTATGGTTTGATATATTTGTAATTTTCTATTTTTTGTAATATTTTTGCTCCACCAAACAGAGTTTAAAGCATTTATTGCTTGTTTTGTTTGTGCGATTCTATTTTTAATTTCCACTGTGTTATCGCCTGAATGGTCTATTTTTGTTCCTAAATAAGTGCATTCAAAACTAGGTTTTAGTTCTTCTCCATTGTTGAAATTTGTATTTTCCATTTCTTCTCCTATACACAGGTATTTAGTTTTCTCAATGTTTATATAAAGTCCCCATTTTTCATATTCCTCTTTTAGTTTTTTAGCAAATTTACTAGGGAATTTAGGTGTGATAGCTTCTCATTTAATATAATGGGAGTCAAATCTCTCGAGGAAAGTAAAGTTCGACGATTCACCCAATCACCAGGCTCATGACATAAGTTGGCTAATGAACGTAACAAAATTAACTTGGTCTAGTAAATCCTAACAAAGAAGCGGTCAACATATCAACTCAATGAGACATCTAGCAGATAACTAAGGTATTACTAGGATGTTGAGGTCGGTAAATTTTGCTTAGAAGCCTTTTTATTCAGGCTTAAGGATTATTTACGAGTCTGAAAATCTTCAGACTTGGGACCCACATCTGCCGAAGGACTTGCTACTTAGATTTTCCTTAAAAAATCCATCGACCCCAGCCCGGTTTAAACCCGTGATCCTCAGAACCCGAGGCAAGGAACATAACCTAGTGTATATACAAGTGCTGTATTTTTATGTTGTGTGTGTAAGATAGCCATATACACATAATATAAATATGCAGCTCTTACATATATAAACAAACATTTGAAATGCGATATTCTTATAGCTTCTCAAAATAAAATTGAAATAAAAATATGCCCTGACAGGTCGCGCTCCGTTTCATGTTAATAGAATTACTGTATTTACTATTAATTCAGGAAAGTAGCAAGTAATTGTAACAAAGAGTAACGCATTTAAGATAGTGGTTACTTTGTCCATTCATGCATTCCAGCCCTTAATTAACATTAATGATTATATTACCCTCATATTTTTATAGATAAATTGATCCCCTAAAGGACTTGGGAGACCCTTCAGGTGTAGAGGGACTTCCACCTTTTTAAATAATCGGCACGAGATATCATCTGGGTTGTAAGCGCCTTTATCCCCAGAACATACGCCCAGTATTAATTTCCGTTAGGTAGAGTCGATACCAGGCCACGTTGCCGCCAGAAAGTTAAAAGCAGTCCTGAATCCACCGGGTCTCAAACCCTCGACACTCCAGTTTGTAGCGTATTGCCGTTAACATCTACTACTCTATGGCATGCTCTGACGTATAAATTTTACTTATGTCATTTTGTGGGACAAATAGCGTAGTCTATAAGAAGTTCAAACTGCCATTTAAATGAACGAATAAGATGCAAAGAACTTGTTCCTCTTTCGATCGCAATAGGATTTCTGGAGTACAAGACAAAGCTCTCAGGGGGCTGGTTCGGTCAGTTTTGTGTGAGAGCCACGTCCGGGGACAGAGTGGGGTTGCGTGTTGAGGGAAACGGGCACTAAACAAATACACATATAAATAAAACAGGAGCCCCAGGAACCTGGATAGAATAAAAACGTTAAGAGTAAATACGGAAATATTAGAAAAGGGACGAGTAAATATACAGGAGAGCCATTAACTTGTAAAAACAGAAAGACAAAACTGCACAAAACAAATACAATGCTTTTTACAAAAATAGAATCTCAAATGAGGAGAGATTTGTATAGGAACAACAAAGCCAAGTTCATAAAAGAAAATAATTAACCAGAACAAAAAATATACTATAAAGAGTGTTTGTCCGATTATTTCTAAAAGAAAAACATTCTAAGATTTTCAGGAAAAATATATTTAGTATTTTATATTATAGTAAATATTGTGGTAATCAGAAAATTAACAGGGTGGTTGAATTCTTTATTAAATCCTGTATTAGAAAACTGTAGCCGGATGGTTAAGGAAAGGGGCCTTGGCGCTGGTTCGGGTCTCCATGTGGGGAGACATTTTGTCATGGAATTTCAGAGAGTATGGGCCCGGTGCCCACCCAGCATCGTGAGGAAATTGGATAGTTACAATAAGTAGTGTCTACAGGTTTATAAAACAAGCGATAACGGCTGGGGCCCCGATATACTGACACATGTCACCCCTAAACTGGCAGAGTGATCGTCTACCTCTGTGATTAACATATGTATATGTGAGGCCAACAACCGGCTGGTAGACCAAGGGCATTCTAGGGCTGTCGCGATATGAAGTTTATATATTTTATTAGAGAAATCCATCTACAGTAATTCTGCCCGAGGTCAGGTCTTTCACCGCAATCATAGCACTTTCATGCTATGCTTTGCAGCTTTACTAGGGAATTATAGGTGTGGTTGCTTTCCACACCGGTGATGGATGATGATGTTGATGGTAAGGATGATTTTCGGGGACCGTTGGGCGCTAAGCTTCCTGGACATTTGTCTTACAGGTGAGGAAAAAAACCTCACCGAGAAGCCTGTCCCGACCGGGAATCGAACCCTCTCTCGATGCGTGACAAGGCCACAGTAGTGGACTATTAGAGAAAAATGAAGCCTAAATACTTGGGTAGAGTAACAAAATTGAAAGAGAGCAAAATTAAGACTTAACAAATTAATATGTAGCCTTATTATTAATAAATAAACATTTAATATGTTAACAGTTTCCAGCACTTAATTATATTAATTACATAGTTCTATTCAGATTATAGAAACTGTTAAGAGCTTGTACTATGGAACAAATATTTGTATTGACCCACAGCTGACTAAAAATAAGACATTTTTTCAAATAAACCAAGGAGTACGACAAGGGTGTTCACTCTCACCTATATTATTTAATATTTATATGGACGATATCCTAAAAGAATGGAAGAAGGTTTTAACTAATGAAGGAATATTAATTGATTGTAAAGATAAAATAAATGCTTTATTATTCGCTGACGATGTTGTACTTTTAGCAGAATCTGAAAATGAGCTCCAAATGTTAGCATATAAATTAAAATTAATAGCCAATAGATATAATTGTAAAGTATCAATAAATAAGTCAAAAGTAATGGCATTTATTGGTAAATATGGAATTAGATCAAAAATTGTACTGGATAACAAAATAATAGAACAAATATCACCTGGTTGAGTGGTAGACAAGGCCTTAAGGCCTTAACTCTGCCAGGTAAAATAAAGCTATTATTATTATTATTATTATTATTATTTCCAATATTTAGGATGTGATATAACTTATAGAGAAAATAAAGATATAGAAAATAAAGTAAATAAATTTCAGGCTATTTGTGGAACCATAAAAAGAACCTTAGGTCGGAAAACAAGGAAAGATACGAAGCTTAAATTATATAAAACAATGGCTGTTCCTTTGTTGTTGTATGGAAGTGAAAATTGGATAATGAAATCAAGGGATAAAAGCAGGATACAGACTGCGGAAATGCTGTTTTTACGTAATGTGAAAGGATGCACAAGAGCGGATAGAATAAGGAATGAAACTATACGAGAAGAATTAAATATATATAAAATTTAAGATAAAATCAGCGAAAATAATAAGAAATGGACAGAACACTTAATGAGAATGAACAACGAAAGAATACCAAAAATAACCTTCCTGTATAATCCCAGAGGAACAAGAGATGTTGGCCGACCACGTAGAAGATGGACTCCACTTTTAACTTCGCCGGAACAGGCTGCATAGCCTAAACCTTGTAGTAGAAGAAGAAGAAGAAGACATAGTTGCCTTAGTTGAATTTTTATATATTTGCTTTGTAGGCCTATATGTGTGACCGTTTATTATTGTTACTTTATATTATAACACTGTGAAAAGGACTCTGTAAAATATGTAGAGAGATACATTAATAACCCTCTATATTCGTGCCCAGTGTATTCACTGCCAAGGGATGAAGTGAGATGAAACCCCTATTATTGAAGGTCTGTGCAATTAAGGATGTCGGCTGAATATGACCATCCAGCCATTACAGAGGCAGATGAAACGAAATGGCTGAAATGAGTATGGAGATATAGAATTAAGTTTTCGGCAGGACAAAAATGGAGAAATCCATAGAAAAGTCTGTATTCTTCTGGCTCGTCCAACACGAATCGAGAATGCAGTGACCTAGATGCGAACTCGGGATCCAGAGGTGAATGGATCTAAAACCATTTCCATCACGAAGCCGCTAATATATATATATATATATATATATATATATATATATAGGCTATCTTGTAAGCCCATGTTTCCCTTAACAGATATTTAGGCGCTATCCCCCTGCAGGGAAGAAATTCAACCATACTAACTTTTAGTTATACTTGTTTTCTAATAGATGCCATTGCAGTGATCCGTGGTCAGCGTTCCGCCTCATACTGACATCTAAGGAAATCAAGGCCTTTTCATTCAGGATTGAAGATTTTTTACGAGCCTGAAAATCTTCAGATTCGGGACCCACGGCTTCAGGTCCCTCCCGGAGGACTTCCTCCTTGGATTTTTCCATCCTAAAAATATCCGTCAACCTCGGCCGGGTTTGAACCCGCGACCCTCGGGACCAGAGGCAAGGAGCAAAACCACTAGTCCACCGCGGCCGATCATATATATATATATATATACACACAGAGAGAGAGAGAGAGAGAGAGAGAGAGAGAGAGAGAGAGGAGAGAGAGAGAGAGAGAGAGAGAGAGAGAGAGAGAGAGAGAGAGAGAAAGGAGTGAGTATTGCTATTCAAACGTGGAACAAGAAAAGGAATATGCAAGAAAAGCGAAATAAGTGCATTCACTTTATTATTGTTCCATTCCATTCCATTCCATTCCATAGTAATTTTGCGCGAGGGCAGGTCTTTCACTGCAATCATAGCAGTTTCATGCTACGCCTTGCTGCTTTACTAGGGAACTATAGGCCTATAGTTGTGGTAGCTTCCCGTTTCTTTCTACACCGGTGAAGGATGATGATTATAATGATAAGGATGATGACGACGGCCGGATGATTTTCGAAGACTATTTAACTCATGGCCCAAATGGGATTCAATGACCAATCACATTTCAATGATTTTTTAATTACAACCAATCACAGTCGTGTTTCACCTCCAATTTATCAAACAAGTTTATCATATTAAAGAAACCTCCTCCTTTTTACACGCTTTATATTAGCTTGACCTGTATCTATCTATCTATCTATCTATCTATGTAACTGAATTTTTCATCGCGTTTTTCACCCACTTAAAATAATTGGATCGACTTGAAATTTTGTATACGTGTAAAGGACCCGTGACAATACAATAATTTCGTATTTATTTTCCAAAATCCTGGCCAGAATCATCATAAAATCAAAAAAAAAGTGTTTTTGTATTTATGTAACGGAATCTTTGAACACGATTTTCACCCACTTAGAAGCATTGGAACGACTTGCAACTTTGTATACTTGTAAAGGACCCATGACACTACAATAATTTCATATTTTATTTCTAAATTCCTGACCAGAATCATCAGAAAATCAAAAACATTAAAACTGGTATAATAGGTTACGGACTTGTCGACTTTTTAGTCAATCGTTGTCAGAGCTCAGTTGGTAGAACGGTGACCTAGTGGTATATATAATTTAGTATATCCATAGGTCGCTGTTTTTTCCCCCGGAAAAATCCGGCTGGGGAGGAATTTTTTTTAGAAGAGTAATAATTTTAGCTCATACTACAATAGTATGGAATGCTAAAGATATTTCCATTCTTATCTTATTCTGTAAAATATTAAAACTAAAAAATAAAAAAATAAATAATAGTTTTAAAAAACTAAAAGAAACACGCTTTATTAGAACACTAAAAAAATGAAAAATAATTTTAATTTCCAATACGCTTGGGATAAAATAAAGTGGTCAACAAAAAAATCATCTCCAACACATATGTAATAAAATTATGAGTTATCAACAAAAAGAAAATAATTTTACCATCAAAAGCGTGGGGTGCTCTATATCAATTAATATATTTGATAATAAACAGATATTGGTAAAAGTAAGCTTTCTAAGAAGAAAATGTAAAAATCATAAAAAGCACCCCACGCTTTTGATGGTAAAATTATTTTCTTTTTGTTGATAACTCTAATTTTATTCTATATGTGTTGGAGATGATTTTTTTGTTGACCACTTTATTTTATCCCAAGCGTATTGGAAATTAAAATTATTTTTCTTTTTTTAGTTTTCTAATAAAGCGTGTTCTTTTAGTTTTTTAAAACTATTATTTATTAACATTATGAATAGATCATAGCATTGTATTCACGTAGACTTTTACGGCCGGAGTTGCTATGATGATCTTGATGAAGATTTTCGGGCTGTTCAAGATCATCATAGATCATAGCATTATTTTGCAGTGACTGACTCTGTAAGAAATACGGCTACCAGATTGTATATATATAGTGCACGAATGTCAGCTGATGGGCTTGCGGGAGATAATATAAAAACATTTGTAGCAATTGATTATACCACAAAAAAACCACTGTTGGTTATAAATTTCTCCACTAGGATGCATTCTTACAATATCACGATCCTTTGGCAATAAATAAAATAATCTGGTTGCAGTGATGAACAAGCGTAACAATTTTTTCTCATTTGTTTTCAAACATCGCCGTTTACATTAAATACATAAATATTTTAAAATAACTATATTTAAATAATGATTTGTGAGTAAACAGCTTAATTTTATTCGTTAAATAGTCCTAAAAATATCACTCTTGATTTCCAAATTCTCTAGATAAATTTACTCCTCACTTCGTGAGTCGTGAATTTACCGACAATTTGGAAATCACTCGTGGCATTACTTATGACAGTTGGGCCCTACGCCTCCCTGACATTTGTCTTATAGGTGAGGAAAAAGCCCGAAAGAAACCTCATCCACGAGCCTGTCCTGACCGGGGATCGAACCCAGGACCGCTGCGTGACAAGGTAGCACGCTACCTCGGGACCACAGCGGTGGATATTATTATTGATAGTGCAACGTATTTATAAAACAAAATATCAATATATTTCAATGCTATGGTTATAGAATCACTGTCCGTAACTGTCTATAGGAACTAATTTCGCGGCTCTTCAGTTTGGGTTAGAGTAATAGAAAGCTATGATGACTAGCCTTAAGATGGCAATCCTGTCATTCATCTTCCTCTGTGCAACGCCAGAAATGTTCTCTGAGATCACTATACTAAACGTCAGGTATATAAGACAATTAAAAAAGTACTGAAATAATTTATCGGAAAATTAATTCAATGAGACTTAAATGAGCTTTAGGGTATAACTGGTTATTTGTGTTGACTATTTAACTCATGCCCCAAATGGGAGTCACTGACCAATCACGTTTCAATGATTTCTGTTTTACAACCAATCACAGTCGTGTTTCACGAAATATTTATCAGTGTTATAATTACCATATTAAAGAAAGCTCCTCCTTTTGAATATTCTGAACAAGTCTGACCATTATTTTGCAGGGACTGAGCCTGTGAGAAATACGGCTACCAGATTGTATATATAGTGCATGAATGTCAACACATGCCGCATGTGGGAGTTAATATAAAAACAATTGTAGCAATTGATTATACCACCAAAAAAAAAAAGAAACCACTGTTTGCACTTTCTTAAATGTATTTTTTTCCCAAGTAACAATCCAGAAAAATACAATTGTCATATTTACATCATACGACATCAGAAATGAATTAATATACAGTTTGGTGTGTTTCATTTTTTCTCCAATAGAGAGCATTCATACAATATTGCGTTCCTTTGACAATAAATAGTATGATCTGGTTGCAGTGATAAACAAAAGAAGCAGATGAAGCGTACCTATCGTTTCTCATTTGTTTTCAAAGATCGCCGTTTACATTAAATATATAAATATTTTAAAATAACTACAGTTAAATAATGATTTGTGAGTAAACAGCTTAATTTTATTCGTTAAATAGTCACTCTTGATTTCCAAATTCTCTAGATAAATTGGAAATCACTCGTGGCATTACTTATGATAATGGCTAAAGTATTTCATCAGACGAAGTAGCTCAAAGTTAAAAGTACAACACTCTTTTTTTTTTGGGAAGTATAGATGTAATATTCGAAATCGATCACACGATTGCTATAATTCGAAGTATTCCAATGTGTGTTTGTGTGTGTGTATATATAACATATATATATATATATATATCTCCACCGCTGTGGTCTCGAAGCGTGCTGCCTTGTCACGCAGCAGACCCAGGTTCGATTCCCGGTCGGGGCAGACCCCTGGGTAAGTTTTTTTTTCGGGGTTTTTCCTCACCTATAAGACAAATGTCAGGAAGCGTAAGGTCCAATGGTCTCCGAAAATCATCCGGCCATCATCATCTTTATCATTATCATCATCCTTTATCGATGTGGAAAGCAACGGGAAGCTATCACAGACATAAGTTCCTAGTAAAGCTGCAAAGCATAGCACTGCTATGATTGCAGTGATAGAACTGCCCTCGGGCAGAATTACTATGGATGGATATACATATAGTTTTCAGTGTTATATATATATATAAACCAATAATTTTAAATCTTGTCTCTAAATAGTAACACTGAAAACTATTCTCTTTTACTTCATTCTATTATTAATTCAGGAATTTGCTAGCTTTTATAACAAATTAATTAATTGCGGATAACTAAAATTATTTTTCTACCATTTTTACCGCACACGTAAATAATGTAACTTTATGTATAAATTTATTTTTTATTTATTTTATTTATTTATTTAGCCTGGTGGAGTTAAGGCCATTTATGATAATGACAGAAACTACTAGCTATTGTAGATTGTTTACAATAATTGATTATATTATATATGAACATAGCTACAAGAACGGACATATACAGAAGAAAATGTTGTGACCAAGTGACCTAAATATACTAGACAGAACACCATACCTGATCCAGAATTGCACACCGACAGGAAGAAGAAATTTTGGTATACCAAAGAAGCTTTGGAAAGACTACCTGTTCCAGAATGTAAACAGGACAAATGCTCTAAACAGCACAAAACTTTGCAGTTTTAAATTTTTTTAAATTTTCTTTCATAAATGTAATCACTTTTAAAATTTTAAACCGAAAGTTTCTATTTGAGTTGTCATAACAAGAAGAAAATAAAAAAATGTATTTTGTAACACTGCAAGTCTAATATTTTATGTGTATAAACATAGCAAATGAGAAAATAAAATGAAAGACAAAATGGAAAGAATGTAGTGGGAAATAGATGTTTTAGTCCTTTGTTATTAAACTCCTAGAGGTAAAGTTTTAATAAAACATTAATTACATTATTATTGCACGAGAAAAGATTAAAATTAGTTTGGAATTTTAAGTATTACGCGTGCTCTAAGTATGACAAGAATTCATTTTTTTATAATGAAGCCAAGTTCATTAACATTCCACTGAGGTACTACAGGGAGATCAATAAATCACTGTCCATCTCACTCCAATATTCACTAGATTCATTTTACACATGTTCGCTTCCTCCATCCGACAATATTGTTATTTTTTCCTCGAGATTACTTCTCAAATATATCTTATGAACTTTTTTCCTAATATTAAGACCAATTCAAATTTTAATAACGTTCTCCTCAATCCTAGAAAAATAAAACCTTTCTAATTCAACTCCACTACACGAAGTACACAAATACGAGAACAAAATACTTCTATAATTAATTTCAAGTATATCTAATTGAAATTTAATATGAAAATACCTGTCTACATACCTATATAGTAACTTAAAATGTTCCTAGGATATGCATATAATTATTATAATATTCATAAAGGTTCCGGTTGCTCTAGAATTTCTATAAAAGTTTTATCTTTAAGGGGGGTAGAATTTAAGTTGGAATATATCTAGCTTGACAATTATCAATAATTGCAATTTTTTACCTATGACTATTTAACTCATGCCCCAAATGGGAATCAATGACCAATCACGTTTCAATGAATTTTGTTTTACAACCAATGACAGTCGTGTTTCACCTCGCTCTTTATCGAATTCTCTTTACCAGCTCCTGCTTTCGTAATAAAGAAAGCTCCGCCTTTTGGAAAAACCGTACATAAACTTGCGTCAAATATGTTCAAAGTCCTATAGAACAGTACTTATGCGCCAGAGTTTATAGAACCAGCGATAACCCACAATCGAACCACATATCGATATCATCCTCGATTACTATCGATATCGTAGTAAAGCTCAAAAATCTTATGCTAGATGGCAGCATGTCGCTATGAAATTTAAATGACCAATCTTTGCAATAAATCCCCAAATCTATGTTTAAAAAATATATTAATAATATTAAAATTACCAAACGTTTATTAAAATGGGTGTACACTTACTTATCATTCCCTAACGCAGATTCAAGCAGCGATAACCTAAAATAGCGATAGAAAAATCATAGACTAAGTAATATACTCTGTGAAGAAAATAGCTGTTAGCAATTACAATATTGTCTGACAGTGTCATAATATTGTGATTTGCGTATTTAAATAAATACTTCAAAATTGTGTAATAATGTTATAAAAATTGTTTGAAAAAGTTTAAACTATTAAATACTGTTAGTAAACGAAGAAGAAGAGGTATAGTTTACAATAATAAACTGAAAAATGAAGCGTAAGTAGAAGTGCAGTTGAGTCCTCCTATTTAATATTTTGAACATCTCAAAGTATTATATTGCAGTTACTGACTCTCCAACAAAATACACTGAATATAGCAATAATGAACAGATTCCTTCGAAATACTCATTTGATAATTGTGTGTTCAATACTGATAATTGTGTTTCAAATAATGATTTTACTGAGTTGTTTACTATAAAAAAATAAATTAATAACACATAATGTTGGTTATAATATACAGTTTGATGTGTTTTATTTTTTCTACACAAGGGTGAATGCGATCCTATTTGGCAATAAATAATATAATAAAGTTGCAGAGAATAAACAAATGAAACACAACTATGCATTTCTGATTTGTTTTCAAACATCGCCATTTACATTAAATATATAAATATTTTAAAATAACTATATTTAAATAATGATTTGTGAGTAAACAGCTTAATTTCATTCGTTAAATAGTCCTAACAAATGCCACACTTGATTTCCAAATCCTCCAGATAAATTGGGAATAACTGGAGGCATTACTTATAATAAATCCAAGATCTTTAATTGAGAAGTAACGTTGAATGGAATATTTCGAGGTATGCATTAGCAACATTAAGTAGATTTTTCAAATTTCTAAATGAGTAAATATTGCTACATAGTTTGGAGCAAACCAAATTTAATAGGTATTCCTAGGTCAATTTTGAATCATGTACGATTCTAACAGCTTTAGCACTAGATTGAAATTTTTCACTAAACATTTATTTTTATGAAAATAAAATTTGCTATTTCTAGAGATAATAAATAGAAATGCGTTATATATTCCATCACTTTTATTGATCTACCATTGTTAATATACCCTTATGAGAATGAAAATACATTACAAATTTTATAATAATGCGAAGTAATAAATAGCATTTTATTAGATTAAGATTCTTACGACTGAAATATACTTGTAATACAACTAGGTTATGAAATTACCAAACGCAATAATTACATTAATTATGTTATCTCAGATCCAAACATTTTACACCTAAATACCCATAGCTTAAGAAAAAAAAGTCTGCAAATTGTGAATAATTTTGCAAAATGTTACATAATATTCTGATATGTTGAGTGGCAGACAAGGCCTTAAGGACTTAACTCTGCCGTCACCGCCACCACCACCACCACCATCACCATCATCATCATCATGATTATTTATTATTATTAATATTATTATTATTATTATTATTATTATTATTTTAGTAGATACCTGACTTGATTTTGACATCGAATACAACATATGGATACAAAAATGCAAAATAATACAAACTCAATAAGTGGGAAGGTATAGTAAAGATTTTAAAAATGACAACTAATATTGAAATTTTCTATTAAAATTCTATACACTTCAAGTTTACAAAATACAACTTTCCATTTATATTAATAGCAATAAATAGGTGTCCCAAATTTACAAATACGATTTCCTAGAACATTATTTGCATAATTTTAAATAAGTTTAAAAAAACAATATTGTTACTGCTGATGTAAAATTTAAAATATTATATAATAACTTTGACATTTATGCCACATAATATTTAAGCAAAACATAAGCAAGAACACGGTTTTATAAAAAAATGTTATTTATTCAACAAGTTTTTGCATGCACTGAGGAACGTTTTGAACGAGATGTAGAAGAGTTCAAAAATCTCACCAAGTGCAAAAATAAGCTTTATAAATTTGTTGCATACATCATTTTATAAAGTACCAAAAATTTCAAAATGATTACAAACAATATTTCTAAATGTGAAGCGACTTTACTGGACTAACCACAGTCGACGATATTAGTTGAGTCTTGTAGGCTATGGATTAATTAATTGTTGCATTGCTGTGACACGGCAATAAAATAATCACTTGTTTCTTCGCCATTAATTGTTCACGGAGATAAGGTTTTGGAGTATTGTATTGACCAAAATGAACGGCAAAAGCGATGAACAAAAATTCGTTCAATATACCAGATTATATAAAGGAGTTTTGAAATATTTTTTTATCAGAGCTGCTTCACAAAAGTCTCACTTTCAGTATAAGAAAGAACACGAAGACTTCGTAATTGTGTTCGAAGTGTGTGTGTGTTACAAATATACCCACTGCACTGTTCGTGCTTCGGGTTTCTCGCTGGGCGGTTGGCGCACCTCTTCAGCAGACCATTTTACGTAAGTGATACATTCTTATATTGTACATATATAGAAGGAGTATAGGTTGAGAGTCTGTCCGTCGCCGTGGCGTAGTCGGTAGAGTTCCTACCTTCCACTCAGGCGATCCGGGTTCGATTCGAGGCGGGGTAGGGGATTTTAAATCTCCACCTTGGGTCTGGGTGTATGTCCTGTCTTGTGTTTGTATGTGTGAATAAGATAAAAAAAGGTTAACTAAGGTAAAACAAAAAGGAATAACAGTGTAAACGAAAGAAAACGACAAAGAAATAAATTTAAAAAAAAACTGGTCTTCTTGGCGTCATTGAGCTGAAAGACAAAAATGTTTGGTCCGTCGCCGTGGCGTAGTCGGTAGAGTTCCTACCTTCCACTCAGGCGATCCGGGTTCGATTCGAGGCGGGGTAGGGGATTTTAAATCTCCACCTTGGGTCTGGAAGTGTGTGTCCTGTCCTTGTGTCTATGTGAGAATTAAAGAAAGTTAACAAACAGGTAAAACAAACAAAGAAAAAGGTTAAACAATAAGGGAACAAAAGAGTATGTTTATGTGTATGTATAGTAAAATCGTGCTGTGTGTGGGATGATGGTGAAGAGAAGGGAGAAGGTGAAACCCAGTGCCGGCACGTACCCTACTCCTGTCGAAAAGCACCAAGGGAGCCGCCAGGCTTAACGTCCCCATTCGTAGGACGAATCGCTATCAACAGTACCACATGCCTTGTCATATTGTGTACTACGAAGAGGCTTGTAATTTAATGCCCGAGACTGGTGTACATTCTAGCGATTAAAAATTGTACACCATCATCCCTCTTGGCCACGAGACTGAACATTTTGAAATTAAATTAATTTAATTTAATTAATTTAACAATTCAAATTTTCAACCCCGCCAGCTATCGAATCCAGGCCCGCTACTGAAGAAGCTGGTATTTTACCATCTGAGCGGACTTGTTTTCGAAAGTTAGGCATAGATTTAGTAATGTATTTCTATAGAATTAAGAAGTATATTTTTAAACGGCATGCAAAAGAGGCAATTTTGGTACGGTACTGAAAATAGTTCGTTAACGGAATAGTTTGGATCACGTAATAAATGCTGTTTCTCCTTCATGAAAAGCAACATATGTACTTTTTTTAATGATAGTAAGGCAAGTTTCTAAACTGGCATTAAAAAAAGTTTCTAAACTGGCATTAAAAAAAAGTTTAATTACTGTCATTATCTAATATTTGTGTCATTCATAACAAAAAGTCTACAATAACACTAATTAGGTAGCCATTCTAGAACCACCACTGAACTCGGAATAAATTATTAATTGCAATCGATTATTAACATACATTACCAGCAAAACCTGAGAACTGTTTTTAACTGCAACGACGCAGATACTTATCAGATATTATAGAGCGCACTGAAAAACAGTATTAATAAAAGCACTATCTATATCTCTCAAAAGTAACAAGTAAAATGAGAACAAAAAGTAAACTATGGCCTACTTTCGGTATCATAAACTCTATTCATACAAGTCATCAATTGTCCAGACAATGAAGCTGAAAATTTTGTAATGACTATTTAACTCATGCCACAAATGCTAGTCAATGACCAATCACGTTTCAATGAATGTTGTTTTACAACCAATGAAAGTCGTGTTTCACCTCGCTCTTTATCGATTTCTCTTTATCAGCTCCTGCTTTTGTGATAAAGAAAGCTCCTCCTTTTTAATGTTCTGAACAGGTCAAAACATTATTTTTCTCCAACAAATACATTGAATGTAGCAAATAATGAAAAGATTCCTTGATTTTACTGAGTTGTTTACTAAAAAATAAATGAATAACCCGTAATGTTGATTATGATATATAGTTTGATGTGTTTCATTAATTTTCCACTTGAGTGCACTCTTAAAATATTGCGATCTTATTTGGCAATAAATAATATGATCAAGCAGCAGTGAATGAACATTACCTCACATTTCTTATTTGTTTTCAAACATCGCCGTTACATTAAATACATAAATATTTTAAAATAACTATAGTCAAACAATGATTTGTGAGTAAATGTATTCGTTAAATAGTCCTAACAAATGCCACTCTTGATATCCAAATTCTCTAGATAAATTCACTCCTCACTTCGTGAGTCGTGAATTTATCGGTAATTTGGAAATCACTCGTGGCATTACTTATGACAAATGCCTATACATGTAAGAAATACAGAAATATCTTAACTCTAACAATGAAAAATATATAAATGATATACAATACTACTCATTAATAGTATATTACGATGCAAAGTTGGGAAGTGGTTTTTAGAGAATCGAGGAAAAATGTTTAAAAACCGAGCGATAGCGAGGCTTTTAATTTCCGACACTTCACAAACGTGCGTTGTACATTATTTTTTGCTCTTGCGCAAGGGTGTTTTCAAAATAATAAATGATAGTAAAATAATATCCTTATTGGAAATATTTGCGTTCATTATAAATAATTGACTAACGTTAACTGTGTGGGCAATGTTTATTAGTTGAAACAACAGGAGGTCCTGAGAACAATTATTGATAACATGGCCGCAAGTACGTATTTATTGTTTTATATTATTTCAAATAAAGTTCAGTTGATTTAAAATGCAGTGATTTGTTTCGTTTAATGTATATTAACGCTACCATTTGGATATGTTCTAAATATACATTGTACGTAGTATATATAGAGGGCAGTGCTTTTACTTCCCGCACGTGGGTTTAAATGTAATATTACAGTACAATTATTTAGGTTGGCAACCCCGAAATGTAGGACGTTGAACTTTCAATAATGGTCGCCATTGCTGATAAGTACGACAAAAAGCATTATCACGCAAGAAATATATTTCTTATCGTAATTAAACTATAAAATTATTAATGAGGCAGTTAACTAAATAACTCACTGACACAATCGAACCTGCAGATTCATGGACGCGTGGCCATTAGTTCTCCATACGCTTCCATCCTAAGCGAATATTTTCCAGTCACTTAATGTATAATTTACCTCTCTCAAATTATGGTTAATGTTACTCTTCCATTTCATTCTTCGCCTACTTACTGAGTAATTTCCCTCTAGCTTTCTTGTAAGATTTTCCCATGCCCTTCTTTCATTCCCCTTTTGTACCATATATCTAGCCATACAGCTACGACTTCGTACACCTATCCAGGGGTCATTTTATTTTTATTATTTATTTAGAGAAGTAGATGAATTAGAGATGCAAGAAATGATAGAACTATTAAAGAAATGTAAAAATAATAAAGCATGCGGGATAGAAAATATAAACATAGAATTGATAAAAAATGCCCCAAAGAGTTTTCAAGAAAGATGATTAAAATTCTATAACAAGTGCTGGAAACAAAATACAATACCAGAAGAATGGAAAATTGTAAAAATAACCTCAATATTAAAAAAAAGCGATAAAACAAAGCCAGAAAACTATAGAGGCATAAGCTTACTATGTGCAGCATACAAAACATATGCAAAAATGATCAACAACTATAGTATATGCAATAATATCAGAAGAGCAGACAGGTTTTAGGAAAGGAAGAAGCTGCACAGACAACGTATTCACTTTAAAACAAATAATAGAAAAGCGAAGAGAATTCAACTTAGAGACGCACATCCTCTTTATAGATTATAAGAAAGCCTTTGATAAAGTGTCTAGACCAAAATTATGGAACATATTAAGTGAAAAAGGAATTCCACTACACTTGATAGCAGTAATTATGAAAATGTACGAGAAAACAAAAATAAAAATAAATCAAGGGGAACCAATATAAGAGGAGGAGTTAGACAAGGTTGTCCACTAGCAACCACACTTTTTAACATTTATTACGACGATATGGTAAGATCATGGAAGCAAATGACGACTGGGGGAATTAACTTAGGAAATATAGTAATAAAAATAGTAGCCTTTGCAGATGACCAGGTTTTAATAGCAAAAACAGAGGACGAACTACAAAGAATGCTATATAAACTAAATGAAATATAAAAAAAATACAACATAGAAATATCCTCACAAAAATAAAAAAAACAGTGGCCTTCAAGGGGCTCATCCAGTTCGGACAAAGATAATATTAGAAAATAAACCAATAGAACAAGTAGTAAGATATAACTTCATAGGTTGCGAGATATCATACACAGCGGAAACAGATATAAATAACAAACTAAATAAATTTAATTATATAACATGAACACTAAAAAGAACTTTGAAAAAAAAAAAGCCAGGAAAGACTTTATAATGAAATTATACAAGACAATGGCAGTGCCTATTATTACTTATGGTTCCGAAACATGGACAGTGACAACACAACAATCTGCCAGAATACAAGCTGCTGAAATGAGATTCCTCAGACCAATAGCAGGATATCAAAGAACAGACAAAAAAAACATAACACAGAAATAAGACAACTAAAAGTAGAGGAACTAAACACAACAATAGAGAAATACAGAATAAACTGGAAAGAACACTTGGCAAGGATGACAGAGTAGAATACCAAAAGCAGCATACAGCTATTCACCACGAGGAAGAAGAAGTTTTGGAAGACCAAAGAAAAGATGGAAAGAGCAGCAATTTGGAGCCGGAACAGGCTAGTAAATAAGCCTAAATCGTGAAGAAGAAGAAGATTTAGAGCTCCACCACCACCACCACCACCTCCGGGTTACCTGGGGCATTATGCCCTTGTTCCCGGGTCTGCTCTATGTCATCTAGGCCCGTCCCCCACCCCTTGGGATACCTCGGTGATCATGACCATACTCCCAAGTCCCAGACTTGTCCTCCCTATCTAGTTCGCGTCCACATTCAAAGTTCTCGGCTTGAAACCAACACCTCTAGGGAGAAGGTGTTAGAGTTGCAACTGCTGGGAATTGCTGAGCTTCGTAGTCGTCAGGTCGCTCATTCCTGACGACCCCACAGTTGGTCCACGGGCTCCTTGAGCCTAGCCGGGAGGACTGCTGTCGCAGATCCACCGACCGTTCCCCTGTTCTGCCTCCAGGGACGTATCCTGCTCTATGTCAGCACGAGTATAAATAATAGCTTCCAACATTCTGCCACTCATTCACAGTCGAGTGTATGAAAAGGTAACACCACCTAGAAGCACTCGCCACTGAAGTTGCTCTCCGCAGTTGAGGGAGAAACGTCTGGAAGAAACACCAGTTATAGACCACGGCCATATAGCCCGGAATATTTAAATATTACTTTTTTATTTTTAGTTGAAAAAGTAAAAATAAAATTGGAGTTAATTTAATTGTTTGATATACATTGCGACGGACCAAACATGGCGGTTGTTATAGTTAATTTTCGAGTTCTGATTTCACATAAATATTCACTTATAATATTCGGATGTCGCTAAATTTTGGACAATACCTATCTCTGTATATTTTAATTGTATATATTGAGTCAACAGAGGCTGCAAAAATGAAGATGTTGAGAGCAATAGCAGGATACCAAAGGACCGATAAAAAGAAAAACGGAGATATAAGAACAGAACTTAATATAATTATTTAATCTCTGTAAAAGAATAAAATACTATCAAAATGCTTACCTTCAGCACGTATTACGAATGAATGAACAGCGCATACCAAGAAGAATGTATAATTATAAACCAAAAGGGAGAAGATTGTTGGGAAGACCATTGAAGAGATGGAAGGACCAATTCGACCAATAATGAGATGGAACAGGCCATTGGGCTTAATCCTTGTTGTTGATGATGATGATGATATACTGAGTCCGTTGTCAAACATCGAAAATTGCAATCGTTAGACTTTTTTTAAATTTTCCTTCCATGTGAACTCCGAATCTTATAGTTTTACAGCAGAGCAGATAGCGGCAAAACACTCGCTGTAATTGAAAACCTGTAAGTATATATTTTCATGAACATCTGTTGAGCATTTTAGAAGTCTATAAATCACAAGCATGCGCTGGCTCAAGCTTTTATATATGAAGATTTACAATATAAGTAGATTATACAAAGGTAAGTTTGCACCATTCATAATTTTATTTTACATAATAATATAAATTGCATAATTATTAGCGCAGCACCGTATCTATAAATAATGATACGAAAAATATCCACTAAAGTATGCTCATAATTAACTGACTCGGATGTGAGTTAAATGTATTAGCATTATTAATGATTAAACACGAATAAAAGAATTATGTCCAAAACATATGCTAAAATATTAATCATTGTTTGAACTCACAGTTATGAATGTGCTGTCTCTCGTATGTAACATTACCTGTAACAAAGAAACAAAGGGTAGCTATTTAAAATGAAATATATATACATATATCACAATGTTAAAATGCATTATTGTAATGTGAAATATTCTACATTTGGTTAGTCTTGTAGTTAAATAAGTACATGATTTTATGATACTATTTTTGTCATACAATTTTTAATGGGTGTCCTTACTTGTTTGCTCATAAAGTTAATAATTATATCAATGAAAATTAATATTAGGCCTAAATTGATGAAAGTTGGGTAAGCTGTTTTAAATGATATTGTACACACTTTGAAATAATTGTTGGCGCACAGGTAATTTTCAAGTCCTTGAACGAAGCCACTGCGCATGACCAGAGGTCAGTTGTTTGGTTCACAAGTATACAACTATTTGAGAAACTTGAACCGAAAGTACCTTTTTGCGGTTCAGTTATTCATCTTTGTGCTCCTCCAGAACATTTATGAAGCCTGCCAATGTCCCTTGTTCCGTGTGGCTACCCCTTCCCTTTTACCCTTTCCTCCGCGCATCTTTATAGCGCACATCCCCTCTACTCGCGAACCTTTTATATGCTTGGTAATCTCAACGAACCTTATCATTCGATCGGCCTAGCAAGTGGCGTTATGTTGTGTAGAAGTGGATTCAGTATCCGAATCCAGCTTAAGTGCACCATGCATCGGCAAAGTTAACATGGTGATTTATAAGATAAACAAGTGGATTGTGACCGAGGAATGGTTGGATTTGAGTTAGTCCAATCAAGCATGGAAAAAGGAATTCCAATGGAGTTTGGACATGTATGAGTGTGACAGTTTGTATGGTATGTTATTTATTTATTTAGTTATACTTTGTTATTATCTATGTCTGATCGATTGATCGAAGATCAATCTTTTGTTATTCATTTATTACTTTATTTTTACAATCAACACTTGTTTTTTTCATTAAAAGCTTAAATTTTATATTACGCCCCTTGTTGTTATTTAAGAGTAATCATTGTTCTCTATCCTGTAACGAAGTTATTTCATTTTATGCAATTTATAATCAGTATTTATATTTATATGCACGTTCAACTGGAAAAGAAAGATGAATTGTTAGCCGCCTTCTATGGGCCCGAGGCAGGCTGTTTTCTCATTAATACACTTCTTTAGATATATCAGGAACACGTTACTAAAGTACAGCATAGTCATAACCCAACGATCCCGGAAGGTAGCAGTAGCAGTGAAGGTGGTTCATTCGCCACATATTGTTAAGTCAGAGTGGAGGAATAACAAGCCACAATTGGTAGCAGAGCGTGGTTTTGGGTTTTGGGTTTAGTTTACGTGGTTTATTGGGTTCATGTTTTTGGATTCAATGTTTTTTGGATTCAATGTTTTTGGGTTCAATGCGCACAAATTGTCGCAGATGTGTAGTTTTTGGGTTCACTAAGTACAGATGGTAGCAAAGCGTTTGTCTTGTGTTTTTCACATCAAAAGATATGCTGTATTTTATTAACTGTGGTTCTTGTAGTATCAATTTAATTCAAGTTTCGGAGTTTTGGTCTCAAACACCAAAACAAGGGTATGAACTCTGTATTATGGTCCTTAATGAAATTTAGAATTAGAAAATCTGTATCTTTTCAGAGATATTACCCTGCGGATTATTACTTGTTTTCGATACTTGGTATTTATGGTAAAGTTATTAAGTATTAGTTTACGTGTTTGCTTTACGTTACGTAAATATTGACTCATCTTTCTTTATAACAGAGACTGATTTATGCATATAAAACTACGTTCGCCTATAATTGTTTACATCTTGTGTCTATTATACTTTGTAATCATGCCTAGTTGGATAGATGTAATATCCAAAGACCATCTCGCTCGAGAGTTAAACCTACTAGGTATTGAGGTTGAAGGTGATGTAAACATATTACGTCAGCGGCTTAAAAATCATATGAATTCTCTCTCCCCGGCTGAACAAATGTTAATAAAGCGTAAGTTTATTGTAGATAGTGCAAATCAAGAGGATTATTTGGCAGAACAACATAAGAATATAAGTGATCATAGACTTAGCTCTATCAAAGATTTTTCGAGTGGAACTGTCTCCAACCTTTCTCCTTTTTTGGAAGAGAATAATCAGCGGATTTTCCGAGAGTTAATTAGAAAAGTTGATCCCTGCGACGGTGAAGATGAGGAATCGCTAGTGGTCTTCCTCATTAAAATTAACTCGCTCTTCGAATTGAAATTGGTTCCCGATGAGTATTTTTGTAAACTCGATTTTGAGTTGGCATCGGAGGAATTCTATTGAAAGTCTGGAGTGAAGTTGTTAAGTTGAGATTCTCTTGGATGGAGAGTTTAGAACATGTGAAGTGTTCATTGTTGCCTCCTAGATTGTTGGAAGACTTTTGGATTAAATTTGTCTCACGACGATTCCAAATGCCTAAGGAATCTTTGTTGGAGTTTATCTCCAATTTACAAGGAGCTTCACTTGTGTTGAATCCTTTATTTTCGGAAGAAAAGTTAATTGATCTTATTCTGCAAAATATGTCCCCGGCTACTAGACAGCATTTGGTTTTCGCTACGAAACCTCAAAATGTAGCCGAAATGTGTGTCTTGGCCAGGAAAGTGGCGGATTTCGAGATCGCTGAAAGACAGAGGGACTTTAGTGAAAGAAGTAGAATTGACAATTTAAGTAAATCTAATACTTCGGCGAATCGTCCTTCTTGGCAATCAAAAAAGAATCTACAATGTTGGAAATGTCAGCGGTATGGGCATCTTTCTAGAGAGTGTCGATCTTAATCTACGTGGTTTGTTTATATATATATATATGTTTGTTTGGGATATTAGAGTATAGTACCGATGGATATAAGTATTTGAGCTGATTGTACCATCCTTTTTGTTGTCAGAGTTACCAGAATGAGTTTCTTTATATGTAGGTCAGGTCTTGCTAATGAGACGCAAACTAAATTCTAAAAAAGGGTGAATAGAAGTTAGTCGGCGTCCATGACCACATTATAATACAACATGTTGATCTAATTAAATTACGTAATACTGTGGAGTAAACTCTAGCATATTTGTAGAAAAAAGAGCTGTATGTTAAGCTAGATATTTTGTATTATGACACATGTTGAAGTAGTATATCTATGGTTCTGCTTTCCTGCTTTTGCCTGTTCTTTGTTTCAGTTTACCTTTCCTAAACATTGGCAGTTCGACTCTTTGTAAGCCTGGAATGTTCGGCAGTCGAGCGCTTGGAGGATCCGGCCGACCCCCGAGTGCCCAGCTGACCAACATAGTGGCTTTTGGAACTACGGATTCTTGAAAAGCGGTGGAACGGGATTGCGATCCGGCAATCCAATTATCATATCGTCACCCGGGTCTTCACCTGGAACACCGCAGACTTGTACTATGGCGGCTGAATCAAATGGAGTTTATTTTCAGCGCATGAATAGTCTACATTAAAGCGAGTGTGGTGATTGTGATATTGGGGACGATGGAAGATTTGCATTAAAGTTACCGCTGGAATCCGATAGTGTTTATGTGCCCCTCCCAACGTGGGATTGTTTCACTGGACATTACTTTAAAGCCTATGGACTCTTTTTCTTTTATCCGGAGGGTGTAGGGGGAGCTATTGAACCGAAAGTACCTTTTTGCGGTTCAGTTATTCATCTTTGTGCTCCTCCAGAACATTTATGAAGCCTGCCAATGTCCCTTGTTCCGTGTGGCTACCCCTTCCCTTTTACCCTTTCCTCCGCGCATCTTTATAGCGCACATCCCCCTCTACTCGCGAACCTTTTATATGCTTGGTAATCTCAACGAACCTTATCATTCGATCGGCCTAGCAAGTGGCGTTATGTTGTGTAGAAGTGGATTCAGTATCCGAATCCAGCTTAAGTGCATCATGCATCGGCAAAGTTAACATGGTGATTTATAAGATAAACAAGTGGATTGTGACCGAGGAATGGTCGGATTTGAGTTAGTCCAATCAAGCATGGAAAAAGGAATTCCAATGGAGTTTGGACATGTATGAGTGTGACAGTTTGTATGGTATGTTATTTATTCAGTTATACTTTGTTATTATCTATGTCTGATCGATTGATCGAAGATCAATCTTTTGTTATTCATTTATTACTTTGTTTTTACAATCAACACTTGTTTTTTCATTAAAAGCTTAACTTTTATATTACGCCCTTGTTGTTATTTAAGAGTAATAATTGTTCTCTATCCTGTAACGAAGTTATTTCATCCTATGCAATTTATAATCAGTATTTATATTTATATGCACGTTCAACTGTAAAAGAAAGATGAATTGTTAGCCGCCTTCTATGGGCCCGAGGCAGGCTGTTTTCTCATTAATAACTTCTTTAGATATCAGGAACACGTTACTAAGTACAGCATAGTCATAACCCAACGATCCCGGAAGGTAGCAGTAGCAGTGAAGGTGGTTCATTCGCCACATATTGTTAAGTCAGAGTGTGGGTTTTACACGCCACAAACTAAAATCCGTACTATTTCGTTGTGTGCCGTGCAATGGAAAATAATTTCGTGTAAATAAGTAGTGCGGTAAATGCTGTAAATGAAACAAAGCAAAAAAAAATAAATAAAACAAAACAAAGAAAATTAATTGAGATAAGGACGAGAGAGAGAAAAAAAATCATGACAGCGGGATCGAGCACGCGACCTCCTGCACGGGAAATAGAAACTCCCTCCACGAGATCACAACCATTCCCTGCTAGAAACTGTCTGTATGAAGCGATGCAATACTCCAGGACTTACTTGTATAATGTAATTATAATATATTAACTTGTCTGAATTTAAATTAATCAGACGCATTTTACATTAGTAGTGGAAATAAACAATCTTGTTATGCCTTGTGTTTTTTAAACAAAGTAACAAGATTTTACAACCGTTATTAATTGCATATATATATATATATATATATATATGTGTGTGTGTGTGTGTGTGTGTGTGTGTGTGTGTGTGTGAGCCATTTCCTTCAATTAATTAATTCCTCTATATATACAAGTTTATGTATATAACGTAGCTTGGTGACGTGTAGGCATTGTAAAAAATAACGACGTTATTGAAAAATGCCTGACCACGATCGAACCTGGGCCTGCGTCATCGCAAGAAAGCATCTTACCGACTGCTCTACTGAAGCGATGGATACAAATATTGCATCAGAAGTAAGCGCTAATTTACTATTGATTGGTTTAAGAGACCATTACTTCCTTTTAGCCATCTGATAACTCACATAACTTAGAAATTCAATTAATAAATGTATTTGTTGAAATTCTTTCAATAACGATTGGTATAAATCTATGATTGGTCCCTTATGCCGCCGGATTTGACCTCAAAGGAGACAGCACATGTAACAACTTACTAGTGTGAATCGCTCTTCAAAACATTTAACTTGCCACCATCAAGAGTTGCGTCAACATTTTTTCAAAGGCTGTACATAGTACTGTCAAGTTCCATTTTCAGTCATTTTATCAGACCGTAAATCCAGAAAACAGACATGAAATGAAATCAACATTGAAAAATATTTTCTTGCACACGTTAAAAAGAAAATTTATTTAATAAATGCTTCTTTCCATGGCATCTTCACCTTATCGTGATGGAGTGGCTTGCATGCTTAATGACCCGAGAGCTTTACCGGCGGTAGCATTGCTGCCGAATGGGATACATGCCGGACAGATAGAAGGCGATAAGACAGACGAAGAAAGTGCCTTGTTCGAAAGAATGACGTTCTTTCAACATAAAAAATACAACCGCCAAGAAACACGGACATGGGTTCCACTGGGGTAAAATTCTCCGGAGGTAAAATAGTTCCCCATTCGTTTCTTCGAGCGAGGAATACTTCAGGGAATCCATTACAAATACTCAAACACAGGAACATGTTCCTTAGAACATGGGATGTTTGGATATAATATAAGAGTATGACACTATAAATACTGACGCGGGAATAAATCACCCTTGGATACAGTCCTTTACAGGAAACACTACATAACAGTGAGCTACATGATCTTTATAGGAAACCAGATATAATAAGAACAGTTAAGTGTCGCACACTACGATGGGTAGGATAAATCGCATGAATGGGGATTGAAAGAGGGTCTTTTAGGAAAACCAGAGGGAAAACGCAGTTGGTAAACCAAGGATGAGGTGAGAGGATAACGTTAACCATGATTTTAGGAAGTAGATTATACAGGGGATGATAGGAAAACATTGGCTCAGGATAGGGATGTATGTAGAGCTTATGTCCGCGCGGCTATGAACCTACGGGTTCGAGAGTGTCAGAGAGTTAGTTATTTAATAAGTGCTCATTTCTTGTTATTTGTAAAAGAAATAGTTATCTAGGCTCAGTCGAGACGGTAACGTTTGAGACAGGTATTCGGGAAGTATCGAGTTCGAATACCGATGCCTAATAATCGGATTGAGTATTTTCTTGATTTTTCTCAATCATTAGGGCAAATGATAGATTGGAATTTGATTACCAGGACTATTTAACTCATGCCCCAAATGGGAGTCAATGACCAATCACGTTTCAATGATTTCTGTTTTACAACCAATCAGAGTCGTGTTTCACCAAATATTTATCAGTGTTATAATTACCATATTAAAGAAAGCTCCTCCTTACAATATTGCGTTCCTTTGGCAATAAATAGTATGATCTGGTTGCAGTGATAAACAAAAGAAGCTGTAGAAGCGTACCTATCGTTTCTCATTTGTTTTCAAACATCGCCGTTTACATTAAATATATAAATATTTTAAAATAACTATAGTTAAATAATGATTTGTGAGTAAACAGCTTAATTTTATTCGTTAAATAGTCCTAACAAATGCCACTCTTGATTTCCAAATTCTCTAGATAAATTCACTCCTCACTTCGTGAGTCCTGAATTTATCGATAATTTGGAAATCACTCGTGGCATTACTTATGATTATTTTAAATAATAATCACCATTTGATAATATCATTAAGAAATCACTGAACCCTCAGAACAACACATGGCTAAATACTATAGAGATAGACTATACTCTATGCATGATTTACTGGAAAAAATTAAACATTCTAGAAATTATACAGACTTTAAACGTTAAAACATCTATCAAAAAGTAAAAAATAATACAGTATTTTATTTATTGGTTTAGGACAGTATAATTTGCACATAGACTATATTTTAATTCTATGGTGACTTGATATATTTACGTTTCATATTGAATAGCGTAGGTCAGTATTTAGATTGTGTTGTAGAACAACGATATGTTAAACCGCATGGATTTCATTATGTCCGCTGACCTGTAAATGAGTTTGTTTACAGCGGTTTAGTTCCACAGTCCATGTAATTTCCTAAGAAAGCTCATGTTATGGGCGTTAAAACAATCTCCAATGGCAATAGAAATACTAGAATTCAGATAAAAAATATTAAATTGTTCTTAAATTAAATATCTCTATCATTCCACACTGTTAAACATTGCTCTAAGATTCATAAAGAGGTTTAGAACGTTTAGGTAAAAATCTCAAATAAGAGAAACACTGGTTTGTCTAATACTATAATTTATCAAAGTAGAAATTTTTTTTTCTGAAACTGGAGTGTGTTCCACAAATTCATATTCATCCAGTTCAAGAAGTATACATTTGAGTTCCCAAATCTTAAAATGGCAATGTGTCATGCGAGATATACTCGTTTCATTTATTAATACTAGCGTTAACCTGCCGCGCCCATGTCCTGGTATGTAAAGTAAAGTAAAGTAAAACTAAAGTAAAGTATATATGCTAATATTTCATTTGTCCATAGACGAGTGGTTAAGGAAAGTTGCCTCGACGCAGAGCTACGGGATTTGTGCTGGTTCGAGTCCCTAAGGGGAAGAAATTTCTGCCAGTATGGGACCGGTTCCCACTCAGCCTCGTGAGGAATTTCGGTAGCTACATTAAGTAGCAGATCTAGTTTGAGGAAACTAGATATGACGGCTGGGGGGACAGGACATGTTGACCACATGTCACCCCTACACTGACTAGATGATCGTTTACCTCTGCGATTAGCACATGCGGATGTGAGGCTAGCATCCGGGAAGGAAGGACTTTCTAGTCCTGTCGCGCCGTGGAGTTAAGGGTTTAGTTACCATTCCATGTGACAGGAAAAGGAATTAATTCTCTCTTTAGTGTAAAATCCAAGTAATATAACTTACATGCACAGGAACGTTAAGTACATTAAACAAACTGTAAAGTACACTATTATAAAATTGATTATATTAATTTAACCTAAAACTTGACTATAAACAGCAAGATTAAAATAATTTTTAGGTGAACGCGCCAATAAACATGCGAGGGAAACATGGCCCCAAAAACTATGGATTCGACATTAATGTTGGTCAATTTGGGCATTTAATTTATTTCCCATGTCCCTCGTCCATGATGTTAAGTGCTGACTTAAGTGGACTTAAATAGCACCGGAATTGTTATTGGACTCGTTACTAATCTCTTGTGCGTTGACAACTTGAAGGTCACCAGTAATTTTTGATTTAATAAATTCGCGTGGCCAATCACCGTCATGAGTTGAGGAGGGGGATATATATTAGGATGAGCTACACCGGAGAATTAACAGAAGGACCAGTCTCCCATGATTACTCAGGTTTGGGGCATGAGTTCCGACAATGACATATTTTTCAGCTAAAACTGAAAATCTGTTTTATACCGGAACTGTCGATATCTCGGCTGCACTTTACACATTACGAAGTTAGTTCTAGTTTTTTTTGTTTTTTCGTTTTATTTGCTCATAGCAGCTGGTTCAGAGGAAGTGGGCACTGCACGTTCATGCCCTTATGCAGAAGCACGATGCCCGAACGTCCGTTGCCACACTCTCTAATTCTTGTAGAGAGACAGTAAAAAGTTGTTGGATATTTCATTTTTGTCACGCTTTTCAGTACAATTTTTAATTACGTTAAGTCCAGTGTCCGTGCAGTCTAACTCAAGGAATGTTTGGAAATAATTCGAGACTATGAGAATAATTCCGCGAATTTGCCTAGCTACGTTTAAATATTTGGATCAGGGCAGAATTTGCCTTTATGATGATGTATTCTTCGATTTTAATTAATGCATCCTCGCAGATTTTGAGTTTGCGTGGTCCCGCATCACACATATCTACATCACCCTCTTCAGCCATGGTTCATAGGATATACCCATGACTTAGTTGAAGGCAGAGAGACAAACATTAAGACACCAACATCAGTAAATAAAGGCTGAAAACGATAGCACTAAATAGTTTAAGTTATTATCGCAGGGACTAACCACTATCCAAATACCGAGACACACGAAAAACACGGTGAGCCTGAAGCTCGTTTTTAGTTGGCTGCCAGATCCTCGCCCGATGTGACGCAGCACACTGCACAACACTGTACACAATGTCATTGCTTAGTGAAACACTAGTTAAGATTAAATTAAACCTCATAATGATTTTTTTCAGCTACCTTACTTATTGTGTTTAATAATGTTATCGGACGATAATTAACTGGTTCTCCAGAGTTTTTTTTTTACAGGCTTGGTGGAATAATATTACATGCCCAGTTTTCCATGTATTTGGGAAATACTTTATCTCGAATATGGCATTTATCATTTTTGCTAAAAATTCATATCCGATGTTGGGTAATTGTTTCAGCAATATGTTTTGTATGCCATCAAGGCCTGGTGCTTTTCTATCGGGAACGTGATTTATTAGCCATTTTAATAGCTAAATATATAAACAATAGACAATTCGAAGTTGCTTTCCATGACTCAAAATCCCCTCTGCGGCCCATCTATAGTGGAGTGCCACAAGGCAGTATTCTAGGACCTACGCTTTTCAATATATATATTAATGATATTCCACATGACAATAGTCATAACAACACTCATCTATATATGTATGCAGATGACTCTCTAATCGCTAGTCAATTCATCCGAACTATACCCGTGGCTAGACAGATTCAAAATAACCTTAATATTCTCAAACCATGGTTGGAAAAATGAAGAATAAAAATAAACATAGATAAATGCCAAAAAGTTCTTTATACAAAAAGGTATTCTCTAATATATAGAAACATGTCCCCACAATTAAGACTTTATGGACACAACATCGAGTGGAACAACGAAGCCATTTATCTAGGCGTAACACTAAACAAAAAACTACTGTTAAAACAATCTATCTAAAATACATCAGGCAAAGAGTATGGGACACTAACGCTGCTATAGGCCCTACCCTATTTTAAAAAATCATAACAAAATTCGAATAAATACATGGTTAACAATCTACAAGGTACTATTAAGTGTCAATACTCACATACGCAAGCTCCATATGGGGACACGCCGCTAGAACTCACATAAAGAAACTGCATTTTTTCAAAACAAATTACTATATGCATATATGATTACAAAACTACCGCGTGAAACACCAGTTGTTATATTGCACGACCAAATATAGAAACAATCGAAGAGTATATTAAATGCACGCCTCTTAAATTTTATAATACATGTATAGGCCATGATAATCCATTCGTGGCATCGCTGGGAACCTATGAAACAGCCAACAACAAACACAAGCGTCCAAAATGGATCCTGGAAAATACTTGACCGGTGAAAGCTGATAGGTCACACACACACACGGGATCACATTATTCAATTACAATTACAACATTAGCATATAATGTACATTAATAAAAATATTAACACAACAAATTAAGAACTAACAACTAATCTTACTGCTACAGGTTCATCCCACCAGTTCCAGAGAAACTGACATCACCTGACAACTACAGATAGAACAGCAACAATAACTGAAGAATCCAAAAAAAAAAATAAAAATGCACGTATTACCATAATTGTATGATTAATTGTAATAATCTGAAATGTACGCACATTATATTTAAATAAAGAGAAGCTGGATGCCCTCCCAATATAGAGTCATCCGAAAGCCAAACTTGGCAAGATCCCGCGTGATCGACTATTCCGATTGAGATTTTAAGCGGTTTCCCTCAATCCAAAGAGCAAATGCTGGAATAGAACCCCAAAGGGTCCGCTTCCGACTTCACTCTGCTAATTAACTTCATGAACTTCAAATTCAAAATTTAAACAGGGCTAAATGTATTTTACAGGAACCCGGGGTTCTACCTATTAAGGAGGACCAAATTGGAACGCTCACCATCAACACTTAAGTGATGGCCGCAGAGCTTTCCATCTATCTATCTATAGTGTTTTTTTTCTACATAAGTTCAAACACTAGATAATTTATGACAGCCGCAGCCGGAGTCGGATCACCACAGTTGAAGATTGTAACACTAGACAAGTCGCCATCGTCATCAGAAACACGTCAGGATGCTGTGAACTCTCAACGGTGAATGTTTATTGTCCATGTAGGGAAACGCAGTGCTCAGATTTATGTCATATAATATACTTAAGCATTTTTCCCCTGCATTCGGAGATGAACCGATATGACAAAATTTATTTTTGCCAATTCAATGGATAATAATTTTAATATTTTTAATCAAATAATAATAATAATAATAATAATAATAATTTATATAACACTTTGGCTAGACCAGTGTTGACCTATGGTAGTGAAACATGGACACTAAAAAGACAACATGAAAGCAGAATAATGGCTTGTGAAATGAGATTCGTGCGCAGAACAGCGGGTTACACCAGATGGGATCGGAAAAGGAACACCGATATCTTAAAAGAATTTAAGACTACGCCAATTGGAATATACCAACTAAATTGGAAACACCATCTTGAAAGAATGAGTTCAAATCGGATCCCCAAAGCTGTTTATAATTATATACCAAGAGGACGAAGATCACTGGGCCGTCCTATGAAACGCTGGAGGGAAAATTTTCTATAGGATCGTAACAGGCCTTGGCCTAATACTTGGAAGGAAGAAGAAGATAATAATAACAATAACAATAACAGTAACAATAATAATAATAATAATAATAATAATAATAATAATGTAATCTTCCGAATAAAGGAAAACGTGTTGTTTTGTATAAAGAACATACTCCAGTAAATCATTATATTACAAACAGGACCAATGATCAGAATGGAGAGTTCCTATCAAATTACATGCACATTTGTGCGCGACTCCAAACGTTCGGGTGGATTCCAGGAAGCAACTGTTACAGCCGTTGCCAGGACGAGCGTGAAACTGTTGCCCATGTCTTGGAATCATAGGTGAAACTTGGTGCATCACTAGATATAACAGAGTATCAAGTCTCATCTCAGCTTGCGTCTATCAGAACAGCTCACGGTCCAGTGGAAGTTCATGGAACAGCTGAGAATGGCAGTAGAAGTTCTATTGAAATGATTGTTACATCCAATAATTCCGTTCTCATCATCAATCCTACAGTAGTTTTTAATCCAGCTTCGAACAAGGAGACGAGGTGAACATGGAGAACGTTCTATCCCTTATTATAAGGATAAATACCACCTGGACACAATTTCCGTTCAAGGTTTACTGATGCACGCTAGAGAAGCAACTAGCAACTGGCGCAGATCTCATAGCACTAATTGTAATTATTAGGGAGCGGATTTTTAGGTTCTAAAAGTTAAGATTGCAACATAATATAGTGATAAAATGAATTTAATAAATCTTCATATCCAATCAACTGACGTTTTTATAATTTAACTTAAAGAAACGATTCTCAAAAGTATTTAGTGGGGTCTAGCAATATTACATATATATATATATATATATATATATATATTACATATCATACTTTTAAATTTAAAATAAATAATGTAAATAGAACATTATTTTTAATTTAAAAGTAAGATGTGTAATATATGTAAATGCAATATTGCTAGATCTTACACAAAGTATTGAGAAATGTTTTTTGTAAGTTATATTATAAATAAATAATAGTTAAAAAAAAAACTAAAACAACACGCTTTATTAGAAAACCAAACTAAAAATGAAAAATAATTTTAATTTCCAACACGCTTGGGATAAAATTAAAGTGGTCAACAAACCATCATCTCCAACACATCTAGAATAAAATTAGAATTATCTACAAAAAAAATAATTTTACCATCAAACGCATAGGGTGCTTTTTTATGATTTTTACATTATCTCTTTACTTTTACCAGTATCTGTTTATTTTCAAATATATTAATTGATATAGCACCACACGTTTTCCATGACAAAATTATTTTTTTATACATAACTCTAGTTTTATTTTATATGTGTTGGAGATGATTTTTTTTGTTGACCACTTTAATTTTATCGCAAGCGTGTTGTTTTTAGTTTTTAACTATTATTTATTTTTAATTTTTTAATTTGGTTTTCTAAAAATGTAAATATATTTAAATTCGATACTATTATAGTATGAGCTAAAAGTAACACTCTTCTAAAAAAATCCTCCGCGCCGGATTTGAACCAGCGATCTATGGATTACTGAAATTATATACCAGTACAGTCCACCAGTCTACCATCTGAGCTACCAGATGATATAATACTCAGTCCACCAGTCTACCATCTGAGCTACCAGATGATATAATACTCAGTCCACCAGTCTACCATCTGAGCTACCAGATGATATAATACTCAGTCCACCAGTCTACCATCTGAGCTACCAGATGATATAATACTCAGTCCACCAGTCTACCATCTGAGCTACCAGATGATATAATACTCAGTCCACCAGTCTACCATCTGAGCTACCAGATGATATAATACTCAGTCCACCAGTCTACCATCTGAGCTACCAGATGATATAATACTCAGTCCACCAGTCTACCATCTGAGCTACCAGATGATATAATACTCAGTCCACCAGTCTACCATCTGAGCTACCAGATGATATAATACTCAGTCCACCAGTCTACCATCTGAGCTACCAGATGATATAATATTCATTTCTTACAATGATGGACTAAAAAGTCGATTAAGTCCGCAACCTATTATATATTATTTATGAAATTATTGTATTGGCATTAGTCCTATACAAGCATACGAAGTTTCAAGTCGATCCAATGTTTTCAAGTGGGTGAAAATCGTGTTGAAAGATTCCGTTACATAGATAGATACAGGTGTAGCTAATATAAAGCGTTTAAAAACGGTTGATTGGATATAAAGACTTATTACACTAATATTATCACTATACTATGTTGCAATCTTAACTTTCACAACCTAAAATCCCGCTCCCTAGTAATAACCAAGCTCAAGGGTTCTAGCTCCATTTTGAAAATCGTCTATACGGTTAGTCTTTCAATTATGGTTCTTGATTTTATTTCCCTTTGTTCAGAATTGCCTTTTCAATTACATTGTAGGCTATTTCCATCTTGTTCTAACATATTGTGCGGGTTAAACATTTTGTTTTTTGTTTATATATTACTTAATTTTTTTATTGTTTTCATTCTTCACTGTCAAGTACACATTGCGTTTACTAAATAAATCATAACTTTACCTTGCACAATTAAGGCATTAGTGGAATATGAAAAAAGTTTCATATACTGTATAACAAACTTACGTCACATTTTCTCTGGAGATAATGTAATGAAATGTTTGCTGTGTATAGGTTCACGTCTTGTACATTCACTGATGCAGTGTCATGGAGATATTCTCATTCTAGAGCACGATTATTTTTTTAGAATGTCAATTTCAATATGTTTTAAACAAATAATATCTTGCTAATAAGAAATTCAGCTAATAAATAAATGGGTATCAATAAAAAAAAGGCATTGAAAAAACCATCTCTGAAGAATGAATAAGGACAGTTTATTAAAAGTTGTGCCATGCGAGATAATGATCTAACTGGTAGGAGATCTTCAGGATGACTACAACAAAGATGGAAAACCTCATTTATCAACAGCTGTAAGTCTAGAATTAAGATAAGAAAGAAAATACGATGTACCTTTCTCTAGAATGAGAGATGGTCATGAATGTAGATAAGTGAATTTACAAGAAATTAATCTGTATACAGTAAGAATTTAATTTCAGTATCGTAAAACGGATTCAGAGAAAATATATATTCTTTACGTTTGATTAATTTTACTTTTTTGGATACGCCTCTCATACCATCTTGAGTTCTTACCTATCACTCAACCAAGTTAAATAAATATACAACTAAATCTTGTAACTGAATAGCATTCGGGTAAAAAAAGATTACTTAGCAGAAGGGAATCGTTCTTACTATTTAGGCTACTCCCATTTTTATATAAAGAACTAGCTAACACCCGGCGTGGGCTGCTTCATCTAAATAAATGATGTTTTTTTTTTTTCGTTTAGTTGAATAAGTAAAAGGAAACATTATTAATTATAAATTTTCTCTCTTCTTATTGCAGCTAAAAGAACAATAAACTAATTAATTCTATTTACAAATTACCTTTCATGCAATCCAAATAGTATATAAAATTTCATCTTCCAAAATTTAATAATCAAGCAATCACTATAAATAGAGCCATATCGTTATTATTTTTAGATACAACGTGCTGATTACGGGGCGTTGCCCCGGAATCTACGTATCCCGATGTACTTGCCATAAATGAGCTGAAACACAATATTCGTTTTAAAAGAATACCCTCCGTGCGTTGCTCCGCTTGCCCTTGAATCTACTTATCGCTATCTTCTTGGCATGAATGAAAGACAAAAATGGTTATTGTGAATTATCCCTAAAAGATAAACATATGCTGTCGCGGATGTTTTTGTAGAGTTTTTTGAGATATTCAATTCTGTGTACATTAATTTGCTGTATTTGTTACAGTTTAGGCAGCGTAAGCCATTTAAGCGTCAAAATAGGTACTTTATTTCACGTTTTCACTACCAAGGGTGGTTTTTGGGGTGAAGGTATTGAGTATTACAACTATCTTATAGCCTATGTTCATCCCGGGAATCTCCTGAACATTTTGCAAAAAGCCCCATCACAATGGAATCAACGGTATGGCCGCGCTTAAAGTTCGAACAAACAAACAAACATTCATTTTTTATATTAGATAAATGCGAACATTTATACATATTTGCATTTATCCTGTTTCATTGTTAGTTTTATATTCTTGCTACCTCTTTCGTCATTCGTTTCAATTATTTTCAAATGTTAAATTTGAGTTAAATACTACGCCCTACTTGTAATTACCTGAACACATTTTATTTTAAATAGTTAATACATAAGCATAATTGATATTTAAATTTAAAAAAAATGTTTTAATTGTTGTATGCTCGGTAGAGTTTTTTACTTCCACCCGGCAGGCAGTTCGATTCCAATCAGGATAGAGGATTTAAAATCTCCACTTATGATCTTAGTGCATGTGCTTACCCTGTGTTGTCTCATGCTGTCTTCGGATGGTCTACTGATATAGTCATAACCACATATCCAACGAGGCAAACACTGTGTACCTATATAATAGACCTAAAATTAAACCTTCTTGGACATGTTTGCCTAACCTGGATTAATGGATATGCTGGAACTACAGGAAATGAACGTGCAGATTTTCTTGCCAAATCTGCTACTAATTTAAAGATGGATTACTTTTACTCCTCCTGTCCTCTGTCATACATTAAAGAAGTATTAAGAAAATATCTTATACAAGGTTGGAATGCTGAGTGGTTAAACAGTAGTAACGGTGCTTTGACAAGAACATTATGTTTCCCATTTGTGTTTGAGTGAATAAAGTGCAAATACGTAGAACCAAATTTTGTATTAACACAATTCATGACTGGACACGGTAAATTTGAACATTATTTGGAACGATTTAAAATAGGTGCAGATACCTTTATTTGCAAGAACTCCAGCCAGACTATCTCACTTCTCTTATTTGAGTGTCCCGCATTTGATTCCAAAAGACATGAATTTATTAAAACCATTAATTCTAAACAATTCTACATAACTAAGTTATTGTATAATGCAATTGTACTGTTATCTAAATGTAATATTATTATGTTTTCCTTTTTGTTTTAAGTATATTTTTACCAAACATCAATTTATTGTAACGGACTGTCAACAGCACGTACGGCTTACTGCCCGTGTGACCCATATTTTTAAATAACATTGTACTTATCTTACTTTTAGTCTAATAAAGTCCTTATGTAGTTTGTAAAAAATTAGGTTATTGTCAAATAGATTTCAACTACCTTTGTCAAATATTTTATGGAAGAAGTGTTCCTGTAGGAAGCTGTGTGACTTTATCTATCATATTTTTAAGAGATTTTGGGTTAGTTTTGGTTTGTTAATTAATTAATTAATTAATTAATTTGTTTATATTACATTACATTATTATTGATATGTAACTCTAGAAATTTAGCATTAATATAAATAAGTAATTTTATTTTAACTAAAACCCTAACATACCGGATGTAAAATAGGGTTCACATTATTGGAGATTCAATAGAGAAAATAAAAAATAAATAAACCGATACACTTCAAAGTTTTGCTCCTCGTCTATACGACTGACTTTTGGGCTTTTAAGGGATTTCAGCAAAAGGAGGGAGGGTAAGAAATGAAAAAAATAGAAGCACTTATTAAATTGTATTTTATATAAAACTATCTGATACCCGGCGTGCGCTACTACGCCTAAATAAATGAAAATTAATGTGATTTTATGTTTAGTTGAATAAGTAAAATGAAAAAAATTACACATTTCTACCCCGTGCTGGTTACACGGCGTTGCCCAGGAATCAACTTATCCCAGTCTTCCTGGCATAAATGAGCTGAAAAACAAAAATTAATGTACTTCTTATGATTAGTTGAATAAGTAAAGCGAAAAATAATTATAAATGTATATCGTAATTATTTTAAGATTCCTGTGCTAATTACCCGGTGTTGCCCGGGAATCTACTTATCTCGATCTTCTTGGCATAAATGAGCTAAAGGACAAAATTCGTTATTTTGATTTATCAGTAAAAGAATACCCGCCATGTGCTACTATGCTTGTCTCGATCTTCTTGGCTTTAATGAAAGATAATAATGATTATTGTGAGTTATCCGTAAGAGATAAACATATGCTGTCGCGTACGTTTCTGTAGAGCGTTTTGAGATATTCAATTCAATGTACATTAATGTTGTGTATTTGTTATGTGTTAGGCAGCGTAAGCCATTTAAGCGTCCAAAGAGCTACTTTTTCACGTTTTCCACTAAAAAGGGCGATTTTTAAGGGTGTAGGAGTTGAGTATCACAACTATTACAGCCTATGTTCATCCTGCGAATCTTCTGAACATTTTGCAAGAAGCCCCATCACAATCGGATCAACGGTATGGCCTCGCATAAAGTTCGAACAAACAAACAAACAAGTTTTATATATTAGATAAAAACAATTTACCTTAGTAGTAGTTCCGCTAAAAGAATTAGCAATCAATTTAGGATGCAAATATATCCTATTAAAACCACAGATGCCAGTAGGAGTGATAAAACCAAGCAAGAAACATACCCGAATTAATCACAAGGCGTGTTTCGCCCTAGAATAGGACATCATCAGTGTGATCACATCAATGTCACTAGTCACCCTGATGAAGTCATGTTCTAGGACGAAACACGTATCAGCATCAATTTGAGTATGTTTCTTGTCTTGTTTTATTACTTTTACTGGTATCTGTGGTTTTAATTGTACAGACATACCGTACATCGCAGATTAATTGCTGATTCTTTTAGCGGAATTACTACTAAGGTAAATTGTTTTATTTTATAAATAATGAAGTTCCGCAAAGTGACGCCTGACTCCATTAATTTAATTGTATTTTGTATTTTTTCTATTACCATTTTATCATTTGCAGAGGAAGACAAATTATAATGTATTTAACCCTATAGACAATTGAATTAATCTGATCTAACAATACAGTTGAATGTATGAAGAGATAGTTATTTATTCTACATCGTTATTATTTAGACGAAAACGTACAAATAATATTTTTTTTATTTACTCTAACATAAATAGCATTCCAAAAATTAAAAAGACGTCGTTCCTCTTACCAAATATTTATTAATATAGATTTCTCAATTCCTATTCGTCATAAGAAAATAAAAGCACTAATGTTATTTATCTTGAATATAAATTGAAATCCTTTTAATATATTATTTAAAAAGAGCAATAGTCTACAAGAATGATAAAGTTTTTCTTTTTGCTTGGAATGAATAATTAATCAGGAAAAATGTAAACAGATGTTAAAGAAACTGAGTGGCTTGTAAAAGAAGCCGGTGTTCTGTTTGCAATATCGAATTTTCTCAGAGAAACAAATCTTGTTTGAGATCGCAAAGCTGACTTCATTTGTTATGCTTATTCCTTTTTAAAAGCACTCTCATTCTTTCTCGTGCTAGCTTCCAAATTTCGTTTTCCGCAAAATGGATTCTTTCCATATGTAAACATTTGAACACACTATTCGAACTCGATAATAATAATAATAATAATAATAATAATAATAATGAATGTAATGATAACAAAGATGTATTATTAATGATAAAAAATAATAAATAGGTTGGAATATCAATAAAAATCGATTTTTCACCTTTCTCCTTCCCGTTATTATTGTTGCAATAGCAATAAGTCACTTATTATTTTTACGAAGACAGGTAAATTACTATAACTCAAAGTATGTATGTAACTGGCATCCCAGGGCCCGGGTTCGATTTCCAACTATACATTTTTCATTGCATGTACCTATAGAAAATGGGACCGGGGTCTATTGAGTTTCGTAACGAGTACCGATTATTAAAATCATTTATAACTAATATAATCATTATATAAATTACAACAGACTGGCTTAGTGAGTATGTATGAAATAAATAATAGTTTTAAAAAACTAAAACAACTCACTTTATTAGAAAACCGAACTAAAAAAATTAAACTAATTGTAATTTCAAACACACTTGGGATAAAAATTAAAGTGGTCAACAAAAAATCATCTGCAACACATCTAGAATAAAACTAGAGTTATCTACAAAAAACTAATTTTACCATCAAAAGCGTGGGGTGCTCTTTATGGTTTTTACGTTTTCTTCTTAGAGGCTTTACTTTTGCCAATATCTGTTTATTATCAAATATATTAATTGATAAAGAGCACCACACGCTTTTGATGGTAGAATTATTTTTTTTAGATAACTCTGGACTTATTCTAGATGTGTTAAAGATGATTTTTTGTTGACCACTTTAATTTTACCCCAAGCATGTTGGAAATTAAAATTAGTTTTCATTTTTTTAGTTCGATTTTCTAATGAAGCGTGTTGTCATAGTTTTTTTAAAATATTTATTTTTTACTTTGGCTTTCTAGAAATGTAAATATCTTTAAATTCGATACTGTTGTAGTATGAGCTAAAAGTAATACTCTTCTAAAAAAATCCTCCGGGCCGGATTTGAACCAGCGACCTATGGATTACTGGAATTATATACCACTACAGTCCACCACTCTACCAACTGAACTACCACAACGATAGACTAAAAAGTCGATACGTCCGCTACCTATTATACGGTCTTTATTTTTTTTATTTCCTGATGATCCTGGGCAAGATCTTTGATAAAATGTATGACATTATTGTATTGTCATTGGTCCTTTATAATTATACAAAGTTTCAAGTCGATCCAATATTTTTAAGTGGGTGAAAAGCGTGTTGAAAGATTCCGTTACATAGACATATACAGGTCAAGCTAATATAAAGCGTGTAAAAAAGAGGAAAATTCTTTTAAGGAAACTGAACAAAATTCGAGGGAACGCTTCCCTGATGACCACGTGACTCCCTGCGCTACCTTATATTTGTCAGCTCTCCGGAGTTGTAGTACCGGGTATTTATTTATTTTTATTGTAAAAAATCAGACAGTTACACATACATAATTATTTTTTTATCATTTCTTCTAATCACGTGCCGTTCAGTCATGTTAATATTTTTCTTTTACTGCTACTAAATTATAATATTTCATTGCACTTTTATGGTGATTTTTAAACTCTTAAATTCTACCACCGATGAAAATTCACTACAACATAATTATAACTGCGTGTATAAATATTTTAAAGCTACTCCGGGATTTATATAGGAGAGTTCTTTGGTCATTCTAGGTAGACTCCATGTTATTTAGCGACCCCTTTTAGCAGCTCGAGTAATTGGCAACCCAATTTAAATCTAGGCGTAAAACGGAAATCCAATTTTACTCAGAGGCTTCTTATTTGAGATTTGATGTTTCTAATTCTAAAACGAAAGTCGCGGTTTTACTTCCTTTCCGAAGGAAGTCACACTGAGGACTTTTATGTCCTGAAAAAATTGAAGAGCTTATTTCCAAAGTGTCTTAAATCCATGAAATACCAAACTCCAGAAGTCGCGATTTTTATTTTAAGGTATTTAATTTTAAATGGAGTTTTCATTATAAGTTATGTTTATTTATAACTACATTGGCAATATTGTCACATACTCTCAAAAATCCTCCACCATTACAAATGTAGTAACAGTGTCACATGACTTGGAGTTAAGACGTTTTGAAAGTAAACATAGTTTAAGGAAAGTTTTAGTAGGAGAAAGTAATATCTAATACTCAATAAAGTATGCAATTTATTAAGTTTCGAAATAGTCCGTCACCGTGGCGTAGTCGGCAGAGTCCCTACCTTCCACTCCAGCGACCCGGGTTCGATTCCCGGCGAGGTAGGGGATTTTAAATCTCCACCTTGGCTCTGGGTGTGTGTCCTGTCATGTATCTATATGTGAGAATAAAATAAAGTTAACAAAAAAGGTAAAACAAGAAGGAAAAACAGTGTAAACGAAAAAAAAAATATTGCTTACACGAAGGTATCACAATCTTTCAGAGTTCATTAACAGAAGAGTCATTTACTGCATCTGCTGCACTATTTGAAAATACTTTTTGCCAGAATGGCATTGCATGATGGTGCTGGATAATAGCTAACTTACTTAAAACATTAATCTTGATCTACCTTAGTTTTGTTGTTATAAAATAATAAATGGAAACAGTCTGCGGTAGAAAGCTCAGAAGTTTTACGAAATCCATCATTATGATTACATGCCACTTTCGGTATACTACCATCACTAGCGTATTTATGGTGTTTATCTTTGTTTGTGGCCCACTCTGAAAGTACTAGTGCTCTTTTTCTCGCTGTCCGTCCTAAATGACTTACTAGGTCTTCTTCACAACTAGCCAATTGTTTTTCACTGACAAATAAAAAAAAAGAACACCACAGAAAATCACAGCTGACTGTCGTTCATCGACAAGTAACAAGGAGTGCCGTAGCAGCCCCCATGATGCGTCACGTGCTTTGTGCCGAATCAGCAGATTGGTCAAATGGATATAACACATATTGGAAATAAAAACAGCTGGCATATAAGACACTTTGGAAATAAACACGATTTTCAAACCGTTTTAACAGGGGATATAAGACACTTAGGAACATAAAAACGTGTTAATATGATACCTGACGGAATAAATACTTTTGTCACATAAAAATATCGAAAATCACGAATTCTGGATTTAAGACACTTTGGAAATAAGCTCTTCAATTATCGACCCTTGTAGGGTTTGAACTCACAAACCTTGAAACCAGATACGAATACATTGGTCGTTAACACGCCGAGACCTATCCTTAGTCATTCTGAGCTTGTAAGTGTTTGGTTAGTAATGGTATTAAGTTGTTTCAGATCTCATTTTCTTGTACCATATTTTCACTACAGATAGGTAAATCCTCATTCAAAGTAGAATCTGCGTAACCTTTTCTATGGATCAGGTTGTTATAATTTATTAATACACATATTTAAATTTTAGGAACATTTCCTAATACTTTTGCGGCTATCGTTATATCAATTCGGGATTCTTGGACGTGTCTTGCAGTTTTGTGTTCTCAACGTTTCGTCACCTACTGCGGATGACATTTTCAGGAGATATTGCTAGTTTAGATTCTGATAGTAAACTGCTAACTAGCTGTTAACTTATTCGATTTTACTGTAGGCCTAACTATGTATTGAAGTAAATAATTTCTAATTGGTCAGTGTCAGACATAAAGCAGCTCGCCCATTTATTTTTGTCATGGTACAGATCATGATTTACTATATTTGTTGTAAGGTTTTATCTGACACTTTTCCAGGGTAGGAAACCATTTTTATTGATTCTCCAATCTTCCTCTTTTCTGTTATAATTCTGTTTATATTTAATATATCTATAGACTCTCTGTTAAATTGAGTATAATCATGTATGGTATTATATAAATTTGAGTGTCATTAAATAAAATAACGTAATTGGTATTATTATATCTCTTGTAGATGTCGCCCACAGTAGGTGATGAAACGTCGAAAAGACAAACAACACTGCAAGACACGGCCAAGAACCCGAAAAGGTATTTTAAAATACATTTCCTACATTAATTTAAAGTAACCTGTCATGAGATAAAGCAGCTTGTCGTAAAGAGACGTCTGAATCTGAGATAGTGATTTATGAACTACGGTGTTTATTTAAGAAGACAGAAATATTTCTAGTAATTCAAAATTACTTATTAGTTTATTGATGTAAAATAATTTTGTATATTAACTTTCAGATAATCTAATACTTAAAATACAACCTTCGGGTAAATATTCACCTCTAGTAGTATCCATATCACTAATAATCGTAGTATTTAAGGTTAATTTTATGATTTAACTATTTCTCACTCTTGTAAGTTTTCCGTGAGTTTCTAAATATGTACGATGTTAATTTTACATATGTAGTTTGTATATAATTTTGAGTAGCAGTTAATATCGATCTCTACACCTTGTTAGAGTAATGATGTAACTCGATCCCGCGACCTCCCGTTCCAGGTTAATGAACCACAAACTAGGGACAGAACTGCTCTTTTCATCAATGTTTGAATCCGTTGTATACATTCTTGGCAGCTTCTAATAATTGATCTCCTATTTAGAATATTGCATTGTGACAGCAATTTCCAACGAGGTGTTTCTCTTTCATCGACATAATATAAATTTATAGCTATTAAACATTATATTAGAAAGATAAACTCCTACTGTAACTATTTAGGTAGTTTAATAAAAATTCAAATTTGTGGTGTTAGAGATAAAAAATGTATAAAAACATGCAGAAGAAATTGTAGGAATTACCAGTCCGGCTTTAGGCATTTTAGATCAACAACTGATTTAATATCCAGTGTCCAGCTAATTTTAGAAGAGACTGGGGATAAATCAACAAAGCACAAGTATTTATAGATTTGAAAGTTTAATTTGCCTAAAATTAGTTACACGTATCAATTAAGTCGTGTATAGAACTACGGGGTCAGAGTGTAGTATACCTCGCGCATTCTAAACTTGAGGGTCGGTGACATCATTGTTGTAATTGGAGAAACAAGAGGTGAATTGATACTGCTAACTGACTTGAAAATATCGACTCGTCTTTCATTACTGAAGAAGAACTTCAATTGTGAATTTACTTAGAAGTGTTTATAAATTAAGCGAAACTTATAACTGACCATCTCAACACTGATACAAACAACAGAGACAGCGTTTTCGTTCCGGTCTATACTAGGGGTTGGAATGTAGAGCCCTCACACTGTAAGACAGTAAATTATTAATGGTGCCCAACCTCCAGATAACAATTCGCGAAGTATATGACTAGGTAAACATAAGCAAAAGTCTTTTTAAACGCTGCAAGAAAATTTATTAGAATTAAACAGATGACGACCCGTGCCGTGATCGAACTATAGTTTATAAGCCAATAGGTATATTTTGACACGATAACTATAGGCATTAATTCTTATGAAAAAAGTGAAAATATTAAGATATCTAGGACATTGTTACTCATGAGTAAATTAAATACCGAGTAAAAGTAAGGAATTCACTTCACTATTCAGTTGTGTCACAGTTCGGGTTTTTTCAAATAATCTGAAGTTTAAAAATGCATTTAGTTTATTTTCCTAATGCCTTTGTAGATATTTTTTACTTTCTCCATGTCTCCCGACTAAGATTTAAAATTAGTAAACGATAACCTTGCGTGTGGTACTCTATAGATGTGAAATATTGTCTGTTATATTAAGAGAAGAAAACGCCCTAAAATATTCGGAAGAAAGTACTGAGACGAGTATTCAGTCCCATAATTTATGAGAATGAAGAAGCTTCACAATGATGGACTCTAAAACTGATTTTGTAATTGGCCCTACTAATAGTGTCAGGTTTATAATATCTAGGAAATTCATATATACCTCAAATGGATGAGAGTAAAAATGCTTCCAAAAATGTTATTGGGAAAATATTAGGTAAGATCATTAAGTAGCATTATGCATAACGTGATGATAATATTCGGAGGGATCTTAGGGAATTACATATTGAAAGTATGAACTAGATTCTAGTGACTGAGGATACGGAATAATGTTATGTTTTAATGAACGATTATAAGATTTACAATGTTATTGTAACAGCATATCCTTTTATTGTAATTTCCTTTATAGTTATGCCAATTCTAATTGGGGATTTTAAATCTACTTATTATAGTATAAGTGACAAAATAATAATAATAATAATAATAATAATAATAATATAATTATATAATTTTAACCAGTGTAACGTCAGGTCGAGGGTTGATATGAGATGAACCTTCATCATTATTAATATTATTATTAATATTATTATTATTATTATTATTCTCCAAACGCGACAGGCCTTGAAGGCCCTTGGCCTACCAGCCAGTTGCTGGTTTCACATCCACATGTGTTAATCACAGAAGTAGATGATCATCTAGGCAGGGTAGGGGTGACATATGGTCAGTATGTCTGGTCCCCCAGCCGTTATAACTGGTTTTCTCAACCTGGAGCCGCTACTTATTGTAGCTACCACGATGCTGGGCGGGCACCGGTTCCATACTGGCCGAAATTCCATGAGAAAATTTCTTCCACCCACGTGGACTCGAATTAGTGCAAGTCGCGTAGCTCTGCGCTTAGGCATCTTGCCTTAACCACTCGGTTACGGCGCGGAACTATTATTATTATTATTATTATTATTATTATTAATATTATTAATATTATTATTATTAATATTATTATTATTAATATTTTATTATTAATATTATTATTATTAATATTATTATTATTAATATTATTAATAATATTAATATTAATATTATTAATATTATTATTATTAATATTATTATTATTAATATTATTATTAATATTTATAATTATTAATATTAATAATAATAATAATAATTTTATATATAATATTATTTTTATATTTAATACATCATTATTAAAGGTATATTATATACCGGCTGACCAGGTCTGTCGCACCACCGGAGGAGCAGAAAAATGTACGTCTTTATTTCACTTCCGAAAGAAACCATACTCTGGATTCTTACGTCATGAAAAACAATACAAAGTTAGGGTGGCTGAGTTTGAACCCGCGAAAATCGGAAAAAGAGGTGACCATGGCAACCACTTGCCCAGCGTAACCGACAAATGGATAGAAATAATGTAGCAACATACATAAATATAATGTGCTAATACCTATATAATAACTAAATTGGGTTACTATGATATTTTCACATTTACCATAAACAAATTTGAAGTTTTTCTGCAAAGGGCTAGAGTTGAGAGACTTCAGTCGATTCTGAGAGCATTTCTTTTGTTGGGCATATCGATCCTGAATGTGACAGGTGAAGAGAAGTTGGCGATGTTGAGTTGCAGACCCGGTCACGCCAGCGTGCGTGATTTCCCTCCTCACTATCTCGTTACTCTTCAATTTGATTTTTAAATCACTCCCTTGGATTCCAGATTCCAAAGTTTGTGCTGTGACAAACCATACTTCAACTCTGTGAGTTAATAAAATTCGGTGAATACGGAAAATCTTGCGTTTTCTAACACTTCGATTCCTGTATTCTGTTCTTTTACGATCCTTTTTTAAAAATCGTACAATAGAAATGCACCTTTATATTATCTATTTCAATTATAAACATTTTTGTACCTTATATAACACAGTCTACCTCAACTATAATAATTTTTTTTATAATCTTCGTTATATTATTAAAATTCAAAGCTTTTCGAAGTCATGCTTCATCTTCAGGAACTTTCTTGATACTGATATTATTTATATATTTTATACAGGAGGCTTTGGTTTTTAGGTGTGTTTTCATTTAACAATAAAACTCCCTGTATAGAATACATAAATTATTTCAGTATCAAGAGTGTTCCTGAAGATAAAGCATGACTTCTAAAATCTTTCAATTTTAATAATATAACGAAGTTAAAACAAAATGTATTATAGTTGAGGAAGACTGTGTAAGGTAGAACAATTTTTATAAATGAAATAAGTTTAACCTAAACCATGTTCAAACATGATTATTAAAAGTATAATTATGTTATCTATGTTTAAGTTGTTCTTTAATATGTTAAACAGAGAAGCATACAGTATTTTATATAGCAGTCAATTAACTTGCATAAAAGTGAGAAATATACAAGGTTTGAAGAATAGATTCTCTAAACATCTGATTTAAATAAATAATGTGATTCATTAATAAGTATCAAAAAATACAACATAGAAATATCCTCACAAAAATAAAAAAAAACAATGGCCTTCAAGGGCGCTCATCCAGTTCGGACAAAGATAATATTAGAAAATAAACCAATAGAACAAGTAGTAACATATAACTTCCTAGGTTGCGAAATATCATACACAGCAGAAACAGATATCAATAACAAACTAAATAAGTTTAATTATATAACAGGTACACTAAAAAGAACTTTGAAAAATAAAGCCAGGAAAGACTCTATAACGAAATTATACAAGACAATGGCAGTGCCTATTATTACTTATGGATCCGAAACATGGACAGTGACAACACAACAATCTGCCAGAATACAAGCTGCTGAAATGAGAATCCTCAGAACAATAGCAGGATATCAAATAACAGACAAAAGCAAAACACAGAAATAAGACAACTAAAAGTAGAGGAATTAAACACACCAATAGAGAAATACAGAACAAACTGGAAAGAACACTTGGCAAGGATGACTGAGAATAGAAAACCAAAGCAGCATACAGCTATTCACCATGAGAAAGAAGAAGTTTTAGAAGACCAAGGAAAATATTGAAAGAGCAGCAATTTGGAACCGGAACAGGCTAGTAAATAAGCCTAAACCGTGAAGAAGAAGAAGAAGAAGAAGTGATTCAATAATGATCGAAAAAATTCCATATTAAGAGTAACTTTTTTTTTGTAAATATAATCCACTATTGCTATTGTAAGAGAGATTTATTGGACGCAATTCTAGTGTATGGTGTCATTAAGAATGCAAAACTGCGATAGACTACGCATGTGCGTGTCAGTCTGATTGATCAAACCATGTACATGTGATACATCATATTCTAGCTCATGGCATTCGCCAGTAAACACTTGCTCCTAAGGGGAGTATAGTTTTATCAAGCTTCAGAATTCAAAAACAAAATTTCAGATCCAAATTCGGGAGGTAAAAAATCTCATTAATAGGTACAAATGCTTGTGAGAGATTTGGGCAAGAATCCACAAATTCTCAGATTAAGGAACTAAAAAGATAGGATGACTCACGTTCCGATCGACTGGAAAGCTCACTGTTTTCGACTTAAAATATATTTGACTCTAGTGCTAGATGGAAAGAGTGAAGTAAAATCTTGCTCATTTTGTATGGGATTACAATTATATCGTCTAACCAGTCATTACAATCTTTTCACATAAGTTACCTGATCAAAGGGATTTGGTAGATCTTGGCTTCAAACTGTATATTTGTTAGTGCTTGTTGACAAAATTTCTTATCGAGAGAAATGCTGGGTAGTATTTTAATATCGTGATCTGTAGATTTTTTTATTTAATTCATTTTCATCATAATTATCATGAACAGCCATACAGGTTGAGTCCGTTAATATCCACGAAAGTTTCAGCACATCTCTTCATTATAATCTAGCAAGTCTCCTGCGTATAATACGTATTAGAAATGCAGCATTTCCCTAAGGAAATACGCCTTACACGATTATAACAGTTATCGTGATACTTACATACCTTTTAGTACAGGGTTCTTCATTTATAACCTAACGGGCCTGTGTGCGGTTGGATGTGTCATAGCCGGATTTGCTCCTACATAAACTCCGCGCGTAAAGCATGAATAAAAATCTTACCTTACAGAAGATGCTGGAAATGTTATCCACCCTGGGGTAAATAGGCATTATATCGGGAAAACACATTCTTATTCACTTGAATAAGTTGGGCCACTCCAATGTTTCCGATTTCATTTCTAATATTTTGTTTTAGATCTTCAGATGTGTGAGGATTTGTCTCCTAAACTTTGTCTTTCAGGTTACCTCACAAGTAAAAATCACACACTGTTAGATTAGGCGAGCGAGAGGGCCATACACCAACACTAATCACTCTATCGTGAAACACTTCCCTAATTTTATTCATGGACTCCTCTGCTGTATGAGTAGTAGCAGAATCTTGTTGAAATCACCCATATGATTTCTCTTCTTCTCTCAGTTCACGAACTAATGGGGTCAAAATGTCATGTCTTGTATAAGGTAAGATGTTTATACATACTTTACGCGCGCAGTTTATGTATGGCACACCCAACCGCGCATAGGCAAAACGCCATGTGCCCGTTAGGTTATAAATGAAGGGCCCGAAATAAAGTTCATTCGTTTTTTTAAGGCGTCTTTCATTTGTTTATGTTAGTATGCCCAGCTGTTCGGCGCATGAATATAATTTATTGCTACAATGATAAATGGTAATAGAAAATGAAAGGTAAAGAATCGATTTAAAGTAGCATTATCTACTGCAAATCCCCCCCCATACTCATTGGACTAAATCAATTCCAATATTCACTAGCAGTGATTCTACCTGCATCACACTTCTTTAGAGTCTATGCTTTACTTCCGTAACGTACGGTAGTATTTATTATGCCAAGATTTTATACATCGATAATCTATATTTTCATAGAAAGAAATTAAACCTAGTGGGCTTCTAGCCGTCTAGATATACAGTGGACCATAACGGTATATTTTAGGTCTTTTCGGGGTTTTCCTTTTCTCGAATTTTATCCCGCCAACATTCCCAATTCCTCTTTCCCTCCCCTTCATGTCACTTCATCCATCATTCATTAGTTTCACACAACCCTTCACTTCATCCCATGGAAAAATAGTTTGGCTGGCAATTAACAGATGTTGAAAATATGTGGTTGAAGATATCTAGTGGAACCACCAGAGTGCTGCCTCATGACTCTAAGCCTGAGCAATAAAAATGGCAGAAGGGGCCAACGACAGAGTTGTAGCTGCCCCATGCGGCCATGGGCCCAACCGTAAAATGGATGTATGGGTCATGTTAATAGAACCTGGTGTTCAGACCTGGAAGACAACTTGCATAAGACCATAGAACAGACTTTCATTCTACACATCTCCATACTATTAGGATAGCGCAATAAATCTTTCCGGTCATCATGTCAGGGCAATGTGCCTTCCTACTCTGAATAAAGAACTAAAGAACTTTTGGAATTCTAAAAATAATGACTACAAGCAATAATGACAATAATGACTACGAGAACATTACATTCTGATATACAATATATCATTATGCTAGACGTCTTGGTATGACGTTAAATATTAGTGTTACAAGTAAATTAAATCCCTGAACAGAAGATACGGTACCAATATTGCTATTTGTACCTAATTCTAATTTTTTTTCTTAGGCATATATTTATGCACTATAAGAAACTAGGTACCAATTGTAATTTCAGCCCCTCAAAAACAATTGTAAAATAATAATATATTATATAAAAACAGGAAAATACCTTACTTACTTACTCACTGGCAGTATCGAACTCGTAGGTTCATTGCCGCGCGGACATACGCTCTCCATACATCCCTATCCTGAGATAATGCTTTTCAATCATTCCCTGTATAATCTACTTCCCTCAAATCATGGTTAATGTTATTCTCCCACCTCATTCTTGGTCTACCAACTGGGCGTTTTCTCTCTGGCTTCCCTACAAGAAGCTTCCATGCAAGTCTTTTATTCCCCATACGTGCAACATGTCCTGCCCATCGCAGTCTACGAGACTTAACTGTTCTTATTATAATTATCTGGCTTCCTATAAAGACCATGTAGTTCATTGTTATGTAGTCTTCTCCATTCACCTGTCTGTTCGTCTCTCTTTGGTCCAATAGTTTTCCTAAGAACTTTATTCTCAAATACTCGTAATCTCCTTTCCTCCTCCCTTAAAGTAAGGGTCCATGTTTCACATCCATATAATATAACTGGTAGAATAACAGTTCTATATATATTTTTTCAGTTTAACGTTTTTTTTTAAAGGAGTTGGGACATCAAGAGTCTCTGCAATGCATAATAGCACGCATTTCCAGAATTGAGCCTATGTTTAATTTCTTTGTGCATCTCATTCCTATTTGTGATTATTGTTCCTAGGTATTTGAATTCAGCCACTTCCTCAAAATTTCCCTCATTTGTCATTAGCTGTCCATTTCCATTATATAATGCATTTCTACGTGTGATCATATGTTTAGTTTTATTGATATTTACTTCCAGTCCTAATTCCTTAGTGTTACTCAATAGTGTGTGCGTGTTGTCCTATAGTATATCCTCGCTATCGGCCAATAATACTACATCATCAGCATAAACAAACAGCTTATTAATACCTTACTGCGAAAAAACCGAGGAATATTTGTAGCCTCAGCTAACGATCTGAAAATATTTAATCAATAGACAGTCCTGCAAATTTGAGGAATATCAAAATTAAAAATGTTTATTTTCAATATATGAGTTAGAAAAACTCAATGAACTGTTTATCATACGCCAGTTATCTTTCAGCTTTCGATTGGGGTATGGCTGAAGGAAGAGATAGAGAAACAGCAATCTGTCATAAATTGGCTCTGTGAGATCGCAACTCTCAAGTTTCGGTGCACATACAATATAAAACGCGGTGGCATAAACACTAGGTATTTAAACTTCCATACATACACACTATATAAACAAACCATACTATTTTTCTGATACAGGCCAATCATTTGTTAAGAATTATTGGTAAATATGTACATAAAATCATTTATAAAATATAGGAAAATAATAATTCATTGGATTAATACAAAAATATGAGAACCATATGTAATGGTTTTACGAAACTGAATTCTTTCTTGATGTACTTTAATTTTAGTTATTGATCAATATATGATATCACGTAGTAATATATATGAGAGCTTCAGCGTTTTAGTGTAATTAGAAATAAAAACTCTGCATCAGACTGTTTTTGTGTGTAGGGGGTTGGGTGAACACGCCGTTAACATCTCTTGCTTTTAAAGTTCACATATATGTACACTCACTCACTCACTACTACACACTGTTTCAAAAAAATCCATACCGTTACCACATTAAAATTTTAATTAGTTCTTGTACATTAAAACTGTTGTAGAAACAGAATACAAATTAATTACACCACATAATTTTAAGAGCTTACAGAGTGCTCTTAGTTAAATAGGATAACAAAGGGAACCGGATAAGCTTTTTTTAATGTAAAATGAAATTGTTGAAAGGAATGTATGCAAGAAAACTTTGATGTTGACGCATCGATATGAAAGTAAATTATACTTAGGCAAAAGTATTTTGAACCATATGAAGTAAAAAAAATCTTAAGGGCTGATCCTAATAGTGTAAGGAAGTCTAAAATATTGGGAGGGGCAAATATTGTAGTTCAAATGAGCAACAATGTAAATGCCATCAAAATTTTAAATAATAATAATAATAATAATAATAATAATAATAGCTTTATTTTACCTGGCAGAGTTAAGGCCTTAAGGCCTTGTCTACCACTCAACCAGGTTTAAAAAAAAATACAAACAAAAAATAGTCTTAAATCTAAATTACAATATATATATAAATATAAACGATTACAAGTTATGAATACAATACAATTAATATTTATAATGTATTTTGATTTACTCTAAATTTAACGAATTAAATATATATGTACAATATATATATATATATATATATATATATATATAAAACAGGAAAAGATTAATGACATAGTATAAAATTAAATAAATAGAGAAAAATTAATTATTAGACAACAGGTAACTGTATAAGCGTGACTTAAAGGTACCAAGTGTGCGGCAACCCCTGATATCTTGAGGAAGGAGATTCCAGGAGCGGGCAGAGGCTACTGTGAAGGAAGTAGAATAGGAGGAAGTGCTATGAAGAGGAATTGTTAGCAGACTACTATCTTGTGATCTAGTGTCAATATTGTGGTAGGAGGATAACTTCTCAAATCTAGACGCCAGGTAAGTAGGGATGTAGGAATTCAGAAGCTTGAAAAGTAGTGAAAGAGAGTGCAATTTACGTCTGTCAGTAAGACGGAGCCAAGAGAGGTTATTAAAGTGTTCGGAAATATGGTCATAACGGCGGACATTGAAAATGAATCGAACGCAAGCATTATGAACACGCTGCAGTCTCTGCGACAAGTCATAGTTTAAATCATTATATATAATGTCACAATAATCGAAGTGTGGTAACACAAGATTCTGCACAAGGATTTGTTTTAACGAAACTGGGAGAAAATTCTTTAAACGTCTAAGATAATGTAAGATGGAGAAAGTCTTTTTACATATGTGTTTCACTTGTGTTTGCCAGGTTAAATTTGCGTCTAGATGTAGTCCAAGATCTATTACTGAAGAAGAATAAGGGATAATTATATTATTTATAGTAATGTTTGGTAGTGTAGATATGTCAAAGGTTGTAAGCAGTCTTTGTTGTCCCATTAGAATTACTTGTGACTTGTTAGGATTTAGATTTAGACCGATACTTGAAGACCAGTTAAAGATGGATATGAGATCGTCATTCATTTTTGTCAAGCTGTTATAGAGAGAATGAGGAGGTGAATGTAGGTAAATTTGGAGATCATCAGCGTAGAGGTGATAACGGCAGTGCTTTAGTACAGTTGGCAAGTCATTTATGTAGATTGAGAAAAGAAGAGGTCCGAGAACACTGCCCTGGGGGACTCCAGCCGGCACGTTGCGCCAAGACGAAGGAATCCCATGTTGGAAAAACTACGAAGAAGACATGAGCGTATGTGGGAGGATAATATTTGGATGCATCTTAGGGAACTGGTTATCATAAATAGGAATTGGATTCAGTTGGCTAAGGATAGAGACCAATGGAAGACATAGAAGTTACGGTTAATTAAACCTTAAAGAAAGTTATTCCAACAATGAACTTAAATATATTAACAATAATTTATAAATCTGGTATCGTTAATACATCTGTGATCTTTTTCTAAATTTTCAGGACATTTAAGACAGCACATTTTTGGCTGGTTAGGCAACTCAAATTGTTTCCGGATTCGCTCTATTTATTTAAAAGTTCAAATTCCCATCACTGCTTTCAAGGTATACTCCCTCAACTGTTACATATATCCATCTATAGTAATTCTGCCCAAGGGCAAGTCTTTCACTGCAATCACAGCATTTTCATGCTATGCTTTGACAGCTTTACTAGAAAATTATAGGTGTAGTAGCTTCCAGTTGCTTTCACACCGGTGAAGGATGATGATGATGATAATGATGATGATGATAATGGCCGGATGATTTTCTGGGACCGTTTAGCCCTAAACTTCCTGACATTTGTCTTACAGGTGAGGAAAAAACCCGAAAAAACCTCACCCAGGAGGCTGTCCCGGTCAGGAATCGAACTCGGGCCTGCTGCGTGACAAGGCACGAGACCAGAGCGGAGGACATTTCATATATATATTTATTTATTTTTATTTATTTAAATATTTACCTTCTGCTAGCTGGGAGCACTGTCGACAGCGTCTTTTAATGGTTCTGAGGTCGACCTGATATGCAATGAAGTCTACTTCTGGGGTTGGAATAACTCCCCCAGCAATTTATACTCCATGAGGAAAGAGGAAGAGGTCACAAAGTGTCAGAATGAACTGAAGAGAGGATGAGTGAAAAGCTTCACAGGTTCTGTCTCTAGAAAATTTAGGGTAACATAAGCAGTGTGGACTGATGTATTGTGGGCTGATGCATTGCGAAGATGAATCCCCGACTCTGTTCTTGGACGTTTTCTCGAACCTATTTGAAATATTTGTAAAGACAAACTGTGGTAAATCGCTGGAAAGTAAATGGGTTCTGTGTTTAACATATTGTTGTCATATGACCAATAGTGCAGAAGAAAGCCACTATGTTTTATTCCCTACCCTTCAGCCCGTCTTCACTTCTGTCCAGATAATTTTTCATCTTGGCAATCTCTGAAGGTGAGGTTAGTGTTAGGACCACTAAAGTTCTCTATCTATATTAATGACATATCCACTTGTCGACATTACCTATATGCTGATGATTTGCAAATTTACATTCACTCTCATTCCGACGATGTACATGCCGCACTAATAAACTAAATAGTGACTCATTTCCCAATTGTCGGCGAGGAATTAATCTTAATCCTTACAAGACACAATGCATTTTTATAGGCCACCGACGAATGCAAAACATTAAAAAATTACGACAATATTCTTACCATTTTCCAAAATGACAAAAACAATCCCTACAGCTAAATACTAAAATATCTGAGTATCTACATGGACCCGCACCAGAAATGGAAAACCATGTGAATAATACTTTCAAGAATATGTTCTCAATTCTTCACTCGTTAAATATATTTACAAAATTCCTTACCACGAAATTAAAACAAATTCGTGTACAGACTCTTGTAATGCCGCACTTGCATTACTGCGACATATTACTGATTGGCCTGAAAACTGATCCAACTGACAGACTACAGCGTGCTCATAATGTCTGCACTTGATTTGTATTCAATCTCCGTCGTTATGGTCCTTCATTTCAGGCGTTATTATGGCTATATCTAAACGACCGAAGAAACTTTACATTCATATGTTACACTATTCAAAATCTGCAAACATTTAGCAAGTTATTTATCACTTCGTTTTCAAAATTTAACGGTTGATCACAATTTAGCATTAGATCAAAAGATAATAAAAAATTCTAAGAAGAAGAGAGATAATAATCATGAGGGATCCGAATACAAGAACAGGAACCTAGCAACATAGCAAAATAGTCGGACAGTTTGGAGAGAGTATAAAAAATGACAACGGAGAGGACACATGTGACCAATTTGAATTACAAATTAATAATGATTTATTTGAAAATAAAAATTCATAAATACACATAGACACAGAAGAAGAAGAAGAAGACGTAAAGGAAGAAGAACAAGCGATTGCAATTTATAACTGGTTATATAATTAGTCTAAAAAGAACTTTGAAAAATAAAGCCAGGAAAGTCTCTATAGTGAAATTATACAAGACAATGGCAGTGCCTATTATTACTTATGGATCCGAAACACGACAGTGACATCACAACAATCTGCCAGAATACAAGCTGCTGAAATGAAATTCCTCAGACCTATAACAGGATATCAAAGAACAGACAATAAACATAACACAGAAATAAGACAACAACTAAAAGTAGGGGAATTAAACACAACACCAGTGAAATACAGAACAAACTGGAAAGAACACTTAACAAGGATGACTGAGAATACAATACCGAAAACAGCATACAACTATTCACCACGAGGAAGTAGTAGTTTGGGAAGACCAAAGAAAAAAATTGAAACAGCAGCAATTTGGATTATATGGTTAATGTAATTGATAAGGTATCACACGTGGTTATAGGAATTGAGAACAAAAAATAACAAAGATTTTGATAAATCAGTGTAACGTAGAGAAAATAACTGCAGATGAATAAATTAACCCTTAAATTCGTAATGTTTCCTTTTGGATACATCAGTTGGTTTAATTAATTTTTCCGATTGAGGGTCTTTCCACTTTTCAGCGGTTGTCCTTTTACCAGCCGGCTGCTGGCCCTTCACATCCACATGTGTCAATCACAGAGGTAGATGATCAACAGCCAGTGTAGGGGTGACATGTGGTTAGCATGTCGAGTCCCCCAGCCGTTATAGCTGGTTCCTCAACCTGGAGCCGCTACTTATTGTAGCTACCCAATTGCCTCACGATGCTGGGTGGGCACCGGTCCCATACTAGCCGAAATACCATGGGAAAATTTCTTCCCCCATGGAGACTCGAACCAGCGCAAGTCCCGTAGCTCTGCGCCAAGGCTTCCTACCTTAACCGCTCGGCTACGGCGCGGGACGGTTTAATTAATTTAATATGTTAAATAAATAAGAAGAAAACGAACAAAAAGAGTCCACTTAAATGTGTGTCTAATTATACAATATATATAATAAGAACAGTTTCACAATATTCCGTTTTCACTGCGGTCCGCCACATTCAAATAACTAACAGAAGAAATTTGTGTGTTTTGCCAATTCAGAGTGACTTGAAGGCCAATGGATTCAGGACCTTAAAGGTTGTCAATATGACAATATGAAAGACCAGGAACCCATTGCCCATGTTTGTGGTCACTCTGAGAGAAGGCCCAGAGGTGGAGGATCTATTCAAACTACGCAGGCTCATTCACTTCAAGGTGAAGATCGAGCCCTACCGGCGTATGAAGAAGACGGTAGCACAGGTCATCCCGGCTACCCCAAAGAAGACAGTGATGGTGGAGCTTGCTTCAGCTGTCTTACCCCAAATCTCAGACCAGATCGAGCCAGCAGCTCTTCGGCCTGAGACCTCCAAGAACTCAAACCGTAGCGTTGTCACTAGCGCTATAAGAAGAAAACGTACCGGGACCAACAAGGCTCGGGAACAAAAGGCCTTGCCATTCAAGGTCTTAGGTGGGCCTAAAATCCCACCTGAAACCAAAAAGTGACCATAGGCACTCAAACTGCCATGGCTCCTTTAACCAAAAGTAGGCCGGTTCAAACTAGCCTCACAAAAAGGGATAGTCTAATCACTAAAGAAGTATTAGACAAACTAGTTAAGGAACTAGTAAATGATCCAGATTCGATAGTATTATCTATCGAATTGGATCATAAAACACACACTTTTCTAATAGAGTGTATGTGCACCCATGATGAAAATAGGAAGTGCCCTGTTACATCTTAAATTTCTCCAATTGGAGCAAAAAGCTGTTCAATTTGGATCTAATTTCATTAAATTCAAGCCACTCTATTAAGGTTTTTAGTGGTTTCCCTTGATGTTAAGGCAAATGCCGGAGTGGTCCCCTAGCATCCACTAGTAAAGTCATCAAAGTCCAATAAATATTCTAAATTCAAAATTATTAAATAAGAACAGCTAAATCCGAAAAGAGCCGTTTTTGATTGGAATGCCGATTTGACTTCCCGCTCTTGCCCTCTTTAGGGCTGGGGGCTTCTGTGGTGGTGGCAGTCTTCCTGTTGGCAGCTCAGTGAATCAAGTGAAACAACTAGAATTTCAATGAATTTCAACTAGAAACTGAATGCAGGATTCGTGTGCCCAACCACTGGACCTTTGACACCGGACTGCGGCCAATTATCGTGGGCAGAGGATATACAATATAATAAATAAGAATACGAACAAGTAAGTTCGTAAATGACAAATTATTAAATAACTACGACGATATAATTAATTCACAAGGGATAAAGAGGGTTGGAAATCCCTAAGGATAGCCGGAAGTTGCTGTTCATGAAAAGATTCCCATAGGCCGAGGACGCTTCCACAAAAATGGATGTTTTCCTTGATGGAAAAAGGGAAGTTCAAGAAGTGACACAATTTCCATTACATAACTACTACTACTACTACTGTTTTGCCAATTAAGGATAACGAGATTCCGCCTGCCAAGTAGAGAACGAGCACAGAAAATTAGTCTTGATGAATGGGCAAATAATCCAAAGTAACCCAGAAATTCGATGGAGGATTCAAGATGTCCGTATCTCGGAATGCCTTTGATTACAAACCAAGATGAAAATGATAATGAGGCAGACCAAGGAGATTTGAGACAACTATAAATATATTCCTGCCTAATCTGTGAATACGAGAAGAAAAATGAAAAGTAAAAAAGATCTCAAATATGTACTGGATGGTACAAAACCTAACTTCCTTATACCCATGTTTTAAATAATGTAAATTTTATTTAAACTGACAGAATTAAATCCGTAAGGCCTTATCTTCCACCCAATTAGTAAAATAATATATATAATTATGAGTTATGCACTGTGCTATCAAGAGGTAACACTAAAAACTTATTAAAATTATTTATTTTGTGCAAATTTCTTTTTCAATTTCTAATTTTTCAAATGGAAAAAAAAACTAATGAAGAGCTTTTAGAAATGTTGGTAATTTTTGTTTAAAAGAAACTATTATTCAGCTCCTGATTTAAATTGGTAGTACATTCGAATAGTCTGTGACGGGCAGAACATGTAGCACGAATGGGGAATGGAAGACTAACTTGAAACTGTACGAAAACCATAGGGAAAGAACACCAATAGCCAAGAATAAGGTCGGAGAATAACAATAATCATGATTTGAGGGAAGTAAATATACAGGGGATGATTGGAAAACATTATCTTAGTATAGGGATATACGGAGAGCTTATGTCCGTCCGGCAATGAACCAATGTGTTGGATAGTGCCAGTGAGTGTGTGAGTAAATTAGTTAGTTAGTTGGTATATTAAAATATCGGGAGAGCGAGATGGTGAAAGAAGAAACATGATTAAATTTTCTATGCTACGATATGTTTAATATTAAACGACTGCGTGACATTATGATTAGAAGATAAAAGTTCAAATCAAGCTAACAGACATATCTGGAATTTCCGTAAACATAATAATAATAATAATAATAATAATAATAATAATAACAATAATAATAATAATAATAATAATAATAATAATAATAATAATAAAAATCTCTTTACCTTGTTAAAGATATTCCTTCACAGGTATTTCTGCGTGCCCCACGTCACTAAGGCCTCATATGACGCGACTTGTGAGGAGAGGATTCTTATCTCCGGATCATATACATATATATACTTTTTTTTTGATCACACAAGAACATGAAAAGCCTTCCTTGATGAGTGATCAACTCAATGCCACGGCCACCTCTGAGTCCATTCGAACATTTATTTCAAGAAGCACCATTCACTCTCCATTCATACGAAACAAGACGAATATATGTATATGATTGTGATGGCTATATGATGTTCAGGGACCATTTTGACCGTAATGTTTCCCGACATTTTGTTTCTTGTAAAATGTATCATCTTTATACTATTATTATTATTATTATTATTATTATTATTATTATTATTATTATTATTATTATTATTATTTTCATCGCATAAAATGTTGTTCGTAAATTAAATTTACATTGCAAAATTTAATGTCGTTTTAACTATTTATAGTTAGTAAAGTGTATATATATATATATATATATATATATATATACATATATAATCTGTTATATATAAGAGCTACAGGACTTGAGCTGGTTCGAATCTCATGCGGGGAAGAAATTTTCTCATGATATTTCAGCCAGTATGGGACCAGTCTCCAACCAGCACCGTGAGGAGTTTGGATAGCTACAATACGTAGCGACTCCAGGTTGAGAAAACCAGCTATAACGGCTGGGGGACCCGACATGCTGGCGACATATCACCCCTACACTGGCTAGATGATCATCTACGTCTGCAAATGACACATGTGGAAGTGAGGCCAGCAGCCGGATGGTAGGTTAAGGGCGTTTTTCGTCTGTCGCGCCATATAATACACTGTATATATAATCTATTCTGTTAAATAGGTATTTGTAATTTATGCTGGTTGAGTGGAAGAGAAGGCCTTATGGTCTTAACTCTGCCAGAATAAATAAAACATTATTATTATTATTATTATTATTATTATTATTATTATTATTATTATTATTATTATTATTATTATTATTATTATTATAGGTGAGGAGGAAAAAAAAAAAAAAGCTGAAAAAAGCTCACCCAGGAAACTTCTACAACTCGGGCCCGCTGCGTATGGGTTAACGAAGATACTCCGATTCCATAGGGATGTAATTAATATTAATAATAATAATAATAATAATAATAATAATAATAATAACATATCAAGGAAGCAAGCCACAAGCTCAATAGATCAATTAAATTTTAAATTATAGTATCCATTAAATTTGTTTGTAACATTAAATTTGCTTCCACACCCACACAATCTCATACCAAAGCATTTAATTGCCTTGAAAAACGGGATATTTCAATAAAACAGCTCTATGTTGGCAGCACCGCATCGCCAATCTATAAAATGCGGCAAAGCACAGATTTTTAATTTCTATATCGTCTCGCATATAGAAAATCTATCCATAGCTATATACACGCGGTGTACAGTTTCTCGATAATTTGTTATATCGTCACAATTTTCCAGGCTATTGCATTCTTTACATGTAGTCGCCACAAAACTCGGTATGCGTGTGTAAGATTCGTTTGTATACTAACGAGATATATATCAAATACAATTGATAAACGCAGAATAAAATTCATTTCTAAAATATATCATTATCAACTGCCATCACAGGTCAACGAATTTCAGTGCAATAAAATACAATACTCTAGGGTTATTCATTCATACAAATGAATATATGTTATTTAGAAAAAGACTCGAATAAAATTTAACATGAATATAGACAGTAAGGTTTGAAATAAAAGAAAATTCTAGTCTAACCGAGCGATTTGGTTCTGTCTCCAGAGTTTGAGACTTGTATTCGGTTTCAAACCCCAGTTCAACGCATGTGCTGGATTCAGATTTCATCATCAGCGCTCATTTGATCATATAGCATTAGGAGTAAAATCCGTTTTTTTTTTTGAGAAAAACACATGAACAACAGTAGCCTACTTGGTTACATCTAAATTCTTAGACCCGATATAAGGTTAGATGTTAAAGTGTATATAACTACAACAATATTATTATTATTATTATTATTATCATCATCATCTATCTTCGGATTTTTATGGCAGCTGCTCTCTTCCCGTACCAAAATTCGAAAGCCTACGATCTTCGGCATTTTCAATGCTTAGCCTCCTTACTTGCTTTGCTATCCTCATGCTTGCCTTCCATGTTAACTTTGGTCTCCTATTTTCCTTCTTTTTGGTCGGTTGCCTTTGATATAGTTATTTTGGACATCGCTCATCTTCCATTCTTAATATATGTCCTAACGATTTTAATTCCTTGTCTTCAATGCTTTCAATTACACTTTCTTCTGCTTTCATTATGTTTTTAATTGCCTTATTTGTGACATGTTCTAATTTTAACTTTCTGGCACATCTGCGTAAATAATCAATTTGTAGAGCTATTAGTCTATTTTAATAATAATCTTCTTCTTCTTCCTTCCAAGTATAGGCCAAGGCCTGTTACGATCCTATAGAAAATTTTCCCTCCAGCGTTTCATAGGACGGCCTAGTGATCTTCGTCCTCTTGGTATATAATTATAAACAGCTTTGGGGATCCGATTTGAACTCATTCTTTCAAGATGGTGTTTCCAATTTAGTTGGTACTGTTTAATATATTCCAAAATTGGCGTAGTCTTCAATTCTTTTAAGATATCGGTGTTCCTTTTCCGATCCCATCTGGTGTAACCCGCTGTTCTGCGCATGAATCTCATTTCACAAGCCGTTATTCTGCTTTCAAGTTGTTTCCTTAGTGTCCATGCTTCACTACCATAGGTCAGCACTGGTCTAGCCAAAGTGTTATATAAACGTAATCTGGTGTTTTTTTGTACAAGGGATGGTTTCATAACTTGATTAATAATTCCTAAACTTTTATTATAACTAGTAACTTTTTCAGGGATATCCTTTTCATCCCAGATAGAGAGATAATATCCAAGATATTTAAATTGATTAGATCTCTCTAAAATTTTATTCTGGAGACAGATTTTACTTTGTATGGGGTCCTTCCCATGAAATGCCATAATTTTAGTTTTGTTAATTGATATTTCCATATTAAATTTGGCACTTTTAATAATAATAATAATAATAATATTATTATTATTATTATTATTATTATCCATCCATAGTAATTCTGCGCGAAGGCAGGTACTTCATTGCAATCATAGCATTTTCATGCTATGCTTGCAGCTTTACTAGGGAATTGTAGGTGTGATAGCTTCCCGTTGCTTTCCACACCGGTGAAGGATGATGATGATGATAATAATGACCATGATGATGACGGCCATATGATTTCGGGAACAGTTTGTGCCTTAACGTTTTCCTGACATTTGTCTTACAGGTGAGGAAAAACCTCACCCAGAAAAACTGACCCGACCGGGGATCGAAACCGGGCCCGCTGCGTGACAAGGCAGAACGCTACCTCGAGACCACAGAGGTGAACAATAACAATAATAATAAATAATAATAATAATAATAAAAATAATAACAATAATAATAATAACAATAATAATAACAATAACAATAATTATAATAACAAAATAATAATAATAATAACAATAATAATAATAATAATAATAATACTTGTAAGTAATAATCAAATTGAAAAATAATAGTTTAAATAATACGTAATTTAAACATACACCAGGCAAAAGTCTACACACAACTGAATGAAAAATTGATTGACAAAATTTATGTTCAACAAATGTATTTATTTAACATTTTTTTTATTCAGTCTTGTAGAGTTAAGGTCATGTAGCTTTGTTTCCACTCACCTTGACAAACTTGTCTTACGTTAATATGCAGAAATCACAATAATATTAAATGATTAAACGATTATGTGACGAAACTGAACAATAATATAAGTAAGATCTAATGACACAATAATGTTAATGATAATCAATATTAAGTCTAATACTGAAACATAAGCTGCTACTTACTACATATGAAGAAAATGTAAAGAAGATAATAAAATGTAATGAATTAACCTTTCACTTACATATAAGACATGAGCTGAAGATATTGACAAATCTTAATACTCGTCATTAAATAATAGAAAATAAACGATTAATTGTTAAAATAATACTTATATTTAGATGGTTCCGTTAATTAGTTAATACAAATTCTTCAGTTAGATTCTGAAAGATGTTTTAGTTTAACAGTCTCTGAAAGGGTAAATCAAGATATTTTTAAAAATACACTACGGTCGACCGCTGTGGTCTCGGGGTAGCGTGCTGCCTTGTCACGCAGCGGGCCCGGGTTCGATCCCCGATCGGGACAGTTTTTCTGGATGAGGTTTTTATCGGGATTTTTCCTCACCTGTAAGACAAATGTCAGGAAAACTTTAAGGCCCAAACGGTCCCCGAAATCATATGGCAATCGCAATCATCATCATTCATATTCATCTTAGGTTAAGCTTAGGATTAGGGACTCTCCTGGCGCACCATCATCATCATCACCCATCATTTCATCGGGGCAACATAACCCCGCCTTCCAGGCGCCCCAACCTCAGAAGTGGGTTACAAGTACGCCATGCCAGGAGAGAAACCAGGAATGTCGAAAGAAAGACCTGGGGCATTGGGAAAAAAATAAAAATCAATAAATAAAATAAAATACATTACGAAACTCCGTTGAGGTCACTGTGTTAAAGTTTTATGAATCGTAAAACAGTGTCTGATATCTCAGTCGTCCTCAATACAACACTGCAACACTGCAAAATTATTGAGGACGACTGTGATATCAGGTACTGTTTTATAATTCTTAAAACTTTAATCTCACAGAGTGGAAGAGAATTACATGTTTTGGTAAGAAAAACTGTACACGATTTTAATAGGTAATGTGCTGATGAGATCGGGTGCCTAACACTGGTCCACAGTGGATTTATTGCCCTTGATATAAGATTAATTTCGAATATATTTATGCTCACAATTCATGAAAATATCAATGATTTTGGAAGATTTGCTCTGGTATTTTTTTAAATCTTTATTTTCATTTTACACTACAAAAATCGGAAAATATGAAAAAAAAAAAAAACATATTTATGTCAATTAATTTTTTAAACATTAGTATGCAGTGACATAAATAGAAAGAAAAAGTCCAAAAACCCATGTTATACTTCAGTGAACCGCATTTTATTAGATTTTCTTCTATAAATTTTTAGGGGACAATCTCTTTTTAAAGACCAGCAGTAATCTGCCATCATATCACGGTCCCATCCACCCTGATACCTTTACTCCATTATTTTTAAGTCCTAGTGAAAGCGCACTCCCTGTTCGTCGCTATAATTTCCTAAATTATCCGGAAATCTATCCAGGTGACTGTGGAGAAAGTGTAACTTTATCCTCATATTTGCTCCCAGAATCTTGAAGCTTATAAACATGTTTTGCACAATTTCTTTATATTTTGGTGCTTTATAGTTACCTAGAAAATTTTCTACTACCAATACAAAACCCTTCCAAGCTTCACTTTCTGGAACAGCCATAACTTTGATAACATTTGCATCTTTCATCAATTGCCGAATTTGAGGACTATCAAATCTTCCACCTTTTAACTTTTCCATACTGAGCTTAGGACATTTTCTACAAATGTACTTGGGGCATTTTCCTTCCTTGTCCAACGCTTTTACAAATTGTTTTATCATATTCAGGTGCACGTCGTGAGTACTTTAATTTTGTCAAATAACTGTGATCACGGCCGATGTGCGGAGTGAGGGTTGCGAGATTGGGATCACGTGATGTTTGTATGCGCGAAAAAATACGCAGAAATCAAATCATGACTGGAAACATAAATGTTAGTAGTAACAAGTCGTTTACTGTTTATGATAGAAGATACGCAAAAATCATGAAAACTAGAGCACATTCAGCACTTTCATGAATATATTCGTAAACTGCGCACTTGAAAACATAGAAATTCGCTGAAATATCCAGAGCAACAAAACAAAACGTCTTTTTTTGTAGAGCTGTGTAATTTATGTCTATCAGAGAGTCCAATGAAGCGATGTTATAAATAATTAGGTGGGGATGTGTGTAGTGCCTATTTTGTAGAGAAGGGCTAAATAATTGACGATTCTCCGATTTCGTAGACAAAACTATAACAAACTGTACCACGGACGGTGTAAAGTGATAAAATTTGTGATTAACACAAATAAAACATACGCAAGAATTTTGAACACGTTGAAGTCTTTGCGTAAAATACAGTACATCCAGGTCCACATTCGAGCCACATATATAGAACACTAAAGTAAGTGTTAAATAAAAATCAGTAGAAAATGTGATCAAACGAATATCCTTTCGATAATATATTAAACTGTAATATGTATGAAATAATTATTTTCAATAATGTAGCTATTTTGAACAGCAAGTTTTAAGATAACCAAAATCTGAGTGACGTGAAGGTAGGTGAATGGCCTGACGTAATGAACATGCGTCACCTTATGATTTAAACCAGTGGACGCCAACATCAAGCTGTCATGACGTCATCAATCTCCCCTCATGTCATCCCATATTCTTGCGTTTTAACTGCTTGATTTATTGTCATGTTACACCGCATATCCCAGAAGTACATCAGTAAACCAGTGAAATCATAAAACTTACTGGCATGTGTATTTTATTAGTAATAAATGCTAAGTACGAAAGCAATTACTAAATAAAATAAAATAATTTAACAAAAGTCCGATTGGTATTAGATCAGGGATGCTGAAATGCAAACGAAAGAGATAAAAGTGTGTACTTCAAGAAGGGTTATGTAATGTAGCATATTACCGAATATTACGCTATGTAGGGACTTCGCATAGTATAATGCTACTATTTGCTTGGAAAATCACCTAGAGCGTTTGATATAATTTATTGGAATTCTAATTCTACAAATCTCCCTGGTGCAATGCACTCATTCTATTTGCGAAAAATATATCAAGAGAATGCCCTTGTTGCACAAGGCATTATTGGCAATTTTAAGTAATGGGTGTCTAATTGGTAATTGTTTACTCATTTACGTTATATCGCTATTAATGTAATATTTCCTGATCGAATATACTATATTAAAATAATTACTTGCGATATATCTGTACCTTAATAATAAATCTTACATTAAAACATTTATTTCATTAACCTACAGCCAAATATAGATTTCCTGGTAAGCATACCGATATCATATAATACAATATGCCCAACTGTAATCGAACCTTGAAAGCAGCAACACAAAACAGGAGCGAGTTTTGAAAGTAACATCGATTTCGAATAATGAATACGGGCATTCCCTAGGGAAAATATAAACAAAGTAATAATAATAACTCATTGGCACTATCGAACACTTATGGTCATGGCCGCGTGGACATAAGCTCTCCATACATCCCTATCCTGAGCTAATGTTTTCGAATTATTCCCTTATAATCTACTTCCCTCAAATCACCGTTAACGTAATTCTCCCACCTAATTCTTGGTCTACCAAGTGGGCGTTTTCCCTCTGGTTTTCCTATAAGAAGTTTCCATGCCCGTTTTCATTCCCCTCAAATGCCACGTGTACTTGCCATCGAAGTCTATGAGGCTTAACTGTTCTTATTATATCTGGCTTCCTATAAAGACCATGTAGTTCACTGTAATGAGTTCAAATCGGATCCCCAAAGCTGTTTATAATTATATACCAAGAGGACGAAGATCACCAGGCCGTCCTATGAAACGCTGGAGGGAAAATGTTCTATAGGATCGTAACAGGCCTTGGACTAATACTTGGATGGAAGAAGAAGAAGTTCACTGTAATGAAGTCTTCTTCATTCACCTGTCTGATAACAACAACAATAATAATAATAATAATAATAATAATAATAATAATAATAATAATTATTATTATTATTATTATTATTATTATTATTATTATAAATTTTAGTATTTGTAATAAACTCACTTATTTTCAGGTTACCGATAATTTAAATATTATAATAAATTTAGTTAATTACCTGCATTTTAATTTATGTTTTCTTATAAATATCTTCAAACAAAAGTCCTTAAAAATGACCAAGTTTTAACTACAGTACTAAAGATAATATTTGTAAAGTCTAAAACTTTTACCGTTAATATGGTCAAACACAAATAATGTACTTAGCCTATGATGGTAATTAACTGTCTTGTACGAAAATTATGAAATACGCTTCCTCTCATTTCATAAACACACTCTCTTATTAATTATTACCACTAGAGGCTCGTTAAATGAATTCCTGTTAGAGGAACACCTAATTTAATATCATTATTGAATTATAAGTGAATTCGTTATCTTGATTATAAATATTTTCCTGCTACTTCGGAATTGAGTCACATTCAGATACTTTCCGTATTCTCAAGCATTGATTAAGTCAGCTTAGTTACAGACACTTTAATATTATAGTATACAACACTGTTGAAAGCAGCTACCATCAACTGATGAGCAATTCGATTCCTCAGTAGCAGCAGGAAAGAGAGCACTTGGAAAAATACTTAAGGGGAAGCGTTGAGGTGACTTTCCCTCACTTGACACCACAGTGATTCTTCAAGTTCTTGTTCAGTATAATTACTCACGTACCATGCAGAACAGTACATCAAACTCTTTATGGGAGGAAACAGTTTATTATTGAACAAGAAAATACCGAAAAATATTTATTATGTAATAAGATAAATTACTTTTAAACTTATTTTTTGTTACTATTAAATAAAAAAATGTTACGCTTTACAAAAAAGGGAAATAATCAAACAAGTAATATTTTCGTTAAAGATAATTACTTTATTAAGCCAATTTAATTCTTAGTCTGTAAAAGTAATAACCTAATGCAAACCCTTAAGTTCGAGGCTAGCGTAAATTACACTGGTTAACATGATTTTTGTCTCATGAGTACCAATAGTTGTACTTAACGCAGTTTTTTTATCGTGTTTTCAAATATGTATTCGGAATTTCTCCATCGCCCACAGTTTTTTTTATTTAAATTTCAATTAATGTATTTAAATAATTATTTTTTAATAAACGATTTTTTCGTCCATTTGTCCATTGTAAAATAAAACCAAATGAGCTAACTCAGGAGATTTCAGATATGGAAAAGAGGTATCAAGACAAATAGAATACTAATATGCTTGCCGATTATTTTTGGACTATCAAGAGGGATGCTCCACAGGCGAAATATAGCAGAAAATCGTCATTTCTTACTTTCTAGGTGAGTCCGAATGTTCGAATATTGTGTAGTTACGAATGTAGAAAATATTAAAGTGTTTGAAATTATAAATTCCTGTCTCTCGGAAACCATGCACGATGGAGAAAACCCGATATCATATTTGAATTCAGGAGCAAAAATACTATCAGAATCACATATTTGTCTTTCTGAGACAAAACAAAAGTTTCTTTTTTGTTGCTCAGTGCTATAATTTTACAAATAATTTAATATACATAAAGTGGAGATTGTAACTGATTGTAATGTTTATGTAAGTGTAAATTTGTTTATATCCCAATGCAAAAGCTACGTTTGTAATATCATGGTAGTACTGTTATGTCCCAAAATGAGCATCGAATTACTTTTTTATAGTTATAATTATAAAACGTATTTTAAATTGACTGAGTTAAAAACTCTACATATTCTATTACGTTGCAATATTAACTTTTAGCACCTAACAAGTAGGTGTAATCATGTCGCTAGTCATTAATATGCGAGATATAAACTGATTATTGCAGATTTAGGTAAGTTATCTAGGCCCCTACATAAAGATAAATTATGTGTTTCGATTGTAAGATCATATAAGATAATAGCATTTATCTGTTTTGATTCAGGAGTAGCTCTAAATTATAATAAATGTACTATGTAACTTATTTTCACTAATATTTAAATAAATGTATCATTAGATACAAAACATCATCGTTCTTCCCATTGACAATGACATTTTGGTAATCATTAACAAGAAAATAAATAAGTAGAATGTTTTCTCCCAAACAAGTGAATAATTAGTATGTTTTCTATCAAAGAAAGGATGAAATAAGATGATTCCTGCCAAACAAGAGAAGAAATAGAATTCTTTATGCCAAAAAAGTAAGATATGAATGATTTCAGTCAAACAAGGGCAGAAATGCGATGTGTGTTGCACTAAAAGGTAACAAACAAGATGTTTTCTGTTATTAAAGGGAAGCAATAGGATACTTTCTACAAAGAAAGGGAGAAAATACATTGATTTCTGTCAAAGAAGGGAAGAAAGATAACGTATTCTATCAAATTATTGTAATAAGTAAGAAAACGAACAGAGTAATTTATGTATTTTCTTAAAGTCGTGCCATAATATTCTGTTTGTAATATCATAGATCCTCACAGAGATGTAACCATTGGCCTATCTGATTAGTATCTCACGGATCCCTATTCGCGGTTATACTATAGAACATTTTCATTCCGTATAAAATTTGTATCATAACTAGGGCAGATATAAAGTATCGGTAACAGGGTAGCATCTAATTTCTATACACATTGTTTACAAAATGCGTGTCTTTATCGAGCGTCTCCACTGCCTGCTCGAAGAGGAGAGTATGTATGTTCGACTCTCCTCAGCAAAATACCTGTTTACGTGACGTGTGGTTGTATCAGAATGCCGAAACAAAAATTGTGCAAAGATGAGTCCATTCTTACACAAAGCGGACTGTACTAGAAGTTTGTCCCGAGTAGCGCGTGTCTACGTGTAGTTTGTAAACATAGCGGTCTAAGTACTATGCAGCCTAGCCTGTAAGCCACATATTTTTCAGCCCTAATCATAACACACTTACCCTCATGTGGGCAAGTATATAATTAATTTATACGAGGTATACTGAAATTTTGTTAAGAAATGTAAAACAAAGGTTACAGAATTGCGTTCCATTAATTACATGACTTCTTGTATTGTGCTCTCCAAATCACTGATGGAAGCATATCAGTCGAATTTTGCCCTCAAAGCTGTCATGATATGTGTGTATATATATATATACTTATTAGATTTAATACAGTTTATTTTATAAAATAAATAGTCTTAGGACCTACTTATAACTTTAAATATATTATATTTAAGTTAATAAGGTGTTAATTGTACTTAGTTGTATTTTCACACATAATTTGTGTCGCATACAGGGAACTTAACATGCTCTGTCATTATTCCATCAATTGTTGGACATACGTAATATATTCCATATATCAGTACTTTATTTTTTTTTCAGGAACTCGAATCTAACATTACGAAAGAGAATAATTAATATGAGTAAGTTTCAAAACCTTTTACGTAGTAAAATAATAAATACCCTCTTTAACGTGGTGCACATTTGGAAGCGGAGGTACGGCCCTACATAAAAGAGGCATTGTTCTCATATTTCAAAATACAGTGAGACCAGCATCATGTAAAATTGTTAATTATTTCATTTATGAAGATTTTACAATTAGAACAAGGAATACGACGAACTATAAAATACGCAGAAATCTTCAAATGCCTATTGACTTTAATTTTGAACAGAAGAAATTGAATCTATTATTTAATAAACAATAAAATCTTTTATGATTCATATACACTAGACAGTGACAATTTAATATGTCTTGCTTGTATACATTTTATTATCAGTTTTAGTCTTAATTTTAACTAACATTAACTGGTTGTATTATAGATCGTAATATATTAGATATTATCTTTTTGATCAAATTTTTACTTAGTATTTAATATTAGAGTTAATTGAGATTGTTATATTCTGATGTAATATATGTTTGTCCTGGTTGAGTGGAAGAGAAGGCCACATGGCCTTAACTCCACCAGGCTAAATATATCTAAATCTATTCCTAAAAATTAGTAGCGCTAGTATTTAAAAAAATTCGATCTTCAAACACTCATCGATTTGTTATTGGATAGAACAAATGTTTGTCTATTACATAGTAATCAATAACCCATTGTAGCTATCCTGTTTTGAAAAATAAAATGAAGTAAAAATTGAAATTCTCTTATTAGCAAATTGAAGGTCAGGTCGAATGATAAATTATTATTCTCCAGGATATTTACTGTTACACGACCGAAACGTTAACGATAGTCATAAACTAATAATTTAGTCAACATGCATCGATATGAATGTCAATATCAATAGGCAAACATCTAATCAGAATTTCGCATCATTCATAATAATGAGAATTCCTGGATTTAATGTTTCAAATGAAAAAGCGATCTATGTCACTAAAAAGACAAACTGGATTGAAATTTGTTTCACTTCCAGTGCCAATGTTTGAAAATTACGATACTATTTAACTCATGCCCCAAATGGGAGTCAATGACCATTCACGTTACAATGAGTTTTTATTTAAAAACCAATCACAGTCGTGTTTCGTTTAGAATTTACCAACTAAGTTTATCATAATAAAGAAAGCACCTCCTTTTTAACATTCTGAATAGGTCATAGCATTATTTCTGCAGTGACTAACTCACCAAGAAATTACGGCTACCAGAATGTTTATATATAGTGCATGAATGTCAACACATATCGCATGCGGGAGTTAATATAAAAACATTTGTATACCACAAAAAAAGAAACCACTGTTTGCACTTTCATAAATGTATTTTTTCCCAGAAAAATATAGTTGTCATATTTACATCATAGGACATCAGAAATGAATTAACATACAGTTTGATGTGTTTCATTTTTTCTCCACTAGAGTGCATTCTTACACATTTCGAGCCTTTGGCAATAAATAATATTATGCTCTGGTTGCAGTGACGAACAAAAGAAGTAAATGAAGCGTACCAATCGTTTCTCATTCGTTTTCAAACATCGCCGTTTACATTAAATATATAAATATTTTAAAATAACTATATTTAAATAATGATTTGTGAGTAAACTGCTTAATTTTATTCGTTAAATAGTCCTAACAAATGCCACTCTTGATTTCCAAATTCTCTACATACATTCACTCGTGGCATTACTTATGATAAATGTATATCTTTAAAACTATGTATTTTGCAAATAATATGACACAAATAAGCTATCTGATCCTATATTTAAATAGTGGTAAAATGAAATTAAGTTATTATTAAAATTCTGACATGTAACTGTATACTAAAGTTATATATATATATATATATTGTATTGTAGATTTTCACGGATATAAGTATGATTAAGAACGTTTTCTTGGGTCTTCCGTGTCATGGATTCAAGGTCTTAGTCGCATTGAGTTTTCACTGTGGTCCGTTTCCGAAATCGTACACCCATCCTTGGATGGGCCATAGTGAAAACTCAATGTGTTTGATTATATAAGACCTATACCAGTGACTCGAGCGTATCATTCCTTGATAATGGCATATGGGATCATGCCGAAACGACAAAATCAGTGGCTAGAGGCAGACTTTGAATCCATGACACGCAAAACCCACGAAAACGTTCTTAATCATATATATATATATATAGCACCCCCTCAAGAATAACGTCACGTCATAACTCAAAAATGGACAAATTTGAGTTTATCACCAATTCAAAACAATACAATTTCTTTAAACTGTATAAAATAAGTCAATAACTGAATTCCTAACTAATCAAGGTACAATTTGCACTGTGATGTAAGTGAACTTTCGTTTTGCTGTACAGGAAAATGAAGTTTTTTGAGTTGTGACGTTATTGTTGCCGGTGTGCGATATATTGATTGGGATCTATAAGTGAAAATATAATGTAAGTGACAGCACAAATGTTTTATTTAAGGAAATATAATTTAATGTATGATTTTAGGTTCACAGCGCAATAGTCTAGCGGTAATTCCGTAACCTCAGACGAGTCCGTCGCGTGGCGTGTCGGTAGAGTCCCTACCCTCCACTCCGGCGACCCGGGCTCGATTCCTGGCTGCGTAGGGGATTTTAAATCTCCACCTTGGGTCTGGGTGTGTGTGTGTACTGTCTTTGTGTCTATGTGAGAATGAAAGAAAGTTAACAAACAGGTATAACAAAAAAAAAAAAGAGAGTAAAACAAGAAGGAAAACCAATTTTAAAAAACGCGAATCCGGTTTCAATACATGTTTGGGACAAGTTTCCTAGGTGAGGTTTTTTTTTTTTTCCATTTGTACTACAGATCCTGGAGAATTTTATGCCTCGAATATTTCTCAAATACCACCTGACCAACATAAACACTCAAACATATTAGCCTTTTGAAGTACGAATGTGTGGGTCTTGTCCTAAATGTTCGTGTTGCCTCAGAGGTGGCGCCGACATTGTAATGATCGCTCATATGGGAACGTCCTCCATTTGGTTATATGGTAAAAATGTATGTATGCGATCCGGAGTTAACCCATTAGCTTCAGGTTTATACGCTCAATATATTTCCCTAGAAAAGGTATCCTATTTAAATCACCGTAAATTTTCAGATATTCAAAATGAACAAAATATAACGGTACCTGAGATCACAATAAGGGTGAAGTTTAAAACACATTCCTCTACTATTTATTAATGTTATCAAAAGTTTGCTTTGCCCAAGAGATGTATAAAATATTGCAAAATATATAACAGCAGAATTAAGCGAGTGTACCTCGTCTTCTGAGTTGAAGACCATTTAACAGCCGGTGAGTTTACATCGACTTCTGAGGCGAATGGGTTAAAAATCCTCTTCCGTAAGGTCACATCTCTGTAAAGCCCGGGTAACATGGGGCACGTAAGAGTACCTACTTTGGTAGAGGTTAAAATAAGAAAAAAAGAGAGAACGATAATTTTTGATCACGTGTAGTACTCTTGACAATGTTAAAGTTTCATGAATTCTACCTTAGCTCAAGTCCAATAATATAATTAGAGGTGATTATTATTTACGTAAGAGGCGAATGTACTTGAATATTTGCTGGCAGTATTGGAACATTCACTTAAGTCCCAAACTAGAATGATAAATAGCCCTTCTGCACTCTGTATTTATGATAAGTAAGACCGAGAGCAAGAACAAACTTTACATGCGATCATGGAGAAAATAATTGCGTTCATCAGTCTTTGTTTAACATTTAGAAACATTGTTAAAACGATTCAGGTTTTTTCCATGCCGCATATTTCTTTGCGCCACTTCCTCACACTCATCTCATTGATTTCGTTCCATTTCATTTTATCTGCCCGTGTGCTGGTACGTCAGGCATGGTCGACCAGCAATCTTGTTCCTCACAGACCTCCACTGAAAGGAGCTTCATCCCATTACTCTAGCCGGCCCTTAGATGGCACGAGTTGAGAAGGAGGTTAAAACGAATTAGATCAGTTGAACTAAGCAATAGTCTAAAGAATTATTACGAGTAAATGCATTATGAAAAAAAAAGCTTAATCAAATATAGATTTCAGAATTGTTAGCTTCTGCTTGAAAAATTGATAATAATAATAATAATAATAATAATAATAATAATAATAATAATAATAATAATAATAATAATAATAATAATAATAATAATAATAATAATATCATTATTAATAATCACAATAATAATCACTATAACCATAATAATAATCATAATAATAATAAATAACTAATAATAATAATAATAATTAATAATCATAGTATTTAATAATAATAATCTTCTTCTTTTTCACTTTACGGGCTAGGCAAAATGCCTGTTCCGCCTCACAGTTATTCTGTGCATCTTTTCACTGGCCTTCCTACATTCCTTGAACCTCTTGGTTTGTAGTTAAATGTTGCTTTTGCTAATCTTGTTACGTTAATTCTTTCTACATGTCTAAACCATTTTCTCTATATCCTTAGATTTTATCATTTAATGGATATATATTTAACACTGTTCTTATATCTTCATTCTTTAACCGATTCATTCTTGTGCAGCCTTTTGTTCTCGTAAGGAAGTTCATTTCTACTCTTTGTATTCTTCTTTGTAATTTTTTGGTCATTACCCAAGTTTCACTCCCATAAATTAATGCAGGAACTGCCAATGTTTTATAAAACTTCAATCTAGTATCTCTTCTTGTTTTGTTCTTTAATGTTTTATGTATAGTTCCACATATCATTTGAGATCTTGACAGTTTCACATTTACGTCTCTTTCACTTTTTGTGTTCATGGTAAACTTACAACCCAAATAATTAAAATTTGTTACTTGTTCCAGAGGTTTGTTGTCTATCATGATTTTTGATCTTATATGTTCACTTCCCCAAAATTTCATTATTTAATAATAATAATAATAATAATAATAATAATACATAATAATATTCTTCTTCTTTTTCCTTCCAAATATTAGGCCAAGGCCTATCATAATCCTATAGAAAATTTTCCCTCCAGCGGTTCATAGGACGGCCCAGAGATCTTCGTCCTCTTGGTATATAATTATAAACAGCTTTGGGGATCCGATTTGAACTCATTCTTTCTTAATAATACTAATAATAATAATAATAATAATAATAATAATAATAATAATAATAATAAATTATTATCATCACCATAATTTTGTATAAACTTCTTCCTTCCTTTGCATCATCACTGTTGACCTATGCTATCAAAAATATAAACTTTCTATTGAAGAAATTTATGTTAATCTCTATTATATTATCATCAACTGGTTCTCATTTGTATTATATATCCGAAATTTCTTCTTTAACATAATTCATACACCATAATTTATGGTGTTTGGAGCAATATAAAGGAAAAAAGGATTGAATGGAGATTGGAATGACATATGTGGAGGAGAATGACAATAGGTTAATTGGACACAGGAAGATGTTGTGAAACATTGTAAAATATGCTAAATAAATAAAGTAATAATAGTAATAATAATAATAATAATAATAATAATAATAATAATAATAATAATAATAATAATAATTATTATTATTATTATTATTATTATTATTATTATTATTATTATTATTATTATTATTATTATTATTATTATTATTATTATTATTATTATTATTACTATTAAACTTACTCACTGGTACTAACGAATCTCTCCAGTGTTCCATGGCCGCGCAGACATCTGCTTTCCATACATTCCTATTCTGAGCTAATGTTTTCAACAATTCACATATTTGGGAAATATAAAATCACATCATGATAAGGAGCAAATTTGTAATAAAATTAATGGTATAATCAGGAGACTTTTGAAAAAAAAAAACATCCAGGTGCGGCTCCGTAAAATAAGAGCTAAACATGCATTGATGTGTAGATCAGAAATCTGGACCCTGAGGAAGTAATGTGAAAGGATATTGAAAAGACAACAGATGGATTGCCAGACGAGATCACATCTCTAATGAAACAATAAGAGAAGGCCTACAAGTTAACAATATAGTACAAAATGTATTACAATACACCGAACACTGGAGGAGACAGATTATGCAGAATTCCATTTGAGAGATTTCCTAGAAGTGCACTGAATTATAAACCATATGGTAGGAGGGAAGTAGAGAGAACATTCACAATCAATTTTTTACTACTAGAATGGGCCTTTGAAGAGCTCATTCTCTATTGATTTTGATGACGATGGTTCCCTGTATAATTAACTTCCCTCAAATCATTGTTAATGATATTTCCTATCTCATTTTAAGCCCACGTATTAGGCTATTTTTTTCTGTTTTCTTACACAATTTTCCATTCCCTTCTTTTCATTCTCCATAAGTGACACATGTCCTGCCCATTTAAACTTACGAGAATTTAGTATTTAATGCCATTCTTAATAATAATAAACTTTTATAAGATTCATGATGTGTTCCGTTGAGGTATTATTAAAAATTAAAATATAAAATTATGAAATATTCACCTGAAAGGTCCATCTCCTCAAACACCAGTTTCGAATCCTGCCGATGATGGGACAAGTCCCGAAAACGCTACAGTTAAATAATTAAGTTGAGGAGACGGACCTTTAAGGTGAATATTCCATAATTTTATATTTTAATTTTTAATAATAATAATAATAATAATAATAATAACAATCATAATATATATATATATATATATATTTGCGGTTTTAACAATGTTGATACCGTACATTTTTCCGGTACCAATGATTTCTCTTCAATTTCGCTTTATAATTATCTTCCATTATAACACATTTCTTCCTCTATTTCCCAGTCCTTCAAAGATTCTCTAATCCCTTGGATCCACGTGAGATTTTATCGTCCTTTCCTCCTCGTTCCTGATGGTGCCCATTCCAGTACTTTCTTCGGTAATCTTTCTCCGCCATGGCCGGTCCCAAGCCCGGATGAGAAAGGAGGAGGGGGAGGAGTAATAACGTCATTAAAAAAACAGGGTTCAGTTGGCTCCGACTGATAGTACCCTGTAAGGGCCTGTAGCCGGGGTTACGGTGAAGACCTCAACGGCAGAGTCGGCGCAGAAGGAGTCCTTCAAGACGGTGGATCTGGCGGAAGAGGCAACCCTATCTCTAAGGGAAATAGAGAAACGCTGTCTTGAGGTGAAGAGGGATTTTCAAAGGCTATGGGAAGAAAACCCAAACAGAAAATTTCTTGGTCTTCCAGGTTGTTAGCTGATGCGATGGGCTAACTCCCCGTTCATTGGAAAAAATGAAATGTTAAAAAACCCAATGATTTACAGCCGGATAATAATAATAATAATAATAATAATAATAATGATAATAATAAATATCAGTGAAATAAGTTTATTTTCCACTTCAATGCAACATAAATTTTAACGAATTAAAAATGCCGGTCTGCAAAAGTCATTAATAACATTTTCGATGAATTTGGAGATCGCAAGTTAAGTATGGCTTAGATCAGTGTATAAATATCACAGCTAATAAAATATTCCATACATACAACAAGTTTCTACTTTCAATGTCGCAAAGTAGCAATTACGATGTTGTTATTGTATAAGTGATTGTAATTAAAATATAGGCCTAATATTCACTCAATAAATTAACACTAATTTTAACAAATAATCTAAAAATTAAATATCTCAACGCCAGTATTGATCTTCGTTTGTACAACAGAGACGTTGCTTTATATAAAAAGTAGAAGATCAAGTTAAGAGAAGTGAAATTAAGTTTTAGAGATTGTATTACGCTAACCGCCTTATTAAAAATACTATTTTATGTACTCGATCTTAGTTTCTTGGAGTTGTCGTGCTTTGGATTTTTTAATTTGTTTATTATCTTTTAGCTATTTATATTATTAGTATCTATTATCGATAAATCGGATACAAGTATTGTAATTTTGGTATAAGATCTCTGAATTTTATATAATATTAGCTAATACCCGGCGTGCGCTGCTACACCTAAATAAATTAATATTAATGTGATTATATGTTTGTTTGAATAAGTAAAAGGAAGAATAATTGTAAATTTATATTTTTTTGATACCCCATGCTGATTACCCGGCGTTGCTCGGGAATCTACTTATCCCGATCTTCTTGACGTAAATGAGCTGAAAGTAAAGAACGAATGTACACTTAGCGACAAAAAGAATGAGCCGCTTCAAAAAGCAGACTACCTGTTATGGCCCACAGCGCATTCTCGAAAATCTAAAACTGTGTTTCACGAGGTAACGCATTGTTAAATGTTTTAATTACCCTGCATTTGGTTTGAATCGTCTTAAATAGTTAAAGAACAGTAAAGGAGACATGTTTCTAGATATTTACGAGAGTTCGACAAATGCAATAATACTCAAATTGCGACATTTCAAATATAGTTCATAGTACAAAAGTAAAAGACAACCAATACTTAGACAACTAGTATCCGTCGTTCGAGTAGCGTAGATCGTTAACCACTTACAAGAAGATGAAATATGTATGAAAGCCAGGGCTCGAATCCTTCAACGTTCTTTTTTTTCATTTGTATTTTCGCAAAATATAGCCTATGACTGCTATAACATTTAATTCCTACCACGTAACCTACGTCCACTTTACATTATAGTAAGTAATATTCCTGCCTTCGTAAACTCTATAAAACTATTTAGCTACCGGTATAAATTTAATTGTGTATGCAGTACCACATTTTAAAAATAATGCTCTAAATGTATGTAATAAAAGATAATATAGATTAATATATTCATGTGTTTATTTATTTATTACGTATTAGTGAGGGAAAAGTTTCACCCTTTAATTAAAATATTTAGTTTATGTATGTCAAGTCCAGCATGATAATGACCCATAGATAATGGATAATAAAAAAAAAGAGTAATAAAATTATTGTTATTATTGCCCTCATAATAATAATCTTGTATTTTGTAAGCCCATGTTTCCCTTAACAGAGATTTAGGCGCTCTCCCCCCACAGGGAAGAATTTGAACCATACTAATTTAGTTACACTTGTTTTCGTATAGATGTAATTTGAATGGTTCGTGGTCAGCATTCCACCCCATACTGACACCTAGGAAACCAAGGTAGTACTAGGACGGGAAAAGTAGGTAAATTTTGCTTAGAGGCCTTTTCATTCAGGCTTAAGGATCTTTTACGAGCCTGAAAATCTTCAGACTCGGGACCCACATCTTAAAGTCCCTCCCGGAGGACTTATTCCTTGGAATTTTCCGTCCTAAGAAATCCAACGACCCCGGCCGGGTTCTAATAATAATAATAATAATAATAATAATAATAATAATAATAATAATAATAATAATAATAATAATAATAATAATAATAATAATAATAATAATAATAATAATAATAATAATAATAATAATAATAACAACAATAATAATGCTAATAATAATGATGATGAACATAATGATGATAATGATGATGATAATAATAATAATAATAATAATAATAATAATAATAATAATAATAATAATAATAATAATAATAATAATGGGACGTGAATAATGTAATTATTTGGGGATCAAAATTAAGTCGAAATGTACCCAAGAAAATGACAAAATATAGAATTCAAAAAGGCAGATCCATAATAACAATGTTAAACGGCGTTTTGTGAGATAAGAACAAATGAGTGGATACCAAATTAGAAATACAGAAATCCATAATTAGAAGCACGCTAACATACGGTGCAGAAACTTGGCCGTTGAATACAAATTTGAGTTTAAAGCTTATGTCTACTGAAATGGATTGTTCTAGACGCTCAACCAGACATTCTAAATTGGGAAAAATAAAACATACAATCATTAGACAACATATGAAAGTCCTAAATTCAATATTAGATTTTGTGAGATACAACTAGGGGTCATATATGTAGGATGCTAAATAAAAGATTACCCAGACAAGCTTTGGAATGGATTCCACCTGGGAAAGGAAAGAGAGGTCCACATAGATTTAAATGGATGGATAATATAAGAAGCGGTATGAGGGAGCTAGGTCTGGAAGAATTGGAATGTGAAGATAGAGAAGAATGGAGAAAGAAGATAAAAATTTAAAACGTTTTGGGCACAGGAAGATGTTTTATTACATTGTAAACCTGTTTATAAATAAATCAATAAATGGATAATAATAAAAATAGTAATACTTCCAAATACTTAGTACGTTTTTCCTTTAAGAATGGACAGACAGAATAAAATGGAAAGCATTTTAACAATTAAAAAATTTAATCTCATCGGGAAACGAACCTGTGATCATTTGCATACGAATCAAGCCACTAAGCATTAAGCTGGTTAATTGCGCTTGAAATAATACTCTGCAAAGGAAGAAGGGAAACTTATTTTAGCTCTACTGTGCAATTAATTTACTCGTGTGAATCGCGCGTTGGAACTTAATTATTTGAGATCAAGAGTCGGCCCATTCTTTTTTGTCGCTAAGTGTAATTCTTATGATTCGTTAAACAAGTAAAATGAAAAATAATTATAAATGTATGTTGTAATTATTTTAAGATTCCCCGCGCTGATTACACGATGTTGCCCGGGAATGTACTTCTCTCGATCCTCTTGGTATAAATACTAGTTTTAAAAAACTAAAAGAACACGCTTTATTAGAAAACTAAAAAATTAAAAATAATTTTAATTTCCAATACGCTTGGGATAAAATAAAGTGGTCAACAAAAAAATCATCTCCAACATATATAGAATAAAATTAGAGTTATCAACAGAAAGGAAATAATTTTACCATCAAAAGCGTGGGGTGCTATATCAATTAATATATTTGATAATAAACAGTTATTGGTAAAAGTAAGCTCTCTAAGAAGAAAATGTAAAAATCATAAAAAGGTCAAGCTAATATAAAGCGTGTAATAAATGAGCTAAAATACTAAATTTGTTATTGTGAGTTATCCGTAAAACAATACCTGCCATGTGCTGCTATGCTTGCACAGGAATGTACGTAGGTCTACTTGTCTCGATCTTCTTTACATCAATTAAGGACAAAAATGGTTATTGTGACTTATCCGTAAGAGATAAACATATGCTGTCGCGGCCTTTTTTGTAGAGCTTTTTGAGATATTCAATTCTGTGGCTTACAATAATTTTGTGTATTTGTTATGGTTTAGGCAGCGTAAGCCATTTAAACGTCCAAAGAGCTACATTTTACAGGTTTTCCACTACAAAGGACGATTTTTAAGTATATAGGAGTTGAGTATCACAACGCTCTTATAGCCTATGTTCATCCCGGGAATCTCCTGAACATTTCGCAAAAAGTCCCATCACAATCAGTTGAACGGTCCGCGCATAAATTACGAACGAACATACAAACATTCATTTGTATATATTAGATAGTCTCAATAACAGTTTATTTACGTGTCTAAATTATGCATTGTTATTACTAATTTTATTTTTTTGCGCCTTAGTGCGTTTTGTCGTACTTACAGCAATGGCGACCATGATTGAAAGTTCAACCTCCTACATTTCGGGATTGCCAACATAAATGACTATACTGTAATATTACATATTAAAAACCACTTGCGGGAAGTACGAAGTGCCCTTTATGTATACTACTTACGATGTATATACAACAAAAATCCAAACGGTAGTGTTAACATACATTAAAACAAACAAATCACTGCATTTTAAATGAACTGAACTTTATTTGAGACAATATAAAACAATAAATACGTACTTGCCGCCAATTTATGACTGATTGATTTCACGGCCTGCTGTAGTCTCAACTAATAAATACTGTCCACATTGTTAAAGTTAGTCAGTTGTTTAAAATGAAAGCAAATATTTCCAACAAAGATATTATTATTTTACTGTTATTTATTATTTTGAAAACAACATCCCGCAAAAAATAATGTAGAATGCTATCGCTCGGTTTTGAACATTTTCTCGCTTCTGTAAAAACCACTTCCCAACCTCACACCGTAATATACTATCGTATCCAATTATAAACATAAACATTTTACTTGATGTGCGATAAATGACAAATATTGGCATGTTTTTAATCAGAGAATATTACTTTATTTCATATTTAATTAATGAGAGTGTATTACTAGTTTATAATGTATGTGGTCGGTAGAATAAAGAAGTCATTAACGGGTACTTTGAATGCAGGAAGCGCGTAACCATGGCGACAGGAACACCCCGGAGATTTTCATTTATCTGGGATATACACTGTGGAATATGGCAGATTATAACATATTCCCTTTACTCATAAGTACTTATCCTCTGATATTTTCATAGTAGTTCTGCAGTAACTCGATACTTATTTATTCAGATCCTTTACGTTTATAAGTTTTAATATATTTTGAATTTAAATAGAATAAAATTATAGATATCAATTACCTAAATGACATAAATAACATTTGCAATATTATATGTATAACAGTAATATCAACATTTGCTAGTAGGATTCCAGTGCCCCATATTGAACTCATGGATAAAACGCATTGGTTTTCAGTATTATGTCTGGTACAGTGGCCATCCAGTTTCCCAGACACAAATCTGCGACATTTTTATGACAAATAGCTGAAAAGGAGTTTTAAAATTTTAAATTGTACCCTTGAAAGCTATTTTTTCGCCACTTTGCATAGAACTTTGTATCTGAATATATTTTAATTAACTAGTAAACAAAGTTGGATACAAAACTTTTCAATGAATAACTGGTAGGTTTTTTTTTAAACGGGATGGAAATTGCTGCAGTAAATTAAAATTCAATAAATTGATGTGCATACACTAACTTTTTAATTGTTTTTTATGTGATTGGTGAATTTTGAAAAAAAAAACGAAATAAGATGTATATATTTTATAATCCCAACATAGAAATGACGCACAAATATCGAAATCGGAAAGTAATTTCTATAAGGAACTTGTGATAAGTACTGCGCATGATTATACTCAGAAAACCTGAAATAATTTACTGATACTGGCACCAGAAGACTTTTTGATCAATGCAATCTTAGGTGTTAGGAGATTCAGAGACACGTATTTATTATAATTCCTTTTCTTACACAAACATATCTAAACCAATATTAACACATGTAACAAATTATATTTTACGATCTATATACATAATTAATTTATGTTGTACTATATTGTGTTGTTATATTGTTTTAAAATATAATATGTCCACTGTGGTGATCTCGGGATAGAGTTGCTTCCTCACACGCAGCGAGTCTGAAATCGAGCCTCGGTCGAGACAAGTTTCCCGAGTGAATGGTTTTTACGAGTTTTTCTCTCCTATAAGACAAATGTCAGGAATTTTTAAACCAAAACTGTCCACTCACTTGTGATCATTATGATCTTCATTATTACATTCTCCTTGTTTAGTATGGTTGTGTGAGTGAATGGTTTGTTTTTTTAAATCTTCGTGATACCTTTGCGATGGCCCTAAATTGAGCTGGTTTCATATTCCGGAAGGGCCTCCATGTCCTTGTATGGCCACAAAATATGTCCCTCTCCCGACAGATCGTGGCGCTTAGGGCTCGAGAAGCGTGGGGCATGTAAAAATAGCTAAAGGTGAAAGCTGAAACTAGAAAAATGAAAATATAAGACGTGTCAACAGAGACTTTTATAACTTTACAAGCTTATAGAAGCTTATTGAAACACATTACAGTTATGGTTGTAATTTTAAAGTAAAACAGGTCAAGTTATAGTTCCCATTAAGCAGTTATTTTGGGACAATGAGGTGTCCGTCCGAGGTATGATAAATGCCGAAACTAAAGCTCATCTCGTCCCGCAGATAAGCCTCACTTCTGTAACTGAATTAGTAATTCGAGTTCTCAGTTCGGCGAGATTGGCAGAAAAAAAGAGAAATATAAACACGATATTAGATGAACTCCCAGATGAAAAATAATCGAGCTGGATCAGATCTGGTTAGCGAGGATATTGTGGAGATTGGTCTTCCTCGTCTAATCCATCGACTTGGGAAACGCCTCTCAAATACGTCACAAACGTCATTGTAATTATATGATGGTGCCCCATCTTGCTGGAAGTGAATGCGTCATTCTTGTTCATCTCCATAAATTTGCGGAATCAGGAAGTTGTCGAGCATATCCTGATACAACCTACCAAGTAAGATTTTCCGCACAAATAAAAAAAGGACCATACACCTTTTTGAATTTGCTGAGAGCACAAAACGCATTTAATTTTTTTTAATTTGTGCTCTCAAGAAGTTTTTCTACGTTTTTAGATAGCTTCTCGGTGCCCCATATTTGACAGTTCTGAGAGTTATCTTTCCCACTGATATGAAAAGCTGATTCGTCACTTAAAATAACGATGTGCAGGAATGATCTTTGTTTCCAATTCGGTCTGGCATTTCTGCACAGATTTCTTTACGAACGGCTTTATTACTATCAGTAACGACTGGTACAATGGTCAGCTTGTACGAGTTCATAACTAACCGTTTTCGTAATACCTGACAATTCGTCATGTGGGGTACACTGAGCTCACTAGTAACTCGTCTCATCGACTTTCTTGGACTGCGGGAGAAGTTCTGTTTGACTAGTTCAACATCACAAGTACGCGGACGATCTGGAGATTTGTTATGTCGCACAGAACAACCTGTGTCAACAAACGTCTTGTGCTCGGATAAATTGTTGGTTTACTTAGTGGATCTTTATGGTATTGACAAGGGAACTGTCAACCGTTTCATGCTGAAACCTACCTTGAAATTTCTCCCAGAGAAGCGTTGTGAAGTAAGAAGGCCGTGTCATAAAATCTGCCGTTTTTAACTGCAAGGCACAGAAATTGAAGCCAGAATCCAGCAATGTCAACTCACTGTATGGAGCAGATGGACTCCCTGCATTAATAAAATCTGTATGAATTGTGGCTCGACGGGGCGCGGACGGCAGGTAGTGACGGCTATCCAATCTACCAATACAAGTGTTGACTCATCTCAACCAATTTGTTTAATTTGGTTCATTCCCTCCTGTGATGTGTCAGGCATGGTCGAACTGCACCCTTATCGTTCACACCTCTACAAATATAGAGACTTGATCTCATTACTCGACCCGATCCTGAGTTGGACACGAATTGATGATATTAAAATAATATAAGTATTATTTATAATTATTTTAATTAGGATTATGTAGTTATTTAAAATCAAAGAGGAAACAATATTTTATAATGTATTTTAACGTCACAAAAACGTTTCCATGAATTTTACTCGATTTATTCACCCGAATAAAACTCTTTAATTTAATAAAATGAGAAAAGACACAAGAGATTCTGAAACCTGGGATGAGCTACTCTGTCATTTGCAAGTAAGTATTCTGCCACGATACTTTTGTACTTTTCGTGAATGTATGGAATATACTACACAGCCCTGGGGATAGAAGTGAATTACATTCAGATCGCTGACACGGAAGTCATTTTATTTGGAACAGCAATCCCTCGCTGTATTGCAAGTGGGGTTGTGATTTTTACCACAACGCAATGCTTTGGTTCTTGTTCCACGTGATTTACTACCCTACCCACTACAGGCTATAGGCTATAATAACCATATTCTCTATTAAATTTACGCTCATGAATAGCATTAAATATTGTTCTTTATTAATTTAATGTTGACAAGATATGCATTACACTGAATTATTATTATTATTGTTATTATTATTATTATTATTATTATTATTATTATTATTATTATTATTATTATTATTATTACCATCATCATCATTATTACCGCGTAAAGAGTATGTCGGAGGGCAACAGAAGAAAGGGGAAACCAAAAGAACTCTGTGGATTCAAGGAGTACTTTGGAGTATGGTGTGGAGAGGATTAACAGAGAGTTATGCTGAGAATACGGATTTATGGAGGAGTAAAATTTACAACGGGTTTTTAGGAAAACTACCGTATTGTAGATAAATTCCAATAAGAGAATATTTATTATTATTATTATTATTATTATTATTATTATTATTATTATTATTATTATTATTATTATCATTATCATCATCATCATCATCATCTTCTTCATAATTTACCTGCAGACTATTTTACCTTGTTTTAGTACATTCGGAATAATCTCTTCAATCCGGAGGTGGAATTAAGATACCTTTTAACTTTAACTGTATTTTTTTGAAGGAATATAATATTAATTTTAAAAATAAAATTTAATCTTGGAGTCTAAATTCAGAGATATTTATGTGAGCCCAAACAGGTGTGAAGAATTATAATTTTGTCTTCTTCTTCTTCTTCTTCTTCCTTCCAAGTATTAGGCCAAGGCCTGTTACGATCCTATAGAAAATTTTGTTTTGGTGATATTAAGTTAATAAATAATTTAAAATTTTACACTTTTACGAAACATAGGGGTAAATTTGATGAGTATCATGTGTATATAATGTATGATACAGCTTATGATTTTTTTTCAAATTTATGGAGTACTGAAACAAAACAGAAATAAAAAATGAGGAAGAAATGCAGTTATGTAACATAATTGTTAAGCTACGTACATTGTTCTTGAATTGGTTAAATATCTAGAAAAACATTGAAACCCTCACATATCATATAGAAATTCAAGGGCACCGAAAAAATTATAGTTAATTACAAAACAGTAAGCAGATTACAATACAATTATATCTAACGTGATATTAGATGGCTGGTTGTATTTAATAGTATTATTTAAGTGTGTGTTTTATTTAATTCACTAAATATCTTAATACGTTACATTTTATTTTACAGCTTTTAAAAAGTTGTTTATAAAATTGTTATACAATGTTTCGTATACGTTGCATTTTATTTTACAGCTTTTAAAAAGTTGTTTATAAAATTGTTATACAATGTTTCGTATACGTTGCATTATATTTTACAGCTTTTAAAAAGTTGTTTATAAAATTGTTATACAATGTTTCGTATACGTTACATTTTATTTTACAGCTTTTAAAAAGTTGTTTATAAAATTGTTATACAATGTTTCGTATACGTTGCATTATATTTTACAGCTTTTAAAAAGTTGTTTATAAAATTGTTATACAATGTTTCGTATACGTTACATTTTATTTTACAGCTTTTAAAAAGTTGTTTATAAAATTGTTATACAATGTTTCGTATACGTTGCATTATATTTTACAGCTTTTAAAAAGTTGTTTATAAAATTGTTATACAATGTTTCGTATACGTTGCATTTTATTTTACAGCTTTTAAAAAGTTGTTTATAAAATTGTTATACAATGTTTCGTATACGTTGCATTTTATTTTACAGCTTTTAAAAAGTTGTTTATAAAATTGTTATACAATGTTTCGTATACGTTGCATTTTATTTTACAGCTTTTAAAAAGTTGTTTATAAAATTGTTATACAATGTTTCGTATATGTTGCATTTTATTTTACAGCTTTTAAAAAGTTGTTTATAAAATTGTTATACAATGTTTCGTATACGTTACATTTTATTTTACAGCTTTTAAAAAGTTGTTTATAAAATTGTTATACAATGTTTCGTATACGTTGCATTATATTTTACAGCTTTTAAAAAGTTGTTTATAAAATTGTTATACAATGTTTCGTATACGTTGCATTATATTTTTGTGAGTGATGTTCAAACTAAAGTCTATGGTATTCTGAAGTCATTCATATTAAAGCCTTTGTAAAGACTAACATAATTTTACAGACAATATTTCATAGTCAGTGCAGGGATGTTACCTCAATGTTTTCATATAAAGACCCCAAGGTCTCCGGTGACTTATATTTCTTAGTTCTTCATTCAGACTGGACGGACAAACTGCCTAGAAATATCTATTGCGCTGTCCCAGTATATTACGGATGAATGGAATGAAGTCTACTCTATGGTGTTAAGTGAATTGTAGGTCGTCTTTGTCAGGCACATCAGGTTCTTCTCTCATGACCCATACCGCATTTTACACGCTTTATATTAGCTTGACCTAAATATATCTATGTAACGGAATCTTTCAACACGATTTTCGTCCACTTAAAACATTGGATCGACTTGAAACTTTGTATACTAGTAAAGGACCAATGGCAATACAATAATTTCATAAATGTTTTCTAAGATCCTGGCCAGGATCATCGGGACATCAAAAAAATAAAGACCGGTATAATAGTCTGCGGACCTATCGAATTTTTAGTCCATCGTTGTAAGAAATTAATATTATATATTCTTGCAGCTCAGATGGTAGAGCGGTGGACTGTAGTGGTATATAATTTCAGTAATCCATAGGTCGCTGGTTCAAATCCGGCCCGGAGGATTTTTTTTTAGAAGAGTGTTACTTTTAGCTCATACTGCAATAGTAACGAATTTAAATATATTTACATTTTTATCTGATTCTGTAAAATATTAATGCCAATTTTGTAAACTTACCACATTGTAATTTATCCAAAAAATATGAGAAGGATACGATTAACTGTAAGTATATATCTGTATTAAAATACTCAAAAATAATATATAATATTAGATAATAATAATTTTAAAAATATATAATTATATTCGTTCCTAGACATCAAAAGATCGTAAGCAATTAAATTTTCATGGGATTACGGTTTATGACAATCAATTAAACTAAAAATTAAAAAAATAAGCAATAATTTTAAAAAACTAAAACAACATGCTTTATTAGAAAACCGAACTAAAAAATGAAAAATAATTTTAATTTCGAACACGCTTGGGATAAAATTAAAGTGGTCAACAAAAGAATCATCTCCAACACATCTAGAATAAAACTAGAGTTATCTACAAAAAAAAACAATTTTAGCATCAAAAGCGTGGGGTGCTTTTTATGTTTTTTACATTTTCTTCTTAGAGACTTTACTTTTACCAATAAATGTTTATTATCAAATATATTAATTGATACGGAGCACCCCACGTTTTTTATGGTATTTTTTGTAGATAACTCTAGTTTTACTCTAGATGTGTTGGAGATGATTTTTTTGTTGGCCGCTTTAATTTTATCCCAAGAATGTTGGAAATTAAAATTATTTTTCATTTTTTAGTTCGGTTTTCTAGTAAAGCGTGTTGTTTTAGTTTTTTAAACTATTATTTATTTGGCTTAGGCCGAGAGGATGGTCTACAATCTCCAATTGGCCCCGTTTGCTCTTTTTATTTCTCAGGCTTGAAATCATGAGCCAGCACCCTAGTGAGGGCCCCAATATATCCCCCAATCACATATTTTTAACACCTGTCGTTAAACCAAACTATTTTTCCTGACATGAGATGAGCTGAAAAGTGATATGAAATTAATAAATGAGAAATTAAATGACACAAAGGTGAGGGAAAGAAGAATTGAAAGTGTTGGTGGGCTGAAAACCGACAAGCGGGAGAATCCCGAAAAAATCTCAGTATGGTCCACCAGCAATACCACTCTGGAACAGCCAGGGATCGAACCTGAAATCCGAATAGGAGCAGCCATGCGCGCTAGCCACGGGTATACCCAGTTGGCTTATTTGTAGAGTAATGAGTTAAAGATTTTATATCTAGCATGTCCTTTGTACTAGGATAAGATGAATTGTGATAAATTACGAAGAAAATTTGTAAATTAATCATCGCCTGAAGAAATAAGTCAATTACCCGGGATACTACAGAGTATGCGACTGTATATGGTGGTGCAACGCCATACTGTTTGTCGTGATCATGGCGGTCGATAATTCGAAAAGCTCTTTTAAACTAAGAAAGAGTATACCTCTCGGGTCCGTGACATCATTGTTGTACTTGGGAAAATAAGAGGTGAATTGGTACTACTTACTGACTTAAATTATTGCCTATCTCTGAACATGTATTTCAAATGTGAATTTGTACTTAGAAGTGATTCTACGTTAAAATGAATTTTTAACTGACAACAAAATTATCGCATGTAGCGCACGAACAAGAACTACCTCAACACTGATACAAACAACAGAGACAGCGTTTTCTTTCAGGTCTCTACTACGGGTTGAAATGTAGAGTGAGAGACAGCCCTTAGGTTATAAGTCGATAAGTAACGGGTCCCAACGCCAGTTTGGGGGATAAGTAAGCATACAGTTCTACCTGTAAGACGCCCATGATTTTTTGTTTGTTTGCAAATCTACAGTGATTCCAGATCCTTCTTCGTCTTCTTCTTCACGGTTTAGGCTTACTTACTAGCCTGTTCCGGCTCCAGATTTCTGCTCTTTCCATCTTCTCCTTGGTCCTCCCAAACTTCTTCTTCCTCGTGGTGAATAGCTGTATGCTGCTTTTGGTATTCTATTCTCAGTCATCCTTGCCAAGTGTTCTTTCCAGTTTGTTCTGTATTTCTCTAATGTTGTGTTTAATTCCTCTACTTTTAGTTGTCTTATTTCTGTGTTATGTTCTTTGACTGTTCTTTGATATCCTACTATTGGTCTGAGGTTTCTCATTTCCACAGCTTGATTGTTGTGTTGTCACTGTCCATGTTTCGGATCCATAAGTAATAATAGGCACTGTCATTGTCTTGTATAATTTCATTATAGAGTCTTTCCTGGATTTATTTTTCAAAGTTCTTTTTAGTGTTCCTGTTATATAATTAAACTTATTTAGTTTATTATTTGTGTCTGTTTCCGCTCTGTATGATATTTCGCAACCTAGGAAGTTATATCTTACCACTTGTTCTATTGGTTTATTTTCTAATATTATATTTGTCCGAACTGGATGAGTGTCCTTGAAGGCCACTGTTTTTGATTTTTCTGAAGATATTTCCATGTTGTACTTTTTTCATATTTCATTTAGTTTATATAGCATTCTTTGTAGTTCGTCCTCTGTTTTTGCTTTTCCAGATCCAGTAACTTTTAATGTATCTGGGTGGATATATTTTAGCATGAGGTCATTTACCATTCCGAACTTTCACAGTAATTGCAAATATTTTATGAACCATTCCATATATCGGAATTGATTTGAACACAGTGAGCTTTTTAAGATGAAATGTTAATTGGATTTACGATGTTCAATTAAAAATTGCAGTTACACATACATATGTGAATATTTAACTAATTGACAGATGAACTACGGCAAGAAGATAGAGAAAAAGGGAGATAGAGTAATTTTATTAACGTACACATATAATGGAATTAGGTATAAATATATTTTTGACACCTTCTTCAGACCAAACGCCCTGAGTTTGTTTTACTTTAGATGTTAGCTGCATTATGAAACCAATATCTTACTTCTTTCACAAGTTAGTTTAATCATTTTCTTTACTCAATTAAATTGGATCTTCACTTCTTACTTGACTCAAAAATGTAATGTTTTCGATTCCTAAAATTGCAAACTTGAGAAATCAGACATCTCATATGAAAATATCTTCATATAATTTAAATTGTTAAAAAATATATATATATATATATATATATATATATATGTGTGTGTGTGTGTGTGTACAGTCTATCATCATCATCGTCCGGTATCATGGCAGCTGCCGCCGTCTTCCGGAAACCAAACGCCATTCCTCTCTGTCCATCCATTGATTTTCTTCCAGTCCTCTGATATTCATAGCTGCCTGTACCCCTTCTATCCAAGCTTTCTTCGGCCTTCCTCGCTTCCTCCTTTCTATTGGGATCTATTCGATAACAATTTTAGGCAATCTTTGCTCTGGCATTCTTTTGACATGGCCATTTCACTGTAATCGTTTTCTTTTCTAATAATGTCTACGATGTTCGGCTCCTCTTGTACACCCATAATTTCCCTTATGTCTTTATTTCGTATATATATATATATATATATATATATATATATATATATATATATTGCAAACATTTTTCTAGTAGTCGTTCAATCAAGTTGTTTTAAAAATCCGTCTAAACATTGAAATTGGAATACATCAGACTGTAATCTATAAAGATTAATATTGGGGTTGAAAATAAAACAGTAAACACCTTAGAGATAAACGTAAAATTCTAAAATAACCACCCACAATATATACATAAGTTAGATGGAAAGTAAACATACTCCTATTTATAAATTCGCATGGCATGTATAATATGACCGTAACTTTTATTGAGAAATGGACTACTAAAATGTAACCTATTACATCTGAAAGTCAGGATTATGGTTAAAGGATTCAAACTAGACTGAGATAGGAGGATAATTGGATTTTTAAGAAGTAAAATCTTAAACTAAAAACCTCCGGCAGCGACGTGAAACTGTGGATCTCAAGTCTTTTCAATTAGGAGCAGATAAAAAAATCATTCCTGAGACAAAGAGGACGTCTCAAACAAAGAAAAAAGTCAGCTTCTATGTCTCCTTTTCTTTAGAAACTGCACAAGGCATGATGAAATTTGGACGATAAGAACACAGGTCATCTAAAATATCTTATGGTTTGTCTTGTATAATGTTATCTGTCTTATTAGCATATGTTTTGTATATATTCTTATTGTATCTTAAAACACTTCTAATACCTTCAACATTACATATGAACCAGTTATTATGAACATGTTTCACGTGGTTACGTAATGTATACGTCGTACGTGTTAATACATGATTAGGGAGCGGATTTTTATGTTCTAAGAGAAGATTTCACCATAGTATAGTGATAAAATTAATGTAACGAGCTCTTTATATACAATCAACTGTTTTTATAACGTAACTTACGAAAACGTTTCTTAATAATTTTTGTTTGGATTCTAGCATTATTACATTTATATTACACATTTTACTTTTAAATTAAAAAGGCAATAGTGTTCTGTTTACAATATTTATTTTTTAACGTAACAGTAAGACGTAAAATATAAATGTAATATTGCTGGATCCCACACAAAAATTATTGAGTAATGGTTTTGTCATCATCATCATCATCATCATCTGCATTCATGGATTAGGTCTGTTGACCTGTTCCGACTTCAGTCTATCTCTTTCTATGTCTGCCCACATTTCGGGTGCCTTTAGGTTTGTATTTTGTTATTTGTTTTGGATATCTATCTTCATTCATTCTGTCTATGTGTTGCTTCCATTTTTGTCTGTATGTATCTATTTTATCAGTTATTGCAAATATTTCACTGATATAATAGATACATATAGACAAAAATGGAAGCAACACATAGTAATGGTTTTGTAAGTTATATTATAAAAAAAATCAGTTGACTTATTAAATTAACTTTATTGCTATACTACGTTGCAATCTTAACTTTTAGAACATAACAATCCGCTCCCTATGATAACTAACAAACCCACTGGCACTATCAAACCCATACGTACGCGCGGAACTAAGCTCTCCATATATCCCTATCATGAATGAATGTTTTTCCAATCATTCCCTGTATAATCTACTTCCCTCGAATCATGGTTAATGTTATTCTCCTATCTCATTCTTGGTCTACCAACTGGGCGTTTTCCCTCTGGTTTTCCTACAAGAAACTTCCATTCACGTATTTCATTCCCCATTCGTGCTACATGTTCTGTCCATCACAGTCTACGAAACTTAACTGTTCTCATTATATCTGGCTTCCTATAAAGACCATGTAATTTCCTATAAAGACCATGTAATATTAAATAAAATTATAAACATTACAAAGACTGAAAGTGTTTTACGAATTTGTTTCCAAAACATCATAACTGGAGCGCAAAACCTCACTTTCAATGCTTGTGCCGATTCTTTCTAGTTTGACGATTCTGAAAACTACAACATTTAAAAAGAAATACCAGAACACTAGAACGTGTGAGATCCATATAATGGTAGGCAATTTATGACTAGTTACCCCATTCTTCCGTTTCTTGTAGCCACGCTATAATCGACAGCCAGTACTACACTGAAAACATTCACTGTGCTTTAAGACATATATGTATATTGAAAGTAATCGCTCCAAATACTCTTTACAATAAAATACAAGAAGCCCGAAGTTCAAAATATTACTTAATTTATTTTTACAATGACAGGTGTATTGTGTGAATTTTATTCTGTTTATTTCAGAGCAGATAAACATTATAATTAATTTACATTGAAAAACTATCGGTTATTTGCTTATTTTAATCACGATTTATTATTTAATTATACGAATGTAAGACATCACTGTAATACCAATATTCAGCTTGAAGAAACTAATCGTTGTGTAGTAACACTGGGTGAGAAGCAGTGTCTACGTTTACGAGAGCGTTCGACGTCCCACTAATTACTTATAAGGACTAAGTTGTGACAGAAATTAACTTAAAATGTTTCACAAAAAATTAAAGATAAAGGCAAGAGCTCAATCTTACAAAGGAAGATGGACAAATGGCGTGTGTAAAAATAGTGCATATTTCCCACGTATTCGGAGCACAAGAATTATGTAGGCCAACATATGATATATATATATATTTTTTAAGCCCATGTTTTCCCCAGAGATTTAGGCGTTCTCCCCCTACGGGAAGAATTTGAACCATATTAATTTAGTTACACTTGTTTTCGTATAGATGTCATTTTGAGTGGTCCGTGGTCAGCGTTCCGCCTCATACTGACATCTAGGAAACCAAGGTAGTACTAGGACGGGAAAATTCGGTAAATTTTGCTTAGAGGCCATTTCATTCAGGCTTAAGGATTTTTTACGAGCCTGAAAATCTTCAGAATCGGGACCCACGGCTTAAAGTCCCTCCCGGAGGACCTGCTCCTAGGATTTTTCCGTCCTAAAAAATCCATCGACCCCGGTCGGGTTTGAACCCGCGACCCTCGGTACCAGAGGCAAGGAGCATAACCACTAGTCCACCGCGATATATATATATATATATATATATATATATATATATATATGATATGAAAAGAAAAATGAATGCTTGAGTCGGGATTCGAACTCGAGTCTTTAAAGTCTGTACCTTTAGCGCTCTAACCAACTGAGCTACTCAAGAATTCCAATACAAGCATACAATTTTCTTATACATGTAGTATTCTCAATTCACACAAGAGGTAGCTGAAATTGTTCCAACTGCCATCTCGCGGCTAACGTAACAGTTAAGCAAATTTTTGAAGAGAATATTTACTTTATAGCAGTAACGCTTTTATATATAGATATTATAAATATATTTTTGACATTTGGCAATGAAGGCAAATATGATATGAAAAGAAAAATGAATGCTTGAGTCGGGATTCGAACTCGAGTCTCTAAAGTCTGTACCTTTAGCGCTCTAACCAACTGAGCTACTCATCATCATCATCATCATCACTCCAGGGATTAGGCAATTGCCCGTTCCGACTTCATATTGCATCAGCCCAACGTCTTCTAGGTCTTCCAACATCACGCCTTCCTCTTGCTTGATAGTTCCTGGCTAACAATGGATATCTCTCCTTACTCATTCCATCCATGTGATCAATCCATTTCTGTCTGTAATTCGTGACTTTATCCAATAAAGGCTGTACTTTCAATTCTTCTCTTATATCCTCATTCTTATTCTATCAAGTCTTGTACATCCTTTTACTTGTCTTAGGAACCGCATCTCTGCCGTCTGTATTCTATCCTTCTGTCTTTTCACTGGAGCCCAAGTTTCACATCCATACAATATTGTGGGAACCGCCATAAACATTATACATTTTTATCTTGGTTTCTTTTCTAATTTTATTTTTGAATGTTCTCTGTATTGTTCCACACACCATCTGAAATTTATTTATTTTGGAGTCAATATCTCTTTCCACATTGTAGCCAACATCACAGCCCAAATATTTGAAACTAGACACCTGTTCTATACTTTGATTTTCTAAAATAATTTTGGTTCTCACTGGATCTCTTCCTCTAAAAGCCATGGTCTTCGTTTTCCTTACAGAAATCTTTTGATCGTATAACTTACATATTTCATTTAATGCATGCATTGATTTCTGTAAGTCGTCTTCATTTTTCTGTATTATGATTACATCGTCAGCAAATAGAAGATTATTTATGCACACTTTATTATCTATTCTTATTCCTGGATTTACTAAAACTTTCCATTTATTTAAAATATCGTCTATATATATATTAAACAAAGTGGGTGATAAACTACATCCTTGTCGTAATCCAGTATTTGTTTTGATTGCATCTGTTCTTTTGAATCCAGTATCTATAATTATATTTGTGTCTTCATATAATTTCTTTATTGTTTCAACAAGGCACAGCGGGTATCCTTTCATTCGTAATAGTTCCCATAAGTTGTAAGATGGCGGACGAGACGGAACGGCAGCTAGAGAATGCTCTAAAAAGTGTGGAAAATATCACGGAAATAGGAGGTTACCTGAAGAAGGAAACGAAGGAAGAACTACAAAATGCGGTAAGAACCATACGTAGTTATATTAAATCAATGAAATGTAAACTAGATACTAAGATGAACGAAAATGAGAATAACCAAAACAAAGAGGTTACACATGGCAAATTGATAGAGGCACGGGAACCAGACAGCTGCCCAGCGGGACAAGTAGCGCCATCTCTTGTCCACCTACAAGAAGTAACAAATAGTGTCTGCCACAGCGCTACCATCTGGACGTAGAAGAAGAAGAAGAGAGCACCAAGACACAACACAACACGCACCGACCAGTACAAAGAAACAAGCTCACGACAATAAACACAAAGACAGGGGAGCCAACCAGACAGCAATAAACACTGAGATAATAAACGACAAACTAGAAAACATAATAGACTTTTTAGAAAACAAGCTGGACAAAAAGAATTGAACAGAAAATTAACCAAAGACTAATAAGCAAGACACCAATGAAACTAAACTACAATGAAAAGAGGACAAATAACATGAGAGATATGAAGAAAACAACCAACGCTTTCGAAGAAAAGAACAGAAATTATCAGAAAGAAACAGAAAGGGAAATAAGATACACAGAAGACAGCAGACCGTTTATAACCGGGCAAGGGCACAGGAAAGAAGACGACGAACTGCAAGCAGCGGAAAAGATTGGCCTGGATGTACATAGGAGGACTCAAACGCAACACCACCGAAAGCAACATAAGAAAATTCCTGGAAAAAAACGGCATTAAGGGTAATATAGAATGTGAAGAACTTCACACCCTAGGAGACAGAAAAGCTTTCAAGATCGGTTTCCCTTACATCTACCTGGAAGACGCACAGAACGCGGATTTCTGGCCACAAGGAATTAAGGTCAGAAGATTTTCGATTTCGGAGATACTCATGGAGAAGGGAAGAAGACGACGGGGTGGAACTACAATAACTTAAACAGAACGTGGCAAAGAAAAATGAACCCCAGCAGAATAAGGAAATAAATATACTACTATGGAACATAGAGGGAATAAGAAATGCACTACCCTACATACCAAAGAAGACAATAGACAATACGGACGTCATGATACTCACAGAGACCTTCCTTACCGAAGACATAGAATTACAAGGTTACTACGCCATACATGCACTAGCAACCCCGACGGAGGGAAGACCAGCAGGTGGAGTCACATGTTTCATAAAAGGGAGAACAGGAGATATTGAAGGAATTACCAAGGAGGAAAACATGATCATAGTACAAACCTCCACAGTAACAATAATAGGAATATACATACAACCAAGTGCTCCCATCGAAAACATAATAGATAAAATATCAACAGCCATCGAACAAACAAAAGCAGATAAAAATGTAATACTCGCCGGAGACTTTAACTGCAGGCTCGATAAGGAAACTGCCAAAACAACACATTCTGCTAGAGACTCTAGAAGAGGAAGGGTTCAAAATAGCGAATACAAAGGATACCCCAACTTATTTCGCACAGAACGGCCACAGCACGATCGATCTAGTATTCTTTAAAGGAGAAAATCTAAAACTAATCAAACAAAACGGGCTATGGAACTCCGCAGCGGCACCCATACGGAAACACATCCCGATAATGACAAGTTTCCATATGAAAATACCACAAACGAGGAAAGAAGCGAATGGACCAAATATATACACCAGGCAAATACAACAGGAAGTAATAAAACTCAACGAAGAAAACATCGAGAAAGCAAGGGATCTAATAGAAGAAGGCAAACTCGAAGAAGCCCTAGAAATCTCCACCCAAGTGATGAAGAAAGCTATAAAAGTAAGAAAAAGAAGATATGCACAAATATGGTTCGACCAAGAATGCTACAAGGAAAGGAAAGAAACATTGCATGCACTACACATAGCAAAAACCTACAAACGACAGGAAGACCTAACCAAGTACGCAGAAAAGAGAAGGAACTACAAAGGAATACTAAAAAGGAAAAGAGAAGAATATACAGAAAGACAAGGAAGAAAGCTAGCGGAGGACGCAAAATCAAATCCGTTTATAGCATTGAAAAAGAGAATCTCACCCACAACAGGAGAAATTCACATACAAAAATGGGAAAGCCACTTCTCAGACCTACTGAATAAGCAGGACATGGACCGAGCATATGACTTGGACAAAACGAAACTCACACAGATCCAAGAACCGATAACATCACAAGAACTCAGAAAGGCAATAAATGGAGGGAATAACAAAAAATCTGCAGGCCCAGACAACATCTACATGGAACACCTCAAAGAATCGCTCGACAACTTAGAGGAACTATGGAAAGACTTGATGAACAAATGCATACAGAAAGGAGAAATTCCGGAGAGATGGAACACAGCGACCCTAAAGATACTATATAAAGGAAAAGGGGACAGAGCATCACCTGATTCATTCAGAGGAGTAGCGCTAGAAAACGCCTCCTTTAAAGTGTTCACAAAGATCCTCAATGAAAGACTCCTAGAAGCGACCAAGGGACACATCCCGGAAAACCAATTTGGATTTACGAAAGGCAGAAGCACTGTACAAGCAGTGAAATATCTAATGGACCAAATAGAAGACGCCCTAAGACATACAAGAGGGAAGTACCATGCAGTATTCGTCGATTTCAAGAAGGCTTTTGACTCAATAAACAGACAAAAGCTCATTGAGAAACTGAAACAGATGATCGGAAAGGAAGACCCACTAGTGAGAATAATCGAAGCCTGCCTACAGCGAAACATAGTCCAAGTAAACAACAATGTTGAAATTTCGGAAGATATAGTACAGACGAACGGAGTTCTGCAAGGAGATCCCATGAGCCCCACACTGTTTAACATCTATACAGCAGACGTGAACACCATAATCGAGGAAAACTCAAAAGCAAAACTAATCTTATATGCAGACGATATGGTGATAGGAGCTACAGAAAAGGAGGACATACAAAAAGCAATAAAAAGATTAGAGATCTGGGCACAGGAGAACAACGTGCAGATAAATGAAGAGAAAACAGTCCAGATGACATTTAGAAAAGGGGGAAAATCAACATCAAAAGACAACATAACACTACTCAATCAACCACTACAAAAAAGTGGGAAAATACAAATATTTAGGATTCACTCTACAGACAACAGCAACGTCCTTCGGAATACACATCCAAGAAAGAGCAGCGGCAGCCATCCGAACATCATACAATATCCCGAATCTGGCCAACTTATCGACAGGTACAGCAATGCAGTTATTCAAAACGACAGTGGCACCAGTTATTACATATGGAATAGAGATAATTTGGGAAAAACTTAAGATCGGAGATCTGATAAGAATCGAAAAAGTGAAAGCAATGTTCATGAAACGGATCCTGAGAATAGGAAAAACAGCGCCATCTCGTTTTGCTTATGAACTCATGAGAGAGACATACTTCATAGAGGACATAAGAACCCAATTCTATCTACAATCCACAGAACCATACCAGAAATTCATAAGCATCAGAAATAGGAAGAAGAAGGAAATAGACATAGATTTCTACACCACAACTGCCATGCTGGACGACAGATGGACCAGAGAGTGCAACCCCCAGAGACACGTCACAACACGACTCGCAGTACACGGATTTCACAACAAGATATGTACAAACAAGAAATTCCACGAGCCGACCGAAGAATGCAAGTGTGTGTTGTGTGGACAGAGATGCGGCAAATACCACATCATAACATGTGCGAAAAGGACAAAACCCATTACAGACTACAGCAAAGACTAAACCACCACTAATGCTCAACCTGAGTGCACATTTATTATTATTATTATTATTATAATTTTTGTCTGTTTACTCGATCGAAGGCCTTATCCAAATCTATAAATCCTATGTGAGTTTCTAAGTTATGTTCTCTTCTCTTTTCTATGAGTTGTTTCAGTGTAAAGACATTGTCTATACATGACCTTCCCTTTCTGAATCCACTTTGATTTTCACTTATTATTACTTCTGTTATGTTTCTCAATCTATTATTTATTATTTTCGTATATATCTTGTAGCCAGTATTCATTAAGCTAATCCCTCTGTAATTCTCGCAATTTCTTCGGTCTCCTCTTTTGAATATATTCTTCACAATTGCTGTTTTCCAAGTGGTTGGAATCCCATAGGTCTGCCAACATATATTAATTAGATGAAGTATTCGTAGTTTACACAATATTCCACTATATTTGATTAATTCCATATTTATATTATCTAATCCTGTTGCTTTCCTATTCTTAGTGGTTTTCAAAGCCATTTCTAATTCATTTATGTCTATTACATCAATATTTTCCACTTTTATTTCTTCCTCATTGTTCTCTTTTCCTTCAATTTCCTCCTTTTTCCAAAGTTTTTCATAATGTTGGATCCATTCTTGTTCTGGGATTATATTCAATCTGTGCAGAATCTTTCTCAGTCTGATTTAGATGTTTCACTAATTTATAACCTATTTCTTGTCTTCCATACATGTCATGTTCTACTGAGCTTATGAATTTATCCCATGACTCCTGATGGGCTTTTCTTATAATGCTTTTAGCAATTCTCCTTTTCGTTTTATATTCTTCATAAGATTCTTCTGTTTTCAGTCGTAAGTATGTATGATATGCTTTTTGTTTTTCATTCATCACTGCATTTTGTATATTCGCATTCCAAGTTCTCAAGCCCTTCCTATTTCTTATTCTATTTTTTCTTTCCTAATATCTCATTTGCTGTTTTATGTATTACATTTGATATATTTTCCCATTCAATATTTATGTCTTCTGATGTCGCTATCTCTGATATATATTTATTCATTCTGCTTTCATAATGTTGTCTAATACTTTGATCTTGTAATAAATATACTTTATATACTTCTTCTTGGTTTCTTTTGTTCTTCATGTTATTTTTCTGCCATTTAGCTATTATGTTTATTTTGCTTATCACGAGATAGTGATCAGAGTATATATCGCTGCCTCTATGTACTCTCACATCTTTTACCAAGGCTCCTAGCTTGTTGTTTACGATTAAATAGTCAATTATTGATCTTGAGTTATATCCACTTCTTGTATATTTATGTATGTCCTTTTTTCGGAAATAGGTATTCATTATTTTTAATTGATTATAAGCTGAAAACTGTCTCAAATCCTGTCCATTATCATTTATTGTTACTTCTCCATTATTTCCTATTACATTAGGTATAGGGACATTGCCTACTCTGGCATTTAAGTCTCCACTTATTATTAAATGATGATCTTTTGTATATTTATCAACTAATGTTTGTAATGTTTTATAAAATTTTTTGTTTTTCTTCTTTCTTACCTTCCTCTGGGGCATACACAGCAATTATCATCATATATCCTCTTTCAATTTTAAATCTGGCTATCAGGATTCTTTCATTTATAAACTCATAGCTATTCAATTTGTTCTTTTCTTCCATTTTTCATCTATTAAAATTGCTACTCCACACTGCGCTCTTGTTGTCTGTTCTACTCCGCTATACAACATAGTATAGTGTTTTAAGTCCTTTGTTCCTTTTAGTTTCTTCTTTGTTTCTGTTATTGTTGCTATATTTATTTCTTTTTTCTTTAATTCTCTTTCTAATTCTTCTTCTTTTGTATTTATTCCCCTTACGTTCCAATTTCCTAATTTCAAAATGTCCTTTATTCCAAATCGTATCCTTTTATCTTGCTTGGGTCGGTTCCTTTTATGACAGTCCGGCTGATTTCCATGAAGCTTCTCAGTAAGATAAATGTCTCCTGGAAGCGTTACGAGCGCTTCGCAGGACAAGGATGGTGGAAGGGCTGCTTCCTCTGAGCCTCCAAACATGCTCCTCTGGGTATCCACCCCCCAAGAGAGGGCTGCTTCTTCCGCTCTTCAAGCCCTACAAGTTTTGCTGTGCTATTCCTTGTCGCCCTGTTGACCGTTGAAGACTTGACGAAGATGTGGCCGCCCAATATGGATACAGACGCCATTCCTTCGTTGTGAGCTATACTTAGTTCCCCTCGCCTCTTACCCACCAGCAAGATTAACCTAAGTCAATCTTCCCCAGTAGAGTCGTCTGGTTCATCGGGTACTAAGCCCCCCCACCACGTCAAGGTGATAGCTCCTGGGGGGGCTGAGCTACTCAAGAATTCCAATACAAGCATACAATTTTCTTATACATGTAGTATTCTCAATTCACACAAGAGGTAGCTGAAATTGTTCCAACTGCCATCTCGCGGCTAACGTAACAGTTAAGCAAATTTTTTTAGAGAATATTTAATGCCAAATGTCAAAAATATATTTATAATATCTATATATAAAAGCGTTACTGCTATAAAGTAAATATTCTCTTTAAAAATTTGCTTAACTGTTACGTTAGCCGCGAGATGGCAGTTGGAACAATTTCAGCTACCTCTTGTGTGAATTGAGAATACTACATGTATAAGAAAATTGTATGCTTGTATTGGAATTCTTGAGTAGCTCAGTTGGTTAGAGCGCTAAAGGTACAGACTTTAGAGACTCGAGTTCGAATCCCGACTCAAGCATTCATTTTTCTTTTCATATCATATTTGCCTTCATTGCCAAATGTCAAAAATATATTTATAATATCTATATATAAAAGCGTTACTGCTATAAAGTAAATATTCTCTTTAAAAATTTGCTTAACTGTTACGTTAGCCGCGAGATGGCAGTTGGAACAATTTCAGCTACCTCTTGTGTGAATTGAGAATACTACATGTATAAGAAAATTGTATGCTTGTATTGGAATTCTTGAGTAGCTCAGTTGGTTAGAGCGCTAAAGGTACAGACTTTAGAGACTCGAGTTCGAATCCCGACTCAAGCATTCATTTTTCTTTTCATATCATATTTGCCTTCATTGCCAAATGTCAAAAATATATTTATAATATCTATATATATATATATATATATATATATATATATAATTAAAAGGCTATATAAAAAGCGAACTGATATGTCAATATCCGAACACTTCCTTAAAATAGAAACACAAATACTGCGAATTCTATTAAAATAGACATATTGTTATTAACATTTCCCAATTAAAAATGATTTAATGAGTTTGAACCACCTCGCTGATTAAGCTTAGCCCAAATTTTTTCCTTATGCTGGACCACATAATATTTTCGCGTCCTAAAATATTAATTTTTTAACAGTAAATATAAAGAATACATATAAATAAAGTTAAAACATTGATTGCAGCAATTAACCTTGTAACAAATGTCAATAAAGCTTTTCAAGTACTGAAAATAATTTTGGTATGAAATTTTGCCCTTGGCACGAACCGCGCCTAGGGGAGATCTGTCTCTAGTGACCTTATCTGTAGCAGTGTTCAGTATGTTTGTATAATATATTGATGGTATCGAGCTGTATTGATTGTTGGAACCTTTAAAAATTGTTGGAGGATGCCAGATTTATGCCACTAGTTCACATCGTAAATAACAACACAGATTATAATAAAATCAGTAATTATTTTACTTCATTTGTCTCGCTCAGGTTTTTGAAATCGCATATTAAATACTCTTACAATGCTTACATGATAAATGCATAATAATTCATTTCTTGTCAGCATTTTATTATATTTTTAATCAATTGATAATGTCCATTTCATTGCATTATATAAACAAATAATAATAATTATTATTATATCACTGGCTCTATCAAAACTGTAGGTTCATGGCCGCGCGGACATAAGCTCTCCATACATCTCTATCCTCAGTTATTGCTTACCAATCATCCCCTGTATAAGGCAATGCTTCGGTGAAATTTGGTGAAATATGATGAAAAAATTGTTTTTCTATTTTAAGTTTTTTATTATGTTTGAACCCTGTACTTTTATTTTGCACTTTTTTTTTAATTTCGGCCACATTTAAAGCCCCACGCGGCCATTTAAGTCTCCCCGTGCGACCACACACTGACTCTTTAAAGCCCACGCCCTCCACTGTAACTTTTGTAAACATTTTTTCGATTATGTAAACATTCATTTTGAATTTAGCGGGGTTTTGTCTATGGTGGGAATTTCATTGTGTTGGCTATCCTGTTCTGTAGTTGTTCGACTCATAGGTAGTCGATATATTTCGATATATCGTAGCTTTTTCAGTTCGAAAGAAGAGACAATGGTAAAACTGGCTAATTACTATCTTAGTGCCATAATAAAGAATACACCTAATGTGCAGCAGTTAAAAGCAGCTGTTTTTGCCACACACTGCCACCCTATGTCCACAGATAAAACACCTCAACACTTCTAGTGTCCCTTCAGTGAGGAATCATCCATTCATCCATAGTAATTCTGCCCGAAGGCAGGTCTTTCACTGCAATCATAGCATTTTCATGCTATGCAGCTTTACCAGGGAATTATAGGTGTGGTAGCTTCTCGTTGCTTTCCACACCGGTGAAGGATGATGATAAGATGAATATGATAGATGATGATTGCGATGGCCATATGATTTCGGGGACCGTTTGGGCCTTAAAGTTTTCTGACATTTGTCTTACAGGTGAGGAAAAACCCCGATAAAAACCTCACCCAGAAAAACTGTCTCGAGCGGGGATCGAACCCGGGCCCGCTGCGTGACAAGGCAGCACGCTACCTCGAGACCACAGCGGTGGACTGAGGAATCATAGTGTTTCTATAACAGAGCCCTCGCTGCAGGAAAAGAACCACCGAAGCATGACAGTAGCACCATGAAGACAACACTATCTGCACATGTGGTGTGTAAAATAATGCCGGTGTATCAAAGATTAGCTTCTGATGAGATTCTGAACTGCTGTACTGTGGGGAAGACTCAGAATCCAAATGAATCTTTGCATAGCGTTATTTGGGCTAAATGCCCGAAAGAAGTGTTTGTCTCAAAAAAAAAAAAAGAAATTGGAAATTGCTGTCACATCAGGGATTGCAGAATTCAATATGGGATGTGAAACAACACAAAAACTGAAAGCTGCAGTCAGTGGTGTGCAATTAAGTGCCTCAGGACAAAAATTTAGTGCAATGAGGAATAAACGTCGACTCACAAACAGTGAAGTTTCAGCAAAGCGAGTCTTCAAAAAAGCCCGGAGAAGACTCAAATTGACAAAAACTGCTGTTGAGGCTAAACCGAAAGCAGCAGAGCGTCACACATATGGTGCTGGGGAGTTTCAAGTCTACCTGAATGAGGTACTGTGCTCACATCCATTGTTAAATTTTAAATTTAATTTTTCTCAACCATATTTTTTTAGCATTTTTGAGTTTTCAAAATGCTCTGCATACCACAACATTTCGCTAATCTGCTTGAAATTTTCCGGAGAGCTTTAGATACCGGTATTACATAGTAAAAAACTGATATGCAATCTTTTATATATATATTGAATGGTTCATTTGTAATTAAATATAATTCATATGTCACCCTCATAAAATTGATAAATTATGTAACAAATACAGAATTTTTTTCTACTAAACTAGTTCAAATTAAAAGAAACCTGCGCATCAGTTTATTTATATTACTCTATTAAGTTTATAAAAAAATAAGTCGGATATGGTAAACCGTTTGGTACAAGGAACATATTATTGACACATAAAAAAGCAGTAACATTTTTAATAAAAAAAATTATTTCTCCAAATACTTTTGAGATAGCTTAACAACATTTGGTATATAGTATTACTATGATACTCTGGTGCTATGATTAAAATTTGAAGTTGATCTGATGAAATGTATAGATGTTTACAAATTTCACAGATGCATTGCCTTAATATACATTCCTCAAATAATTGATAATGTTGTTCTCCCACCTCATTCTTGGTCTACCAATTGGGCGTTTTCCCTCTGGCTTTCCTACAAGAAGCTTCCATGCAAGTCTTTCATTCCCCATACGTGCAACTTGTCCTGCCCATCGCAGTCTACCACACTTAACTGTTCTTATTATATCTGGCTTCCCATAAAGACTATGCAGTTCATTGTTATGCAGTCTTCTCCATTCACCTGTCTGTTCATCTCTCTTTGGTCCAAAAATTAAGTACTTTATTCTCAAATACTTGTAATCTCATTTCCTCCCTTAAAGTAAGAGTCCATGTTTCGCACCCATATAATATAACTGGTAGAATAATAGTTCTATATATATTCAGTTTAACGTTTTTTGAAAGGAGTTGGGACATCAATAGTCTCTGCAATGCGTAATAGCACGCGTTTCCGGAATTGAGTCTATGTTTAATTTCTTTGTGAATCTCATTCCTATTTGTGATTATTATTCCTAGATATTTGAATTCAGCCACTTTCTCAAAATTTCCCTCATTTGTCATTAGCTGTCCATTTCCATTATATAATGTGTTTCTACGTGTGACCATATATATTTAGTTTTATTGATATTTATTGATAGGAGCATGTTTGGAGGCTCAGAGGAAGCAGCCCTTCCACCATCCTTGTCCTGCGAAGCGCTCGTAACGCTTCCAGGAGACATTTATCTTACTGAGAAGCTTCATGGAAATCAGCCGGATTGTCATAAAAGGAACCGACCCAAGCAAGATAAAAGGATACGATTTGGAATAAAGGACATTTTGAAATTAGGAAATTGGAACGTAAGGGGAATAAATACAAAAGAAGAAGAATTAGAAAGAGAATTAAAGAAAAAAGAAATAAATATAGCAACAATAACAGAAACAAAAAAGAAACTAAAAGGAACAAAGGACTTACAACACTATACTATGTTGTATAGCGGAGTAGAACAGACAACAAGAGCGCAGTGTGGAGTAGCAATTTTAATAGATGGAAAAATGGAAGAACAAATTGAATAGCTATGAGTTTATAAATGAAAGAATCCTGATAGCCAGATTTAAAATTGAAAGAGGATATATGATGATAATTGCTGTGTATGCCCCAGAGGAAGGCAAGAAAGAAGAAACAAAAACATTTTAATAAACATTACAAACATTAGTTGATAAATATACAAAAGATCATCATTTAATAATAAGTGGAGACTTAAATGCCAGAGTAGGCAATGTCCCTATACCTAATGTAATAGGAAATAATGGAGAAATAACAATAAATGAAAATGGACAGGATTTGAGACAGTTTTCAGCCTATAATCAATTAAAAATAATGAATACCTATTTCCGAAAAAAGACATCCATAAATATACAAGAAGTGGATATAACTCAAGATCAATAATTGACTATTTAATCGTAAACAACAAGCTAGGAGCCTTGGTAAAAGATGTGAGAGTACATAGAGGCAGCGATATATACTCTGATCACTATCTCGTGATAAGCAAAATAAACATAATAGCTAAATGGCGGAAAAATAACATAAAGAACAAAAGAAACCAAGAAGAAGTATATAAAATATATTTATTACAAGATCAAAGTATTAGACAACATTATGAAAGCAGAATGAATAAATATATATCAGAGATAGCGACGTCAGAAGATATAAATATTGAATGGGAAAATATATCAAATGTAATACATAAAACAGCAAATGAGATATTAGGAAAGAAAAATAGAATAAGGAATAGGAAGGGCTTGAGAACTTGGAATGCGAATATACAAAATGCAGTGAATGAAAAACAAAAAGCATATCATACATACTTACGACGACTGAAAACAGAAGAATCTTATGAAGAATATAAAATGAAAAGGAGAATTGCTAAAAGCATTATAAGAAAATCCCATCAGGAGTCATGGGATAAATTTATAAGCTCAGTAGAACATGATATGTATGGAAGACAAGAAATAGGTTATAAATTAGTGAAACATCTAAATCAGACTGAGAAAGATTCTGCCAGATTGAATATAATCCCAGAACAAGAATGGATCCAGCATTATGAAAAACTTTGGAAAAAGGAGGAAATTGAAGGAAAAGAGAACAATGAGGAAGAAATAAAAGTGGAAAATATTGATATAATAGACATAAATGAATTAGAATGGCTTTGAAAACCACTAAGAATAGGAAAGCAACAGGATTAGATAATATAAATATGGAATTAATCAAATATAGTGGAATATTGTGTAAACTACGAATACTTCATCTAATTAATATATGTTGGCAGACCTATGGGATTCCAACCACTTGGAAAACAGCAATTGTCAAGAATATATTCAAAAGAGGAGACCGGAGAAATTGCGAGAATTACAGAGGGATTAGCTTAATGAATACTGGCTACAAAATATATACGAAAATAATAAATAATAGATTGAGAAACATAACAGAAGTAATAATAAGTGAAAATCAAAGTGGATTCAGAAAGGGAAGGTCATGTATAGACAATGTCTTTACACTGAAACAACTCATAGAAAAGAGAAGAGAACATAACTTAGAAACTCACATAGGATTTATAGATTTGGATAAGGCCTTCGATCGAGTAAACAGACAAAAATTATGGGAAATATTACGAATGAAAGGATACCCGCTGTGCCTTGTAGAAACAATAAAGACATTATATGAAGACACAAATATAATTATAGATACCGGATTCAAAAGAACAGATGCAATCAAAACAAATACTGGATTACGACAAGGATGTAGTTTATCACCCACTTTGTTTAATATATATATAGACGATATTTTTAATAAATGGAAAGTTTTAGTAAATCCAGGAATAAGAATGGATAATAAAATGTGCATAAATAATCTTTTATTTGCTGACGATGTAATCATAATACAGAAAAATGAAGACGACTTACAGAAATCAATGCATGCATTAAATGAAATATGTAAATTATACGATCTAAAAATTTCTGTAAGGAAAACGAAGACCATGGCTTTTAGAGGAAGAGATCCAGTGAGAACCAAAATTATTTTAGAAAATCAAAGTATAGAACAGGTGTCTAGTTTCAAATATTTGGGCTGTGATGTTGGCTACAATGTGGAAAGAGATATTGACTCCAAAATAAATAAATTTCAGACGGTGTGTGGAACAATACAGAGAACATTCAAAAATAAAATTAGAAAAGAAACCAAGATAAAAATGTATAATGTTATGGCGGTTCCCACAATATTGTATGGATGTGAAACTTGGGCTCCAGTGAAAAGACAGAAGGATAGAATACAGACGGCAGAGATGCGGTTCCTAAGACAAGTAAAAGGATGTACAAGACTTGATAGAATAAGAAATGAGGATATAAGAGAAGAATTGAAAGTACAGCCTTTGTTGGATAAAGTCACGAATTACAGACAGAAATGGATTGATCACATGGATGGAATGAGCAAGGAGAGATATCCATTGTTAGCCAGAAATTATCAAGCAAGAGGAAGGCGTGATGTTGGAAGACCTAGAAGACGTTGGGCTGATGCAATATGAAGTCGGAACGGGCAATTGCCTAATCCTTGGAGTGATGATGATGATGATGATGATATTTACTTCCAGTCCTAATTTCTTAGTGTTATTGAATAGTGTGTGCGTGTTGTCCTTTAGTATCTCCTCGCTATCGGCCAATAGTACTACATCATCAGCATAAACTAACAGCTTATTAATACCATTGAGTTGTAAGCCTTCCTCATTCTCTAAAGATTTAATGGCATGCTTTAGTACAAAATTAAATAGTAGAGGAGATAGTGCATCTCCTTGCTTCAACCCATTCTGGATTTCAAAAGTGTCCGAAAACTGTTTGCCTTCACGCACCGTACTCTTTGTGCCATTTAGACACATTCGTATAAGTCTAATTAACTTTTTAGGAATTAACTGCGGGAACTGAGAGATGGTATATGATAAGATGTCCTAAGTTGCGGCATATTAAGCAAAAAATTACAATTAAAAAAATAATTTTAATAATATTATCAATAAATAAATATTTGAGATAAGTGATATTATATATACTTGAATCGAAAGCACGATATCGTTAATCTACCAGGTAGTCTTTTATGACATTCCTGGATTTCATTCCTGGCATTGGCTAATATTTAAATTGTCTTCTTCATATTCTCATATTCTTCGTCTAGTTTCGTGTCTCAATCCGGGATCGAATTTTGGCCAAAAGGCTCCATCTATCTCTGTCACTGTATTTCTCCTCTTCCATCATTTTCATATATTCAACTCCTGTTTTCTCGACATTATTCTTAACTTGTTCTTCCTACACAAATTTTGGCCGACCTCTTGGTCCTTCCCCTTCTAATCTAAATTCCTATGCTCGTCTTGGTATCCTTCCAGTATTCATTCTTTTAATGTGATCATACCATCCTACCCTACTATCTTCCATTTCGTCTTGTATTTTCCAACTTCGGAACTTGTCTTACTTTAGGGTTATGTAGGCTGGTTCATTAATGTTATAATACAGATTATAAAGTAGGCCTACACATTTTCATAGAATAATTCATAATACAAGACTTAAACTTGTACTTATCTTATATGAATGATTTTACTGACAGATTTTTTATTTATTGTTTTATTATAAACAGTAAAAGTAACTTGTTTTTCTTGCAACATACGTATTTGCTTAATTTTTAAATTTATTATTATATTTATATTCAATAATAATCACTTTCAAGAAAATTCACATTACTACGATGTGCAAAATTATTTGTTAAATGCAACTCTCTTTTTTTTCAAAAAAGTATTTTTTGCTTCATTTTTAATCAAGTAGTATATTTAAATTTGTTAAATATTCCTTGAAAATTTCAAGAATAGACGTTCGATAGATCGTGATAAAACATATATTTCATTAGCAGTATAACGTTAGCGACATAGGGAATTCCACTTATTCTTAACTTACCCGAATGACAAGATCACCTTAGTATATGGATTTTATAACGATTTTAATAGTTCTCTAAGGAACGAACTTATTCGGTTAAATTGTATTCGGTTTTCTAATATAACAATAACCCCTTTTTAATCAACACAAAATTAGTAGGACTAGCCTATCTACACTCAAAATTGTGGTGTCAAAAATATAGCCCTCTGAATATAGGAGAGAGATGACTAAACGTAGTTTATTTTTCCGCAGTCGAGTTTCTGCGTTATTTTAAATATTATGTTTACAGAAATAACTATCCAGTGGTAGTTTACTGGCCAAGGGACTCGATTTTCGATGGTTCAAACCCGAGTGAAAACTAAGCCTATCTATCTACCTGAACAAAGCAGTAAATTTGAAATTGTCTTTCCTATGGAACACTCCAAATTCTATTCCATTTTAACTAGGGTTATTATTGAAACAATTACAAGTTTAATCCGTTTAGGAACTTTAGCTATGAGATTAATTCCTATATAATTAAATAAAATATACATTTCTATACAGCAGGCACAAAATTCCAATTTTTATTATAATATAACATCAAACAAACATCAAAGGTGTTTAAAACAATATTGTGCAAACTGACCATCATTTCAACAGTTACAAATCGTTCAAACAGTTTTTGCTTAACATGAGTATCGGGTCTAATTTCTGGAGAATACCTTTCTCATTTTATTTTAATAATATACTGAGTTCCTTTGCGAAAACTCTACAATTGCAACTGCTAGAGCGATTTTTAATTTTCGTTTCAGGTGAACTCCTACTCCAAATGATCCAATTTTGGTGGTTAAAGAAATTACATCACGTTTTTAATTCATTACTATATGCCGAGCTTAGTTCCGAAAAAAAAATACAAAAAATGCGAGCGCTAGAGCGTCAGATTCATGTATGTACACGTACATATTTGTCATAAGTAATGCCACGAGTGATTTCCAAATTATCGATAAATTCACGACTCACGAAGTGAGGAGTGAATTTATCTAGAGAATTTGGAAATCAAGAGTGGCATTTGTTAGGACTATTTAACGAATAAAATTAAGCTGTTTACGCACAAATCATTATTGAACTATAGTTATTTTAAAATATTTATATATTTAATGTAAACGGCGATGTTTGAAAACAAATGAGAAACGATAGGTATGCTTCTACTGCTTCTTTTGTTTATCACTGCAACCACATCATACTATTTATTGCCAAAGGAACGCAATATTGTAAGGAGGAGCTTTCTTTAATATGGTAATTATAACACTGATAAATATTTGGTGAAACACGACTCTGATTGGTTGTAAAACAGAAATCATTGAAACGTGATTGGTCATTGACTCCCATTTGGGGCATGAGTTAAATAGTCATTTATATTATCGGAGCCTATTAGGTGGGATCGATGAAGATATGTAAACATATATTTTTTAAGTAGTTTGATGAGAGCATTCACTCCTAATTAGCTAAAATTGAAAATCCAAGACCGTCTGTTCTAAAACAAATCTTACCATAGCATGGTTTTACAAACAATACCACGAATATCAATGTTTTATAGTTGTATAAATAAGAATGAGGCGATTAAGAAGGTTACTTTTAATAGTTAACATCCTGAAGCCAACCAAATATACAGAGTTTTTTCTTTTCCGCTAATTTCCCAAAGTCGTCAAGGCAAATATGGATTCGAATTTCACTATCAGGATACAAATTAAATCAGTATGAAACTTCCTGCATGGAAGACACAGAAATATACAACTTTTATGGAATTCATTCCCCAGCCAAAAAAGGAGACAAGGGTTGTCCCTCAGGGGGACTAAGCTGCTTTGTAAAATCGCACGTACAACCCCTCAAAGGGATCATATGTACTGAGGACACATTAATGATATCCACCAGAAGCGTAAACATAATTGGTGCATACTTCGCGCCCAACAGTGAACCCGAGAGCATCATAGATGATCTAGGAAGTTCTCTGGACAACATAGACGACGATAAACCAACCATTCTAATGGGAGACCTCAACTGTCGCATAGATAAGTGGAACACAAAAACCCAAGCGGTAATATACTTCCTCCTTGACTACAGATTGCGACTCCTAAATCGAGAACAGGAATTTACTTATACAGCTATAAACGGGAAGAGTAAAATCGACCTCGTCTTCACAGATAGCCAGGGACAAGCCCAAGTCAAAATAGAGAAATATGCAATTAGAAAACACCTACCAGTAATAACTAAACTCCAGCTAAGTCACATAGGACAGCCAAGACGAAACTGTAACCACAGAACAAAAATCTCACGACACATCGACGAAGAAAAATGGCAAGCAAGCAAAGCAGAAATACCGGCAATAATAAGTATGATAAGAAAGGGAAATCTAGACGGAGCAACAGCAGCCTTGACCAAGAACATCGCACAGGCCACCAATAAGGTAACCAGGGCCACACGCACGGCGAAGCCATGGTTGGACGAGGAATGTTATATATCAAGACAAATAACTCTACAGCTCCTCCACGAAACCAGAAAACCTGAAAACATCGCACTAACGGACTACGCAGAACACCGCTGGGAGTACAAACGCCTACTAAGAGAAAATAGGACAGCCTATGATATAAACCTAGAATAAATCCTAATCACCAAAACAGAAACGAAGCCATATAAAATATTAAAGACTTTCAAGAAACGTCACCCAAACCCTCTCGTGAATGTGGAGCAATGGGAAATCCACTTCAGAAACCTCTTAGGAGAGAAGGGCGAAACAGCAGTTGATCCAGCGCCGCACATGCATAATACAAGAACGGAATTCGGCGACCCAATCATTCCTAACGATGTAGCCCGCTTCATAAGCAATACTAAAAACAACAAGGCTGCCGGTCCGGATGGGATATTAGCGGAACACTTGAAATCCTTGTCTCAAAATCTGGCAGTACCGCTAGCCCTCCTGTACAACGAATGCCTCATGAACAGCACAATCCCACAGCAATGGAGAAAGACAATAATCCATCCATAGCATTTCTGCCCGAAGGCAGGTCCTTCACTGCAATCATAGCATTTTCATGCTATGCTTGCAGCTTTACTAGGGAACTGTGTAGGTGTGATAGCTTCCCGTTGCTTTCCACACCGGTGAAGGATGATGACGATAATGATAAGGATGATAATGATAAGGATGATAATGATAAGGATGATAATGATAAGGATGATAATGATAAGGATGATGGCCATATGATTTCGGGGACCGTTTGGGCCTTAAAGCTTTCCTGACATTTGTCATACAGGTGAGGAAAAACCTCGATAAAAACCTCACCCAGAAAAACTGCCCCGACCGGAGATCGAACCCGGGCCCGTTGCGTGACAAGGCAGCACGCTACCTCGAGACCACAGCGGTGGACAAAGACAATAATAGTGGGCAGGAAAGATGACCCGAACAGTTACAGGGGAATCGCTTTGGAGAACACAATATTTAAACTATTTTACAAAATCATACTAGAGCGCATCGGGCTAAGATTACGAGCAAACATCCCCACGAAACAATTCGGATTCACTCCAGGCAGATGGATCCTACATGCAGTACAATAAATCCTAGTTGAGAGAGAAAATAGCATGGCACAACCAAACGTACCCTGTATGCAATATTCATAGATTATTCAGAAGCATTTGACAGCATATACAGAAAGTTACTATGCCACAAGCTGGAGTTTGCGCTGGGCAGGACAAGTCAGGAACTGGAGACAATAACATCGATTCTCAGCACAAACTATGTAGCAATCTATGATGGCATATCAATGTCAAAATATATTGTTCAAGCACGAGGAGTCCTACAAGGAGACCCACCGAGCCCAGTCTTCTTTAACATTATAACGGCCGATACTGGTCAAGCTATAAGCGCAAGAAATATAAAGCTATTATGTATGCCGATGACATGGTTATCCTCTCCAAGAGTCCTGAAGATGTACAAGAGGCCATGGAGAATATCATAAAATGGGCGTCAGAAAACGCTATGGAAATAAATAGCTCCAAAACAAAAGCAATGAAGTTCAGAAGAAGAAGGAGATTATCAAAAAGGACCACTTTATTTACGGCGACTCAGCCCTAGAAATAGTACCCAATTTTAAGTACCTAGGAGTGAAGCTGCTGACCGCTCGAACCACGTTCACCATGCATATACAATACAGGACCACAGCGGCAATAAATTCGATGTTCGACATCCCCAAGCTTGAGAGACTGTCCCTGCCAACGGCGATGGTGCGGTTCGAACTCGAGGTAGCACCTGTGGCCACATACGGTATTCAGATAATTTGGATTCACCTAACAGCGAAAAACCTCACGAAATTGGAGAATGTCAAAGCCATATATCTCAAGAGAGCCTTGTCAATCTCAAAACACACAAGAAACAGCTACGCCTACAGAATAGCACATGAATCCTACTTCATTGAAGATATCAAGCTCCGCTTCAATCTACCAGAAACCCAGGCATATAAAGACGTCATCAAAGAGAGACAAAACAAAGCCAATGCAATACCGATGGAAATAATGGACACAGAAACGATGAAAACTGATGTTCGGAAAGGCCCGAACTACCAACTTCGCCACCTATACACACGCTTCTCCGCGCATGGTTTCCACAGGAAGATATGCCAGAATCCGTCATACCACGACCCTAAGGAGGACTGCAGATGTAAGCTTTGCGACGAGCCATGCTCCAAGTACCATATAATGAAATGCAAAAGCAGAGCTCAGCCTCTCATCACAATTACAAACGACTGGTGAAAATTCAAAATGTACACACTGTGTTTAATAAAACACATTTAAAAAATTAAATCAGCAACTTCTTTACAAAATTCATGAACACGGTAAACTAAATACTTTATACAACCTACTGGATACTCATCAAGGTAATACGTCCGAAATATTAGACGCGATATGATCTTAGAAGTTAAATCTTCTATGAATAAAAATGAAACTATATATATATATATATATATATATATATATATATATATATACGTGATATGATAAGAAAAATAAATGCTCGGACGGGATTTGAACTCGGACCTCTGGATTTATACCCCAATGCGCTATCGATTACGGTACCGAGCAAATCTAGTACAAACATTCATTTTTCTTACATACATATATATATATATATATATATATATTTTTTGTCTCTATTATTACGAGATGTAGCGGGAACTCGGTCTCCACTGCCACCCAGTAGCTCCTATAACAAGTAAGCAAATTAAGGATTTTTTTTTACCTTATAGCATTGATGCTTTATCGATGTAATATTTTTTTTTGACATTGAGCAATGCAAGCTTAATATGCTATGATAATAAAAAAAAATGCTCGGACGGGATTTGAACACGGACCTCTGGATTGATACCCCAGTGCGCTACCAAGCAAATCTAGTATAAACATTCATTTTTCTTATATATGTATTCTCTATTACTATTAGATGTAGCGTTATATATATATATATATATATATATATATATATATACGTGTTATAATTACATTTTTAACACTGAACAATGCAAGCTCAATAGCTTAATATGATATGATAAAAATAAATGCCTGAACGGGACCGTTGGAAACCGTGGCGTGTTCCAGGCTTCCTGCCGTTATGACTAGCGTAACGACCTGAGTTTTCAGTTTTTTAGGTGCCATGGAAGAAATCAAATGATATACCGTATTCGAGCCAAATAATGCCCTAAATTTGAAGTTATGTATAAAATATATATTATGGTACAATTGTAATTTTTTGTAAGGTCATATATTATTTATCGTCCACCGCTATGGTCTCGAGATTGCGTGCTGCCTTGTCACGCAGCGGGCCGGGTTCGATCCGCGGTCGGGGCAGTTTTTTTGGGTGAGGTTTTTATCGGGGTTTTTCCTCACCTGTAAGACAAATGTCAGGAAAACTTTAAGGCCCAAACGGTCCCCGAAATCATATGGCCATCATCATCCTTATCATCATCATCATCATCATCATCATCATCATCATCCTTCATCGGTGTGGAAAGCAACGGGAAGCTACCATACCTACAATTCCCTAGTAAAGCTGCAAGCATAGCAAGAAAGTGCTATGATTGCAGTGAAGGACCTGCCGTCGGGCAGAATTACTATGGATGGGATATTATTTATCGACATCAGATACTAAATATATATAATGAACTACCTCCTTGTTCGTAGAATTGGTGTTAAAGGCATTTGAACGGTCCCTATTATATAACGGGGCCTATTATATAACCATAGGCCTGATTCAGACTCTATACAATTAAATGTCTAATATCTGGCAATGAACGATATCCTGTAACAGTCAATAAGGTCCATAGTGCCGTAAATTAAGAGATTCACGACTTTTACCAAGGTACGATAAATGGATAAGATGTCTAAACCAATGCTCCGGTCGATATAACTCCAGACGGGTTCCTGGTATCCATTTAGAAGGAGGCTGAAAATACCGTAAAGCTAGTCTCGGGCACAAATGTCTGAGAAAAAAATGTATATCACAATTTTAACTTCCTGGAATAAATCAGAATGAAATAAAATGGAAAAGAAAAGTAGGAAAGAAAGAATAGAATTCTAAAATTGATATCCAAATATGTTTTGGAATATTCTTATAATAAAAGCCATAAATGATGTATGGAGCTAGGAATAACCTATACATACATGGTGATTTTCATATTTTCAAGATATTTCTATTCTCGCTTTCAAATTTAAATCAGAGAACTGTTGTGTGCATGGGTATCTCCTTTCTCTCGCGGACACTATATTTCCATGCAGCAATAAGTTATTGATAAGCGAGAATTCAAATCAAACGCTAAGATTAAAATTCCCCTGCACATGTTCTCCCCAGAGAGAAGAATGAGATTTTCTTGTAATGGAGTTGTGAGCCTCCCGATACCAACTTGTGAAAAATGCATTGCTTCCATTTCCAATTATTTCCTTCTCTCTCGGTGGACATCTCTACCTTTCCAAGCCAAACTTATGTAACTACGAACTTTTTATACATAATTCGTTGATTTAAAATGTATTGACTAGTTTTAACCCAATCAGAAGCTCTTCAGTAATACTTAAATATATCTGATCATGTGTAAACTCGTATTAGAAGAATATTGAAATGACTAAATTAATCCAAAGCGAAGTTATAATTTGAAGTTCGATATCAGTAAGTTCTGTATTCGTTCATTAACAGGTTTACAATGCATTATCTCATCTTCCAGTAAGCAATGTTATACAGAGTGTAAAATAACTCCGACAAATTCTCAGTCTGTTCCAGAGCACACCTTTCCAATAGGCCTACTCGCCTTTTTTTAACGAGGTTGGCGCGTTTCATACCAGGCAGGGTAAAATTCTTAAATATGGATTCCTTCAGAAGGGAAGTGAAAATATTATTTCAGTTTAACAGTTTTGAGACGATAGAGAATATCAAGCTTGAAATTACAGGTCTCTGAACAGAATTTATTGGCCATTTTCGTCCCTAATGGATTGAGCTGTTAAGAGAATCCTTAATTTAAATAGGTCTACCAACGAATTAACAAACCCTCAAATGATGCTCACATTTAGTGAGTATATATACAGAGTGATCCGAAATGGCATTTACAACATCCGAGAATGATAGAGGAGGTCAAGATGAGCGGTTTTCTTATGTAGACCTACACCTTAAACTAAAAAGATTACTGATCTCAAAGAAAGTAATTTTTTCTGAGTTCCGATCATGTAAGCGCCCAATGTACACGGTGACTGTCACGACAGCGAAAATATAGATCGAAGCCAATACTATGTGGAAAACATTCTCTGCATAATAAATTTGCCTGATGTGTATTTCGCTCAATGAAACTAGCGGTAGATGGTACCTCAAATTCCGTGTTAAGGCTTAATTAAAATGTATGTACATCGATCGTTTTGCTGGTAGGGAGTTAATAAGTCGAATCGAATGGGAGTCCTGAAGAAAATATTATTCTGTCTTACCTACTTACTCACTAGCACAATCGAACCCGTAGGTTCATGGCCGCACGGACATAAGATCTCCATAAATCCCTATCCTCAGCTAATGCTTTCCAACCATTGCCTGTATAATCTATTTCCCTCAAATCATAGTTAATGTTATTCTCCCACCTCATTCTTGGTCTACCCACTGGGTGTTTTCCCTCTGGCTTTCCTACAAGAAGCTTCCATACGCGTCTTTCATTTCCCATACGCGCAACATGTCCTGCCCATCGCAGTTTACGAGTATTAACTGTTCTTATTATATCTGGCATCCTATAAAGAATATGTAGTTCATTGTTATGTAGTCTTCTCCATTCACCTGTTTGTTCATCTCTCTTTGGTCCAAAATTTTTCCTAAGTACTTTATTCTCAAATACTCGTAATCTCTTTCCTGCCTTAAAGTAAGAGTCCATATTTCGCACCCATATAATAGCATAACTGGTAGAATAACACTGGAAAACAGCCAAAAAGTTACGGAAGTAAAAGTGACCATTTTATAATAAGATGAAACTTCTAATTACGTATATGACAAAATTATGGCAGTGGTCTGGTTTTTAAATTATCAACATGCTTAGAGTTACTGCGTATGCTGTGAATATTGGTAGTCAGTGTGAAGTTCAAGAGGAGGGGGGACAGTGACAGCTGTATAATATAAATAAGATTTATCTTAAAGGGTCGATGTTTACCCCAACAGGTTGTGAAATCAGTTGAAGTGGAATTTCGTGAGTGAACAATGGTTCGTGCCTTGGTGTATAAGTTATATAGATGTGCAGTTTTGTCGTGTAGAACACATGTGTGATATGTCTAAGTTTTCTCAGATACATTTTTAGTTATGTGCAGAGATATGATTTCAGTGTAATAATAGCTAAAACGGCACGAAATTGTGTGCAAGTCCACATAACGTTTGTTATATTTGAGGAAATATAACGTTCGCATCGCAAAAGCGATATATAACTCCGTTTATTAAGAAAACGTACCGATCTTTATTTCGGGTGCAAATTATAGAATCTTGACAAATATTTTGCTCCACATATTTGCTACAATGGCATGTTCTGCAAATCGTAGTGTCTGGTTGAAACGAAGAATAAATCCCTATGATTTGGAGAGAACAATCTAATCATGTAAGTGATTGTTATTTCTGCCTGTTCCCGCCAATTGAGTTTATTTCAAGGAACAAGAGGTCAGCCATGAATGATCCCAATTTATCTACAGCTATTCGTCAGTGCCACACTCTAAAGAGCTTCTTATTCATATAATGTTGATTCAGATGATGAACCGAAATCCAGCACTTCGAAAGAAATACTCAGACCATCCACATCCCATGATCCTGACTTCAATCCTGAAATTCCTGCTCAGTCACACAGAATGAGTCAAGAGGAATTATATGATATTGTCCGAGACTCAGAACTCTCAAAGGTCATAGCAGAGTTCCTGGCTTTGCGACTTAGTTTAAGTATCTTGGCGAGAATGTAAAGGTCTCTGCATATAGAATACGCCAGAAGACACTTGAGCAATTTAAAAAAAATGGCATTGTATTCTGAAACAATATACAAGGTCTAATGTTTGCTATAAACATCCAATAGAGACCAGAAGAGTGGCGATTATTTTTAAATTGATCAAAGTTCAGTATTAAGGCAGTGTTACTGATGTGAGTGCATTTACGTACTTGATGGGAATGCATTAAATACTTACAAAATTTCCGAGACTAAGTACAACTAAAACTAAGTAAGGTATTTTTATTCGTTCCTTGGCCAGAGAACACTTCAAAGATAAACACTTTTCGGAACATTTGAAAATAAATGTAAAAAAGGTGCATGGGTAGTTACAATAGATTTCTTGGGGAACCACGGGGCCCCAAACTACAGACAATGTGTGGACAATATATTACTAGCTTATCATGAAATGGGGTGCAATGTGTCATTAAAAAGCCATTTTCTCCACTCTCATTTGGACGTTTTCCTGGAAAACAGTGGTGCAGTTTCTGATGAACTTGAACATTTTCACCAGATGATTTCATCATTTGAAAGACGATACCAAGGCAAATAGAAAACATCTGACTCTTGTCGGTCAGTTATGAGAGATGTCCCCGAAGTCCAATACAACAATCAAGCTAAAAGGAAACACCCTTAACTGAGGTAAGTTAGTCTTAATATTAGATTTTATTTTACTCAAAGATATTTGTCAAAATTACAAAACAACTGGACCACTACTGACAATTTCGTTGTCATTTTCGTATTCTGCATGAACACATACATCGAAATCTGGTCATTTCAATTCCGTAACTAACAAAAAGTTAAAATTTGTTGTCCAGTGTAATAGTTTTATATACTTTCAGTTTAACATTTTTTTAAAAGGAGTTGGGACATCAAACGTCTCTGCAATGCATAATAGCATGCATTTCCAGAATTGAGCCTACGTTTAATTTCTTTGTTCATCTCATTCCTATTTGTGATTATTATTCCTAGGTATTTGAATTCAGCCACTTCCTCAAAGTTTCCCACATTTGTCATTAGTTGTCCATATTATTCTGTCACATTATGATTTAGGTAGATAAATGCTCAAGCCAACGAGTATTTTTTTTCTGTCAAATAACTTGGATGCCGTCCTCTTGTGATGATCATCTCACAAACTTCTAGAATTTGTTACGTACTGTACAGTCACTAGTACCTACTCAAATTCTATCTTTATGTTAAAGTCGATGGTGAGAAATTTCCAGTAACGTCTTTAAGTTAGAAATGGCAATTCTTGTAGAAAACATACTCAATAGCTTGAAAAAGTAGATGGACACTTATGTTGGTTAATTAATCATGTTTATTTCGTCTTTCACCATTTTACGTTGTAATAGTATATTACGATGCGAGATTGGGAAGTGGTTTTAACAGAAGTGGGGGAAATGTTTAAAAACCGAATGATAGCGAAGTTTTTAATTCCCGAGATTCTGTAAAACACTTCACAAACGTGCGTTATTCCATTTTTTTGCGTGATGGTGTTTTCAAAATAATAAATAATAGTAAAATAGTAACATCTTTTTCGTAAATGTTAGAGTTCATTATAAACAACTGACTAAAATGAACAGTGTGGACATGTTTATTAGATGAAATTACAGGAGGCCGTGACACCAATCTAGTCATAAGATGGCGGCAAGTAGGCATTTAATGTCTAAATTATATTATCAAATAACGTTCAGTTCATTTAAAATGCAGTGATTTTTATTTTGTATAATGTATATTAAAACTACGTTTGAAATATTTTTTGTATATACATTTTACGTAGTATACATAAATGTTAGTGGTTTTACTTATCACACATGGTTTGTAACATGTAATATTACAGTATAGTTGTTTTATTACAGCATAGTTATTTAGGCTGGCATCCCCAAAATCTAGGAAGTTGAACCTTCAATGATGGCCGACATTGCTATAAGTATGGCAAAACGCACTATCGCGCAGAAAAGCGATATTTTCTGTAGAAACACGTGGTCGCTATTTCCTAATTGCTAATACTCGGTCCTCCTCCTCATAGGGTTTAGAAACCGGAGTCCAGCGAGGAGAGACTGCACTTGTTACATGTTTGGGTAAATACTTCAGCATATTCGAATTACAATGACAACTAAGACCTACAAATAATGAAAGCAAATATGTCAGGGGCAGATATTTTAATTTATAAAGATAATGTTTTAGTAATAGGTTTTGAAATACATATCAACAATCAAACTGAAGAAGCTATAGAAGGAAACAATGATATAAATAAGGATTCTTCTATAGAAAAAAATATTTTGGAATATCATGAAATTTTGAATCACTATTAAATATATGTTTGAGAACCCACATTTTAAAAGGAATATTTCAATACAATAATGCATAAAATGTAATGCGTAATGTTAATACGTGACGAAACATTTTAAAATGCACAGCTTAGGTTACTTACTTACTCTTACTCACTGGCACTATCGAACCCGAAGGTTCATGGCCGCGCGGACATAAGCTCTCCATACATCCCTATCCTGAGCTAATGCTTTCCAATACAGGAGGAAAATATTTCCGAACTAGTCTAACGTCAGTTTGCGAAAAACGATTTCAATTCAATTATTGTAAATTTATTTGACGTTTATGATATGTTATAGGAAAGAATAAAAATGGGCAATAAAATTATATAACGATATTATTTATACTGGAGAATTTATTCTTGAACTAATTACATGAAATTTATTGGGATGTCTACCGTTTTTACTGTTATTGGTTTTCCAGTATCGAATGTAATGCAATATGGCATTAAGTTATAACGAATGTTGCTGATCTAGCACATATTCTAGGAAATTTTCAGTCTACAGGGGACATCTGGAGGTATAATTCAATATTCAACTATTCGATTCCTGGTATCACGTTCTACACGAATTTTCACTACCTACATAAGTTACAATCTGTCGAATCGAAACCAAAATAATATGTAATTGGTGCACCGAAGTCAATGGTTCTTGTATAAAATATTGAGTTTACTTCCCTGAACAACCTCTGAAAATTTGTTAGAATTAATTTTCACTTCATAGGTCTTTATGACTAATGTGATGTTTTGAATATTAGATATTCAAACAAACACCTCAGGTGTCGATATATCTTTAGTAAAGTTTTATTTGTAGGAGGCATCTTCTCGTCACACGATTCTCCTCAACAGTAGAAATAAGTGAAATTAAACCAACCAAATTAAAAACAAAAAGATAATTATGCATATTTAATCTCATAGCGAAAAATAAACGACACTAAATCCAACAAACTAAGAAACAAATAAAGAAAGATTCATTATACGGTACTCTCGTGAATACTTTTCTTTTATCAATCATCTAAAAACTTTCACTAATTTTTTTGAATGGGTCAGACAATTGACCGACCAATGTTCACTCACAATTTCCACAGGATCAAATCTGCATTCGAACGGGGATGATTTTCTCGATCTTCAATAATTTTATTGGAGAAAATTAAAGCAAGACTTATTACAATTCTACAGTGTGATTATAAATTCTCAGTAAATTTTACAGAAGTCGCTTACATATCGTATTTCTGTTACAGCCATTCGAAAGATACAAATATGTTCAACATTGAAGAGTGGATAGAGATTGTTGCTGCGTGTTTAAGAGGCCAGTCGTACGAGGAAGTTATAGACAGATTCCAAAGGAAACCATAACGGGAGACGTGTATCTTGATATGTTGCAACTTTTCTTACAGCCACAGTTACAGCAAGGTAGTATCATTGATACAGTGGTGTCGTAACAAGATGGAGCACCACCACACTTTGCTCTGGCTATACGCGGGTATCTCAATGACAGGTTTCTCAAAAGGTGGATTGGAAGGGCATCGCCTCGTATCTGGGTACCTCGTTCGCTAGACCTCGCACCCCTGGACTTTTTTGCTTGGGGGTTCATCAAGCAACACGTGTACAGAACCAAGTGTTTTAATCTGCAAGTGCTGAAAGAACGCATACGCCAAGCGAGTGAAATGATTACAGAGGATATGTTAGTGCATGTTTTCCGGGCGACGGTGCGTCGTTGGAAACATGTTTTGAGATTGATTGAGGTTATGTTGAACACTAACTTGATAGTATAAACTTCCTTATCATTTTTGTTTTATTTGCGCTACGTTATCCACAAAATGTACTGGGACTTATAATCACACTGTAGAAAGAATTATAATACATCGTGTCCCATTCAAACCTCCCACATTTTAATTAATCATAATTCTCAATGTATGCGGAATTATGAAATGAGGTTGGTATTAAAAGAAAGAGAAACTGAAAGAATTTTTGTTTTCATTGTTGCAGTTAATTGATATGTCGCATGTTGGACAATAATGACAAAACAAAATGGCGAGCACAAACTGTTTTCTGATATGCAGAAATGAAGTCAATAATTACAGTGCAAAAAAATTACCGGAGAGAATATGGGGGAAGTGCACATGATGGGAAGATCATCAAGGCATGGCTTGAGAAGTTTTTGGCGACTGGAAGCGTTAAAAACGAATCAGGGGGTGCTCGTAACGTGTTTCCGAAGAAAAGGTTGAAGAAATGTGCACATGTAGAGGTGTCTTAATGTGTGGCAATGAAAATTCTTAAGAGTTTCTGTTTTGTTTAATACCGGCCTCATTTCTTTATTCCGCATACTCTATTAGTTATGAATAATTAAAATGTCGGAGGTTTGAATGGGACATCCTGTACATAGTGTTATACTTATTATTAAAGACATACATATTCGACTCAATGTCCTCAACTATCCACTTAACGATATCATCAATGATTAAAAATGTATGATAACGATTGTGTGTCTTTCACATGTCCTAGTGGCAGCCTTTGTAACCATTGAAAATACAAAAAAAGTTTCATAAATGAATAATGACAAATAAAGCAACCAAATTTTGGAAGCAAACGAAAGTGTTTTACAGCACACAACATAAATAATCACTGAAATATACCGAAATATAAACATTCATACAAAGATTGGAAGCAGCTGAGATGCGATTTTTAAGAAATAGCAGGATATACTCTGCTGGATAAGAAAAGAAATGAAGATATAAGAAAGGAACAAAATATTTTCAAACCTTGCAGACCGAATAATTAAATATATAAAGGAACGACTGGAAAGAAAATATTGATAGAATGCCAGAAGGAAAACTTCCAAAATTATTGCTAAATGATAAACCGCACGGATGGAGAAATGTTGGTCGCCCACACAGAAGATGGTCTGAACAATTTTAACAATTCTAGCTTTCATGAAACCGGAACGAGCCTACAGGCTTAATCCCTAGATGATGATGATTATGATGATAAACATTCACCTATGTAAACATACAAAAAGCAAGTTGCCTCACGGAGCTTCAGCGATACTCTAAATGTATCAACAAGAACTCATATTTAGAAAACAAAGTACTTGCTTCTTGTAAAAAATTATTTATCCTATTTTTCTATCAGATATAAATCAATATTAAACAAAATTAAAAACTTTCTGGAATATACCAGAAGCTTTTAATTTCGTTTATATGGTAAACAACTAATTATTGATTAATCTACCCCTCCCTCAGATATGTCCTAATCGAAAGCGGAAAGAACCGGACTTGTGTTAATAGTGCCACTGTATTTTTCCATTATCTCTAACTAAAGAACAATTTCCTTAATAATCATAATATTTCAAGTAGGCATATCAATGGAGGCTGTAAGGTAGGTGTGTCAAACTCATTTGGACCGTATTACCAAACATCTCGCGGGCCACACATTATCTATAGACCTTCCAGTTGTTACCCTATCAAAGTCATTTTTGTTATTCGCCAAGTTCAGTTTTTGCTAATTCGTATTTATATTTGATAAATCAGAAATATGTGTTTGGGATGAAAATGCACATATGTTAATATAATACAGTTAAAAATCTACAATTGTATTTAGAAATATAACAAGGACAAATTTACACTTGTTTACTAGTTTTGCAAAATTCGGTGTAAGACACAATCTTCTTTATGAAAAAATAGATGTGTGTTAGACTTGATCTGTGAGCTGTTTTGTTAGCTTCCAACTGGAATTTGCGCGGTAAGATACGACTTCTTACAGACTTCTCGTCTTCTTACAAGAGTGTTGATTAACAGAAGAACAGTGATACACTCTACCTTAATTTATACATTTCAAGCATTTTTAGATTCATAGAAACGGTTTATATGTTGCAATATATACTTCATTTGTTTGCTGTCGCTTTTAATCAGATATTTACTCTATGTACCACCTTTCAGAATAATCCACACCACAAAAAACAAATTTCGTACTTTGCACAAAAACACAGAGCGTTCCTTCTCTTATTTTCACGACAATAATCCCATGGGCAGTCACGCTAAAAAATGGTCTATTTGTTCCATCATAGCAAATTAATAATGTGTACATTTCCTCTAGGCCGACGTATTAAGGTACCTGGTTTATCTAGGGAAGGGTTACATATTGATGGAAATGTCTGTGTGATTACTAGGAACTCAAATATTTTCTGGTAAAAAGGAAAGTATTATAAAACGGTCAAGATTCAGGAGTGAGGGCAGATGCGCTGTTTGTCCTATTCCATTTTCAAATCCAGTACTTTCGTGAAATTTAGCAGCATCAGTGTCTCTTCTGTGCCTAAATTCTATATATATATATATATATATATATATATATATATATTTGCTGTTAGTATGAAGGACCAGAAAAAAATAGTGAGATGTTCCTTTAATTCTTAGTCTGATTTCTCTTCAATAAATATTATCACTATTTCTTGTGACAGCAAAGGCATTGAATATTTTGCTCTATTTGTTGTTACACTGTTTGAACAACTAAATAGTAGGACACTAGGGGTTCACTCACTTATTCACACACACACACACACACACACACACACACACACACACACACACACACACACACACATATACATACATATATATATATATATATATATATATATATATGTGTGTGTGTGTGTGTCCACCGCTGTGGTCTCGAGGTAGCGTGCTGCCTTGTCACGCAGCGGGCGCGGGTTCGATTCCCGGTCGGTACGGCTCATGGGTGAGGTTTTTTCGGGGTTTTTCCTCACCTGTAAGACAGATTTCAGGAAGCTTAGGCCCAACTGTCCCCGAAAATCATCCGACCATCATCATCATCCACATCCTTATCATTATCATCATCATCCATCACCGGTGTGGAAAGCAACGGGAAGCTACGACCTATAATTCCTTAGTAAAGCTGCAAAGCATAGCATGAAAATACTATGATTGCAGTGAAATAGCTGTCCACGGGCAGAACATATATATACTAAATGTTTAAATACAATCCGCCATTCAAAATTCTATTGTATACACCAAACAATTCTGAGATAAAAATGTCACTTCTAATTTTACAGCATTCTGGAAAAGGAACCAAGCCACGAGATAACTGAACTGACAAAAATTCAGTTACAGATAATTTTTAATAAAATATTCACAAATAAAAATAAATATTTACTTATTGCTTCAACTAACAGAATATTAAAGAGCTGCTACTTTATGAGAAATATGGTAGCTCTAAAAAAATTTAATTATGAAAACTTAACACATTTTTTGTTTGGTTCTTTCTGCAGATAAATAAATGTAGCACATTGTGTCAGTGTTTTCTTACTTTATTCAAAGATTGTATAAAAATGCGAGTGGTGAGTTGGATCTTTTTTGCAAGACATGGAGCGATACTTTAGGAACAATAATATAGCATTAGCACATATATTTCAAATTTGAGGGTTATTTCTATTTGCAGAATGTGAAGCAAAATAGCTTACTTTAATTCAAAACTAGTCAAAATATGAAAAGGAATGCATTAAAATTGAAGGTAAACATTTACACTTAATCTGGGATTTGAAGCCGAGTCGTTTGGTTTTACGCGCCGACGCACTAGATTTGTGCTAACCTGGCATCTCAGTTCAAACGGAAATATTTTTCTTTCTTATACTCTTTCCCATATCAGTCGTAAAATTTTCTCTTGAAATTTTAATTTGTCCTCCAGTGTGAGTAACAAATTTAAAATAAGAAACATCGGAAATAAGTTTAAAATCCACTACTGACGTTTACTAAATATTTCATAATCATAGTTAAGTGGAAACTTTAGCATAAAATATATCTAGTTTTTTTTAAATATAAATAAATATATATATATATATATATATATATATGTGTGTGTGTGTGTGTTTTTAGAAAAATAACCCCTTTCCATGTGTGAAAAAACAAAAGAATTTCAACTTTCAGCTTATATAAATGCCAAACAAAGAATGACCTAACATGAATGTTCACAGAAGAGGAATGTCTAATTAATTGAATAAGAGTCCTGGTTTGTTTGTACAGTTTTTACATCTCATAAAACTCTTTCTTACTTAATGTTACAGCTTCAATACATAAGATATTTCTGTCTTTTAGCAATAGAGGGTGTCACATGAAGGGCCATTATAAAATGGTAAATGGTGTTTATTTTGGCCATTAATTTTCCTCTAAGGGCCAGTTTCACCAACTGTATTACACCAGGTTAAGCTATGCATTATACATGGGGAAAACTGGCGTAATACAGTTACCTCTCTTGGTGAAACTGCCCCTAAGTAGTTAAAAAGGTGGGAAACATTTATCAGTTAGAGAGTTGACCAACCTGTGAATCAACTTGTGACTCAAGTGTTTGGCGTCGCACTAAGTACTCACTACAGAGGGACTTAAGTTGTGAATTAATTCGCAATTAGTTTAACTATTTTAAACCTGTAGGGCTTATCTATACCAATAAAGTGGATTTCACAACAAAAGTTACTGGACCCATAGGAGTGTTTCGATATAGGCCTACGTGGCATCTAGAGTGGAAAAATAATGTAAGAGATATAACAATGAGAGGTGAAGGGTTGTATTATATACGTTATTGTAGCCCACAGAATAAAATGCTAGAGCATAAAATTTATTTTACGACACATTAAATTACTTCAGACAATATTTGTGCTTCAGGAGAGAATTTTATTTTAGTTACTTTTCATTTTACACAACTGAGTGCGCTTGTGTATGTAATGTGAAACAGTAGCATATGATCTATGCAAAAATAGCACATGGCAAATATATATGATACTGTATAAACGTTAGGAACAGTACAGTTATCTAGCCTAGCGTATTATGATGGAATTATTATGGTGGCCAAATTAAACCAACAATGAGTTAAAAGTACTGAGAATCCTTTCACGGCTGGAAAGACCAACATACACATGAATAACTGCTTTCGATCTCCAATGTTTCTGCAGTTCAAATCCAGCATTGGGTTTTGAATTATTTTTATTAACACTTAATTTAATACGGGAGCAAAACTAACCGTCGACTTTAAGAATCATTACATTGTACCAGCAGGATCTGTTGCATGGCCATAGAGTTCATCCCGACTATAACGCTGATATATTTTTTATGGGGGTATATGGTGTATGAAACTCGAGCTGCCACCAAAGCGCAGCCATAGAGTTCATCCCGACTATAACGCTGATATATTTTTTATGGGGACATATGGTGTATGAAACTCGAGCTGCCACCAAAGCGCAGCCGATTTCCTGAATATGTTATAAGTTTGGCCTCATCAAACAGTATTCTGAAGCTCGACGTAGTTTGAACTGACATTGCTGCGAAGGTCTCAAGCATGCAATAAGGCAGAGAAATTAACTGTTTGAATACACACTGTAAACTGTCAGAACACGCCTTTCATTAAATTATGTACTGTGTACAATTATTTTTATTCACTATCAGAACCTTATGGGTGAGTACATACATATTGTAACAACTCATAAACAACATTTCTGGGAATATATTAACCAACGTTTGTACTCTATGTATGTCCTATAGTTATGAAAAGTTTGTACCAGCTACATAAGATCATAATTATATATGCAATATTTTAATCTGAAATGTTTAGTAGGCCTAATTATTGGTTTCCCTCAATTCAAGAATTGTCACACTTTTGAAGAAAATATATAGAGATGCTCTTCATTTCCATATATAACTTTTAATTTTTGCGCAACACTTTATACGATAACGCGTTTTGAAATATAATTATTTGTGTAACCTCTATAAATCTCGTAGAGAAACAATTTTATTTCATTTTACATTTACGTGTTATAGCAAATGACCCGGGAAACGAAAGATCCGAGAATTAACTTTTTTGGAGAGATTTTCCCTTTTTTATCTCATAGAAGCTTGATAGTTTACACTACCAAACATATGAAATATAGACAATACGAATTCTATAAAACATTTTAATATATTACATAACTCGCAAGAAACAAATTTAAAATAAAAAAATACCATTTTAAAATATAATCAATTTAGTCCATTATTTGTTTTGAAAATGGTATTGCTTTTTGCGGGTTACTGGAGGCAATTAAAAATATTTTCTCCAGTTCGGGCTAGAAAGGATACATTTCGCAGTATTCGTAATTTTTTCTTTTAAATTTTCTCAAACTTTCCTTAAGCTTTCTTTTGAATTCATCTCCTCAAAATGATTGAATTTCTTAAAGTAAACTTTTAACTCTTCCTACATATGCAAATCGTTCCTAATAAACTACATGTATAATATCGGTCTAGAACTTACTCCGTAAATAAATTGTATCTCAAATTTGCGAATGACTTAAAGGAAATTCTACAAGAGCGGCCGTATTTTACTTTTCAACAACCGCACCGGTACCTTGTGATAGTCTAGTTAAACATTATTTTATTATCTGTACATAAAATCAACAAATAATAAGTGAACTAGAGTAGTTATTAACGTTGTGGGATATTTCCAAGTCTACCTGTGCAAGATGAAGAATTTGTTTTATGGAACAACATTGGCTATTGTCAAATAATAATGAAGAGTGAAGGAGCAGTGGAGATACTGTAACACTCCCAAACATTAGTGAATGCGTTCAAGAAGAGACGTTTACAGTATCATATGTATTTATTTCTTATATTCCTCTATAATGAAACCAAGGATGATGATAGTAATTCTGTTTGGATCTTCGAGGTAGGATATGCTATTTTTGTATGCTGATATTCATAAACGAAATAATTAGAAATATACAGTATTAAACAGAAAGTAACGAATAGGCCTAAATTAAATTTGGAAGAGAAGCTTCTTGTAGGAAAACTAGAGGCAAAAAGCCAATTGGTTGGCCAAGAATGAGGTGGGAGAGTAACATTAGCCATGATTTGAGGAAAGTAGATTATACAGGGAATGATTGGAAAACAATAGCTCAGGATAAAGATGTTCACATGTTTAATTATATTATATGAGATAGTTATTTTCCTTGACGACTAAGGAAATCTAGGGGGAAAAACACAGATAGGTTGGTAGAAACTGATATTTGATTTCAGGATCTATCGAATACGAGTGTCAAATGCTTTAATTTAGAAACAAATTTATATCAGTAAATTAAATTGTGTCTTCCATTATGGCGGTAAATATAATATTTTATGATACTAGTATTGAAGTTCAGATAAAATTAAATTTACTTCACTTGAAAATAGATAACTGGTTAAGTTTACTCCACTAAATCTATTTATAAATTAAATGGATAATCATTTTGACTTCTTTGACCATCTTTGTGAACTCCCGCTATAGAATCGCTAAGTCCTGCAAACGTGCTAGAATTAACCCTAAAATCAGCGATAAAAACCTTCGGAATTTTTAATTCAATCTGGAGACATATTTAGTCTTACCTACAGAATTAGACATGTTCCGGCACTAAGTTCAACTAAAACTTATGTCTTCATAGATATCCCTCACGCACTCTCTTCTCTAACCAATGCACACGGATATAATCCTATACAAGATTGTGTAAGGAACTACTTCGACATTGAAAATACATCATACTGTACGAAGAGCAATATAGAAGGAATATGAATCCAATTGATAAAATGGGCTTAGTACTGCTGCATTTCCGAATGGCTGAGTGAGAAATGAGACACATAATCATAAAGTTTTCTCTCAGAGTGGGACCTACAGTTGCACTAATATATACCGGTAGGCTATACAATAAATTACATGCATTATTTGATATCATACTTTATCATGTTTTAAATGATTAGAGGTTAAGTTTCACCTTGACAATTGGAATAGACGTATACTTCATAAAAGTGCGCTAGAGGTCTATCAAAGAAACAATTGCTGACTCGTTAGCAAAATATATGCCTACATACAGTGCGATCAGTAAGACATTGGACAGCAGACGCGGGGACACGGGGATTTCACTGGCACTGCTGGCGCATTCGCGGCGGGGAACGGACAGCATGTGATCGCTGTGTCGAATGCTATTATCACACTGTGTATTGAGTCACGATTAGGAAAGAAGGAGGAGGGGGAGGGAAGAAGGAGGAGAAGAAGGAGGAGAAGAAGGAGGAGAAGGAGCAGAATAAGAAGGATGAGGAGGGAAAGGAGAAGAAGGATTGGGAGGACAAGGAGGAAGAAGGAGGAGGATGAAAAGGAGAAGAAAGTAATGATGAGGATGACAAATGAGGATTACAAGGAGGAGGAGGACAAGGAGGAGGAGGACAAGGAGGAGGAGGACAAGGAGGAGGAGGACAAGGAGGAGGAGGACAAGGAGGAGGAGGACAAGGAGGAGGAGGACAAGGAGGAGGAGGACAAGGAGGAGGAGGACAAGGAGGAGGAGAAGGAGGACAAGGAGGAGGAGAAGGAGGACAAGGAGGAGGAGAAGGAGGACAAGGAGGAGGAGAAGGAGGACAAGGAGGAGGAGAAGGAGGAGAAGGAGGAAGAGGAGGAGGAGAAGGAGGAAGAGGAGGAGGAGAAGGACGGGAAGGAGGAAGAGGAGGAGGAGAAGGAGGAAGAGAAGGAGGAAGAGAAGGAGGAAGAGAAGGAGAAGGAGGAGGAGTAGGAGTGAGAATGAGAGGAGGAGGAGAATTATGATAATTATTATAATTATTATAATATTATTATTTATAATTATTATAATATTATAATTATTATAATTATTATAATTATTATAATTATTATAATTATTATAATTATTATAATTATTATAATTATTATTATTATTATTATTATTATTATTATTATTATTATACTTTAAGGGAAGAAAGGAGATTACAAGTATTTGATAATAAAATACTTAGGACAATTTTTGGACCAAAGAGAGATGAACAGACAGGTGAATGGAGAAGACTACACAACAAAGAACTACGTGGTCTTTATAAGAAGCCAGATATAATAAGAACAGTTAAGTCTCGTAGACTGCGATGGACAGTACATGTTGCATGTATGGGGAATGAAAGACTTGCATGGAAGCTTCTTTTAGGAAAGCCAGAGGGAAAACGCCCAGTTGGTAGACCAAGAATGAGGTGGGAGAATAACATTAACTATGATTTGAGGGAAATAGATTATACAGAGAATGATTGGAAAGCATTAGCTCAGGATAGGGATATATGGAGAGCTTATGTCCATTGCGGCCATGAACCCACGGGTTCGATAGTGCCAGTGAGTAAGTATCGTCGTCATCATCATCATTATTATTATTATCATTATTATCATTATCATTATCATTATCATTATCATTATCATTATTATTATTATTATTATTATTATGTTGGTCGGTGTGGCATGGTCGATAGATTCTGCACCTCTACTCCGACGGATTGACTTCGATTTTCGGCGGAATAAGAGATTTTAAATCCCCAGTTACATTTGTCTGGATGTTTCTCATTCTTACATTATCCTGCTTTGTTTTCAACGATGGCACAAGCATCTGTTACTATAGATTCACTGAAGCGCAGAGCTGGGATCTTGTCAAAAGCATGGACCAAAGTTTCTGCATTAAGTGTATAGGTAACTTGCTTAGGACATTGTCTTGTAGATACCATACGAGAGTAAGACTAAGGGAGGGAGGGTAAAAATAATAAAAAAATGAAAATAAATAACCTGCACGCGAGAAGATAATAACGGAGCTGTACATATTTAATAAAGTTTGCTGCATTATTTGTAACACAAGTTTTAAGGTAATACGTTGACTGCAATGAATCCACGTGTGGAAATGTTCACTCTTCTATGAACATTTGACATATAATACTAGAATAAATGTTAATTTCAGTCGGCCTTGAAAGATTGATATACTTTTTTTTCTCGATTTTAATTAATTAAGGCAGTAATCGGCCGCGGTGGACTAGTGGTTATTCTCCTTGCCTCTGGTCCCGAGTGTCGCGGGTTCAAACCCGGCCGGGGTCCATGGATTTTTTTAGGATGGAAAAATCCAAGGAGCAAAGTCCTCCGGGAGGGACTTTAATCCGTGGGTCCCGAGTCTGAAGATTTTCAGGCTCGTAAAAGATCCTTAAGTCTGAATGAAAAGGCCTCTAAGCAAAATTTACCGAATTTTCGCGTCCTAGTACTACCTTGGTTTCCTAGATCTCAGTATGAGGCGGAACGCTGACCACGGATCATTCAAAAGACATCTATACGGAAAGAAGTGTAACTAAATTAGTATGGTTAAAATTCTTCCATGTAAGGGGAGAGCGCCTAAATCTCTGTTAAGGGAAACATGGGATTACAAGATACAAGAAGAAGAATTAAAGCAGTCTATGTTACCATTTTTAATATCAAATGAATAATGTTTGTATACACCACATTAAGGCCTAATTTGTTTAATACTCGTATAAACAAATCACGTAAAACTACATGTTGAAGTAAAATTTTGTTTCCATTATCATAATTAATTTACTATTTGGATAATCCAATAACGTTAGCTAAAAGTCAGATATAAGTAAATTTGTGTATAGATTAGATTGAAGTTTATTCTTCAAAAACGGAATATGAAATGTGTGTATAAAATAAATAATAGTTTTAAAAAACTAAAAGAACACGCTTTATTAGAAAACTAAAAAATTAAAAATAATTTTAATTTCCAATACGCATGGGATAAAATAAAGTGGTCAACAAAAAAAATCATCTCCAATACATATAGAATAATATTAGAGTTATCAACAAAAAGAAAATAATTTTACCATCAAAAGCGTGGGGTGCTCTATATCAATTAATATATTTGATAAAAACAGATATTGGTAAAAGTAAGCTCTCTAAGAAGAAAATATAAAAATCATAAAAATCACCCCACGCTTTTACAGAATAAGATTAAAATGTAAATATCTTTAAATTCGATACTATTGTAGTATGAGCTATAAAAAAACCCTCGCAGTCGGATTTGAACCAGCGACGTATGGATTACTGAAATTATATACCATTAAGAGTTCACTGCTCTACCAACTGAGCTCTTACAACGATTGACTAAAAACTCGACAAGTCCGCAACCTGTTATACCAGTTTTCATTTTTTGATATTCGGATGATTCTGGCCAGGATTTTTGAAACAAGATATGAAATTATTGTATTGTCACGGGTCCTCTACACGTATACAAAGTTTCAAGTCGATCCAATGTTTCTAAGTGGGTGAAAATCGCGTTGAAAGATTCCGTTACATTGATACAAAAACACGTTTTTTGATTTTCTGATGATTATGGCCAGGATTTTAGAAAATAAATATGAAATTATTGTATTGTCACGGGTACTCTACAAGTATAGAAAGTTTCAAGTCGATCCAATGTTTCTAAGTGGGTGAAAATCGAGTTGAAAGATTCCGTTACATTTATACAAAAACACTTTTTGATTTTCTGATTATTATGGCCAGGATTTTAGAAAACAAATATGAAATTATTGTATTGTCACGGGTCCTCTACAAGTATACAAAGTTTCAAGTCGATCCGATGATTTTAAGTTGGTGAAAATCGCGTTGAAAGATTCCGTTACATAGATAGATAGATAGATACAGGTCAAGCTAATATAAAGCGTGTAATATAGAATTTGGCACATTTCGCTCAACTATTGATCGAAGAGGAAAGAAATATCAGTCGTTTCGCTGCGAAATGAATGAACTCAAGCTCTTGATTAGGAACAGGTTTACTCTCTAATTCCAGGATGTAGGAAAAGAAGATTGTGTATAAAATAAAATAATACATTGCAGCGTTTGAAATCGAATACGAAAATTCGATGCTCTAGCAAAACTTCATTTCATAGGTGCCTTGATATCATGAGCTACTCCCGCGATGAATTTGTGTCCACATAAAATATAAATAAAATATTAAATAAGTTGTAATAATTCACTGAAATGTGACTAAATTGTGTAAACAATATAATATGTTCTAAATTGTTATAATTTATGTATATTTAAGTTGCACTGAAATTATCCTCATGGGGTATGATGTTTACAGAATTAATATATTATATAACAATAAATTCTAAATTATTAAAATATTGGAACATATTGAATTGTAGAAAAGTATTGTAATATCTGATCTATTTAAAATGACAATTGACTGTTTTATAAATGAGTTTTAATTTGTTTGTATTTGAATTAATAGCAAGAGTTCTACAAATATCTAATTGCACTAAATATTATTGGTCGCCCGAGATGGTTTGGTTATCTTCCTAGTTTCAGTCCCAAGGGTTGGGGTTTAAACTCGGACAGGGTCGATGGATTTTTAGGATGGACAAGTCCAAGAGACAAGATCTCCGGGAGGGACTTTATATCGGGGTTCCCGAGACTGAATAGTTACAGGCAAGTAAAATAACGCAAGACCGAATAAAAACGTTTCTGTGCAAAATTTAACCAAATAATATCTTAGCTGCCTACTAGATATCTCACTGAGGCGATGTACAAACCATATGTCACTCGGTGACATCTGAAGGTAAATAAGCTTAATTAAATTAGCTTAGTTAAGAAACTTCCGCTAAGAAGTACCTATGTCTTCACGTGGGACATACGCGTTCATAGATTATTGACTTAACATAATTACATGAATACTTTTAAAATTCGTTTTGAACCCCCTACCGTTGGAGTTAGTATATAGGTACATAATATTTATGAATTTTGTACCTGAAATCTCAGTCGTCCTCAACTTTTAATAGAATATTACGATGCGAGGTTGGGAAGTGAATTTTACAAAAGCGAGGAAAACACTTCACAAACGTGCGTTGTACATTATTTTTTACGCGATGGTGTTTTCAAAATAATAAGTAATAATAAAATAATAACATCTTTGTTGGAAATATTTGCGTTCATTACAAACAATTGAACGTTAACAGTGTGGGCAAAGTTTGATAGTTGAAACTGCAGGAGGCCGTAACACCAATCAATGATAAAATGGCGGCAAGTACGTATTTATTGTTTTATATTATTTCAAATAAAGTTCAGTGATTTGTTTCGTATAATGTATATTAACACTACCTTTTAGATATTTTTTGGTATATACATTATATGTAGTATACATAGAGGGCAGTGGTTTTACTTCCCACACGTGGTTTGTAATATGTAATGCTACAATATAGTTATTTTATTACAGTATGGTTATTTAGGTTGGCAACCCCGAAATGAAGTTGAACTTTCAATGATGGTCGCCATTGCCGTAAGTACGACAAAACGCACTATCGCGCAAAAACTAAATGTTATTACTTTATAACAGGCGAAGAGAGGACATGTTCCGAAAACCCTACAACTATGTATTTTTTTTCTTTTACCTAAAGTTGTATATAGTTTAGGACGACTTTGATCTCACGTATAAAATGTTTACCTAAAGTTGTATACAGTTTAGGATATCTAATATAAAAAATATATATTTTATTTTCCTTTTTTAAAAAGATTATGAGCCATATCAATCAGAGTAATGTTTTTGATAAAATGTAGGCGATAAATGAATTCAGGAGAGTTGGCTACAAATACCCCGCACAGTTGTAAATTTCAGTATACAGTTTCTGGAACCACAAGCATAGAACTTGGTATTTAGTTTTGTGATGGTATCATTTTTAGATATTATCCTAATATTAAGATTACTTACAACTTACAGCTTAAACTTTTCTGAAAGATGGTGTTTTCTTAATTTCAGTGCAACGTCGAATACTCCTGTTAGCATTTGAGTGATTGGGGGGAAAAGTAGTTTGCGTGACTTATCTGTTTCCGTGAAAAAAAGAAAATTCAAATAATTTGGGTGGATTTTTCTTCTCCGTTCGTGTATTGGATTCACTTAGGAATTGGATTGCACTGCAACCTTGTTATCGGCTTGTATCTATCTCTTTATCCATTATTCAGCTACATTTATTTCCTCATTCTTTAAGCGTAAAATATTATTCTACTGACATGGTAGGTTCAGGAATTCCAATAATTATCCATTTCAAATGCATAACCTATGACCAAAACTTTAACGTTTTGTCTATATAAATAATGTGATTATTTTATACAATTGTCTTTTTTCCAAATGCTCCAGGTTGTCATTTCGACATTTCTGGTGTTCTCTCCTGGCCTGGCGTACTTTTAACCCACTTCTAAGGTTGGGGCGCCTGGAAGGCGGGGTTACGCTGCCCCTATGATATGAGAGTTGATGATGGTAATGAAGCGCCAGGAGAGGCCTTAAACCAAAATTAAGCTAATTAGGCGAATATGCTATTGATGATAATGATGGCCAGATGGTTTTCCAGTGACCGTTTGGGTCTTAATGTTTCCTGACATTTATCTTACAGGTGAGAAAAACTTCGAAAAGAACCTCACCCAGGGAATCGAACCAGGGTCCACTGCGTGACAAGGCAGCACGCTATCTCGAGATCACAGCGGTGTATTTTTATACATATTTAGTATATGGCAATATACACCAAAATCGAAAATATATATATATATATATATATATATAAACCCAGGCGCAGCTTAATCTCCTTAATTTCCGAGAATTTGTTATGGACCTTAAGCAAATATGTCTCAACTGCACTTCTACTTACGCTTGATTTTTCAGTTTATTATTATAAATTATAACTCTTCTTCTGTATTTACTAACGTTATTCAATATTTTAAACTTTTTCGAACAATTTTTATAACATTGTTAGACAATTCTGAAGTATTCATTTAAATATGCAAATCACAATATTATGACACTGTTAGACAATATTGTGATGCTAACTGCTATTTTCTCCACAGAGTATATTACTTAGTCTATGATTTTTTTATTGCTGTTTTGGGTTATCGCTGGTTGGATCAGCGTTAGGGAGTGATAAGTAAGTGTACACCTATTTTTAATAAACGATTGGTAATTTTAATATTATTGATATAATTTTTAACATAAATTTGGGGATTTATTGCAAATATTGGTAATATAAATTTCATAGCGACGGAGAGTAATCGAGGATAATAATAGATATGTGGTTCGATTGTGGGTTAACGGTGGCTCTATAAACTCTGGCGTATGCGCACTGTTGTTCTATAGGACTTTGAAAATATTTCATGCTAGTTTAAGTGCAGTTTTTCCAAACACTTTTTGTATATGTTTTTGATTATGTTTATTGAATACATTCGTTAGTCAAATAAGCCTACTGATTTTTTCCATCAACGATATTGTCAAGGCAATATAAAGCTTAAATGTGGTTTCGGTAATGAAATTTATTTACAATATTGTTTATTTATACAAATGGATTGACTTGACAGAAGTCATTGTCCATAATTATGAGTAAACAAATAACTGATAGTAAATTAAAACAATAGAACATTATAGAAAAACAAAAGTTTGACTCTTGCTTCCCAGTATCTATCCTTCAGCGTAGCAGAGTGAAGTGCCTGACACTGTAGTAGGTGGTTTTATTTACAATTGTTACGTTTTGTACCCCAGTCATTAAAATATTGATAAGAAGTTTATCATAGCACCATTTTTGTTATCCGCTGGTTTTCATACTTGACATAATATGAAATTTAATATTTTGATTTCGACAATTTGGTGAGTGCTGATGAACAATTACTTTTAGCTAGTGCAGTAGATGGTTTTCAGAAATATTTATGTAATTTAATAAGATTACGAACATTATGACAGGGGCATTTCTATTTTAAAATCTAAAATCATTATGTTCAGTGGATAAGATGCAATTAAAATCAGAATTAACTTAAATTCATGGAAAGAGTAAATGTCTGTATTTACTTAGGATATTCGTTATCATTAATAACTGATACAGAATTTAAAACAATGACTACCAAATGTATTAAAACTATTAGAATCAAACATTTAGTATTGAAAGCAACATTGGTACAAAAGCATGGGTTTGTTTATTATACATGCTTATGTTTAAAGAAAAAGCTATGAACCAGACAAATAAGTAACTTCATGTAGTCAAATAATGTTACTTTGGCTACAATAATGATAAGGCTAGTGTTAAATTTGAATGGCGATAGAGCAAGGTGAAGAAATACTATTTGTAAAAACAATAAGTACACAACAGTAATTTCGACAAAAAGTAAGATATTTACAATATTATTTACAAATATGGGTCGCACGGGCAGTATGCCGTACGCGCTGTTGACCGTCCGTTACAATAAGTCAATTGGTAATAGTATAAAGAAAAAAACAATAAAATTACAATTACATAAAGAAAACACAATAATATTACAATTACACAATAATACAATAGCATTATACATTAATTAAGTTATGTATAATTATTAAGAATTAATGGTATTGCATTTTGATAACATATTTATTCATGAATGAGTGTTGTTCTTATTTTTCGCGTTTTGTCCAAAAATTTACCCACGTTTATCCAATTTTCTGGATTTACCAATACCTCGTAGCATGCCAATCTTTCCCGATTTTAATTTAGAAATCTTTCCAGTAATAACTGACGTCTCCAATATTCTAAATCATCACATTTTCCTAATAGATGTATCTCATCTCTAAGTTCCCGCACATTGGACATATTCGCATATCGCCAGTAATTTATGTAACGTACGAGAGGGAATGAGATCGGAAACTAAGCTAATGTCTGACAGGATTCCTTACTTACTTACTTACTTACTCACTGGCACTATCGAACCCGTAGGTTCATGGCCGCGCGGACATAAGCTCTCCATACATCCCTATCCTGAGCTAATGCTTTCCAATCATTCCCTGTATAATCTACTTCCCTCAAATCATAGTTAATGATGTTCTCCCACCTCATTCTTGGTCTACCAACTGGGCGTTTTCCCTCTGGCTTTCCTACAAGAAGCTTCCATGCACGTCTTTCATTCCCCATACGTGCAACGTGTCCTGCCCATCGCAGTCTACGAGACTTAACTGTTCTTATTATATCTGGCTTCCTATAAAGACCATGTAGTTCATTGTTATGTAGTCTTCTCCATTCACCTGTCTGTTCATCTCTCTTTGGTCCAAAAATGTTCCTAAGAACTTTATTCTCAAATACTCGTAATCTCCTTTCCTCCCTTAAAGTAAGAGTCCATGTTTCGCACCCATATAATATAACTGGTAGAATAATAGTTTTATATATTTTCAGCTTAACGTTTTTTGAAAGGAGTTGGGACATCAAAAGTCTCTGCAATGCATAATAGCATGCATTTCCAGAATTGAGCCTATGTTTAATTTCTTTGTGCTTCTCATTCCTATTTGTGATTATTGTTCCTAGGTATTTGAATTCAGCCACTTCCTCAAAATTTCCCTCATTTGTCATTAGCTGTCCATTTCCATTATATACTGAATTTCTACCTGTGACCACATATTTAGTTTTACTGATATTTACTTCCAGTCCTAATTCCTTAGTGTTACTCAATAGTGTGTGCGTGTTGGCCTTTAGTATCTCCTCGCTATCGGCCAATAGTACTACATCATCAGCATAAACTAACAGCTTATTAATACCATTCAGTTGTAAGCCTTCCTCATTCTCTAAAGATTTAATGGCATGCTCTAGTACAAAATTAAATAGTAGAGGAGATAGTGCATCTCCTTGCTTCAACCCATTCTGGATTTCAAAAGTGTCTGAAAACTGTTTGCCTACACGCACCCTACTATTTGAGCCATTTAGACACATTCGTATAAGTCTAACTAACTTTTTAGGAATTCCGAACTCCAGCAGGATACTATATAACTTCTCCCTCTTAATTGAATCATATGTTTTTTGAAGTCTACATATAGTTGATGTACAGTGCCATTATATTCCCATTTCTTTTCTAAAATCTGTCTTATACTAAAAATCTGATCTGTTGTAGACCTGTTTCTTCTAAATGCACATTGATGATCTCCTAGAATGTCATCAATACAGTATAGGGAGTAAGTCTGCTTACTAATATATTTGTAAGAATTTTGTATGAAGTTGAAAGTAATGAGATGCCCCTGTAGTTGTTGCAATCAGTTTTATCTCCTTTCTTATAAATTGGTACGATAATTGATTCCTTCCATTCATCTGGAAGAGCTTCTTTTTCCCAAATCATACTAAGCAACCAGCGTAGTTTGTCTATCAATTTTTCTCCTCCTGATTTTATGAGTTCTGCTGGGATCTCATCTGAACCTGATGCTTTATACATCTTCAATTTTTCAATCGCCATTTCAACCTCTAATGCACTTGGCTCTGCGACTAGCATTTCTGCTGTCTGTAACTTATCCTCCTCAATGTCCTGTTCTGTATGTACATTTAATAGCTGATTAAAGTAACTTTTCCATCTATTTAATATACTCCTAGAATCTGCAATCATATCCCCATTTTCATTTCGAATTATGTTTGTTCTAGCCTGAAACCTTTCTTCTCTATACTAATTCCCTGATATAACTCTCTAATGTTCCTATTTTTTGCATTCATTTCAAGATCATTAATCTTCTCTCTCAAATATTCCCTCTTTTTACTCTTTAGTAACTTAGTGGTTTCCCGTCTAATACTACCCAATTGCTCTAAATTTACCTCATTTGGCTCGTGTAACCATTTAATTTTTGCTAGTTTTCTTTTCTTTACAATGTCGGCACATTCCTCATCAAACCATTTCTTGTTTTGCCTCTTTTTTAAACAACCAATGCTTTCTGATGCTGAAAATTTAATAGTATCTCTTATAGCCTCCCATTCTTTATTTATATCAGGTTCTTCTTCGTTTGCCACATTGTCATCTGAAGATTCCAGTACTTCAAATCTATTAGCAATTTTGATTTGGTATTCTTGCCGCATTTCATCATTTCTCAAGTTTTTTAATTCATATTTTACAGAATCATCTTTAGCATTCGTTCCTCTCATAAGCGATAGCCGTTGTCTGATTTTCACTCTGACCAGATGATGATCCGAATTGCAGTCTGTCCCTCTAACTGATCTAACATCAATAATGCTACTGTGCCAGCGTTTATCCACTAATACATGATCTATCTGGTTCCGAGTTTCTCCATCTGGGGACGTCCAGGTGTATTTATGAATATCCTTATGCTGAAATGTTGTGCTCTTAACAATGAGATTCTCTGATGTGGCAAATGTGACTAATCTAACCCCGTTGTCGTTACTATCTTCATGAAGACTGAATTTGCCTATTGTTGGTTTGAATATATCTTCCCGCCCCACTTTTGCATTAAAATCTCCTAAGACAATTTTCATATGATATCGTGAAAGGCTATCAAATAAGCATTCTAATTATTCATAGAACTCATCCTTGATCTTGTCATCTTTATCTTCTGTGGGGGCATGTACATTTACAATTATAAAATCATGTCGTTTACCCTTTAGAATTATGTATGATATCCTATCATTAACAAACTTAATATCTCGGATAGCGGATAGGATCCTCCTTCTGACTAAAAAACCCGTTCCAAATGCAGGTCTTTCTGCACCCCCATAGAATAATGCAAAGGTTCCTGATTCCTGACTACCTTCTTCTGGCCACCTAACTTCCTGTAAAGCGACTATATCCAAGGGCGATTTATCTAGTTCCCGCGTTAATATCTCTAGTGCCCCACTATTGTATAAAGTCCTAACATTCCATGTTCCTAGGAACATGTCCCTGTGTTTGAGCCTTTGGCATGGGTTCCCTGAAGTAGTCCCCGCCCGGAGAACCGAATGGGGGACTATTTGACCTCCGGAAAATTTTACCCCAGATGAACCCATGTCCGCATTTCTTGACGGTTGTATTTTTACGGTGAAAGATCGTCACTCTTTCGCCCAAGGTACTTTTTTCGTCTGGCTTATCACCTTCGACCAGTCCGGCATGGGTAACCCTATCGGCAGCAATGCTACCGCCGGCATAGCTCTCAGGATCATTTAAGCACGCAAGCCACTCCACCACGACAAGGTAAAGATACCATGGAGGGCTGACAGGATTCCTACGTAACTCAATAGAACAACATTAGTAAGTTTTAAATAAAAACAACTGTAATAAAATAAACATAATGATGTAAACAATATAACATTAAATGCAGTCGTTACTATTAAAAATAAAAACAAATACAATATAGAACAATCCAGAACTTTACAAAAAGAAAACAGAACATTCACACTCACTCTAATAAGACACCCATACTAACATATCTTCAATCCGCGACTGCTATAATTAAGAAAGGTACAGAGAGTCCAACTGGCTCCCTGACCTGAACAAATAAAATAATGAAGCGGACAGTTCTTGTAGTCTTATCGTTCCGTGTAAGTCCATGCAAAGATGGCTGACGTATATACAGAACAAGGTTGTCCAGTGACGCAAGCAGAGACGTGGGAATGATGTAAGTAATAAGGTAATACCAAGGAAATAGGAAAACGAGATGGAGCTACTCGGGGGACATAAAAGACAGTTTTACAGGATGAACACTACAGCATAACAGCATCGAAATTTATAAATCATTGTTGTGAAGCGTGGGCTATTGTGAAACATAATTAATATAGAATGACTCCACCTGAGATGATGTTCATGATCCGTACATCTGGATACACTAAGTAAGACCATAACAGGTATGAAGCGATTTTTTTAAAGAATTGCAACTCGAAGCAGTTTATCGGTATGTAGGTGCACAGAGAAAAAGGAAGAAATATGTCAACAGGTTGAGCAAAGGAAGAGTCCCAAAATATATCTATGCACGCAGGCCACAAAATAAAAGGTAATTAGGACATCCAAATAGAAGATGGTTTGTGTCCGTAACGGGTCATATGGCATAATACATTACCGGAAGATGATAATTTCAACAGCACGGATATTATTCTAATTTTTTTTTCAATATCATAACAAATTCTAAACTTGAAATTATCAATCTCGGATTAAGAGAGGGCTGTTCTTTAACTCAAGTTCATTTAATATATGCATGAATGCAACTGCAGCGTAATGGGAAATATAGCTAGATAATCATTTTAAATTATGAAGGAACATTCTCGACACGGCTATACTTGCCGATGATCAGATCATATGTGCGTAAACTGAAAATCAACTACAGGATGACATCCTCTATTGCTCTAATACGAATATGATATCTTACGTAAATAAATACTGACGGGTATTTCTACGGATTGATATGTGAAACACAAAAATAATATATATTTGGACAATCGGAAATACCCAATGAGACAAAAAGAATAGAACACACATAGAGAGTTTGGAATATTAGTGACTGCTATGTATATTACAACGAAGCTAATCGATGAGTAAGAAGAGGCCAGTTACATATTTCAAAACATCTGTAAAATAAAAAATCATTATGATAGTGTTACCCTCTCAACAGAAACAGTACTATAATAATGCGCAAAATAATGGAAAATGTCTAATGCCAACATGCGGCATCAAAAAACAGATTAATAGATCGATGGTACAATCCATTTTCATTCGCAAATATGTTGCTATCACACTTCTGGAAGATCACATTTGAAAGAGGCCAAATAAGTACATACAAGACAGGAATAGTGGCAAGTCAGGAACCCAATACTCTTAGAACCCACGCAAATTGATTTCGCATATCTATATCAATACACGGGACTGTACATATTGTACGAATGGACTCATTCAGACTGACAAAACAGGCATTATTGTATCAATCACACGGTCATATTCAACTATGAATGTATGTCAGTAGTGACTCGCGACATCAAATTGTATTGAGGCTGATATAGAACGCGGAAGAACTCATGCAATGAAACAGGATGCGGCAACACTAAAGAACTAATCCCAAATGGTGACTTAAACTGCATTTTAATACCTATCAGAAATACAACAATATTTACATAAAAACTTGTATCTTTGGAGTAAGTCGCAAAAACATCAATTATATGTATAATACAAATTATAAGATATACGATAATACAAATTACACTGGTCAACATGATTTTTGTCTCATGAGTACCAATAGTTGTACTTAATGCAGTTTTTATCGTGCTTTCAAATATGTATTCGGAATTTCTCCATCACCCACAGTTTTTTATTTCAATTTCAATCAATGGATTTAAATAATTATTTTTTAAATAAATCTATATTTATTCCCGGAAAATCTTGGCGCAGTGAGCGATGAGCACGGGGAACACTTTCATTAGGAGATTTTAGCTATGGAAAAGAGATATCAAGGCAAATGCAATCCTAATATGCTGGCCGATTATTGTTGGACCATGAAGAGGAATGCTCCACAGGCGAAATATAACAGAAATTCGTCATTTCGTACTTTCTAGGCGAGTCCGAATATTCGAATGTTGTGTAATTACGAATGTAGAAAATATTAAAGTGTTTGAAATTATAATAAATGTCTGTCTCTCGGAAACCTTGCGGTGATGGAGAAAAATCGATATCATATTTGAATTCAGAAGACAAAATACTATCAGAATCACATATTTTTCTTTCTGAGACAAAACAGTTTCTTTTTTGATGCTCAGTGTTGTTATTAGTTGATTTCATATGTCTTTTATGTACTTCCTTCATCTACTTTCAGGCCATGAAAAATTGTTTATGTGAAGTAAGAGTAGAATAGAATTCTCAATTTAAGGTAATGTAATGTTTTTGATCGCTTAAACATCAAAAGCTATTAGCGCCCTTTTTGTGTGGTGAGATAATATACGAGACCAACACGTCTAGTAAAATAAGCTAATAGATAAAATAGTGGTTTAAAACCCAAAACTTAATTGTTTTATCTTCCATGAACTGTAAAACGCTTTTAAGTATGTCGACATCGTCCCCGAGCAAGTTCTTTAAGTTGCCAGATAACCGATACCTGTATCGTAGATAGTCTAATGAAGTGAAATGAAGAAAAACATGTTTTACTGTAAATATATTATGGAGATGATTATGTGTGTGTGTGTGTGTGTGTAACATTGCCATTGAGAAGATAGATATAGTGAAATAAAAAAATTCACAAACGGGCGATAACCCACAATCGAGATAAAGTAAGCAGGAAGTTTAGCCTGAATCGATGATGTAGAAGTACTTAAACAATGAATATGTCGTGCAGTCAAATATCATACTTTAAATATTCAGTATATTTATAACGTTTCCTTTCGACGACGCAATTATCATTCTTAATACACTTTGGCTTTCAACTGGAAGGCGACTGAAAGAAGGGAAGAAGTGTTGTAAACAATAATTAATTGTCTCCTCTGCAAAAGTAACTAACAGATTCCGATATTAACTATTAAAACGTATATATTGGAAAATGCGAACTTTGCAACCATCTTAAATTTCAGGTTTTTATATAAATATTCAATATGACATTGAAATTCCTCAAGTTCTACAAACTCTTTATAACAGATTATTCCAAACTTCAGTATTCATTTAGTAAAGGAAATAAAATACTAAAAATTCATCAGTGTTTACAATAATTCAACATTATCTGTTTAAGGTCTCACTAATAATATTGTTAAATCACCTAATGTGTAGATTCTTCAAAGGTTACCTTTCATTCCCAATTATGGATCCTGGAAGGGTATTTTATGGGTATTTTCTCTGTTAATATATTGTTATGAATACAAAGAAAAATATTATTAATATTTTCTGTCGAAAAAGTTAATTTATTTATATTGTGACGCATTGTTGGACCAGTTTTTAAATTTCGCGGGCTAAAGCGAAACTCTCTAGACTCGCTTATAAGTTAAACTATTCCCGAGTACGATTCATAAGTCGGTGAGTATATGCATCGCTTTCTAGAAGGATCCAACTCTCGAAGAATTGAAAAGTGAAATATTCAGACTATACGATGAAATACGTGACAATAGAGAGGAGATGGAATAGAAATTAGACTAATAACAACCATTGTTATCAGTAACTACCGAGGTTCGTCGCGTCATTGAACAGTACATGATGATTCGTCGCCGAGATCCGGTGTTCGACAAACTACCGGCATTCACGGAATAAAAATGTCAGAATTCGATGGAAAAATGTCTATGGACATTTTCAGGCTCCATGTTCGGTCCATCTGCGCCCATAATGAACGGACGTCAGTAGAAAAGAGCTGATCACTTTTTTCCAAAGGTCAACAGCCGAAACTACTCAGATTTTATCGGAGGAATGGGCACGGGACATCACAGAGACCGTGGAAAATTCTTACAGGTAACATCATTTCAGCGCTGCGTATAGGGTCCAATTAAAGGCTCCTGTGCAGCGCGCCGGATGTCCCTTCAAGAATACGCCATGGTAATATAGCAGGAAACGCACATGCCTCTAGTCGAAGTCCCAGCAATATTTATCGACGGAGAGACAGCGTCTATTTTTATTGGTTTACTTAAAACTAAGATTTATTTAATTTCTATTTATTTGGGTGCGTGGAATTGTATAAGGAACCGTGGTGTAAAACAACACTTGCTGTTGGCGGAACATCGCACCATGATGGACTGAATACGGCTTTGCGACTGGAGGCGGGCAAGAAAACTACACGAAATCTCGACCATCCTACGTCGTCACATGTACAAAGTTGACTTCAGATGACATCAAAGAGTATCGCTCATCATTCCAGCATAGCACGTACGAAACATCAGCCTGAAGTAACTTTAGATAAATTGAACACATCATGCTACGCCATTATAGATATACATAGATGCGGAACAACCGCAACGGAAATACAAAAATGTACCGGAATGAAGAGGGGGCCACCGACACCGAAGTCATCCTTACCATTGACACGGAAGAGCAGCTTGCTGGATCTACGGGAAAATAGGACATCGGATATGGGGTGCGATCCGGTCAGAAATGGAACAAAAAAAATGGACAATTAAGAATAAAGGGCTATTTGCGTTTTCGTCACTACCATATCCACCCGCTTCGTGCTGAATGCTGTAAATGACAAAAAACGACTATACTCTCATTGCTGACACGTGGACTCATGAACGGTCATACCGATTACTTGCCGACAACAGGTGCGACATTGAGAATTATAAGACCTGAGCTAGGACAAGTGTTGCCCGAGAAGATGTCACTATGGAAGTTCGAGCTTCGCATCGCAGAGGGTGACATATCGTGGTAGTAAAAAAGAAGGTTATCCTGGAGCTGATCCAAGGGAAGGGCAAGTACGACGGTGGGAATTTGTCGCCAGAATTTGCGAGGCTATAACCTTGGGTCTTTACGCCCTAAGGTTGTATGACGCTACAGTAGACTGGTAGATGGCTACTACGTTTCTGGCAAGATGAAGTGCTACTCCACGACGCGGACCAAAGACCAGCCATCCACAACTCACCGTAAAGAAGAAATAGGTGATTTCAGTTGGATCTAAGACATTGTTACGATGCGTGTGGAAGGACGAACCCGACAGGATGTTCTTCTGGAGGCTAGAAGAAATTCCCGAAGTAAATGCAAGTGATCAGAGTAAAGGATATGAGAAAAGAGCCAACTCTGCAGGATTCCACGAGGGCGAATTGGTCTGGCTGTACTGTACATTCCGTACGAGAGGTATTTCATCGAAACTACTGAGTTCCTGGGACGACCCATAATGAGTGGTTAAGAAAATCAACGATATGGTGTACGGATCCAACGTCAGCCTAGAGTGAAGATGAGGTGGTTCACTTAGATCGACTGACGGCATACAGAGGAGCTGCTCGTGACGATAAGACCTGAGGAAGGAGTAATGTGACACATAGTTCGGCCGGCTGTTGAATTTTGTGGGCTGTAGCCAGACTCTTGATTCGCCTTATAAGGTAGAAAGGAATTCGTGATTTGCAAAACACGAGTCGGAAGAATCAACGGAGCTTACCTGACGTGTCTATGCAATAATTTACTACTACTAATTTATAGAAGTATCGGTCTCTCAAGGTTATATTCAGGAACGATCGATACCGAGCTTCCAGATAGTTCGACGCACGCTTACATAATTAATATGAGTCGGTCGACCAACTCAGTCAGTCTCCAGTGAATCGCGAGAGAATCGTGATCTGACAGGCGATGAGTGCATCATTATCTAAGAACAAATATAGTGTTGGCAAATTAGTGCGTCTGAGAGTTTTATTGAATGAACTAGAAGGGTTACTGTGTTTGTAAGACTCTCTTACCAGAATAATTGTGTGTGTCCTTGTACAGTGAATGCTGTGAATTAAATTAAGGATATTGCAATTATTTGTGTAAAATGATGAGAAATGAAATTTAAAAAATGTACTCATCCCAATGCTACCGGTACGCGCTCCAATATTATGTTGTTCAGGAACATCTGAAGTAGATGTAACAGCATCTTATGGTAAAACTCTGTAGGCCTACTAGAATTTTGTTGTTCAGCAGCAATGACAGAATTTCGATCATTGATGCACACATGACCATCTATTACAACCTTAAACACTGTGTTGTTAAGAGACTACATTGAAAGTAAATATGTGGCAAAGAACAGCCGGCCCTGGTGAACAAGTGGTTATCAAGTTCGCCTCCAGTTCCACGGTTGCCGGATTAAAACCCAGCCGGAGTCGATGGATTTTTCAGGGCCAAAAAATCCTGAGTATGGATTCTTTCGGAAAGGAATTAAAGTCGTGAGTCCAGTATGGTAAACGTAAAAGAACCTAAAGCCCAATGTATGAAGTTCCCTGTGCAATTTTTTTCGGCAAATTTACAGTCAAATTTTGATTGCGAAGTTAATGACCATAGCAATAAGAAATGATGCATTATATAATGGAAATGGACAGCTAAGGACAAATGAGGGAAATTTTGAGAAGTGGCTAAATTCAAATACCTAGGAACAATAATCACAAATAGGAATGAGATGCACAAAGAAATTAAACATAGGCTCAATTCTGGAAATGTGTGCTATTATGCATTGCAGAGACTTTTGATGTCCCAACTCCTTTCAAAAAACGTTAAACTGAAAATATATAAAACTATTATTCTACCAGTTATATTATATGGGTGCGAAACATGGACTCTAACTTTAAGGGAGGGAAGGAGATTACAAGTATTTGAGAATAAAGTACTTAGGAAAATTTTTGGTCCCGCGCCGTAGCCGAGCGGTTAAGGTAGGAAGCCTTGGCGCAGAGCTACGGGACTTGCGCTGGTTCGAGTCTCCATTGGGGAAGAAATTTTCTCATGGTATTTCGGCCAGTATGGGACCGGTGCCCACCCAGCATCGTGAGGCAATTGGGTAGTTACAAGTAGCGGATCCAGGTTGAGGAACCAGCTATAACGGCTGGGGGACTCGACATGCTAACCACATGTCACCCCTACACTGGCTGTTGATCATCTACCTCTGTGATTGACACATGTGGATGTGAAGGGCCAGCAGCCGGCTGGTAAAAGGGTAACCGCTGAAAAGTGGAAAGACTCTCAATCAATCGGAACATTTTTGGATCAAAGAGATATGTACAGACAGGTGAAAGGAGAAGACTACATAACAATGAACTATATGGTCTTTATAGAAAGCCAGATATAATAAGAACAGTTAAGTCTCGTAGACTGCGATGGGCAGGACATGTTGAACGTATGGGGAATGAAAGACTTGCATGGAAGCTTCTTATAAGAAAGCCAGAGGGAAAACGCCCAGTTGGTAGACCAAGAATGAGGTGGGAGAATAACAATAACTATGATTTGAGGGAAGTGGATTATACAGGGAATTATTGGAAAGCTTTAGCTCAGGATAGGGATGTATGGAGGGCTTATGTCCGCGCGGACATGAACCTACGTGTTCGATAGTGCCAGTGAGTAAGTAAGTAAGTAAGTAAGTATGTAAGTAAATAAGTAAGTAAGCAATAAGAAATGCATATGATCTCTCGTTTTAAGGGAGGAGAAAAAAAAACTATTTACTTTAGAACACAGTTGTTAGGAAAAATGTTGGACCAAAGAGAGACGAACAGACAGGTCAATGAAAAAAGACTACGCAACAGTGAGCTACATGATCTCTATGGGAAATCAGACATAATGAGAACAGAATTTGTTCATCTGATCTTATAAGAAGACTGCAATGGGCAGGACAAGTGGCATGAATGGGTAATTAAAGAGGGGAAAACCAGAGGAAAGCGCCCAGTAGGAAGGCCAATAATGAGGTGGAAAAAAAAAAAAAATAACATTAACCATGATTTGAGAGAAGGGAATTGTACCTAATATAACTTCCTGGTTTGTATTCGTACACTCGTTAACACTCATTGCTATTTTTACATTGATTTCCTTTAAATTTGTTGATTATAAAACATTAGCTTAGGATATGGAAATTCGCAGCAATGAACTTCCGGGTTCTATAGTTCTTGTAAGTTAGCTATAAAAATAGAGTTAATAAATAAAATATTAGCAATAAAAAGAAGGGGACAATGATGAAATATTTTTATCAAAATAAAATCCGATCTAAAAACTCTGTGTTGTGTTAGCCATGAAACTAATATTGCTAGTTGGCTGATGGAGCACTTAAATGTGCAAACAGTAGCAGGAAGAGGTTGTGATTTTTAACAGTTCCAAGATATGAAGCAGCGTCGCGAACTGAGAATCGATATCACCAGACCTTATACTGATCCCACTAACTTGTTAACTTCTTCATAAATACACAAAATACCAACAGTATTATTAATATCTTGTTAATTTGTTTGCTAATACACCGAATGCATTATAATATCCTCAATATATTGTCCCATTTGTTTATTATATAAGTCATTATTTTATCTAATTTGTCGTTAACCTAGTACTAGCTAATACCTGGCGTGCGCTGCTACGCCTAAATAAATGAATAAGTTGAATAAGTAAGAGGAAAAATAATTATAAATTTATATTTGTTTAGATACCCCGTGCTGATTACCCGGCATTTCCCGGGAATCTACTTATCATAATCTTCTTGACATAAATGAGCTAAAAACACGAAAATGAATGTATTTTATGTTTAGTTAAATAAGTGGAAGGAAAAATTAATATCGTAATTATTTTAGATACCCCGTGCTGTTTACCCGGCGTTGTCCTGCAATCTATTAACCCCGATCTTCTTGGTATAAATGAGCTAAAAGCAAAATTCGTTATTGTGAGTTATCCGTAAAAGAATACCCGCCATGTGCTACTATGCTTGCACAGGAATGTATGTACTTGTCTCGATCTTCTTGACATCAATGAAAGACAAAAAAGGTAATTGTGAGTTATCCGTAAGAGATAAACATAGGCTATGCTATCGCGGATTTTTTGAGATATTCAATTCTGTGAAGGCCTACATTCATGTTGTGTATTTGTTATGGTTTAGGCAGCGTAAGCCATTTAAGCGTCCAAAGAGCTATTTTTTCAAGTTTTCCACTACAAAGGACGATTTTTAAGGGTGTAGGATTTGAGTATCACAACTCTTTTTTAGCCTATGTTCATCCCGGGAATCTCCTGAACATTTTGCAAAAAAGCCCCATCACAATCGGATCAACGGTATGGCCGCGCATAAAGTACGAACCAACAAACAAACATCCATTTTTATATATCAGAAGATGATAAAACATTTTCAAAACCGGCACATTTTAGAATATATTCATACAAAGGTACTAAACAACTTTATCCATATATTGATAAATTTTATATTAATACACGAAAATATTACATAACATTGTCGATATATTATCAATACTGTTGTTTATATTGTATTGTATTGTATTGTAAGCCTATATTTTCCTTTTACAGAGATTTAGGCGCTCTCCCCCTACAGGGAAGAATTTGAACCATACTAATTTAGTTACACTTGTTTTCGTATAGATTTTGAGTGGTCTGTGGTCAGCGTTCCGCCTAATACTGACATCTAGGAAACCAAGAAAGTACTAGGACGGGAAAATTCGGTAAATTTTGCTTAGAGGCCTTTTCATTCAGGCTTAAGGATTTTTTACGAGCCTGAAAATAATCAGACTCGGAACCTACGTCTTAAAGTCCCTCCCGGAGGACTTGCTCCTTGGATTTTTCCGTCCTAAAAATCCATCGATCTCGGCCGGTTTTGAACCCGCGACCCTCGGGACCAGAGGCAAGGAGCATAACCACTAGTCCACTGCGGCTGTTGTTGTTTATATACAAAATATATTATAATAATTGTTTGTATAATTGATTTTTAAATGGCAAAAAATGGAATTACATTATCACATATTGTTCGATTTGTTGTTTATACACGAAATAGTTTATTGTAATAACATTATCAACAATTTCTCTAATTCGTTAAGATATGAAATATAAAATAAGTTTCGTGTCTAATTTCTTAATGCATCAAATACGATATTCTCCATTGGTGACTTGAATATTATTTTCTCATTGTTGGTAGAAGTACATAATACTTATTTAGACTTAAGAAAACAAATGTTTTACCTGATGAAGACCGTAAGCTCTTGTCTTCCATTTCTCCAAGGTTAAATTATACGTAGACCTCCGTATATATTCGTAAATATGAATTAACATTATTAAGCCTTAAATTAGCAATTTACCCTATAAAAGATAAAGTGAACCCAATAGAGGCCGTAGAAGACCCTTGGGGAAGTAGGAGGTTAAGGTTCTCACTTTTTCTAATGGAAATTTGGCCAGAATGAATTCGGTGTTCACCCAGAATCGTGAGGAATTTGGGGTAGTCGGTACAGGTCGAAAAAACCAGCTACAACGGCTGGGTGAACGACATACAACGTGTCAGTCATATACTGAAAATCTGATAGTCCGCCTCTGTGATTATTACATGTGGATGTGAAGCCAGCAGCCAGTTGGTAGTCCAAGGGCCTTCTCGGCCTGTCTCATCAATAAAACGTATTTTTAAGAATAATTTCTACTGACAATGAAGATAGTTCATAATTCTCGAAAAGACAATAATTCACTGCTATAAATAAAACAATTATTCAATTTTCATACAATATTAATTGAATAATAATTTATACATATTTAAGGTAAATAGTATATTTAGTAATAGAGGATTTCTTCTGTGTCTTGCAAAATAACAGCTTTGTTTGACTAGTAAATTACATCATTAACGAGATTAAAATCAATCTCGCCTAATGCAATAAACTTGCTGAACACCATTTTGGTTTTTACCGATAGATATGTAAAAGCTTTCACTTTCGTTTACTGTTAATTGTGATACGTCCATATCTCTTCTCCTCTTTGTTCATTTTTATTGATAAATTAATTTGCGTTAATGATGTTATTTCAGAAAAGTTGCAAAACTTTATTTATTTCATTCAGATAAATAATTTCGTCAATATATCTTACATTACAAATGTTAAGCATATGTAAATTATTTCATTTCATACCAAATCTCATTCTGTAGTTTACGGTCTTCTAAAATAACCGAGAATAGAACAATACAGGAAATGAAATTTTGAAGAAGTGGTTGTGTTCAAATATGTAGGAACAATAATTATAAATAGGAATGAGATGCACAAAGAAATTAAACAGACTGAATTCTGGTAATATGTCCTCTTATATATTACGGGGACTCTTGTTGTCCCAACTACGCCCAAAAAAGTTAAACTGATCATATACAGAGTGTATCAAAAAGGATGGCGCAAACGTACATGGTTGAAAGTACACGATAATAGAAGCAACAATGTCCCAGTAAACATGGGTCCGCAAACGAACCGTTTGCGAGATTATTACGAATGTATGGTTACAAGCCGCCACTGACGTCATTGTTTGTAACATCGTACGGTTTACTCCTTGCGCACTTGAAGCCGTCCTATGTTATTTGTTTACAAAACTGAACATTGCCGAGAAATGGAGTTGTAATCAAACCATACACGCAGAACGTACAGGACGGATACAGTACACAGTCTCAAAAGGTATCCGTCTCGTCTGAGGAGTGCCACTTGTGCTGTGTTGTAGTTACAATGGAACCTGACAGTAACGAAGAGTATGCGGATATGCATTTCATGTACGGTAGGGCTAATGGCAATGCATGGGAGGCTGCACGCTTGTACCAAGAAACATATCCTGATCGAAGACACCCCGAAAGTCGTACATTTACAAGGGTCCATCAGCGCCTGAGAGAAAATGGGGGTTTTGCACATGGCAGAGCAGTAGGTAGGCCTGCTCGCATTACGCCTGAGGTTGAGGATATGGTGTTGGAAGCAGTACAGCTATCTCCAGGAATCCCGACGAGAAGAATTGCCACACAAGTGCCTGTACCAAGCCACAGTAGCGTATGGAGAATTTCAGAGCGCAATTTACTGTACCCTTACCATCTCCAACGAGTTCAATGTCTCAATGATGCGGACTTTGTTCCTAAAGTGATGTTTTGTCAGTGGATGCAACAACAGACTGTAGTCAACCCTCGTTTCGCATGTAACATTTTATTTACAGACGAAGCAGGATTCACACGCGATGGTGTTTTTAATTATCACAATACACATTTTTGGTGTGAACTAAACCCACATGCTGTTCATGAGTCACCACATCAGCACCGTTTCTCACTGAATGTGTGGTTAGGGGTACTAGGTGATCATCTCATTGGGACACACATTCTTCCATGAAAATTTAATGGACGGAGGTACCTTAGGTTTCTGCGACGTCATCTTCCAGGAGTACTTGAGGATGTTCCCCTTCAGCAACATCGGAGTTTGTAGTACATGTATGATAGATCTCCGGCACATTTTGCTGCTGCTGTGAGACGGCATCTAACGCACAGATACGGCCAAAGATGGGTAGGTCGAGGCGGAGGATCTGTACCTTGGCCTGCAAGATCACCTGATCTAAATCCTTTGGATTTTTGTGTCTGGGGTCACCTCGAAAGCGAAGTGTACAGCACAGCCGTTAACACGGTTGAAGAACTGGATCAGAGAGTTTTAGATGCTTGTCAAGAATTCAGAAATGATCCAGGGGTTTTCGAAAGAATTCGACATTCATTGCAGAGACGAGCACAGTATTGTATCCAGATGCAAGGAAGACACTTTGAACACCTCCTTTAACAGGTAACCCACAAGTGAAGTGAACTGTGAAATGTGAACTAAATGAGATGAAAAATTAAGAGTAAAGTCTAAATTCAAATTAATTTGTATTAACTAGGACGATGTTTACAATGAAGTCAGTGGCGGCTTGTAACCATACATTCGTAATTATCTCGCAAACGGCTCGTTTGCGGACGCATGTTTACCGAGACATTGTTGCTTCTATTATCGTGTACTTTCAACCATGTAAGTTTGCGCCATCCTTTTTTATACACCCTGTATAAATCGGTTATTCTTCCATTTATGTTATATTGATGTGAAACATGGACGAATACTTTAATGGAGGACAAGAAATTGCGAGTATTTGAGAATAAAGTTCGTAGAAAAATATATGGACCAAAGAGAGATGGACAAACAGGTGAGTTGACAAGACTACATAACAGTGAACTACATGTCTTTATAGGAAACAAAATATTATAACATAATTTAAGTCTCATAGACTGCGATGGGCAGGATATGTGGCACGAATAGAGAATGACAGAGGGGCATGGAGACTTCTTGTAGGAAAATCAGAGGGAAAACGCCCAATTGGTAGACTAAGAATAAGGTAGGAGAATAACATTAACCATGATTTGAGAGAAGTAGATTATACAGGAGATGATTTGAAAACATTAGCTCAAGATAGGGATGTATAAAGGTCTTATGTCAGCGGCCTTGAACCTACTGATTCGATAGAGCCAGTGGGTTAGCTAGGTAGAAATATAAGGCCCATGAATAGTGTTAGTGATATTCACAAAATGGATGCAAATTTCACGAACATATTAATAAATTATTGTAATTTTAATTTGTAAATTTAAAAAGTGAACTTCAAGATTACTTAATAGAAATTATATGGACATAAATATAAACCATTACCATGACTAAATTTTATATATATATATATATATATATTATACAAAAAAAACAGTTATGGTACAATCTACATTTCAATTTATCATAAGTAATGCCACGAGTGATTTCCAAATTATCGATAAATTCACGACTCACGAAGTGAGGAGTGAATTTATCTAGAGAATTTGGAAATCAAGAGTGGCATTTGTTAGGACTATTTAACGAATAACATTAAGCTGTTTACTCACAAATCATTATTTAACTATAGTTATTTTAAAATAGTTATATATTTAATGTAAACGGCGATGTTTGAAAACAAATGAGAAACGATAGGTACGCTTCTACTGCTTCTTTTGTTTATCACTGCAACCAGATCATACTATTTATTGCCAAAGGAACGCAATATTGTAAGGAGGAGCTTTCTTTAATATGGTAATTATAACACTGATAAATATTTGGTGAAACACGACTCTGATTGGTTGTAAAATAGAAATCATTGAAATGTGATTGGTCATTGACTCCCATTTGGGGCATGAGTTAAATAGTCAATAATATGTAATAGGTTCTGTGTAAACATATATCAGCCAGATTATCTATCGAGAATGCATTATAATAGTAAGATATATTGATGAAAGTATTTATCTGAATGAAATATTTGATTTTCATATTTATTATATAATTCAGTGACAGCTGTTTCGGTACTCTGTACCTTCTTCAGACATGTTAACAAATTATGAATTGTGTTCCAACTGATCTAAGCAACAATGCAACAATATTTATTTAAATTTTTTTATTTAACAAAGGGGATTCATTCAAATCAAGTTGAGAATTTAACAGTTTTTTACTACTTTTAAATTTATTAATTTCTACAGCCTCCAAAAGATCTAACTTCTTACCCTTATCACAAATATGTAAAATTTCAAAATTTGGATCGAAACAATGATTAAATTGGAATAGGTGGTTAACATATTTTGAATTTTCTAAATTTCTGTTATATGCTCTCGTGTGTTCCTTTATCCGAGAGATAAAAGGTCTACCAGTTTGTACTATATAGACATTGTCACATGTGCCACACTTCAATTTATATACACCTGATAATTTTTCTTTTTTTCTTTTGGTTTTATTGTTTTTTATTATATTTTGTAGAGTTTTATTAGTTTTAAATGCCACATTAATGTTCAACTTTTTAAAGTGTTTAGATATTTTATTTGAAAGTGGGCCTATGTATGACATTACGACATATTTCTTTATGTTTTCTTTGGGTAAAGGAAAAACTTCGTTAATTGCTTTTTTGTAATGAACCTTCTTAATTAAACATTCTATAATTTCAGGGTCGTAGCCATTATTAACAGCCAATTGTTTAATAATATTCAATCCATTATTATATTCCAAGGGTGAAAGAGGGATATTTAAAAGTCTATGAATGTAACTATTAAAGGCTGCCATCTTAAGAGTATATGGGTGAAGAGAAAAACTATGGATAGTGGTATCAGTATGAGATGGTTTGTGAAAGATACCAAACTCAAACTTATTATCAATGTGTTTTATTGATAAATCCAAGAAATTTATACTATTATTTGTTTCTAATTCCATTGTGAAATTAATACTTCTGTGAATGTCATTAATACAATTTAAAAAGGAATTCAATTGTCTTTTGGCTCCTGTGAAGCCTGCTATGACATCATCTACATAACGATACCAAAATAGAACATTTCTAGCTAATACATTCTTATGTATGGTTTGTTCTAAGTCATCCATAAAAATCTCTGCCAAAAGAGGGCTCAACGGATCACCCATAATCAAACCATCTTTAGCTATGTACAATTTGTTATTAAATTCAAAGTAATTTTGATGTAAGCATGTTTTAAGAGTGTGTAATATTTCTTCAACTACAAAACCATTCACTTTATTAGTTAGTAACATTCTATTAATAATCTCTATTACATCAACAGTAGGTATACTGGGAAACAGATTCTTTACATCAAAAGAAACTAAAATTAAGTTATTAGGCAAATCAATGTTCTTTATATTGTCAATTAATTCAATAGAGTTTTTAATACTGTAAATTGGTTTGAAAAGGATGATTGGAAAACATTAGCTCAGGATAGGGATGTATGGAGAGTTTGTCCTCTCGGCTATAAACCTATGGGTTCGCTAGAGCCAGTGAATTAATTAGTATCTTCATTTTTCCATAGTCTACTATACTTTTTGGAATGAAAGAATAATTCAAATCCGAATAAAATTATCTCTAGGATACTTAACAGTGATAGGTATATATGCACCTGTAGAAGGAGATGAAGAAGAAAGTGAAAAATGTTATCATGACTTCCAGAAAGTTATCTGCACAATTAATAATAATGATATGATTATAATTTTGGGTGATTTAAATGCCAGAATTGGTAATACTAAATTTGATACATATATAGGACCATATGGAGAGCAAACCTGTAATAGAAATGGCTTACGGTTAATTGATTTTGTCATGTTTAATCAATTCACAATAATGAACTCAGTATTTAACCACAAGGATAGTCACAAATATACATGGGAAGCCAGGGGTCTTAAATCAATAATTGACTATGCTATATGTAATAAAAAATTAGCATCTAAAGTTCTTGATACAAGAGTTTACAGAGGACCTGAAATCGAATCAGACCATTACTTACTTGTTTGTCCAATTCGTATGCCACCGAGATGGAAAAATAAAAATAAAATGAATAATGTAAAATTTGAAAAAGTGGACTATACTTATAAAGTAAGTCTTATTTCTGAGGTCCCACTATTACCTGGCTATACAAATGCAGATTAGATCATCTAGTTCAAGAAACACTGGTTGGCGAAAATATTGAAGAAGAATGGCTTGCTCTACAAAGTATTTTGACACAAGCAGCAAATGAAAACCTGGGTATCAAAACTAAATGGAATTGAAAAAAAAGACTACGGATATGGGATGAAAACATAAAAAAAGTAATTGATGATAAACGTGAAGCATACAAAATATTCTGTCTACAAAAAATGATGAAGATAAAGTAGAGTATCATAGGAAGAGAGCCATAGCTAAAATTGAAGTTCGCAAAAAACATAGACAAAGCTGGGAACAATTTGTCTCATTTTTGGAAAATGATATCACTAGGCCTCAACCAAAAATATATAAAGTTTTAAAAAATTTAAATAATGATTCAAGAGAAAATGCACATTTAAATTGTATATCTAAAGAATCTTGGCTTAACTACTTTCATCATTTATGGACACAAAAGGATGATTTATTACAAATACCAATCTCTAATAACACTGCTTTGGAACAAATTTCTATAGATGAATTAACTGATGTTGTTAAATCATTAAAAAGTAACAAAGCTCCCGGAGAAGACCACATTAATCAAGAATTATTTAAATTTTCAACTAAAAATTTCTTATTCTCCTTAATATGATATGGGAAGGACAAGAACCACCACAAAGCTGGAACAAATCCATTGTAATACCAATCTTCAAAAAAGGAAGTCGCCAAATCAAAGATAACTATCGTGGAATTAGCTTGTTGAACTCTGGATATAAAATTTATGCTAATATAGTTAAGAATAAATTGAGGAAAATGTATGACAATATAATTGGAGAAGAGCAGAATGGATTCAGAAAGGGTAGATCTTGTACAGATGGATTCTTTACTCTAAAACTACTATTAGAAAAGCACAAGGAATTCAATATAGAAACTCATATCGCCTTCGTTGACTTCATAAAGGCTTTTGACAAAGTAGACAGAAATATATTACTACAAATTTTAGCTGATGATAACGTTCCACAACAATATATTACTAATATCTTCAACATCTATAAAGATAATGAAATCTCTGTTAAACAAGATGGCAAATTATCTTCTTGGGAAAAGATCAACACTGGAGTAAGACAGGGATGTGGACTTTCACCGGTGCTTTTCATTATATACATGAATAAATTAATAAATGAATGGAGGAAAACACAACGAGGATATATACCCATCAATAGGAACCTCAAACTCGATGCTATTCTTTTTGCAGACGATTTAGCTCTTCTGGCACTTTCCGAAAATGATTTGCAACGATCAATTTATAATTTACAAAAAATAGGTGCCAAATTTAATATGGAAATATCAATTAACAAAACTAAAATTATGGCATTTCATGGGAAGGACCCCATACAAAGTAAAATCTGTCTCCAGAATAAAATTTTAGAGAGATCTAATCAATTTAAATATCTTGGATATTATCTCTCTATCTGGGATGAAAAGGATATCCCTGAAAAAGTTACTAGTTATAATAAAAGTTTAGGAATTATTAATCAAGTTATGAAACCATCCCTTGTACAAAAAAACACCAGATTACGTTTATATAACACTTTGGCTAGACCAGTGTTGACCTATGGTAGTGAAGCATGGACACTAAAAAAACAACATGAAAGCAGAATAACGGCTTGTGAAATGAGATTCATGCGCAGAACAGCGGGTTACACCAGATGGGATCGGAAAAGGAACACCGATATCTTAAAAGAATTGAAGACTACGCCAATTTTGGAATATATTAAACAGTACCAACTAAATTGGAAACACCATCTTGAAAGAATGAGTTCAAATCGGATCCCCAAAGCTGTTTATAATTATATACCAAGAGGACGAAGATCACTGGGCCGTCCTATGAAACGCTAGAGGGAAAATTTTCTATAGGACCGTAACAGGCCTTGGCCTAATACTTGGAAGGAAGAAGAAGAAGAAGACTAGTAATGAACTTACTTCCCGAATTGCGTATAACATTTTTTTCACTCTTATCTATATATTAATACATGAAGAAAAAACTTTGTACCACTTTTTAAGCACATTGCGCGCACGGAGGAGTGTGATATTTGGAATAATTAAAATTTCATATAGGGAAGGAATGCAGAAAAATAAAATTTTGGTATGTGTTACAAATAAATTAAATTAAACAAAATAAAATAAATTGTCTCTAAGAAATTTATGTGTAGTACTACACTTCATTTGGTTGTACTCGTGTCAGGGTGTTTGCACATCGTATAGAAAAAGTGCATTGTTTACTAGTTACACATGCATCTTGCTTTATTTTGTCTAATAGGTATTTATGTATGGATATTATTTATATGTATTATGTATTCACCAGAAATGATATTATTATATGCTTGCTCAATATACATCTGTTGCAAAAAGAAAATTGTGTAGCAGCAATGTGAATTGACTTACTCTCGCGTATTTATTATTAGTGGTTTAAAAATGTGAGTACATTTTATTAGTTATATTTAAATTAAATCCTGTCTAATCTATATTTCAGTAATTTCATTACAATTGTTTTATGTATTTACATATTCGCACCTACTTCTATTATGCCTCGACATAGAACATTGACGGGCCAGAGTGAGAGACAAAGAAGAAGGAATATATATTTCCGTACATATAATAGGCCAAATGCAAATTTAAATAGTATAAATAGCATTAAAAAAGGTGAAATTATTTTGAGAGATACATCTAAATGCACACTGAATGTCATTCCAAGAAATTTTAATAGTTTTGATTGTGCATTTATGGATTTACAATGCAGGTTTTGCAATGAAAAACATTTAGAATCTGAAGTCACTTTAGACGAAAAGTTTGCACACACTTCACATTGTCATAAGGGTATAGCAATATTACCGGTCATAAGTCAAAAGTAATATTTTAAATAAATGTAAGATGTAGTCTGTATATAATGTTAAAGTTAATACTACTATTCTCACTGTAATTTTGGAATAAAAGTAATACTGAATATCTAAAAGTCGGATAACAAAATGATTATTCCATAAACCTTCAGTCATGGATTTTGTAATATAATAAATAAATAAATACTAATTCAATTAGTCCTATTCGTACTTTATTCGGTAGTAGCTTCCAAGCATACCTCATAGCTATAATTATTATATTATTTTCCAGCTCATTAGCGCAACATATTTTCATCATTGAAAAGTGTCATAAATTTAAAGTATCCGCAATATATTTCTTTCTGTGCCTAGTTTATACTCTCACTTTGTAGGTACTTTTACATGTCCCTCCTTACTGTGGCCTTATAGGGATACGACCTGTCGGGAGATGATTTTAAACTTTACATCACATATATACTTTTTTTGGCTATACAATGACTTGGAGCTTTGATGGGTAATCAGTTTAATACTCGGGCCACCTCCGACACAACACAAACATTTAATGTCTTAAATGTTTCTCTCATACATTCTTACTAAACAAGGTATAATGATATTGTTTATTGTGATGTCCAGATGGTGTTTGGGGACTACTTGGGCCTTAAAGTTCCAGCAGATATTTGTCACGAAGGTGAGAAAACGCCAAAAATGCAACACCAAGGAAACGTGTCCCGACAGGGGTCAAACCTGTGCCCACTGAGTCGGAGGTACAGTGGTGGACATACTAGTTTCTTATAGATTTTTTTTCAAAATTGCTCTTGTAAAGAACGGAAATAAATTAAATCCACATGCCATTTTGTAAAGAATCTTTAATAAATGTACGATTTAGAAAAATCTTCATACAATTTAAATACTTATTTTAGACAAATTCAGATATGCACGACTTATTGGCTTAAAAAATATTTCATATTCTGATTAGCATGAAATATTAGTAATGTACTTGTACAGAGACATGAAAAATGCGGATTCTAACACGGCTCATGATTAACAGATTTTTAGTTATCTACAAACTATATTAACATATTAAAATATACCCATCAGCTGTTTTACTAGTTCATGATAGTATTAAAGTAACTTCTATCTGGGATGAAAAGGATATCACTGAAAAAATTACTAGTTATAATAAAAGTTTGGGAATTATTAATCAAGTTATGAAACCATCCCTTGTACAAAAATACACCAGATTACGTTTATATAACACTTTGGCTAGACCAGTGTTGCCCTTGGTAGTGAAGCATGGACACTAAAAAGACAACATGAAAACAGAATAACGGCTTGTGAAATGAGATTAATGCGCAGAACAGCGGGTTACACCAGATGGGATCGGAAAAGGAACACCGATATCTTAAAAGAATTGAAGACTACGCTAATTTTGGAATATAATAAACAGTACCAACTAAATTGGAAACATCATCCAGAAAGAATGAGTTCAAATCGGATCCCCAAAGCTGTTTATAATTATATACCAAGAGGACGAAGATCACTGGGCCGTCCTATGAAACGCTAGAGGGGAAATTTTCTATAGGATCGTAACAGACCTTGGCTTGGTACTTGGAAGGAAGGAAGAAGAAGAAGAAGAAGAAGAAATAATATAATTAAAAAATATAGTAACATATTTCTATTCAGAAATATCTCAATTTGGTTAATCATAAAAAATTTTATATTACCAGGCTGGATAGCTTAAGCTATTAGATTAGGTATAATGATTATGGTGATATTTATAAAATTAATTAAAATAGTAATAATAAAATAATAATAATATTAATAATAAATAGATTATATATAAACACTGCGTATTAATGTCAGAGCTCGTGTTTGTGTTTCGTGTCTGTCTGAATTTTCTTTTATCTGCAGAATAATATTTCTTTCTGATTAATCTTTGCTTCATAGTGGTCAGACGGATCGAGTTATATGGGGCCTGTCATGAGTATAAATTCTTCTGTAAATTCTGCTTAGCGCAGAAACGATATGTGTTACTGTATATCCACCAATTTATTTGTATCCTTAAAGCATAAATATTACTTACCTCTGAAAGTTTTTAGTCAAATATACAGTTTTATAACGTCATCTATAAATCTGAATTATTTACACTAGATATTTTAAAAGAAATTGGTCAAGTGCACAGAAGAAAAGTGGACATAGAATAATTTATATTTTTGTTGAATGACTTACACTCCTGATTTACTCATATCACCGACTTGAACAAAAGAGTAACAGTCTCTCTAGGTTTCGAAGTTCACATTTCATTGTGATTGATTTCAAAGTAGCTTGACGTGTGAGCTGTTAGGTCTCTGAATACTGAGAACCAGTTCTGTTTCTGTTCACAACGACTTATATCCCAGGTAACAGATAAACTTACGTTTAGAATTACCATAAGCTTAAATGTCTTTCATTCTCCATAGAATATAAGCAATGTTTGTAAAGAATATGTTTAATTCGTGATTAAAAACTGGTTTACCGATTTTAAATTTAGATTCGATCACTACAGTTTAATTTGTTTAAATTTCTATTGAAATTAGAGGCTACAGTTTTAATGCTATTATAGATAGAATAAATAACTAATAGTTAAAAAACTAAAACTAAGCGCTTTATTAGAAAACCGAACTAAAAAATGAAAAAAATAATTTTAATTTCCAACGCGCTTGGGATAAAATTAAAGTGGTCAACAAAAAAATCATATCCAATACATCTAGAATAAATCTAGTTATCTACAAAAAAATAATTTTACCATCAAAATCGTGGGGTGCTCTATATAAATTAATATATTTTATAATTAACATATATTGGTAAAAGTAAAGTCTCTACGAAGAAAACGTAAAAACCATAAAAAGCACCCCACGCTTTTGATGATAATTTTTTTTTTGTAGACAACTCTAGTTTTATTCTAGATGTGTTGGAGATGATTTTTTTGTTGACCACTTTAATTTTATCCCAAGCGCGTTGGAAATTAACATTATTTTTCATTTAGTTCGGTTTTCTAACAAAGCGTCGTGTTGTTTTAGTTCTTTAAACTATTATTTATTTTTTATTTTTTAGTTTAATTGATTATCATAAACCGGAATCCCATGAAAATTGAATTGCTTACGATATTTTTTGTGTTTAGGCACGAATATAATTATATATTTTTTAAAATTATTATTATCTAACATTATTATAATATTTTTGAATATTTTAATATTGATAAATAGTCACAGTTAATCGTATCCTTATCATATTTTTTGGATAAATTACAATGTGGTAAGTTTACAAAATTGTCATTCATATTTTACAGAATAAGATAAAAATGTAAATATCTTTAAATTCGATACTATTATAGTATGAACTAAAAGTAATATTCTTCTAAAAGAATACTCCGGGCCGGATTTGAACCAGCGACCTATAGTTTACTGAAATTATATACCACTACAGTCCACCGCTCTACTAATTTAGCTACCAGAGGATATAATATTAATTTCTTACAACGATGAAATAAAAAGTCGATACGTCCGCAACCTATTATACCGATCTTTATTTTGTTTGATGTCGTGATGATTTTGGATAGGATCTTACAAACAAATTATGAAATTATTGTATTGTCATTGGTTCTTTACAAGTATACAAAGTTTTAAGTCGATCCAATGTTTTTATGTGGGTGAAAATCATTACATAGATAGACAGATACAGGTTAAGCTAATATAAAGCGTGTAAAAATAATCCTTTCCCGAGCAAGTCGTTTCTCTCTAAGGTCCGCGTACCATGGGACACATAAAAGAACCTAATGGAAGTCCATAGCCGAGCGGGTTAGGGCACAGTGCTCTGGTGTAGAGCTACGGGACTTGCGCTAGTTCGAATTCCTATGGGAGAAGGGATTTTCTCATGAATTTTCGTCCAGTGTGGGAACGGTACCCACCCAGTTTCATGAGAAATTTTGGTAGCTACATTCAATAGCGCTCCTGATTGAGAAAACCAACTATAAATGCTGGTGAACTCGACATGCTTAACATATGTCACACCTATATTGCCATGATGATCGTCCAGATCTGTGATTACCTTACGTGAATGTTAGGCATAGCCGGCTGGTAGGCCAAGGGTTTTCTAGGTCTATCGCGCCATGGAATAAAAATGAAGAAGTTAGACAAGAATAAGAAATAAATGATTATTTTTAAACCATTTATAAATTATTCAATGATGTTGAAGGGTCTAATGGGATGAAGCCATTCGCTCTTCTAATTATTAAGGAAATGAACAGCTGAATTTCAATTCCAACGATCCATATAATCATTAATCATCATTTCATACCGATTAAAAATCAATGCCACTAAAACTTGCATACAGTGACTACTGTGAACTGACTACAAATTTCATAAACAAAGGTTTCAGAGAGGCTTATTGATGTGTATACTAATAATAATAATAATAATAATAAAATGTGTATGTACTTATACTTTTTCATAAAAATATAAAATATACAATTTATAGTGCTTCTTGAATCTTATAAGGGTATCTATTTAATTTTAAATCTGAGAAATTCGATATAAAATTAAAGAATTTCTTTAAAAGTTTTATGTATGGAGTGAAAATTTCTTCCGATTCCGATTGAGGGTCTTTCCACTTTTCAGCGGTTGCCCTTTTACCAGCCGGCTGCTGGCCCTTCACATCCACATGTGTCAATCACAGAGGTAGATGATCAACAACAAGTGTAGGGGTGACATGTGGTTAGCATGTCGAGTCCCCCAGCCGTTATAGCTGGTTCCTCAACCTGGAGCCGCTACTTATTGTAGCTACCCAATTGCCTCACGATGCTGGGTGGGCACCGGTCCCATACTGGCCGAAATACCATGAGAAAATTTCTTCCCCCATGGAGACTCGAACCAGCGCAAGTCCCGTAGCTCTGCGCCAAGGCTTCCTACGTTAACCGCTCGGCTACGGCGCGGAACTAAAACTTCTTAAACATTAACATTAAAGAGAAAATGCTAAGTTACAAAATTTTAAAAATATACAGAGTGTAACATAACTCAACGGCAAAGTTTCAGGAATGAGTTCCTCATATGAAGAGAATAAAACAAGTGTATTACCACATGGGTCCGGAAATTGACAATTACAGAGTTATTCGAACTTTTATGAATGTTAAGTTATTAAGACTTACTGTAGTTATCGACAGTCTGGTTTCTGTTGATTGTAGACTGCTGCGATGTACACAAATGAAGAATGTGCCTATATTGAGGCACAAGGAGGTCACTGAACATTTCATCTGACAGAACAGAGCACTCCAACAAGTCCCTTGCATTTTTGTCGCCATGTACTAACTAGCATTCATAAAAGTTCGAATAACTCTGTAATTATCAATTTCCGGACCCATGTTGTAATACATATTTTTATTCTCTCCTTATGAGGAACTCATTCCTGAAACTTTGCCGTTGAGTTATGTTACACACCCTGTATATTATTTTGTTTTTGAATGAACTATTGGTATTTTTCTACATTATTTACATATTAAATCAATAAATTTTAGTTTATTATTTATGAACTGTTTAATGTTGAAGATAACATCGCGGCTAGAATATTCAGGTAAAGTAGAAGACTGGATGTTTCTATTATTGTGTTCATCATGTAATAATATAATAAAATTATAATTCAGGGAAAGGATTTACATTTCTAAATGTTAAGATTAGAACATAATGAGCAGTAAGACTCGTGAAGGGCTAGGATTTTTATGTACTAAAATTTTAGATCGTAACGTAGATGGTATATATTATTTCACTGTTTGTAGGCCTACGTACAACTAAGACAACAGACATTCAGTAGCCTTAATTCTTATTATACTATGTTGAAATCTTAAAATGTACTACATAAAAATCTTTGACCTTATTTTGTGTTGGTTTAACATACAAAGAGTGAAATAATGCATAATATGTACGTTGCATTTTTTTCTTTTGTATTACATATATATATTTTTTGCCTGTTGAATTTATTTAAATAGGTTATACAAATTAAATAAAATTTTTGCATTTGTTTTCACGATTGAGGAAATGCTCAGTCAAGTTGATCAAATCTGAACTTGAATCCAATATCCCCTAATACGAGTCTTAAATGACAGCCAATGTGCCAGCTAGAAAACTTTTTAATTATCCTTACCGAAAATTGATTTACATTAATATTAATTATTTTTCATTTTGTGATAATGTGTTCTATCTCGCTTAGTTGATTTATAAGTACTGAAAATTAAAATCAATGCCATTGTGTTTCTCGAATGACATTTTTATAGAAAATGATACAAAAGGAGATATGAAATTGCGATATTACACTGTTGCTGTGACGTCATACAATTCCTATGAGAGGCAGATGCAGAAACGACTTAAGTGTGTATTTATGTAGCTGACATTTCATCCCGTCTTTGTGGCCTAGTACTAAATAATGTACAATGTATTGACAGGCTACATATCCTCCAGGCGCTCTCCACACATTGTCTTCAGTAAGCGGATTCTACTGCTTATTTTCACAACCATCAACACAGTGCACACACAAAGAACACTGCAAACAAATTCACTGATCACACAAAACATTGTTTCTCAAACAATCCAAATTCTTCATGGCATCTAACACAATTACTTGGTTTTTAATTCAACATTACGGGAATAGTTAAGTCTTTGGTGAAATGTGGTATTTTACAATTTTAAATTTAATATATTATTATTTAGGTGGATTTACACATAAAAGAGTACCACACCTATGACAATAAATCAAGAGGTGCTGAACTTTAGAATAATTTTAAAAAATCTAAATTTACATTTAACTTCAGTATTAAATTATCCTACAATATATAATAATAATAATTATTAATGACTGCGATGGGCAGGACATGTGGCACGAATGGGGAATGAAAGACGTGTATGGAAGCTTCTTGTAGGAAGACCAGAGGGAAAACGCCCAGTTGGTAGACCAAGAATGAGGTGGGAGAATAACATTAACTATGATTTGAGGGAAGTAGATTATACAGGCGATGATTGGAAAACGTTGGCTCAGGATAGGGATATATGGAGAGCTTATGTCCGCGCGGCCATGAACCTATGGGTTCCATAGTGCCAGTGAGTTAGTTTTTTAATAATAATAATAATAATAATAATAATAATAATAATAAAACAAAAACAAACAAAAATAATAATAAAACAAAAACAAAACAAAAAAATAATAATAATGGTTCATTTTACCTTACGAAGTTAAGAGCGTAACGAATTCTATTCCAGTTCACCAGTGTTAAATTAGATAAGTATTAACAATTATGAATTATCTACAACTCTATTAATAATACATAATGTACATAGGTTACACAATACACACATGACAAGGAAACAACAAAAATATTAAAATTAATAATGGTAATAAATATTATAATAACAATAATAATAACCTATAATTTTATTAAATAATTGACTTGGTAAAGAAAGTGAAAAATAGTAAAGAATAATGAAAATGCACCTACGGAGTAGTACATGGCGTCATATTGTCTATAGACATATTCAGTGAGCTTTTTAACTCCTCCTAGGGGTGCTAGGGGACAAGAGTGCGCTTAAATGTCATCGAACTCCCACCAATCAGATACGTGACCCCAAAAACTAAGGTTTTGACATTAATCCTAAATATTTGGGAATTTTTATTTTGCACACCTTCTCAAGCCCTTAGGGGTGCTGGAGTCAAACATGGGGTTAAAAGGCATCATACACGTCATCAATCAACTTGGCGACACTGAAAACTAGAATTTCGACAATAATGTGAATCATTTTTTTAATTTTATTTTACAACTCTTCTCGCTCTGCTAGGGGTTAAAATTTGGTTTCAATGTCACCGGGACTGCTACCAATGTGTTTAGAGAACACGAAACCTATGAATTCGATATTAGTATCGATCTTTTTTTATCATTTTGTATCATCCCCTCTCAAATCTTCATAAGAATCCTAAGGGTGACTTACTCCAAGGGAACCTTTCCCATATATATTTTTTTTATTCAGTGCCCCAGGTCGTCATTTCGACATTTCTGGTATTCTCTCCTGGCATTGGCTTAATTGTAACCATTTCTGAAGTTGGGGCGCCTACTATGCGGAATTACGTTACCCCGATGACATGATGGTCGATAATTGTAAGAGATATGCATACCGAGTTTGGGTGTTCCAGAATACTGCTGGAACATGTGTAGGCCGTTTCGTTATTTTTCCATTTAAACCCTTCTCTGATACCTCCTAACGGTGTATCTAAATTGGTTGAATTTGCTCCTAGCGTTCGAACGTTATTCCGATACATTCCGATTGAGGGTCTTTCCACTTTTCAGCGGTTGCCCTTTTACCAGCCGGCTGCTGGCCCTTCACATCCACATGTGTCAATCACAGAGGTAGATGATCAACAACCAGTGTAGGGGTGACATGTGGTTAGCATGTCGAGTCCCCCAGCCGTTATAGCTGGTTCCTCAACCTGGAGCCGCTACTTATTGTAGCTACCCAATTGCCTCACGATGCTGGGTGGGCACCGGTCCCATACTGGCCGAAATACCATGAGAAAATTTCTTCCCCCATGGAGACTCGAACCAGCGCAAGTCCCGTAGCTCTGCGCCAAGGCTTCCTACCTTAACCGCTCGGCTAAGGCGCGGGACTATTCCTATACATACAAATATAATTTTTGTATATTTATTATTATTGTTTCTTAGCGACAATGAAATGCAAGTCTTCAACCAGGTAGAATCAAAACGTAAAACAATATTGTGCACATTTTAAATTAACATTAGGGAATTTCACGTTTCTGTTAGAATGTAATAAAAGTGACCTTTTTTTATTTTTAATATATATACTAGCTATTACTCGGCGTGCGCTGCTTCGCCTAAATAAATGATGTGTTTTTATGTTTTTTAATAACTAAATGGAAAAACAATTATAAATTTATATCGTTATTATTTTTAGATACCCCGTGCTGATTACCCAGCATTGTCCGGGAATCTACGTATTCCAATGTATTTGGCATAAATGAGCTGAAAGACAAAATTTGATATTTCGAGTTATCCGTGCTGCTGCTCTACTTACCCGGGAATCTACCTTATCCCCGACCATTTTGGCATCAATGAAAGACAAAAATGGTTATTGTGAGTTATCCACAAAAGATAAATATGTGCTGTCCAGGGCATTTCTGTAGAGTTTTTGGAGATATTCAATTCTGTGTACATTAATTTTTTGTATATGTTATGGATCACCAAAGGAACACTATTATCAGAGGAAATCTTGGAGTAACAAGTTTAAATGAAGATATACCAAGATACCAACAAGAATGGAAAAATCATTTGAGGAGAATGGCAAGAAATAGTCTTCCAAAATTGGCATTCCAATATACCCCAACTGGACAAAGGGACCAAGGAAGACCAAAACATCGGTGGAAAGATCAAGACCATCTTCGCTAGGTTTACCGTACAGGCCACATGGCCTAAAACGAATTTGTTCATGATGATGATGATATGGTTTAGGCAGCATAAGCCATTTAAGGGTACAAAAGCCACTTTTATTTTACTTTTTCACTATAAAGGATGATTTTTAACGGTGAAGGGATTGAGCATTAAAACTCTCTTATAGTCTATAACCTTCTCGGGAAAATATTGAACATTTTGCATAAAGCCACAGCAGAATCGGCAGTGCTCGCTTGTCCGGGAATCTACTAATCCCGATCTTCTTGGCATCAAGAAAGACAAAAAATGGCTATTGTGAGTTATCCGTAAAATATTAACATATGCTGTCGCGGACTGTTTTGTAAGGTTTTTCGAGATATACAATTCTGTGTAAATTAATTTTGTGTATTTGTTATACTTTAGGCAGCGTAAGCCGTTTAAGCGTAAAAAATGATTGTTTTTCACTACAAAGGGTGATTTGTAAGGGTGTAGGAGTTGAGTATCACAACTCTTATAGCCTATGTTCATCCCGGGAATATCCTGAACATTTTGTAAAAACCCATCACAATCGGATCAACGGTATGACCGGGCATAAAGTCCAACAAACAAAGAAACAATTTATATATATATATATATATATATATATATATATATATATATATATATATATATAAGATAATAGATGCTTCATAACTGTAATAAAAGTTTGTTATATCTCTGTGCTCACTTTTGTTTCCCTCTTGGTCTCAAACCGTTACACTGTACAAGGCAAAAGGAACATTTATCGATATCCGACCCAGGACATGCGAATGTTAAGGGAATTGTGTCCTTTCCACAGTGGTCTGTGTGCATGTAAAAGGTATACTCTATTTATGTGTATCTAATAGCAGAAAATAAGAAAGTGAACTAAGAAGGTATTACACACAGGCTTACAGAAAATCCAAATACGGAAAACGAAAAAAAAGTGATTATGTTGGAACTATGAAAGTCTATTGTTTAGGAATCTATAGCCCAACTTTTGTAACGTGGTCGCAAAGACACCAAATATAATAATTTCCATATTAGGTGCAGTGATTTTCTTGGCTATTAATTTGCATTAGCTTCTGTAAATGCCGCAATATTTCTTGACATTAAATACGGTGGAATGTAGTGAGTTCTGGTAAGGTTCCAGGCATCTACAAAGGTAACCATAAATCGCTGCTCTTTTTCGTTCATAATTGGACAATGTTGTGTATCAACCTGATAAGCGCCATTTTTTTAAATTGAGATTTTGATGCCATCTATTGCTCTGGCTCATGAAGTAAGTGTAAGCACACTTTAAGCGTCAAATCTTTAAATGCAGTCATATTATTAAAGAAAAATGTAAACGCCATCAGTCATATCTGAGATTCTATGTTTTGCAACAAACTACTATAAAACCAGATCTTCATAAATGCTTATCTAATTTTTGCATCATGCAGCTAAGCTCAAAATTTTCCCGATCTTAGATTGTTGATGCATAATTGTCAAACAATGAAAAGAACTTGCAATGTCCAGTATTGTTATTTTGGCGGCGCTGTAATAAATGCTGAAAATTAACTTTAAACTTTGAATGTATTTTTTCTCGAAACTTACATAATGGCACATAGTCCAATTTTAAAAGCAAATACATTTTTCTCTGGGCAAAAACCCATATAAATCTTACTCTTAGCTATGTGATATTAAATAAAATTAATCAAAAGTAAACTTGGTGGCGTGTTATGTCAAATTTTATTTTTTATTGCTATTCTAGTATTTTTATTTCGTTTATAATTGTCATAACATATCAATACCGTAACTGTCTAAATAATTATTAACATATTAAAGTAATATCAATTGGATTGTGATATATTTATATACCCTCTGTGTCTCATATTTTATAAAACATCTGAGCCAAATAAGTTCATGAAGCCTATACCTTTAACCTCAATTTTCAGTTCTACTAAACCGGAGCATACATAATATATAGTGTTTAATAGGAGTCAATATCTGGTCTTGAGAATGACAGCTTGGCTGTAGAAACTTGTTGACCATTTTAAAACATTAATTGGTGAAATGGGCATATTGACTACATATATATTTTAATATATAGTGTGCAAAACACTACAAGCGGAAGATCGGGTTTCGATCCCCGGGGGAGTCAGGATTTTTAAACTGATTCCTAAACCTTCTGGCGGCATGATGGTCCTGGGGTTGACTCAGTCTCTAACGTAAATGAGTACCAGACGGTCTTACTGGAGGTAAAGAAGGCCGTAACGCAAGACTGAAAACCCGGCTGACATTTCGTGCCGAAATGTGGGAGCCTTAATATCCTACGACCCCAAAGGCCTGTAATGGGATTAGTTTACCTTTGATTTTAGTGTATTGTATACATGTGGCTTATGTCTACAAATTAAGTACCAACGTAATTTAAAAAAGTTACATGTTCTACCTTAACGTAAATTTTATAAATGATTCAGCCTTAAGTTTTCGTTATTTGCCTCAAGTAACTTAACAAATCCCGGTTCAGACAAAATGTTTCTCTTTAGTTGTGTTGACCTTACAACATAATGTACATTTAAAAAATAAATCTGCATTAAAATAATGATAAATAAGATACATTATTTGTAAGGCTCAAAAATACTTATTTTTAGATATATCTACTCTGATTTCAACGTTTTATGGTTTGTATCACTGAATTTAATGACGACACTAATTAGATGTCAGATGGTCTATTAGAGTGCTCCGTTTGATTTGCTACATTATTTCGCAGTACGCATACATCCATTTTATACTGTAAGTTCACTTCCTACAATTGTTATGCCGAGTTACACGACGTGAATCATCTCATACCGACCTGCTCCAATACTCATACTCAAATATAAGTTAAACTACGTTGTCCTATAGTCAGTCCCTGCGGTCTAATAAATTCTACGTCTGCGACTGAATCCGAGGTTGGCAGGTTCACTACAAGCAGATCGATGGATTTTGTTAGGGCATACAAATCTTGAGATTAGCTTCATTCGTAAGGGAAGTAAAGCCTCAGATAGGCCTAACATTTAGCAGCTTTGTAACACGTTGAAGTACCTCAAGTCTGAAATATGGGACCAAAAGATTATCGGAACTTTCACGCCCAGTTTTGAATTTCAGTGCTAATGATGTAGACTGTTCAGGAGCATCGTTAAGAATAAAATACTATGTATCTTCTTTATTCTACATTACATTTTACGCAAAACATTACACGGGTTTTTAAGTTGGTTTTCCAGGCTGATTGGCCGTGGGTCAGTTTTATTTAAACTCAACGTTTCGTCAACTGCTGCAGCAGAAATCTTCAGGAGATTCTGCGTGCTCTCTGTGAACTCAACTCCTCAGTCTGCAGCCGACAGTTGAGGAGTTCACAGAGAGCACACAGAATCAACTGAAGATGTTTACTGCAGCAGTAGATGAAATTCAAGTTTTAATAAAACTGGACCACGGTCTACCAGCCCGGAAAACTAGCTTAAAAGTCAAGAAACTGGCCGATGAAAGTCTACGATTCTACTTAACACCGGTGTTCAGAAAACTATGAATGCAGATCATCCAACATAAACTTTTACTTTACTGGTCACGAAGAATAAAAATATATTAGCCCCAGACAAGTCTAGCGAGACACGCTAAAGTTGTGACCAAAATCACTTATTTTAAGTAGACTAGAAATTAGTCCTTCTATCCTTACGTTTACACAGAATTCATAACAGGCGAAAACTCTATTCACTAAAATATCAAGAACTTAATACCTCTATACTCTCAAAAAGACTTGGAAGAGGACATGATATGCACTTTATTTTGAAAACTTTTTGAATCGCATTTACAACTTTTAAAATTTCTATTCTTAAACAAAATAGGCCCTAGATCAGCTTAATACTCAAACCTTTATTCGAATTTAATATAATTATCAATTGAATAATAAATGTATGTACTCATATTTTTTTATAAACAATTCGGAGGAATATTTAATCTCGATAGAAATTATTTCCGTAATAAAATTATTATCGTATCAAATTTCGTGCTATAACATATACTCGATCACAACGCGTCAATATAGGTCACTATTGCATTAACAAAAGTTCCATAACAAGCGTAAAAAGAGACGGAGGGCTCACATCATTGTGAGTTCATTTTGAATGGCAGGGTTGGCAGCACTCGCATGGAATGTACTAATTAACAAACATGCCGTCATTACCCGCCGGCTGGCTTTTCCTCTTTCCACCGACATGTTTAAAACTGTTCTTTGTGGCGGATTGGCCTATATCTTTCCCATAACATAACTACAATCCCAAATTGTTACCATACGACACTGAAGCAGACAGACAGATTGTGCACTTTACTAAATTTACTCGATATGTTTAACTGACTGGGAATTTTTGTTTGTTTGCTTTCCAACATTGTCAACAGTGAACTTCTGGAGGGAAATTATATCTATTCTGAGTTACCATCAGTAATTTGAGCGAAATAGAGAAATAGAAAACAGTAATGTGACAGGAACAAAATTGATATTTTTTTAATGAAATGGGATGGGTATGAGTATGCATTTCATAACTGAGGGAAAATCTACAACGTGGTTATCTGATAGGATCCTCGATCACTGTATGATGTATTTGTCTTGTTTTATGCGTTGAATTATTGAAGTTTGTATTTTAATCTTTTGTTACATTTTGTTCCACAATGGATAAAAATGTCTGTGAAATGATAAATAACTACAATAAACCAAATAAATTAAAATAAGCATAAAGGAAGTTGTAATTAAATAATAAAGCAACACCTTTAATTCCTAGAATACATTATAATGAAAATAAATTTTAAAATTTATATCATGTTCATATTGAATTAAAAACAGTTAATCAGGGATTTTAGTTCCAGATTTATAATTCAGGTAATTTTTAAAAGCACATACGTATTAATAGTTATATGTCACCAAAGGTTACTTTGAAATAATAATTACCATAACTATAATACATTTTGTAAATCAAACAGATAATTAAATCCCACTTTATATAAAAGCAGGTCAAAAGGCCTAATTTTATGAAATAAAAGAAGAAGAAGAAACAGACAATTTCTGTTAGGAGATATGAAAGCGTGATAAATGGCCTACTAGTGGATGATTTGAATGATGAAGATAATTTGAACGATGGTGACGATTTCAATGATGATGATTTGAGTGATGATGATGATTTGAGTGTCGATGAAGATGATTTGAGTGATGATGAAGATGATTTGAGTGATGATGAATTTTAATTATGATGATTTGAGTGTCGATGAAGATGATTTGAATGATGATGATTTGAGTGTCGATGAAGATGATTTGAGTGACGATGAAGATGATTTGAGTGACGACGAAGATGATTTGAGTGACGATGAAGATGAATTGAGTGACGATGAAGATGAATTGAGTGACGATGAAGATGATTTGAGTGACGATGAAGATGATTTGAGTGACGATGAAGATAATGTGAGTGACGATGAAGATAATTTGAGTGATGATGAAGATAATTTGAGTGATGATGAAGATAATTTGAGTGATGATGAAGATGATTTGAGTGATGATGATTTGAATGATGATGACGATGAATTGAATGATGATGACGATGAATTGAATGATGATTTGAATGATGATGATTTGAAAGATCAACATCACCACCATCTTGTATTTCAATAGATAGTAATGCAATTAATTTCCTTATGAGGTACGGTCTACATACAACAAATAAAAGAATGAGCATTTCGCAATGATCTGAAATTCCAATTTGGCAATCATTCTTTCTCGTACCGAGTGTAACCGACTATTCTTTTTCACAAACGTCTAAATGTTGGTATAAGCATTTCATTAGTAATGTGATCACCAATAAACTCCAAGTTCGAATGCTCTAACTGGGCGTAGATCGGCGGATTTTTAAAATTAGAAATGTATATAAGAGTTCTAATATAATAGGCCTGGTAATACTTATAGAACTGAGGTGATGATGATGCGCCAGGAGAGCTCTTAATTCTAGACTTAATCTAAATGAGGCGAGTATGATAGTGATGATAATGATAGCCAGGTGTTCGGGGACCGTTTAGGCCTTAAAGCTTCCTGAGATTTGTCTGACGATTGAGAAACACACTGGAAACATGTTCCGACCGAGGATCGAATTCGGGCCCGCTGCATGACAAAATAGTACGCTACCTCCAGACTACAGCGACCACAATAACAATCATACTTTATGTACTCCCTAAAGTATACATTTACATCCCTTTGCCACTAAATAAAAGTATGCTTGAAAAATATAATTATAATAGTGATGTGTTTATTATAAAGAGACTACCGGTAATTGAAAAGACAAGAGAATTTAACCTGCGAACATATTTGTTGTTCGTTGATTTTGAAAATCCAATTGACAGAGTAAATAGATCTAAACTATGGAAACAATGAACGAACGAGGATATCCACACCATTTATTAAAATCAGTCGAATGCTTATATGAAGAAACTAAAGTAGTGATAAGACTGATGGAAAAAGGTCAAAAGATATTTTAATAAACCAAGGAGTTAGACAAGGGTGTAGTCTATCGCCCACTCTTTTAATATATATATATATATTGACGACATTATGAAGCAATGGAAAATTATAACAGACAAAGGCCTTAGATTGAACAATAACACAAGTATTAATAACTTAATTTTCGCCTATTATTTAGTCTTACTACACCATGATGAAGATCTGTTAAAATTGGCTGCTTATAACCTAAATACAATATGTAGCGATTATAATTTTAAAATTTCAGTAAGTAAAACAAAAGTAATGACATTTTGTGGAAGAAACACTCTGCGTGCAAAAATAATAATTACAGACGAAGTTATTGAACAAGTATTTCACTTTAAATATTTAGGATGTGATATCAGCTATGGATATGGTAAAGATATACAACATAAAACTCATCAGTTTCGAGCTATTTGTGACACAATAAATAGAACATTGAATAATAAAGCCCATAAAAAAATTAAAATTTTATAAAACAATGGCAATCCCTGTCCTTTTGTATGGGAGCGAATCTTGGATTATCACCACCAAACAAGAAAGTAAAATCCAAGCAGCCGAGATGAAAATTTTAAGAAGAGTAAAAGAATGCACTAGAATGGACCAGAGAAGAAAGGAGGATATCCGTGAAAAAAATACAGATCTACTCCATAAAAGAAAATAGGTATATTTGAGAACACGATTCAGTGGAAATAACATGTAGAAAGAATGGAAGAAAGTAGATTACCAAATAAAAATTTTACATTGTTTTCCGAGAGGAAGAAGAGATGTCGGACGTCCTCGGAAGAGATGCTCTTAGATCTATTAGTGAAGACGGAACAGGCAACTAATGCCTGAGCCAGGACAAGAAGAAGAAGAATATAATTATAAACAAACTCATGTTTTGCAAAAAAATCACTTCCAACCGCTTCAATTTATTGCTTTAAGAAAAGATTTGTTAGAAATGCTTTTCGTTCTTCGTTACTAAGAGATGACACACATTGTTTCCATAATTACATAAATTAATAGCAATATTACTAATTTTCATAAATATGTAATTGCAGATACTAATCGTTTGCAGATTACATTGCTAAGGGTGGAAAGTAGCACAGTAGGAATTGCCCGCAAATATACGAAAAGAAAAGTGCTTCATGGATTAAGAAGATGACAGGTGTAAAGATAATCCCATTATCTCGGAAAAAAGAAGCGTTTAAGTGTCAATAGGCTTCAAAATGACAATTGTTGGTCAAAATTAATCCCTAACTGGATACAAGACAAGTACCGACCAACAATATGTCGTCATAAAAGCTGAAGTGGAGAAGAATACCTAAATGAAGTTGTGGAGAGGAGATGGACATTCCCCTTGCAGTGGATTGTCAACGTTCATGATGATATAACAAATAAACTGACTAATTCACTGGCACTTATCGAACGCGAAGGTTCATGGCATCGCGGGCGTAAATTTTCCATACATCTCAATTATTCTCTTGAATACTATACCTCCCTCATATTTTATTATCCTATCTCATTCTTAGTCAAGCTACTAGGCGCTTTCCCTCTGATTTTCCTACAAGGAGTTTTCATTCTCCATTCGTGTCACATGCCCTGCCCATCGCAGTTTACGAGACTCAACTATTCTTATTGCTTTGTATTGTATTGTAAGCCTATGTTTTCCCTTTACAGATATTTAGGCGCTCTCCCCTTACAGGGAAGAATTTGAACCATAGGCCTACTAATTTTAGTTAAACTTGTTTTCGTATAGATGTACTTTTGAGTAGTACGTCGTCAGCGTTCCGCCTCATACTGACATCTAGGAAACCAAGGTAGTACTAGGACGGGAAAAGTCGGTAAATTTTGCTTAGAGGACTTTTCATTCAGGCTTAAGGATTTTTTACGAGCCTGAAAATCTTCAGACTCGGGACCCACGGCTTAAAGTCCCTCCCGGAGGACATGCCCCTTGGATTTTTCCGTCCTAAAAAATCCATCGACCCCGGCCGGGTTTGTTCCCGCGACCCTCGGGACCAGAGGCAAGGAGCATAACCACTAGTCCACCGCGGCCGACCACGCACTGGCACTATCGAACGCGAAGGTTCTTATTACTAAGGAGCTGATTTCTATGACCTAAAAATTGAAAATATGCATGCATTTATGACCTTAAAAAAAGGTTTAAATATGACCTAAAAAGACAAAAATATGACCATATAATTGAATGCATTTTTTACCCATACTATAGTAATTGTTCATTCATATATATTTTCAATTGTATCATAATAAAAAATATAGCTTCTATTGTCCAGTGCAAACGTTTGCTACCTGTTAACAGAAACCTTCGAAACAAGTGTACTGTGAAACTGACGAATTTTATACAGATACAATGTTGGTTATTTCCAATCGCCTGATGACTAGGCTATTACAAAACCCAAAATATGACGTTATCATATACATAAGCAGAAGAATGACCCAGATCTGAAACAGTGAGAAATATGACTTAAGACCCAATAAAAACCACCTAATCTTAATAATAAGGCATATATAAATGTTTTTACTTACTTGAAGCATAGAATATAGGCTTCGGTAAAAATATGACATGTCATAGGAATCCGCCCGTTACTTACATATTTTTCCCATAGATAATGTAACTCTTTGTTATGCAGTCTACCCCATTGTACTGTCTTTTGGTCTCTCTTTGATCCAAAATTGTCTGAAATAATCCTAACCTTTTCTCCTCCCTTAAAGGAGTCTATGCTTCTTTGGTCCAAAAAATGTCCTAAGAAAATTATTCTCAAATAGTCGTAAACTTTTCTCCTCCCATAAAGGAATCTATGCGTCTCATACATATATTATAACTGCAAATTTAGCAATTTATATAATTTTACTTTGACTCATATAAAGTTGGAAGAAAAGTTTTCCTATAATGCGTAATTCCATGCGTTTCCAGATTTGAACCTATGTTTAATTTCTTTCCGTAAGCCTACCTCATTCCTCTTTATAAAATTATTGTTCCTAGGTATCTGAATTCATCCACTTCTTCACAAATTCCCTGATTTGTTATTAACTGCCAATTTCCAGTCAATAATGCATTTCAACGTATCGTCATACATACAGTACAAATTTCAACGAATATGGAGATGGAGTCTACATATTTGGCGAGAGGATATTTATGACTATTTAACTCATGCCCCAAATGGGAGTCAATGACCAACCACGTTTCAATGAATTTTGTTTTACAACCAATCACAGTCGTGTTTCACCTCGATAATTATAGCATTTTTATTATCAAAATAAAGAAAGCTCCTCCTTTTAATATTCTGAACAGATCAGAGCAGTATTTTGAAGTGAGTGACTCTCGAACAAATACGTTTAATACAGCAAATAATGAACATATTCCTTCGACCTACACATTTGATAATTGTGTTTTAAATATTGATTCTACTGAGTTGTTTTCGAAAAAATGAATTAATAACCTGTAATGTTGATTATAATCTACAGTTTGATGTGTTTTATTTTTCTCCACTAGGGTACATTCTTACAATATTGCGATCCTATTTAGCAATAAATAGTATCATCAAGTTGCAGTGATGAACAAATTAAATATAACCAAATACGTAGTTATCATTTGTTTTCAAACATCGATGTTTACGTTAAATATATAAATATTTTAAAATAACTATATTCAAATAATGATTTGTGAGTAAACAGCTTAATTTTATTCATTAAATGGTCCTAACATGTGCCACTCTCGATTTCCAAATCCTCTAGAAAATTTGGAAATCACTGGTGGCATTACGTATGATAACATTAACGGATACTGAATATATTATATATAATGTGCATATTATGAATACGTCCATTGATCATTTAATAGTCATTTTATTAATAGTAAGACAAATAATTAAAATGTCATATTAGGCCCCTATTATTAGAAATGTTTCCAGAGAAATCATGGAGCTTGTATAATGGGCGAGAGGATAAACAAATATGGTCATATTTACAGATATTGAAAGTATTATGAAGTATATATGTTCATTGATAATATAATAGTTTTATTAATAGAAAGGATAATAAATAAAATATCATGACATTATTAGAAATGTATCCTGGGATATTTGTATTTTTAAGATTGATACCAATGGATTGATGATATCCGTAATTTCTAGAGACAAATATTAGTTTAATAGGGTTGTTAGAGTAACGATGCAACATATTTGAAATCGCGATTATAGTTGCTATAATTTCCATAACCAAAAGAGCACAAATGTTCAGTGTATTAAGGAATTCTAAAAGAAAAATTGATACTTCATTTATTAAGCAGAGCGTTCTACACTATAGGCCCTACACGAATTCAATACGGTACATTTTGTTTCTATTTCATGCAAACCAAGAGTGTATGGGGAGATATTTGGTGAAAATCTGAAATCTGGCTATTTTATAACGAAAGAATGGAATCTTTGTAAACAGGGATAGGAACAGTAATAAGAGAGTAAGGGAGGGGGGGGCTAAGGGTGGTTAATTTTGTGGAGGCACGCAAATATTAAATAAACCACAGGAACGAGCAAAAGAGTACAGTCAGTTCTACTCAAATGTAACCACTTAATTAATTCACTTCTTACATAAGTAGAAGTTTTATATTAAATTCTTGCGACAAATACAAAATGCCTGTCTTCCCTGTTTCTCCTCCTCCCACTCATTAGGGTTTACTTACTTGGGTTGGTTCACAGAATACTGTACCCTCGAGATCTTTAAGATGTTTTCAGCAACAAAAGTATAGAATTGAGAAATTAAAATCTACACGTTGAAACAAATTTCACATTCTCTGGTTAAAATTAGAGTTAATTTGTACTGAAATGAAAAGAATTTTAATGGCCAATTTACTCACTAATAATTTTAATTTGATACGTAAAAGAAGTGAAATATCGAGTTATATGGTTTGAATCGGAAAAAAATAAGAGGATTATTCAAGAATACGTAAATCCAAAACAATATAGGCCTACTCGTATAATTAGGAGTGAACCAAGTTACACCATTTGTGATTGTACGTTTTCTTAACAGAATATGCACAAACATCTCTGGTTTGATTTTAAGCTATATCCCAGCAGAGTATTTCAAATACATGTTGTCTATCAATGGTTTAGAGTATTAATTTTAAGTTGAATGCGACCTACCAACTCCAAATGATTATATTCATCTTACTGAGTCTATATAACATTTTTTTTAAAATGTCTATATTGATTAAATATTTGAACTCAGGAGAAGTGTCTACTATGAAATATGTGTTCACTATCTTACATTATATGTAGACAAAGTAATGTCATTTTCAAAATCAGGTAAGGCACCCTGCAGTAAACCGATGGATTACTCAATGGTTTCGTCAAAAACTTTTTTTTTTAATTTCCTGGTACTTTGTCATCATATATAACCCATAATATCATATGGGGGTGGGGGTACGTCGTAGCGTAGTGGTTAAGGCACTGCGCTACAAGCCAGAAAGTCGAGGGTTCAAGTTCCGGTGGGGTCAGGGTTTTTAAACTGACCCAAACGTTCTGGCGGCACTATGGCCCTGGGGTCGATTCAGCCTCTAACGGAAATGAGTACCAGACGCTTGTTCTGGGAAAGGCGGCCGTCACGCAGGGCTGACAACCCGGCTGACATCAAGTGCCGATTGTCCACAAAAAGTAGGAGTCTTAACCTCCTATTATCCGAAGGGCCTCCTGAGGCCTGTAGTGGGATTACTTTACTTATCATATGGGGGTAACGTAATTTCGCCTTCCAAAGAAAGAATCAGGTAAGTACTATTTTGTCGATTTTGAGTTTGAGGTGTCGTTATATTCTCTATGAAAAGCACTACAATTTAGAAGTGTGAAATAGCATAAATGCAGATTAGTCGTGGCTTTATTTATATCCGAGGTTTGGTATATAATCTATGTAAAGACGCATGGATGTTGTACAACTAAAAGTGCATGTTCTAGGTTTCAAGGAAGAAGTGACTTAGTATGTTATTTTCTTTTACCATTAATTTCTTCTGACCAAAAAATTCCATCGACCGAAGCCCGGATCAAATCTCATCATTATGTCTCTAATAGAATATGAAAACTTATGTAGGTCTACTTACTTACTCACTGGCACTACCAAACCCGCAGGTTCATGGCCGCGCGGACATAAGCTCTCCATACATCCCTATCCTGAGCTAATGTTTTCCAATCATTCCCTGTATAATCTACTTCCCTCAAATCATAGTTAATGTTGTTCTCCCACCTCATTCTAGGTCTACCAACTGGGCGTTTTCCTTCTGGCTTTCCTACAAGAAGTTTCCATGCACGTCTTTCATTCCCCATACGCGCAACATGTCCTGCCCATCGCAGTCTATGAGACTTAACTGTTCTTATTATATCTGGCTTCCTATAAATAACATGTAGTTCATTGTTAATAAGGCTTCTCCACTCACCTGTCTGTTCATCTCTCTTTGGTCCAAAAATTTTCCTAACAACTTTATTCTCAAATACTCGTAATCTCCTTTCCTCCCTTAAAGTAAGAGTCCATGTTTCGCACCCATATAATATAACTGGTAGAATAATAGTTTTATATATTTTCAGCTTAACGTTTTTTGAAAGGAGTTGGGACATCAAAAGTCTCTGCAATGCATAATAGCATGCATTTCCAGAATTGAGCCTATGTTTAATCTCTTTGTGCATCTCATTCCTATTTGTGATTATTGTTCCTAGGTATTTGAATTCAGCCCACTGCCTTAAAATTTCCCTCATTTGTCATTAGATGTCCATTTCCATTTATATTACTTGAATTTCTACTCGCTTTCACTCGTGACTGTATACTATGTATAGTTTTGAAGCTGAAATTTACTTCCAGTCCTAATTTATTAGTGTTACTCAATAGTTGTGGCCGTGTTGGCCTTTAGTATCTCCTCGCTATCAGGCCAGTAGTACTACATCATCAGCATAAACTAACAGCTTATTAATACCATTCAGTTGTAAGCCTTACTCCATTCTCTAAAGATTAGATGGCAGACTCTAGTACACACATTAAATAGTGTAGAGGAGTCATAGTGCATTCTCCCCTCTTCAACCCATTCTGGATTGGCTCAAAAGTGTCTGACAAAACTGTTTGTGCTACACGCACCCTACTTCTTTTGAGCCATATTAGAGACATCATTCGTATAAGTCTGAAACTAACTTTATAGCGAATTCCGAACTCCAGCAGGTAACCTTGTTAGATCGTGCAATTTGTGTATTTGTATCGTGATTAGGTATTTATACTCATTATTATTATTATTATTTATTATCATCATCCATCATCTATCATAGTATTTATTCTCATTATTTTTTTATGCGGATGAGCCCATGTAGGACTATCGACATCAGTACTTCGAGGCCGTTCCTTTTGAACCCAAATTTCTTTCATTCTATTATTATTCTTATTATTATTATTATTATTATTCTTATTATCCTCATAATCAATATCATCATCATCATTAATAATATTTTCAATATGTTTATTCTTATAGCAGTTAAAATATGTTCCATGAAGAACACAAATTACCTTTCCACAATTCTTTAAAACTGTGCACTTACATGATACCAGACCAGGCCAAGAAGAACAGTGGACCCTATCATCCTGGGAGTTGTATGTACCATTTACAGAGGTGTGTTCGATCATCTTGCCAGTATGAAGGGGACATGTGCTTCAGAGCTATTATGCGAGTCTATCTTCGTTCGTTATAGCTGGTTTCTTCAAAATAACTTCAAAATTTAATGTAATTTAGATTTGGGGACCCTTGAATAAGCGTGAATCATATCCGTGTGTGTGGGTGCCCATGCGGCTATTTATCAGTATTTGTTATATTCCCTACTTCTTGCATGTATTATTTTCTCCGAGCAAGTTTCATTACATTAAAATTTAGATTAATATATAAAATTTGCGTTAAGTGTGTGACATTTTGAAAATAATCGCATCTCCTAACGCGAATTCTAATGTCTGAAAAATACGTCAAATCTTTGGTAACTATATGTACCTGACATCCTAGGCGAACCCGGAGATTCGTAACCCGGACGCGGACCTAAAGTGGTCCATACCTCCCCAACTTGAGATAATGTTTTCCAATCATCCCCGTGGTATATCAGGATCTTCCTACATATCATAGTTAATGGTATTCTCACCAAACTTATGAGACAGAAACAACTTAGATTATAGATGCTGCCGGAGAGATTTCTCAGGAAGTGAGAGAGAGTGGCGTGTTGGGATCTTTAGGGAAGGATCGAGAGTGAATCAAGAACATGCAACATTTGTTGGGTACAGTGTAAGGAAATGTTGAGATATAACAAAATTGTGCAGTAGATTAAGGATATATGTTATATTACTCAATAAGAACGACGTCTCAATATGGTCTTTGTTTTCGATCTTTAATTATATTATATAATAAGTAGGTCTGATAAGTTGAATAGTCTGGGACGGGGGGAGGGGGGTATGAGCTTGCGGTGTGTATATGTGTGGGGGTGTGTGGGTGTATGTGTGTGTGTGTGTGTGTTCTTTTTTCCAATTTGTTTTCTAGCATTTTTTTAATATTAATGTACGGAATATGGATGAGGGTAGATATGTATTATTTTGTTGTAGTGTAGACAGATTTTACTTATATGTAGCCTGTTATTGTTTTTTGATACAGGTGTATTTGTAGGTATTTGTTTATATTATGATTAGTTTTATTTTTTATTCATGAAAAAATAATGCACGTATGGCCAAGCAGGCCCGTGCGCAATGTAAATGCATATGTATTTTCTTTCTTCTGAAAAAAAGGCAATAAATTCCATTTATCTTTTCTCATCTTATTCTTGGTCTATCAACTAAACGTTTTCCCTCCGGTTTTCCTACAAGAAGATTGCATACACCTCTTTCATTCCCCATTCGTGCCACATGTTCTGCCCATCGCTTTCTACGACATTTAACTCTTCTTATATATAACTTGTTATAAAGACCACGTAGCTCAATGTTATGAAGTCTTCTCCATTGACCTGACTGTTCACCTCTCTTTGGTCCAACAATTTACCTAAGAACTTTATTCTCAAAAACTCGTAATCTTCGTTCCTTCCTTAAACTAAGAGCCCTTCTTTCACGTCCATATAACTGGGAGAATAAAAGTTGTATATATTTCCATTTTAAAGTGTTTGAGAACATATAAAACTGTTATTCTTCCAGTTACATGGATGTGTGAAAAATGGATACTTACTTTAAGAAAGGAAAAGGGGAATGCGATTTTAATTATGTCTAAAACTCTAAGACAATTGATTCGTTATAATTGCACTACATTCCGTATAACGTATCTTGACATTTTATAATTGTCTCTGATATATGTTCAAAAATAAATACTATGTCAAAAAACAATTGACTGCTTCTAGTGCTCATTTCCTCGCTCTCTGGGAGACTGACATCGATTTCCACAAAATGAAAGTTAATTTAATATAATATAGTGATTACCTGTTTTAAGATTGAATTTAAATCCCACATACAATATATTAAATAAATAACATAATTAATTTTCTGTACAAACTTTAATTTTAACAATGCATATTGAATCCAACAACGATTCTGTCCATAGCGTATCCCTTTATAAATTTAATACCAGAGATGTTGCAAACCCCAAAGGAAATTAATAGACATATCTACAAAAAATCTATCTGAGCTTTAATAAAATACAATTTTAATTAACTTTTTTTTTCCAACACACATCTTTGACTATATGTACCACAGGTTTATGTTTTTATTAATTGGTTTTACTCTTTGGGAGTATATTTGAGGGGTTCAGGGAATAAACCAGCCAAGTCACATTACCTTGCAACTGAGAAACGTCACTTTTAAGTTTACTTCTTTACTTGTACGCCAAACTCTGAAGCTAAGTATACCCATGACTAAACAGTTTATTTTATTCTTTCAAAATTCTAAAATATAGTCTGGAGAAATATATTGGTATCTCACATACTATTTCGTCAAAAAGTGATTTATCCTGGTTCTTTCTCTGGATCCTTCATTAGAGCCCAATCTTTTCCAAAATAATACATTTATAAAAATAATAAATTTCCATAGTCTTTCATTGGATAATCTATTGGTATCTCAAACACTATTCTGTCAAAAAGCTTTTATCTGGTTCTTTCCCTGGATCCTTCATTACTGCTCGAACTTTTCCAAAATAATGTATTAACCTAAGAATAGCAAACTGTTTTCTTATTAAATCATTTTTTTTTGTCTAATGCCACCAGGTTGCCTTTTATGACATTTCTGGCTTGCTCTTCTGGCATCGGCGGAAATGTAATCTATTCCTTAGGTTGGGGCACCTGGAAGGCGGAGTTACGTTACCCCGATGATATAGTGGGTAATAAATGATAATGAATCGCCAGGAGAGTTCTTAAGCTAAACTTAACCTAAATTCCAGACCATGGGCAACCACAGAAAGAATTCCCTTTAAGAAAAAAAATCCTATCGTCTGACGGAGAATCGAACCCGGGACCTCATGGACAGTAGTCATTAACGCTGACCACTAGCCCATGAGGCTGGTTAAATCATAAAGTATAGTTTATAAAACAACACACTGTGTTTACCTGTCTGGATGTCTTGATAATCGTGGCGCATAGGTAGAGAACACCTCTCACAGACCACACATTGAAATAGACATAATTTACATTAAAGTCGCGATATGATCACTGCAGTTAAAGAGACTATAATTACTATCTAATGAAGAGATTAATTAGTACAAATTAGTTGCTACCAACTTCAAGACCATCAACGTCTACAGCATCGTTAAACGAACTAGTAGCTAGTAGCACACACTCATGCTGCTGATGATGGGAGTTAACTTCCGAAAGGCCTCCAGCTGTATTTTAAATACAACATTTTAACACAGGTGAGGACAACGGCACCTGCCAAAAGGTACATATTTTAAATCTTATGACAATTCACCTCAATGGAATTTGAAATGAATTTTATTAGTATTGACCACTTGTTAGATAACAGTTATTAACAATAATAATAATAATAATAATAATGTTTTATTTATTCTGGCAGAGTTAAGGCCGTAAGGTCTTCTCTACCACTCAACCAGCATAAATAAAATAAATATTTGACAAATATAGATATACACTATACTAATTATAAACAGTTAAAGATACATTAAATGTAGCAATGTAAATTTCATTACAAACAATATTTTATACGATAATAACAATAATAGTACTTACGATAATAATAATAATAATAATAATATAATGATAATAATAATAATTATAATAATAGTATAAATATTATTTATGTCATGTTTCTCTGCATTGGCCTATAAGGGAAAAAAATCTGTTGGTCACTTGTTTCATCGTTGGGTTATGTGGAACCATAACTCCAGTTCTGCTATCACTTTGGAACAAAAAAGACAGCAGTCTATTTTTAATAACTTATAACCTAGTGACACGATACATCACAACGCTTCTCTGAGAAAAATTTCAAAGTAGGTTTCGGCATGCAATGGTTGACAGTGTCCTTGTGAAACATGTTTTTCATTTTAGCAAATTGTGTAGAAAGTTACGGAAATGTTTCCAGAAAATTTTCATGAAATGCTACAATTTAAGCCCCGAAAAAGTCTCTACAACTATTACGGACCTAGTGATACATTGACTAAAAATTGCATTTTTTCGTCGTTTTTATTTTTTCTGCATAAAGTCGTGAACCGATTTTATCAATTCAGAATTTATTCTTTCAAATTTTAACGCTATAATGTGTTTTTTTTTCGTCATACCTGAAAAGTGATAAATATCACGTTTTGCACTTTTATGATTTATTTTGTAGCTAATTGCCCCTGCGCTGATTTTTTCCAAAACATAAATAATTGAATTCTTACGATTTTACTGATAATCATTGCATTTAAAAAGTAAACTTTTATAAGATTCATGATGTGTTCCGTTGAGGTATTATTCAAAATTAAACTATAAAATTATGGAATATTCACCAGAAAGGTCCGTCCGTCTCCTCAACTTAATTAATTGTGTAACTATAGCGCTTTCGGGACTTGTCCCATCATCGGCAGGATTCAAATTAATTATTTAACTATAGCGCTTTCGGGACTTGTCCCATCATCGACAGGACTCAATTTTGAATCCTGCCGATGATGGGACAAGTCCCGAAAGCGCTATAGTTAAATAATTAATTAAGTTGAGGAGACGGATCTTTCAGGTGAATATTCCATAATTTTATATTTTAATTTAAAAAGTAGTCAGGATTTTTAACGAGGTTGTTATCGCTAATTACACCGGTCTATATAATAATAATAATAATAATAATAATAACTATAATAATAATAATAATAACTATAATAATAATAATAATAATAATAATAATAATATGTAATAATAATAATTTTTATAGCAGAGAGAGTTAAGGCCATAAGGCATTCCCTTCCACTCAACCTGCAAAACATATTACATATTTAAAATATTTACATCTTATCATAACAAATTAAACTACAACATCTCCACTTCTCGCAACTGGAATTCCCTACCACAAGAAATAAGGGGCTGCCGGACATTGGCATCTTTTAAAAGAAATCTAAATTTATATTTGCTCTAAACTCGACTTCATTATTATCCAGTGTAAGATATATATATTAATTGGTGTTTCCCGTATAATGTATCATATTTATATTATTATTATTATTAATATTATCGTATCATTATTGTTATTACCCTATAAAATGTTGTTTGTACATGACATTTACATTGTTACATTTATTGTATCTTTAACTGTTTATAATTAGTATAGTGTATATCTATATTTGTCGAATATTTATTTGTATTTGTACTGGTTGAGTGGAAGAGAGGGCCTTATGGCCTTAACTCTGCCAGAATAAATAAAGTATTATTATTATTATTATTATTATTATTATTATTATTATTATTATTATTATTATTATTATTATTATTATTATTATTATTATTATTACAACTATGATGTATCAAGTCAATATTTCAGAGAAGCAAAAATCAATATAAATTAATCTACCCAAAGACCGATTGCAAAATAAAGATACTTATATTTCTTTAAAGGAAGCTAATGTCCGTCAGTCCCTGATTTCTTGTGATAAGAACTTAACTTTGAACAGCAGAATAAGCGAATACATTTTTCTACGACCGTGGAGATGGGGCCAGCATAGTTCGCAGAAGTATGAAGAAATATGGTCATATACAAATATATTTCCGATTGAGGGTCTTTCCACTTTTCAGCGGTTGCCCTTTTACCAGCCGGCTGCTGGCCCTTCACATCTACATGTGTCAATCACAGAGGTAGATGATCAACAGCCAGTGTAGGGGTGACATGTGGTTAGCATGTCGAGTCCCCCAGCCGTTATAGCTGGTTCCTCAACCTGGAGCCGCTACTTATTGTAGCTACCCAATTGCCTCACGATGCTGGGTGGGCACCGGTCCCATACTGGCCGAAATACCATGAGAAAATGTCTTCCCCCATGGAGACTCGAACCAGCGCAAGTCCCGTAGCTCTGCGCCAAGGCTTCCTACCTTAACCGCTCGGTTACGGCGCGGGACCATATACAAATATATAATATTGAAAATATACGCATGTTATAAATACGTTGTAAATGATGTATTAGTTAATATCTACCAATAAGAGGTCTGAATAAATAAAAAGCGGCATCACGAGAGAGTGTACACTTATTATTATATTAAGATTAGTCGGAAGAAAATTTTTGAATCTCTAAAAAGTAAAGTGATCCCACTACAGGCCTCAGCAGGCCCTTGGGGTAGTAAGAGATTAAGGCTCCCATTTTTCTGGACAATCGGCACTTGATGTCAGCCGGGTTGTCAGCCCTACGTGACGGCCAACTTTACCCCCAGAACAAGCGTCTGGTACTCATTTCTGTTAGAGGCTGAGTCGACCCCAGGGCCATAGTGCCGCCAGAGGGTTTGGGTCAGTTTAAAAATCCTGACCCCACCGGGACTTGAACCCTCGACCTTCCGGCTTGTAGCGCCTTAACCACTACGCTACGGCGTGCCCCTCTGAATCTATATAAATAATGCATTATTGAAAACAACGTTCTTGGAATTTGATTTAATTGGATTTTATCTATCTTTAAATCTGATAATGATCGTTTATTTAAATGCAAAAAACATCTACAGTCGAATACTGAAACATGGGATCGTCTGTTAATCATCGTATTTTCTGAAAGTTAGTATACCTGCACATTTTTATCTCTCTCATAAGATAATTAAAGTTGCGTAAAAACGTACAGGTATCGTATCTCATTAAATTCAAAATTAATGAAGAGAACAGCTTCTTGTTTAAAGATAATGAGGCGAGAAAAATCCTTCTGCTTCCGGTAATATTGGATACTTCAGAAGACTAAATTTGGAAAAACTGAGTACATTCAGTACATCAGGCTTTAGATTTCGAGACTGATATTAAAAAAATATTTTCATAGCAGTCGATACAACAGATAACACAAACAAATGTAGGCATAAATGTTATAAATGTGTGATCAGTAGATGCTACTTCAGGACTCAGTACCATACTATATTAGAAATGCGCTATGCCCATTATACAAATTCACAAAAAAGAATCTTGTCATATAGATATCAATGGTTTAACTTTTAAAAATTATAACCTAATGGGAATTATTTTTCTGAAAATAAGTCACCTTTCCCCCATCGTAGCTATTTTTTATTACCATGTCTAGTGGTTTTCACCCGCATGTCCTATTATTAAAACTGTGAACATAAGATGAGCTCATACTACAAATGTTGGACTAGAAATCGTGTTCAACTCGGATACTGAGGTTCGCGAGATCAAATTAGGCTTCGAGCTCGACCACTGGATATTTTCGAGACGTAAAAAACCTGAGAATGGCTTTCTGGAAAAAAAAAAAAAAAACAACAACAACATAGTCGTAGATCCCTTTTTGTAAAGCTTACGGAACACAAAATAACTTGAGATCGAAATGAGAGACTTCGAGAAGAAATTGTCGATCGTTTCACGATCAAATTTGAATTGCGCCGCTAATGAGTGTGTTAAGGAGCATCGTTAAAGAAAATACTACCCGCCTACTTTATACAACAAATTCTAATAAACCAATGGCTGATATTTATTTTTAGCGTCGCAAGGAGACAACAAAAGCCTAATAATAATAACATCTGGAGTATCATTATTATCATCATTACTTCTTTCTTTCTACCTTAATAGGTCACAGTTCTGTTTATCTTCATATGATTCCGCCCATCTTTTACTGGACTTTTTCTTCCATCAAACTCGCCATAACTATCCTCACAATCATTTTATTCTACATTCTACTAATTTGCTAATTCCATTCCTTTCCCAATTTGGTGAACCATTCTCCAATAGAAAACTGGAAATCCTATTTTTATAGTAACATTTTGATGGAAAATAAATAATAAATAAAAATGAATGTAGGCCTGTTTTCCTTATTAAAATTTGTATAACCAATCAGCCAAATTCAAACTATTCTCCATTAGATGGGTTACATATTATTGCACAATTTATTGCTTCAGATTTTACTACTATTTCTAATTGTTCCCCTCAATGGCCGAGAGGTTTCAGTTGCCATGCTTGGCGCAGAGCTACGTGATATGCATTGATGAAAATCTCCATGGAGGAAGAAATTTTCCTTCAAAATAATGGGTCCCACCCAACATCGTTAACAATTTGGGATGTGCGGGCGGGGTGAGGGAGATAACCCAAACCACGCTTCTGTGCAACCATTTGTTCGGGCGGGGTGAGGGAGAATAGTTTAACCTCTCTAATAAACCACGGTTACTGCTACCATTTGTGGCGTTTATTAACCACGCTACTACTACCATTTGTGCGGGTTAGGAACCACGGTTCTACTACCATAAATCCGGGATCGGGTTTTGTTACTGCTGTCTCTATTAACGTGGATCTGCTTTCCTGCAAGGTTATCAATCACGAAGTTGCTTGCCTTGGGCCCATAGAAGGCAGCAATCGATTCATCTTTCTCTCTCAGATATACTGACATAAATAAATAATGATTCTCAAATACATAGAGTGAGTGAAAATGATAATAATTGTCATTCAAGAAAGCTAAACAGCAAAATAGCAAGGGAGCTGGAAATAATTTCCTATGTGAGTGAATTTCCGTATAGGATTGAAAACAACTACGTGCACATCAATAAAGCAGCAGATAAATAAAAGATGACCTTTAATAGAAACAAGTTGTCTGAATTAAAAACAAATTAACAAAAACATTTGGATCATTCAATAAAAAAAATATAAACAAATAAATAACGATATTCTTACAATAGAAATAACCACACCATACCTCACGCCACACTCATGCTAACGTCCGAACCAGGAGCCACTTCTTCCCTGGTCTGCCGGACCAACTAAACCACGCCGCTTCTCGGCTTCAGACCAGCTTGTCCATTAGAGCTTCAATCGCATCACGAACTGGATGCTGATTCAAAATTTGAATCTGCTCAAAGAACTAAACGATGAACGCTTGAATGATTGAATGATAACGTTCTGCCAGTGCACCACGTATATGAAGGTTCTGAGGTAGAGGGGAGATGCGCCGTAGACATTGCGCAGCGGGAAGGGTAAAGAGTAGAGAGAGGGGGTAAATACAAGGAGAAAGGGATATTGGCATAGTTCATAAATATTCCAGTCTAGGCAGGAGAACGACGTTACAATAATGAGCCGAAAAACACACTTTCGGTTCAGGGAAATCCAATAAGTAGAGGAATCAAATAGACAAAACCTGGCGACACAACATGCAGATCACTATATTGGCTGATGGTCAACGCTAAACTTCTTTTCTTTTCAGATGCTGATGAGAGGACAGATGCCAGGTAGTTGGACAATGGACAACAAAGCCTCTCGGCCCATGAATTTCAGTTCTTAACTTTACAATTTCTATTGGGAATTTAATTTAAAATTGAACACACAAACTATAATTTATAAAACACTGGCCAGATGCATGTTATGTTACGGCAGTGAGGCCTCGGCAATTCGCAGTGTAGATGAACAAAGACTAACACCAATAGGAATGAAATGTATGAGACGTACTGCAGGTTACTCAAGAACAGAACATAAAAGGAAATCTGAGATTCTCAAAGAATTAAAACAGAATCAATCATGGGATATGTACAAAAATATAGAAACAACTGGAAATCTCACGTAAGAAGAATGAACAAGAATACCACGTCAAATCTCATATTACAAGCCACCAGGCAAGATATCCTTGGTCAGACCCTTCAAACGTTGGATTGAGACCGTAACAGAACCCTAGGTATATCACATGAAAGGAACAAGAAGGATAAGAATTGATTTGATAGATAATTGCATATTATTAATTTTCTAGGCAATTCATTCATAGTTTGAATAAGTTCTTGCTTATTGAAACTAATAGGAGTGTACTATTTCCTTTGGATTTTGATGATTGAAAAAGAGAGAGAGAGAGGAGAGAGAGAGAGAGAGAGAGAGAGAGAGAGAGAGAGAGAGAGAGAGAGAGATATTTGGAATAGACATTACTGAAAACACCTTTCACAAATATGCCCCTGTCCCACAAGAGCTATTTTGTGAATATGGAAAATGACGAATGGAAGTCAATAAAACCTGGTTACAAGTAGTTACACACTCTAATTTTACATTCGAGGAATCAATACTAAATTAGTCACAGTTTGCTTAGTTTATTTTTATAGGTAGCCATTTACAGCATGCATGTCCACGTCAAACAAAAGTACAAGAGATTTATAATAATTATCGATTATGATTAAATATCTTGAAATTAGATGTCATTTGCTTTCAGTTATATAAAAGAATTAAATAGTCAAGATTAAAAATAAAATGCTTAAAATTGCTAGCAGGTTCATAAACAAACCAAATTGAGCAGGATGCGTTGTAAAAATGAACCATCTCGGAGCAAAAAAAAATATGTTCTCCATATATTTCATTATTACATTTTTAATAATAAAAAATAAATACATTTTGACTATTGTCTTCAGAAAATTTCATGTTCAGTTATTTTTTATTATAATCTAGCAGTAACCAGTGCAATAGACTCATTAAGTTTATTTGCAATATAATTTTTTAATTTGAATTAGCCCATAATCATCCCATTTCTGGCAAGGACCTCCTGCTACTGCACGGTGGCTTACGTTATATCCCCGGATTAGCCAATCCCTTGGGACTATCACTTCAACTCTTTTATGAATTGCTTCCATCTTTGTCTGTCTTGTGCTATTCTAGTCCACAGTATTCCTACATGACACTTAAACACTTCACTCCAACGCCTTTTTTGTCTTCCAACTTTCCTTTTCCCTAGTCTGGGTTCCCACATAGTCATTGTATAAGACCACTTTTTAGGATCCATTCGGAGCACGTGACCCCCCATTTCCATTTCAATGTAAGTATGATTTAAGATTTATACCGAATTGTCGAAGGGGCTCACTCCACAGTTAAAAATTACATATTTAAAACAAATATATGTGGAACTATACATAGAACATTAAAGAACAAAAAAAGAAGAGATACTAGATTGAAGTTTTATAAAACATTGCAGTTCCTGCATTACTTTATGGGAGTGAAACTTGGGTAATGACCAAAAAATTACAAGGTAGAATACAAAGCGTAGAAATGAACTTCCTGAGAAGAACAAAAGGCTGCACAGGTATGGATCGGATAAAGAATGAAGATATAAGAAGAGAGTTAAATATATCTCCATTGAATGATAAAAATCACAGAATATAGATAAAATGGTTTAGACATGTAGAAAGAATGAATGTAACAAGGTTACCAAAAGCAGGATTTAACTACAAGCCAAGAGGTTCAAGGAATGTAGGAAGGACAGTGAAAAGATGGACAGAACAACTGTGAGGCGGAACAGGCAATTTGCCTAGCCCGTGAAATGAAGAAGAAGCCAAATATATTTTTACTCAAATTGTATATCTGAGGAGTTGTCAAGCCAATATAGAACGATTTATTCTGTTAATATGTGTAAGCAAATTCTCAGTTGGTATATTCTTACGAATGTGGGCAATGTTAAATTATTACTTTATGATCTGGTAATTTTTTTCCAGTGGTAGTAGCAATAGGGCTTTATTAGACTAAACGTAAGTTACATACAATGCAATTTACAAATATGTATCATACAGACAGAAAGTTGTAAGTTATATTGACGGTCCGTAAAATAATTTAACGTCTAGTAATAATTAACAAAACAAAAACACAGTAGGTAAGAATACTATTATATTATTTATGTTACTTATTGTTATTAAGTATTGATAATATTGAACTTTGCTTAAAAATGCATTTATTCACGAATGAGTGTTATTTTCCGAGTCTTATCCAGAAATTTTCTGTGTTTAGCATTAAATCATAACATGCCAGCCTACGCCGTTTGAATTTATAAATATTTCCGGTAACAACTGACGCCTTCAATATCCCAAATCGTTGTATTCACCTAATATATGTATTTCGTGTTCATAGCTCCCGCGCATTGGGCATAATCACATATCGTGATCATCAGTAATTTTTAGAAATTTCCGTGTCCCCAACCTAAACCAAACGAGCCCTGATCTCTCTTTAAATCACACACACACACACACACACACACACACACACACACACCATATATATATATATATATATATATATATATATATATAAAGTGTGTGTGTGAGAGAGAGAGAGAGAGAGAGAGAGAGAGAGAGAGAGAGCGAGAGAGAGAGAGAGAGAGAGATTCTTTACTCCGAATTTGTTTTAGGCCTCTCTGTAAACACAGTGAATGCTCATTTGATCTAAGATACGGGTCTTTAGCCAGACGTTCTAGAAAAATGTTATTACTACATTTCAGGCTTGTAATTTATAACTATAGGCCTACTACTTCGTGTATATTGTTTATTAATAAAATTTAAATATAATTATAAACCAAAAGGGAGAAGAATGTTGGGAAGAGCATTGAAGAGATGGAAGGACCAATTCGACCTATAATGAGATCAGAACAGGCCATTGAGCTTAATCCTTGTTGTTGATGATAATGAATAAAATTTGGATGTAGGATGAATTTTATTTAAATTCCTAATAGGGTATTTTGGTGGAACCTAGGTTAGATTAATTATTGTGTGCGCCAAACTGATTTAAAATCTTTAATATCTTATTCCTCAGTCCATTTATAAATAAGTAGATAATTATGCACTGTACATTTATCATAAGACATAGTGTTCTTTTTTAAAATAGGCTGCATTAAAGAATAAGGAAAGGATAGTAAGAGGACACTATTGGTACATCGTTACCTAAAAATATGTTTTTTTTAGTTGAATATTAATGAGAGATTATGCAGAGAATTTTTGTTGCATTAGTGACGAATGTCTTTTATTTTATCCCTAGTTTAATGTGTTTGTTTAAACTGTTGCTAATGAGCTCATAAAAAGTCTGTTCGTATCACAACTTCTTGTTTTATTCCCTTCCGCTCTGTTTCATTTAAACTACTTATTCATTTAATCGGTTTTTTTTCTCTCTACGTCTGACTCGTGCTGCCGTCTCTGTCTCGCAGTACAAGATGGAGCACCTTGTTGACACATTACATGGCAACACGAAACAAAATATTATGTAACTGATCTTGCTTCCTCTTTACTCTTAGTCAAAATTACACCATGTTCTAACATAATGGTCCCGGTGATTACTTATGTAAAATTATAATTATAATAAAAAAATCACAAATGCAGCATTTTATTTAAAGATTTTTAAACATATGAATGGTGTCAGTTCCGGTATCTGGAGGCCGGGTTCAAAATATGAAAGCGGAGCGTAGTTTTTTTTCAGGGTTTCAAAATCCTGGGTATATCTTGTATTGAATAGAAATAAAGATGTGTGTCAATTGGAATATTGGAGGCGTCAGATGTTACCAGAAAGATTTATATATTCAAATCGTGAAATTGGCATGCTAGGAGTTAACCGTAAACCCAGAAAATTGGATAAATGTGGGTAAATGTCTGTAGAAAACGTGGGAAATAAGAACAACACTCATTCGTGAATAAATAAAAGCAAAGTGTAATTCATTAATACTTAATACCTTTATGTAATCTAATTAATATATAATGTAAATGTATTGTTATATATTGTGTTCTTTCTTGTTCTACTTTTATATTGTTACTTTACATTATTTTATTGATACAGAATCTCAACAGCACGTACGGTTTGCTGCCCGTGCGACCCATATTTGTAAATAACATTGTGTGTATCTTACGTTTAGTCTCATAAATTCCTACTACTACATTTACGGCACATAAAAGAATCTCAAGCCTTAAATAGGATGTCTATGAGTATATGTTTCGTCCTCTTCATGCCACCAAACAAAAATGGTAATAAATTGGGAACTGCTAATTAATATCAATATTTAACGTCTGTTTACATACCTTTCTGAAATCTGGATACATACAAAAAAAGAGGTAAACCTTGGTAACATATAGAGCCTAAGATAAATTCTTGGAGCTGTATGTATTAATAATGAATGGAGAATAAGAACTAATTTTAAATGAGAACTTTATGAAGCCCCCAAACTTTTATAGCCTATAATATAATATTGGTCCAGGTGGTTGGGATACGTGGGAAGGATGGAACACCATCAAGACTATGAAAAAATCTTAAAACGAAACCAGAGGGAAGTCGGTCAGTGGAAAGCAGGAGTCAGAGTTAACTGGAAAATTCACTGTAGAGGGTTAACATACAGGTTGTATTTCGAAATTGGAGGCGGTTAGCGGGATCAGAGGTCGGATGGAAGAAGTGGTCTCATCGGGCTTTATCACCGGAAATAATAATGATCATATTCAATCAAATATTATAATTAATTTTCTATTCGCTACGCTATTAGTTATCTTAACTGATTACCCGGCGTTGTATGATAATTTATTTATCAAAATATTATTGTAACTAATCAATTTAGCAGCCCAGAAAACTATGGATTTTATATCAATCTAACCCATTTGGACATTTTTATATTTCACTCCCTTATCAGTACATGAGGACCAGGTGTTGGATTTTAACGACATCGAGAGTGTCACAATTCACCTCCGCGACCTAAAAACTAACAAAGGTATTTTCGAGTACTATTACTGCCACTCTCTTTCAAGTGTCTAGAAGGATTTGGGGTATCTTACCCTTCGCAGTATACGTATTCTCCAAATTGTAAGCCATATGTGTTTTAAGTTTGGTATAAATGCTCCAGATGCGACATGGTATTTTTTAAATTTTATTTTTCGCCCCATTTCATCCCCATCCACGCCAACGGTGACAAACTTGGATTTGAAAGGCATTGGAAATGTCACTTCATCTCATCGAAACCTAAAACTTGGAAATTATCACAAATGTATAACGTTTACAATAATTTGTCCATGATTCCTCTTGTAACCCCTCCTCACGGTGCTAAGGGTCCTTACTTAGCTTCTACATCTTTTGCAGATTATAAGTCATATCATACGTTGAAATTAAAATCCCTCCACAGGTTGGTTCCATGTATAATATGTTGGAACAAAATGCACTCAAACACAGACACGCACACGTATATATGTGTGTGTATATATATATATATATATATATATATATATATATATATAGCCTATATATGTCCACCTCTGTGGTCTCGAGGTAGCGTGCTGCCTTGTCACGCAACGGACCCGGGTTCGATCCCCGGTCGGGGCAGTTTTCTAGGTGAGGTTTTTATCGGGGTTTTTCCTCACCTGTAAGACAAATGTCGGGAAAACTTTAAGCCCCAAACGGTCCCCGTAATCATCATCCTTCACCTGTGTGAAAAGCAACGAGAAGCTACCACACCTATAATTCCCTATTAAAGCTGCAAGCATAGCATGAAAATGCTATGATTGCAATGAAGGACCTGCCTTCGGGCAGAATTACTATTGATGGATATGTATATATATATATATATATATATAGGGAGAGAGAGAGAGGGGGGGAAGACTCCAATAGTTTCCGATTATATATTTTAAAAATAGCTATAGCCTATATAAATATTTTAACCTGACATCTTGAGTCATCCCGATTCAGGAGCAAAATTTTCTGTTTACTTATGCCAACTCTAAACACTAGAAGCTATTCTGTAAATATCAATTTTCTTGTTAGGTAAGTACCATTTTTACTTACCACTTCATGCAACTATGGTCGTTACAGTTAGAATTCGAATTTGGCAAGAAGTGCCGATAAATTTTACTTAGAGGCCTCTTATCTCAGGCTTGAGGCTCTATAGTACCCTTCCAAAGGAAGACATAATGGAGATACTTTTTGCCCTGAACAATTTCCATGGCCGCGGACAGGTTTGAATCTCGGAACCAGAGGCTAGCATGGTAACCTCTATTTCATCGGGACCGACTCCATGTTGAACATTGATTGGTAAAACATATCAGAAAAATTCTGAGAGTAGAAATTACGGAGGGGATTGAACCAGGATGAGAGGAAGACAAAATAACCTCTTCACGACAGTTATCCTAACGAAGATGAGGGAGTAATTAAGTGATGCTGACCTCTTTTAATTGGGAGGCGGAAGGTGACGTCACTTCCTGCGGAAGTGGAACAATGGTGCCAGATAATTGTAACGGAAGGGACGTCACAACGACTCGACGCTATTAAGATTAAGCTCCAAGTGTCTGTTCTAACACTGCCTTATAATAAACTGCTCTTCTAACTATATGTCATGATACATTTGTACACGGTGACCAAAAATTGTTAAACGAATTTTAATACTTACATTTTCAGTAACACTGGAGAGAAACAATTATTTAATCATCTAAAAAGAGAGATATATGATAGATATGTCATAATTATTTACACTGTTACTTGCGATTTGCATTCAGTGAACATTGAATGTATGATTACTTACTCCATCCCTACTCTTCCCTTAACCAATTCCACTCTAAAGTAATGCAGGAAGTCTAGAAAAAGCGTTCACTGCACTTATCCATCATGTCTAACGGAAAGAAAATACTATTCTGAATGAGTAACTATTAAAAGAAGCTTAACGGTCTACTCGTAGTTTACATTTGTCTAGATCATCAACTAAGATTAAAATTATTGCCGAATTTATTTTTAAATACAGTAAAATTGTTTAATTCGGAACGTGAATATTGCGGCAATCTGTCCTTTGTGAACAAATGTATTGGTCCCGGCGATATAATAGTAATTGTACGTGTATTTATTTTGTATAAAACGGAATCTGTCCAACGCTGAAACGGATGGATATTTCTACACAATTCAAGAAAAAAATGTTTATAAGGCGGAAAGATTGATTCATTTTCAGTTCATTGAATTTCTGTTAGTAGGCGAAATAAAAATGTGATGATTCCTGCCGCCGGTGAAGTAGATTTACTACCGTATCTGAAATTTTCTTTCGGTCTCACTGAACACCTGTTTTGCGAAATACAGGTTTGTTTAACAAATATTTGGCGTGTGACATCTGTCTTACAAATAACCAGTGCACTGTAAAATCTTAAATTAGTTCAGGTAGCGTTCTGAATTTACGGAATAAAGATGGCTAAATCGTAGGAATCATTGTCATTAAACGAAAAAGTGAAAGTGATTGAATATAAAGAAGAACAAACTCTCAGTACGCAAAATAATGACTAAATTTAAATGCGGAAAACCCCAAGTTTATGAGATTTTAAAAGACTAAGAAAAAAATGAACGGGTGCAAGGAAATGGTTAAATGAAGAAAAACATCGACGAGGTGTGGCAGTGTTTTAAAAGTCCACGATCAAACAATCTCCAAAATTTCCGGACCGATGCTCCAAAGTCAAACTCTAGCCGTTGCTATATCCCTAGGGAATAATGATTTCAAGGCATCTTCAGGTTGGCTGGACAGTTTTAAAAGACGAACACAATGTAGTGTGGGATGAAATTTGCGGGATATCAAGGGATGTGGATAAAAATATAGTTAGTGAGTGGAAACCGAAGCTGCATACTTTAATTTCAGAATACGTGCCTAAGAGACATTTTTAACGCCGATAAAACGGGACTGTTTCTTTTTTCGCGCGTTACCGTCGAAGTAGCTCATACATACCCCTTTCAACGGCACCGAAACTACAATTAATCCAAGATACGTAAAAAGGCAATTCCCAGTGTAGATGAACAAAGGCTAACTGCGGCAGAAATGAAGTTTATGAGACGTACTGCGGGCTATTCAAGGGCAGACCATACAAGGGATTATGAGATTCTCAAAGAATTACACACAGAATCAGTCATGGAATATGTACAAAAATACAGAAACAACTGGAAATCTCACGTACGAAGAATGAGCAGAACAAGAATACCACGTCAGATCTTAAATTACCAGCCACCAGGCAAGAGATCTTTGGGCAGACCCTTCAAACGTTAGATTGAGACCGTAACAGACCACTAGGTCTATCACATGAAAGGAATAAAAAGAAGAAGAAGGCGTAAAAAGACATATACGGAACTCTATAATATAAGATTGGTTAATATTGTTTTATAATGCGGAATGCTGACTAATGGGGAATAAAAAATAAGTCCCATGTGATTCAACTTTGAACAAGTTTTACTGTATAAATATGCATTTTGTGCATTTTACGTAATGTAATATTACGCATTAATTATTTTTCACATCCTGAAATTACAATTACTGCTTAATTTACGTTCAATACTGATAAAATGCGAAGGAATAGATTTTTTTAGCTCGTACGCGTTCATCGAATGGAGGATCACAGGATACCCAAGCATATGTTAAGCTATCAACCTGTAGGAAGAAGAAGATCAGGACGTCCATACAAAATACTTTCGGATGGTGTTTCTATTGAGGCCGAAACAGGTTAACAAATGGCCTAAATTCGTGAATGGACCGTGATGATGATGATAGTTCATATGCAACTTGTAGAGAGTTACTTCAATTACGTAAATATAAGAATTTTGACATCGCTATCAAAAATTAAAAAAAAAAAGAAATAGACGCTTGTTTCTGTTGTCATGAGATATGTACGGCCGCTCTTGAAATGAAAATTTTATGTCATGGTTCTTCCGTTCTTTATTTGGACTGACAGACCGCTCTGAGCACAGCGACATGAAGTATCAATTGCGCTATCTCAGTGCATTATGAATGGATGGAATGAAGTCAAATCTATGTAGACAATAAATGTTTTCGATTTGAAGAAAAAACCCAGACTCCACAAAAAAAAGTAATACATATATATATAAAGGTATTAACATTAATAATAGTATTCTCATAACTATTCAAAAGATCTCTCCATTAATATTAATTTCATATACAATCAATTTTAATGGATTTATTATTTTAATCATTCTTACTTCAATTATTGTTAATATAACGTGTATGTCCGACACAAAAGATTCTTTTCTTATCGCCCATAACCGCTATTTTTCTGTTGGGTCCGTGGCCGCGAGGATGATCTACAATCCTTCCATTGGCCCCTTAAGCCCTTTTTTATTATTCAGGATCGGAGTTATGAGCCACCACCCTGGTTGCCCCGCACGCAATTACATACTTTCAAAATCTGTAGGTGACAAACAAATTATTTCTCGTGACATGAAATGGAGTAAAATGTGATATTAAATGAATAAATGAGAAATGAAAATACATGTCGGAATTTAGGCTATAGACCTGTTTCTATATCAAGAGAAAGTATCCCCCCCCCCATCTAGTAACGGTGCGACCAATATTCCTTCTTCATCTGGCTTGGTAATTACTCCCTGGCACTATCGAACCCATAGGTTGATGGCCGCGCGGACATAAGCTCTCCATGCATCCCTATCCTGTGTTAATGTTTTCCAATCATTCCCTGTATAATCTACTTCCCTCAAATCATAGTTAATGTTATTCTCCCACCTCATTCTTGGTCTACCAACTGGGCGTTTTCCCTCTGATTTTCCTAAGAAGCTTCCATGCACGTCTTTCATTCCCCATTCGTGCCACATGTTCTGTCCATCGCACTATACGAGATTTAACTGATCTTATTATATCTGGCTTCTTAAAAAGACCATGTAGTTCACTGTTAAGTAGTCTACTCCATTCACCTCTCTGTTCATCTCTCCATGGTCGAAAAAAAATTCCTAAGAATCTGATTCTCAAATACCAGTAATCTCCTTTCCTTCCTCAAAGTAAAAGTCCAGGTTTCGTATCCATATAATATAACTGGTAGAATAATAGTTTTATATATTTAATTTAACGTTTTTTGAAAGGAGTTGGGACGTCAAGTGGCCCTGTAATGCATAATAAAACGCATTTCTAGAATTGGGCTTATGTTTAATTTCTTTGTGCATCTCATTCCTATTTGTGATTATTGTTCCTAGGTATTCGACTTCTGCAACTTCCTCAGAATTTCCCTCATTTGTCATTAGCTATCCATTTCCATTATATACTGTAATATATTTCTATGTGTGTCCATACATTTAGTTTTATTGAAATAATTTGGGTTGGTCGTGAAGCAAAATTTGTGGGCGTCTATTGGGTGTCATTGGTTTTTATATGTTGGGGTCAGATTTTGAATTGCATCTATAACACTGTAGTTGATTAATTCGGTTCTTATTTCTTCATTATACTTATCTAACAATACACAGCCTGCTACTGAACGTAAGAATTACATTTCAGCTAGTTCTATTTTCCTGTTATCTGATTTATTAAGTGTCCAATTTTCACAAGCATATGTTAGCATAAGTTATTTACCTTATAGTGTACATTGTAAGGAATAACAATCAATCGAGAGAGTTAGTTCAGATGGTAGCGTTAGAGATTCGGAATCGCGAGGTACTGTTTGAAACCCCTGGCCCTGTGCCTACCAATCTGAAAGAGGTGTTTCTGTTTTCCACAATCGTAACAAAAAAAAATCCAGTGTTTTTTTTTATCGTATTACGGATTTACTGTTAATTCAATTGTCTTGTTATTGTTATCTCTTATATTAGAGGAACTTCGGGTAATTTGGACCCCTGTTTTGAATTTGTTGTTTTTCTTCTTTTAATTAAGGGATTTGAATTTTGTTTAATTACAGTGATTACCATTAGTGTTGTAACTATGAAATAACAGTGTTATTTTATTCAAATATGGAAACATCTTCGTAATTTATAAATTGTTTACATTACAAGAAAGGTCCACTCTAACCTCCATATTCGGATAAAGTGGACCGCAGAGTCCACCTTAGCCTTTAGTCTACCTTTAAGTTTATTTACTCTATTAATTTATACAGACAGGCACAGATTAATCTGAAAATATTTATGACTCATCATAATTCAAACGCGTTGATATTTATTTAATGTTTTGGAAAATTATTGTTGATTATAACATTCACACGTCATTCAACTGCAGAAAGCGACGGTCTTTGTATTTAGTAAAATTACAAGGATATTAAATAAAATTAATTAAGTGAATGGTTTTTACAGATAACATCCTCATTGATAAAATACACATATTCGTGTAAAATGGACCCAGGTCCTCGTGCAGGGTCCACATTAAGCGAATTCCTTTGATATGTTTAATAATTTTATACAGCCATAATATTCAATAGCAGAAATTAAGAATTGATTCTAGCTTGAAAAACTTTTAAAGTGGTCATTTTCATAAATATCACAAATAAACCATTATTCGCACAAATAAAAAAAGAAACTGGCCTTGAACCCGTCAAATTTGATGAGGGAAAGAAATTAAAATATTTTATATTCGAGGGCAACACCAATTGAACAAGATATTAACAGGGTCCACTCAAACAGAATGGTCCACAATACCCGAACTTCCCTATAATAATAAATCGACTTTAGAGGACATATGTATGCCTATCATATTTCCACCTAAGAATATAAGTAAAATGAGACTTGTCCATCCCTGATAGGAAAAAGGGAAAACATCGAACCTCACATATCAGACACTATAAAAACCTCCACAGAAAATTTGCGACATGATTATATTCGATATCCATCCTTCCATAGTAATTCTGCCCGAAGGCAGGTCCTTCACTGCAATCATAGCATTTTCATGCTATGCTTGCAGCTTTACTAGGGAATTGTGTAGGTGTGGTAGCTTCCCGTTGCTTTCCACACTGGTGAAGGATGATGATGATGATGCTAATGGTAAGGATGATAATGATACGGATGATGGCCATATGATTTCGGGGACCGTTTGGGCCTGAAAGTTTTCCTGACATTTGTCTTACAGGTGAGGAAAAACCCCGATAAAAACCTCACCCAGAAAAACTGCCCCGACCGAGGATCGAACCCGGGCCCGCTGCGTGACAAGGCAGCACGCTACCTCGAGACCATAGCGGTGGACATATTCGATATAGCGACTAGAAAAATAACAATACAGATTTTCGTTGAGTGCTATTATAGGTACCAAAATTATAAAACAATATATCTCATATAGGACAGACGACATACTTTCCAATCACAATTTTGAACTTCATATACAGAGAAGAAGGAATGTAAAAAAATACGCAGCTATTATTAAACTAACTTGTTATATTATTATACACAGATTATTATAGGTATTTGTCTACCGCTGTGGTCTCGAGGTAGCGTGCTGCTTTGTCACGCAGCGGGCCCGGATTCGATTCCCGGTCGGTACAGGAACATGGGTGAGATATTTTTCGGGGTTTTTCCTCAACTGTAAGACAGATGTCAGGAAGATTAGGGCCCAACGGTTCCTGAAAATCATCCGGCCGTCATCATCATTATCATCATCATCCTTCACCGGTGTGGAAAACAACGGGAAGCTACCACACATATAATTCCCTAGTAAAGCTGCAAAGCATAGCAAATATGGGTCGCACGGGCAGTAAGCCGTACGTGCTGTTGACAGTCCGTTACAATAAAGTAATAATTGGACTAGTGTAAAGAAAAATAAACAACAAAAAAATCAATAACATTACAATTACATAAAGAAAACACAATAATATTACAATTAAATAATAACACAGTCTCCTCTACTATTTAATTTTGTACTAGAGCATGCCATTAAATCTTTAGAGAATGAGGAACGCTTACAACTGAATGGTATTAATAAGCTGTTAGTTTATGCTGATGATGTAGTACTACTGGCCGATAGCGAGGAGATACTAAAGGCCAACACGCACACACTATTGAGTAACACTAAGAAATTAGGACTGGAAATAAATATTAGTAAAACTAAATATATGGTCACAAGTAGAAATTCAGTATATAATGGAAATGGACAGCTAAGGACAAATGAGGGAAATTTTGAAGAAGTGGCTGAATTCAAATACCTAGGAACAATAATCACAAATAGGAATGAGATGCACTAAGAAATTAAACATAGGCTCAATTCTGCAAATTATGCATTGCAGAGACTTTTGATGTCCCAACTCCTTTCAAAAAACCTTAAGCTGAAAATATATAAAACTATTATTCTACCAGTTATATTATATGGGTGCGAAACATGGACTCTTACTTTAAGGGAGGAAAGGAGATTACGAGTATTTGAGAATAAAGTTCTTAAGAAAATTTTTGGACCAAAGAGAGATGAACAAACAGGTGAATGGAGAAGACTACATAACAATGAACTATATGGTCTTTATAGGAAGCCAGATATAATAAGAACAGTTAAGTCTCGTAGACTGCGATGGGCAGGACATGTTGCGCGTATGGGGAATGAAAGACGTGCATGGAAACTTCTTGTAGGAAAGCCAGAAGGTAAACGCCCAGTTGGTAGACCAAGAATGAGGTGGGAGAACAACATTAACTATGATTTGAGGGAAGTAGATTATACAGGGAATGATTGGAAAGCATTGGCTCAGGATAGGGATGTATGGAGAGCTTATGTCCGCGCGGCCATGAACCTACGGGTTTGATAGTGCCAGTGAGTAAGTAAGAGTAAGTAAGTATAGCATTATACACTAAAAAAACATTAACATTACAATTACATAAAAAAACACAATAATATTACAATTAAATAATAACTCAATAGATTAATTTATATATAATTGTTAAGAATTAATGGTATTGCATTTTGATAACATATATTTATTCATGAATGAGTGTTGTCCTTATTTTCCGCGTTTTGTCCAGAAATTCACCGAGGTTTATCCAATTTTCTGGATTTACCAATAACTCGTAGCATGCCAATCTTTCCCGATTTGAATTTAGAAATCTTTCCGGTAATAACTGACGTCTCCAATATCCTAATATATGTATCTCATCTTCAAAGTTCCCGCACATTGAACATATTCGCATATCGTGATCGTCGCTAATTTTTAGAAATTTCCATGCCCCTAGCCTAAACCAAGCAAGCCCTGTTCTCTCCTTAAATCCTAGGTTGAGTATATACAATTCTTTTCCCCAGACGTGTTTTAGGTTTCTTTGTAAACACAACGAGCGTTTTCCTGTGTCTTGTTGGTTTATATCTAAGTACCTCCTCCTTATTTTTTCTCCACACGTTCTTGCGATTTTCAGTCACTTTTTCCCATATCCAGCCCATCCCAAACTTTTGGAGTTCTCTCCTAACCTCGTCTGCCCAAAATTTAACATCTATGTTTTTAATTTGGTGGTCGTAACAAATTGCTCTAAGCATTGTTTGTTCACCTTGGATTACTCGCAACCAGTATTTGAGTACACGAATTTTACAGTTTATGTCCTCCTGGAATGACCCGAATTCATATAAAATTCCACAGTTAGAAACGGCCTTACTAAGTCCTGTAATATATTTTAGAAAATGCGTATATACCTTATTTAGTTCTTCCGTTCTTTGGAAACCCCAAATCTCACTACCATAGTGCATGACTGGTCTGACCATCGCTCCATACATTTTTTCTAATGTGCTGACTGGAATATCAGGCACTCGACCCAGAATACCGAGTACACTGTTAATTTGTCCCCTCCCTTTAAATAATGCTATATCAATATGTTTTTTTCCACTTCCCGTTCATTTTCAACGTCGTACCAAGATATTCAAAATGTTTCACGTTTTGAAGTACTTGATCTCTGTATTTCCATTCCTCTGCTCTACCATAAACCGTCCCATTTTTAAAGGTCATTGTTTTTGTCTTACTAACATTTACAGTCAATCCCCAATTCCTACAAAATTGACTTTACGACTTTACAAGCTTATAGAAATTTATTTAGAAGAGCTACATAATTGGTTTTAATGTCATATGATAGCACAACTCATCAAGTTTTCACCGACATAGTTTTATAGTACCTAGTTCTCTCACCGCGTGCGCTAACGTAGTTCATATCAAAATGGCCGAGCATGCTCGTTGTGTGTTTTTGTTCGAAGAAACTAAATCTGCGACAATTGTTCAGCGTAGATTTCGTACCCAGTATGGTAAGGATCCTCCTAGCAGGCCAACAATTTATTCTTGGCACCAAACATTTGTTAGGACTGGCTTTTCTGTTAGTCATTCCAAGCATACTGGCCGTCCACGTACGGCTGAAGCTGTGGTTGAACAAGTGAGGGATAGCTTTGCTCGGAGCCCTAGGAAATCAACGCGGCGTGCGTCACGTGAGACTGGCATTTCACAACCGACCATTTGGCGCATACTACGGAGACGTTTGCACTTGAAACCATACCGATTTTCGATGGTGCAACACATTACTGATAATGATAAGATGGTTCGACGTGATTTCTGTGCAGAAATGGTTGGTCGGATCGAGGAAGATGAAACGTATTTGAACCACGTAATCTTCAGCGACGAGTCTACATTCCACGTCAGTGGCAAAGTAAATACCCATAACTGCAGGATTTGGGGCTCTGAACCTCCACATCTCCATCTACAACACGTACGTGAGAGCCCGAAAGTGAATGTGTTTTGTGCCCTAAGTAAAACTAAAGTGTACGGCTCCTTTTTTTTCAAGAAAAAACTATCAACGGTAGATTTATCTGGATATGCTAGGAGGATCCTTACCATACTGGGTACGAAATCTACGCTGAACAATTGTTGCAGATTTAGTTTCTTCGAACAAAAACACACAATGAGCACGCTCGGCACCTGTGAAAGCAGACATTTTGATATGAACTACGTTAGCGCACGCGGTGAGAGAACTAGGTACTATAAAACTATGTCGGTGAAAACTGGATGAGTTGTGCTATCATATGACATTAAAACCAATTCTGTAGGTCTTCTAAATAAATTTCTATAAGCTTGCAAAGTTGTAAAGTCAATTTTGAATCACCCTGTATATTTCCAGTAGGTCAAGACCTCTTTGCAATCCCTTGATTGTCTTGGAACAGATAATTAAATAATCTGCATGAAAATGCTATGATTGCAGTGAAAGACCTGCCCTCGGGCAAACTTACTATGGATGAATGGGTATTTAACAACAATCGTTCAGAAACAATAGATGATACAGGAGGATCATGTTTGTTAATGAACAGATAACCCCGCACACTTCTTTATGAATTATGCGCATTGGTGAAGGTCCGAGGTACGCAACACAACCCGCCCCTGTCCTCCCCATCCCATGTCAAAAGAGAAATTAAACAATAAGTAATGCAAAATTAAGCTTGAATATAATCATATTATAACACAAACTAAAAACTCTGGCAATATGTCAACAATCTCAGGCAAACCGCTTACCGCTGGACAACCCAAACGACCGTTTTACTCAAACTCTGCCAGAGAACAATAATACTTAACGAACAAAACAACGAATACATGAACTATTGATAGTTTTCTCTTGTTCCAGGACAAGTTTTATTTTTCTTACATTACACCTTATGATGTTAAAAAGGCGATCCTACATATTGCATCCAAAGCGCAGGATGTACAGTTGTAGACAATATAATTATACCCTTCTAATGAAATATAATAGGCGTAGTCACACTCCTTTGACCCACATATTTTAACGCTTCTATGATGACTGAGCTTAACTTTAACTGTGGAAAGTGGCACTGATTCGATTCTTGTCCAAAAAAGAAACTACCATCAACACCTCAAGACTACTAACCAATCAACTTACTACAATGATTGTTCAAAGCAGTTCTACATAAAATACATACACAGCTAACTGACTACCTCTGTACATATTAATTCCTTGACGAACATCAGACAGAATTTGGGAAGGAATGACTTGTAACCACTGTAGAACAAAATATTTTAAAAATTTAATCAAAAAGAATGTAACTGGAAATACATTATAAGTTGTAAAAAATTAAATTTATAGGAATGTGATTTGAAAATAGTTAAAGGCATTGAGAAGGAATAAAATACAAAGTAGAAGGACAAGTTACCATAGTAACGTCTTCATTGAGCACACACGTTATTAATGACGGCGTTCCCCTGGGATCTACTCACAGTCAGTAACAATAAATCACTTTCCTTTCACTTTTTATTTGCTGCCTATTTCCCAAATCCTAGCCTTTCAACATTTTCTTAACAATCCACTAATGAAAACTAATTTATTTTTTGCTGAATTCTATGGAAATAGATTCCTGCGTTCAATATTTACAAAATTCAAAAACATGCGAAAACCATTTATATGATTAGAAATATTCTAATTACAAAATTTATTTAACTGCTTTTAAAAATTGTATTTATTATATATAATATACAGAACGCAGAAAACTATATTTCAAGTTCTGTTACAAAGCATTTTATTTATGGGTCCGAAACCTGGACAATAAGTAGAAAACAAGTCATTGAGCTGTTAGCAGTAGAAATTGATTTTTGGAGGTGATCGACAAGAATTTCAAGAAGGGAGGAGGTCAGAAACAGCACTATAATGGAAATTATGCAAGTTGAAAAAAATATATTGGAAAAAATAGAAGAAAAACTATTGAAATGGTATGGGCAACTCATAAGAATGGAAGAAGAGAGGATACCAAAGATTATCCTTAATTGGAAAACTAATGGAAGAAGTGGAAGAGGCAGATGAGTTAATAATCATGTAAACAGTTTTCAATAAAATATAATACTTTACATTGCAAACTAAAATAATCGGAAATTAGATATGTTAAAACGCTAAGAGAATTATATACTTTTAATTGGTTATCAATTTTCAATGCGTATACAGTTCTTATTGAAGCGGCATGGAGGTCTTCTTAAAAATACCAAATAGCTGATTTATACATTTAATCTATATATATTAATACGTGAAGTAAAAATTGTGTACCCCTTTTTAAGCACGTTGCGCGCATGGAGGAGTGTGATATTTGGCATAATTAAAGTTCATATAGAGAAGGAGTGCAGTAAAATAAAAGATATGTATAATAATTATGTGTTACAAATAAATTAAAATAAAATGAAATAAATTGTCTCTAAGGAATTTATGTGTATTACTCATTCATTTCTATACTCATTTATTTGTTTACGATAATGCTGGAAGTACATTTTTGCAAAAAAGAGAATTGTGCAGCAGCAATGTGAATTGACTTACTCTTGCGTATTTGTTATTAATGGTTTAAAATAAATAATAGTATAAAAAACTAATACAACACACTTTATTAGAAAACCAAACTAAAAAATAAAAAATAATAGATAACAGTTTGAAAAAACTAAAACAGCACGCTTTATTAGAAAAGCGAACTAAAAAATGAAAAATAATTTTAATTTCAAACACGATTGGGATAAAATTAAAGTGGTCAACAAAAAAGTCATCTCCAACACATCTAGAATAAAACTAGAGTTATCTACAAAAAAAATAATTTTACCATCAAAAGAGTGGGGTGCTCTTTATCAATTAATATATTAGATAGTAAACAGATATTGGTAAAAGTAAAGTCTCTAAGAAGAAAACGTAAAAACCATAAAAGCACCCCACAATTTAGATGGTAAAATTATTCTTTTTTGTAGATAACTCTAGTTTTATTCTAGATGTGTTGGAGATGATTTTTTTGTTGACCACTATAATTTTACCCTAAGCGTGTTGGAAATTAAAATTATTTTTCCTCTTTTAGTTCGGTTTTCTAATAAAGTGTGTTGTTTTAGTTTTATTAAACAATTATTTATTTTTTAGTTTGATTTTCTAATAAAGCGTGTTGTTTTAGTTTTATTAAACAATTATTTATTTTTTAGTTTGATTTTCTAATAAAGCGTGTTGTTTTAGTTTTATTAAACAATTATTTATTTTTTAGTTTGGTTTTCTAATAAAACGTGTTGTTTTAGATTTTTAAACTGTTATTAATTTTTTTAATTCTTAGTTTAATTGATTGTCACTAACCGGAATCCCATGAAAATTTAATTGCTTATGATATTTTTAGTGTCTACGCACGACTATAATTATATATATTTTTAAAATTATTATTATTATCTAACATTATTATAATATTTCTGAATATATTAATTAGATAAATAGTTACAGTTATTAGTATCTTTCTCATATTTTTTTGGATAAATTACTATGTGGTAAGTTTACAAAACTCTTCTAAAAAAACCTCCGGGCCGGAATTGAACCAGCGACCTATGGATTACTGAAATGTTATACCACTACAGACACTACCAACGGAGTTACCAGAGGATATAATATTAATTTCTTCGAACGATGGACTAAGAAGTCGATAAGTCCGCAACCTATTATATATTATTTACGAAATTGTTGTATTGTTATTGGTCCTTTACAAGTATACAAAGTTTCAAGCCGATCCAATGTTTTAGGTGGGTGAAAATCGTGTTGAAAGATTCCGTTACATAGATAGATACAGGGTCAAGCTAATATAAAGCGTGTAAAAAGTGAGCACATTTTATTATTTACATTTAAATTAATACCTGTCTAAACTTGGTTTCAGTAATTTAATTACTTTTTTTATATTTATATATTAGCACCTACTTCCATTATACCTCGATATAGAACATTGACGGGTGGAGTGATAATCAAAGAAGAAGGAATATATATTCCCGTACACATAATAATAGGCTAAATGCAATTTCAAAAAGATTAAATAGGATGCAAATGTCAAATGAAGCATTATTGTTTTTTATATATGGCTTAGCCAAGCTATACCACACAATTCCTATCGTTCCTATTTTTAAAGTAAATCGAAAATTAATGCATAATGACGTATTTGTGATAAACATAAATATTTAATGAATTGTGGTCGAATTTCGACCACCCGGCGAGCACTAGTATTAATAAATTATCAAAATGTTTAAACAGTAATTTTGCATTAAATCTCTAATTGTGACTAAATGTATGGTTTAAGACGTACAGAAGACCGTCTCCGTGCAATGCATGCTGGTTAACACAAAGTAGTCTTTATAAAATGTGGAAATAAATCTTGTAACTAAAAAAAAAAGTTTCGACCAATGAATATTTTATGCACATTCCCAGCGGAGAAAGTGAAAAAAATACCTCGAAAACTCTACCGTTATCAATCATGAGGAATTTAAAACATCAAAGTATTGCAGAAGAGTTCAATGTTAGACAAACATCATCATAATAAGGTTTGGAATGTTGTGAACCTGGCTCACTTGTTTTGAGCTACTTTATTTTTGATAATAGTATAATATTCCCTAGTTTGTCCCCACCCATTTTTCAATTGGTCATCACTGATTTGGACAATTAAAGAGTACCGTACAGTAGGTTTTCACATCGGTGCCGTTATTTCAAATGAATTCTCAGTATGATCTGCAGACCTCAGTTCAGAATGATCCAACAGAGCTCTCAACTTACGTCCTCCTGAGTTGAGTGCTGAAGTAATAACTAACTTTCGCGTCAGAGTTTGATAAAGCGTTTCGTTGAATAACACTGACCTCTCCTAGCTGAAAAATTAAGCAACAATTTTATATAAACAATACAGATGAAAGCAAAAAAGAACATATTCCTTTGTCAATACAAATTAATCAGTAATTTTAATCTCAACTTTTCAAGAAAAGCTTTAAAAATAGACTAACTAGCTCACTGGTTCTATCGAGCCTGTAGGTTCATAACCGCACGAAAATAAGCTCTCCATATATCCCTATCCTGAGCTAATGTTTTCCTTATCCCCTGTATAATCGACGTCCTCAAATCATGATTAATATTATTCTCCCACCTCATTCTTAGTCTACCGGGCGTTTTCCCTCTTTCCCTCTGGTTTTCGTACAAGAAGCTTCCATGCACTTTTTCATTCCCTATTTGTGCCACATGTCCTGTCCATCACAGTTATCGAGACCTAACTGTTCTTATTATGGATGGCTTCAACAATATAGATAACACAAAATTAACAATCCAATTGTTAAAATTAATTAAGCAGTGGTTTTAGCCTCACTAGATGAGACCGTATAGCATTGTGAATATTTAGAACGTTTCACATAAACAAGTTAAAGAAACTTTTTCACTAATTCGGTGCTAACGTTATCAAAATATAATTCGTCGTAGAAGAGAATATCGCTGAAAGTGGTACCTCAGACGTAACTGAAACGTACGAGACGATTACCATTGGACTACGTCTTCTGTACGTGGAATCCACAAAATATTTCAATATTGCATAACCTGAGGGTTTCTATAGCTCACTTTCTTGCCATCACTGCAATTACATTTTATCGTAAGTAATGCCACGAGTCATTTTCAAATTATCGATAAATTCACGACTCACAAAGTGAGGAGTGACTTTATATAGGGAATTTGGAAATCAAGAGTGGCATTTGTTAGGACTATTTAACGAATAAAATTAAGCTGTCTACTCACAAATCATTATTTAAATATAGTCATTTTAAAACAATTATATATTTAATGTAAACGGCAATGTTTGAAAACAAATGAGAAACGTTATGTTTCATTTGTTCATCACTGCAACCAGATCATATTTATTGCCAAACAGAATTGCAATATTGCAAGAATGCACCCTAGTGAAGAAAAACTCAAACGCATCATTACAGGTTAACTAATTTCTGATATCCTATGATGTAAATATGTCAATTATGTTTTTCTGCAACGTTAATTTCTGGAAAATAATACGTTTAAGAAAGTGCAAAACAGTGGTTTCTTTTTTATGGTTAATCAATTGCTACGAATGTCTTTCTATTATATCCTGCAAGCAGAATCTGGTTACATTCGTGCACTATAATACTTGTCAGCTGATATAATTGATTTGAATAAGATTTCATTAATTTAACTTCTTATAATAATTTATTCTATAAATGTCCATTTTATCTTAAAAGTATGTAATCATGAACGACATTGAAAAAAAGTAATCTTAATTTAAGGGGGATATGCTAATAGAGAAAAAGTTAAATTAATCATAGATAATGTTTTTAAACTTCAACTATTACACTGGTCGACAAGCTTTTCTTTACAAGAAATCTGATTAGTGAATCTAGTGCATTTTTTTTTCATACTGCATTCAGATATGTATAGTGAGAATTTTTCTATCAGGCACAGTTTTTTTGTGACAGCTACGTTTTTAAAATTGATTTTAGCATTTTATTCAAGTTTTTTTTGTGACAGCTACTTTTTTAATTGATTTTAGCATTTTATTCAAATTGTATTTAAGGGCTGTCTCTGATGAGCACAGTGAGAGTTTTCATCAGCAAATTTCCACAATGGAAAAGAGTTACCAAGGCAAGTTGAGTTCTAATATGCTGGCTGACTACTGTTGGACCAAGAAGAAAGATGTTCCAGATGCAAAATATGCCCGAAAATCACTATGTACCACTTTCTAGGTAAGTGAGAATGAGTTAGAATTAGATGGATTTTATTAAAAATTATCATCATCATCATGAACAAATTCGTTTTAGGCCATGTGGCCTATACGGTAAACCTAGCGAAGATGGTCTTGATCTTTCCACCGATGTTTTGGTCTTCCTTGGTCCCTATGTCCAGTTGGGGTATATTGCAATGCCAATTTTGGAAGTCTATTTCTTGCCATTCTCCTCAGATGATTGGCAAGAAATTAAAAATTATAAAAAATTTAAATGAATATCACAGAAAACTTTTGCCTGATAGGAAAAAACTGAAATGATATTGACATTCAGGATGAAAAACACTTCTAAAATCTCATATTTATATTCTTGTGAAAGAAAAACAGTTCATTTTTGTCAACCAGTGTTATTATTCTGTACTTGGTTGTCTGGTATTTATTTTCTTATTTTTTACTAAGAATGAAAATGAATGAAACCTATTGATGGTGTAAATTCGAGGTAGGCCTAATTATATTTACATGTATTTAAAACGATATACTTAGTATACAAATTATCAAGTGGAACCTTTAAATAAGATTATAATATTAATTTCTCTTGAACATTTGATTACACACAATTTTTTTTGTTTCCTTTTCAGCAGCAGGTATAAATACATTCTTAGTTGAACACACTCTTGGGCTAGCAAAATATAGTTGTCCAGGTAGAAACATTTTACCTCAGCATTGGTACGATTCCACTGTGATGCATATAAAGACTACTCGCACCATGTTTTACCATCGGAAAGTGGAAATGATTCATTTTTAAAAAATTGCCAGCAGGTTCTAGACATTTATATTCAACCAAACCTGGGTTTAAATGCCAACGGGAGCGTCACCAATCACCTTGTAGTCCCCGAAAACTATGGATTCGACTCCAATTTTGGTATTCGTAATTACCAAGTGAATAAGAAAACTATGGATTCGGCACCAAATTATTGGTCATTTATTATTAAATTTCATCCCTTCCTCCCTTCTAAGGATGCCAAGGGTCGATTGCCCCATATCATCAATACACTGTATTTCCCAAATTTTAAGTTATATGTATAAACATGTCCACCGCTGTGGTCTCGAGGTAGCGTGCTGCCTTGTCACGCAGCGGGCCCGGGTTCGATCCCCGGTCGGGGCAGTTTTTCTGGGTGAGGTTTTTATCGGGGTTTTTCCTCATCTGTAAGACAAATGTCAGGAAAACTTTAAGGCCCAAACGGTCCCCGAAATCATATGGTCATCATCCTTATCACTATCATCCTTACCATTATCATTATCATCATCATCCTTCACTGGTGTGGAAAGCAACGGGAAGCTACCACACCTACACAATTCCCTAGTAAAGCTGCAAGCATAGCATGAAAATGCTATGATTGCAGTGAAGGACCTGCCTTCGGGCAGAATTACTATGGATGGATGGATGTATAAACATGATTGAAATTGAAATGTGTATATATATATATATATATTTATTTATTTATTTATAAAGAGAGTTATATTATTTTTCAGTACTTAATAAATCATTTAGATCACTCGTGGAAGGAATTTAAACACGACACCATAAATAATTGACTGCCTGTCTTTGCAACTGAGTGCTGAAATAAAATGTGGATGATTTTAGCGTGATAGACGCTGAAAATATATAAGACGTTCACGCAACCATTTTGCTGTTACTGAAAATAGGTTTCAATCTTCTCTGTTGTACTTGACGAAAACTGTTTTATTTACTTTCATTCCACGCAGGGCAGGTCGTAAATTGACGAAACAAGCTACAAAATACAACATAGACCTATATCCAAGTTCTAGTGTTGTTATTATTATTATTATTATTATTATTATTATTATTATTATTATTATTACCAATAATATCATTATTATTATTTTATACCCTTTTAGATCCTCTGGAAATTATAATGTTTAATAAAAATGGATGAATTTGATATCGCTGCAATACTCTAATATATCAAAATCAATACATGTGCTAGGGTTTATAATTTGAAGTGACTGGCCATATTGTGGTCAGAATTTCTGACTACAGTTCATGAAATCCCAGATTCGATTCCCGATCAGCATACAGATATTTTTCCTTGAAGGGAATTATTCTGTGTTCACCCTTGGACTAAAATTTAGATTAAGTTTAGGTTTCAGGACTCTCCTGATGCTTCGTCATTATTTATTACCCATCATATCATCGGGTAACCTAACTTCGTTTTCCAGACGTCCCAACCTCAGAAGTTAGTTATAATTTTATCAATTGGTGGAGAGAATGCAAAAAAAGTAACAAAATCTGGTGCCACCGGACAAAATAAATAATATGGTATTAAAGAGTATGTTGCCATGGCGGTTGAATCTCTACTTACCTCTCCGGCGACCCGGGTTCAGTTCACTGTGGCGATAAGGGATTTTAAATCTCCGATTTTGAACTGGGTCTATTTATTGTCTTTGTGATTGTACATACCAGCAATTAAAAGGTAAAATATATAAGGTGAATCTGCCGGTAACAGACGCTGCAATAATTGAAACTTTCACACTAAGGGCCGGTTTCACCAATGAAGGTAACTGTATTACGCCAGTTTAAGGTATGCATTATACATTAGGAAAACTGGCGTAATACAGTTACCTCTCTTGGTGAAACTTTCACACTAAGGGCCGATTTCACCAATAAAGGTAACTGTATTACGCTAGTTTAAGCTATGCATTATATATGGGGAAAACTGGCGTAATACAGTTACCTCTCTTGGTGAAACTTTCACGCTAAGGGCCCGGTTTCACCAACAGAGGTAATTTATTACGCCAGTTTCCTCGTGTATAATGCATAGCATAAACTGGTGTAGTACAGTTACCTCTGTTTGTAAAACCGACCCTTAAATGTAATAGATAAGGTTCTCGCGGGAAGTGCACAGTTCAACTGAGTGTGGTGCTGTAGGCGACACTCGCTAGGAGACATGAAGTTCAGTTCGGCTATGCACTTCCCGCGAGAACCTTATTTATTATATTTTAGTGTGAATGTGTTAATTACTAAAGCAATGTCTATTATCGGTGCTCTTACTTTAACAAAAAAAACAGTAAAAAAATAGATAAAACGAATAATGACAACACCGTAATAAAATAATTTAAATACAAGAATGCCAGCAGATAGCCAAAACATTTATGCAATACTATATAAAAGTGAATGTTTGTTTGTTCGTATTCTATGCGCGACCTTGCCGTTGATCCGATTTTGATGGGTTTTTTGCAAAATGTTCAGGAGATTCCCGGGATGAACATAGGCTATAAGGGAGTTGTAATACTCAACCCCTTCAACTCTAAAAATCACTCTTTGTGGTGAAAAATGTGAAATGAAGTCCCTATTTTGACGCTTAAATGGCTTACGCTGCGTAAACCATAACAAATACACCAAATTATTGTATACGGAATAGACTACCTCAAAATCTCTACAAAAAAAGTCCGCGACAGCATATGTTTATCTCTTACGGATAACACACAATAACCATTTTTGTCTTTCACTGATACCAAGAAGATCGGGATAAGCAGATTCTCGGGCAAGCATAACAGCGCACGTCTGGTGGTAAAAACACATTAATATTTACTTAGGACTAGGAGTGCATGTCGGGTATTAGCTAGTTACTGAATAAATTAATAACCTGTTAATTAAAATGGAATATAATAGGTAACCTATTTTAATATCTAGCACCATTCAGTTAACTAACTGGCTCTGTGGAATCAGGAGGTCTATGCCATCGCGGATTAAGCTCTCCACATACCCTATCCTGAGCTAATGTTTTCCAACCATGCCTGTATAATTAACCTCCCTCAAATTATGATTATTGTTATATTCTCTTCTCATTCTTGGTCTATCTACTGGGTGCTTTCTCTCCGGTTTTCTCAGAGTTTCCAAGAGAGGCATCATATTTCATATTCCATTCGTTTCACATGGCTTGCCAATCGAAGTCTGCAAGGCTCAATTATTCTTATAACATCTGGCTTCGTATAAGGCTTGCGGTTTAGTAGTCTTCTCCATTCACTTGCCTGCCCCACTAACATTAAGGAGAGATCTGAACTATCTTGGTTTTAAGTTCCATCCATCCATAGTAATTCTGCCCGAAGGCAGGTCCTTCACTGCAATCATAGCATTTTGATGCTATACTTGCAGCTTTCACTAGGGAATTCGAGGTGTGGTAGCTTCCCGTTGCTTTCCACACCGGTGAAGTATGATGATGACGTTGATAATGATAAGAATGGTGATGATGATGGCCATATGATTTCGGGGACCGTTTGGGCCTTAAAGTTTTCCTGACATTTGTCTTACAGGTGAGGAAAAACCCCGATAAAAACCTCACCCAGAAAAACTTCCCCGACCGGGGATCGAACCCGGGCCCGCTGCGTGACAAGGCAGAACGCTGCCTCGAGATTGGTTTAAGTTAGGGGCATTGAAATTTCTAAAAATTACCAACGATTATAATATACTGTTTATCCAATGTTCGGGAGCTCTGAAGACGAAATACCTATGGCTACTAGGAAATTGTAACGATTTATTATATTAAACGAAATATGAAAATACCGTAGTTACAGTATTTGCGTGAAAATGGCTCTAAATATAATCTTAGTTGTAACACAGCCTGTAGGAGAATATTTATGTATGTTTTAATACGACAGGCAAGTTTGAATACCAATTTTATAATCCTTTCATAGCATAATAAATATGGTCCAGTCGTTCAATGTCCCGCCATAAAATTAAGGATTAACAAGGTGAAAACAGGTGTGGAAACTGTAAAGTCTCTCAGTTACACAGCCATGGTGAAGAACACCGAGATTCAAAGCATATGTTCAATTAAATCCTCTTCACTCATATAGCAACAAGCTTCACTCACACAATATATCAAACGTTTACAGATACATTATTATATAAATCTAACCGAGTAAGTTGGTTCAGACGTTACCATCTGTGATTCGTTTTAGAAGGTCTCGAGTTCAAATCCCGGGGACACACTATTATTACTTACTTACTCACTCACTGGCACTATCGAACCCAGGTTCATGGCCGCGTGGACATAAGCTCTCCATACATCCCTATCCAGAGCTAATGCTTTCCAATCATTCCCTGTATAATCTACTTCCCTCAAATCATAGTTAATGTTATTCCCCACCTCATTCTTGGTCTACCAACTAGGCGTTTTCCCTCTGGCTTTCCTACAAGAAGCTTCCATGCAAGTCTTTCATTCCCCATACGTGCAACATGTCATACCCATCGCAGTCTACGACACTTAACTGTTATTATATCTGGCTTCCTATAAAGACCATGTAGTTCATTGTTATGTAGTCCTCCCCATTCACCTGTCTGTTCATCTCTCTTTGGCCCAAAAATTTTCCTAAGTACTTTATTCTCAAATACTTGTAATCTCCTTTCCTCCCTTAAAGTAAGAGTCCATGTTTCGCACCCATATAATATAACTGGTAGAAAAATAGTTTTATATATTTTCAGTTTAACGTATTATTATTATTATTATTATTATTATTATTATTATTATTAGTGATATTATTATTACTTATTTACTTACTCACTGGCACTATCGAACCCGTAGGTTCATGGCCGCGTGGACATAAGCTCTCCTACATCCCTTTCCTGAGCTAATGTTTTCTAATCTTTCCCTGTATAATCTACTTCCCTCAAATCATAGTTAATGTTATTCTCCCACCTCATTCTTGACCTGCCATCTGGGCGTTTTCCCTCTGGTTTTTACAAGAAACTTCCATGCACGTTGCCTATTATTATTATTATTATTATTATTATTATTATTATTATTATTATTATCATTATTATTATTATCATCATCATCATTTTTATTTATTGTCAATAAGTCCGTTGTCATTTATGTATTTTTTTAAAACTCATGTTAATTATTATGATTGGAGAAAACCCCTCAATGACGAGGAAAATCTCAAAATGAATTTATTATTATTATTAATATTATTATTATTATATCGTGTACAGGTTTTGATAGAGACTTACTACTTTTATCTACCATATCGGTACAAAATATACATGAATTAAGATAATTTAAAACTGTATGAATGGGTAGTGGATGAGAACCCTCTATGAGGCAGTCTCATCAAAGGGTCTAGCGTCCTTTCCCTCGCGAGCTTTAGGTCACACTGGCCCGGTGTGTAGTACCTGATCGATGGGTCACTTGCACAGGTTAACGTGTGAAGACCTCAAAGGACAGAAATAAATGTGCGGAGGAGGCACCCATTTTCCACGGAAAAATGTGGAGACCCATTCCCACGTTGACAACCTTGGCTAGAAACAGGATCAAAGGTTTAGGCTGAAATGAAATAATGAAAATAGGAGTTTGGAATCCCAGAGGTATCACAAATAAAGAAACTGAACTAGAAAATGAACTAGACAAAATGAATATAGATGTTGCTGTAATTCCAGAAAATAAAAAGAAATTAAAAGGATCAGTCGAATTAGAGAAATATATAATGGTTTATGATGGGTATCACCAGAGAAGCTGGAATTGCAATATTAATAAGAAGAAAATGGAAGAATAGAATTCACAGTTATGAGTACTTCAATGAAAGAATAATAAAAGTAATGTTAAAATGGTGAGAAATTATGTAACGATAATAGGTGTTTATAATCCAGGGGAAGGTAAATTAGAAGAATGTACAGACTTTTATGAAAATCTACAGAAACAAATTAATACAGTTAATCCAAATGACTATTTAATAATAGTTGGAGGTTATTTATAATGCCAAATTAGGCAGTAAACCTATTAAAAATATAATGGGGAAACATGGAGAAACAACCCAAAATAAAAATGGAAGACTTCTAATAGATTTTACAAATTATAATAATTTAAGAATTACAAACACCTTTTTTCCACATCGAGATATACATAAATACAGTTGGTCAGCAAGAGGACAAAGAAGAATAATAGACTACACTATAGTCAATGAAAAATGTTATAAGTTAGTGCTTGATACAAGAGTATTTAGAGGATGTGATATTGGTTCTGACCATTACCTTCTAATTACTAAATTAGCAATACCAGCAAAGTGGAAAAGAAGTAAAATTAATACGGCAAACAAAACAAATGAAGAAACTTTTAAAGTACACCTACTTCAAGATGAATCGATTAGAAATTTATATCAACGACTAGATCTATATATAAAACAAAATGCTATAAGTAGAAATATCAATACGGAATGGGAAGAATTAAAAGTTAATACAGGCTGCTTCAGTATGACTTGGAACTAGAAATAAAATATATAATAATAAAAGATTAAACATTTGGAACGATGAAATAGCAAAACTGGTCAAGGGAAAAAAAAGATGCATACTTGAGATACTTGAATATGAGAACAGATGAAAACCTGATTGAATACAAAAAAATAAATGCCCTTGCTTGAAGAGAAATTAGAAAAATTAAAAGGAGTTCATGGGAAAAATATATTAGTGACCTGGAACATGATTTACATGGACGACAAGATAAAGCCTACAATATTCTAAAACACATTAATAATCAGGAAAAAGATCAATTCAAATTGAACATAATTTCTGAGGATAAATGGATATCTTATTCCAAACGTCTATGGACAGAACAATCAGATGATGAGGAAATAAACTTATCATTAATTGACGAAAATGTAGATCCAATTTCTTTCGAAGAATTAATAACTGTCATCAATCATTGTAAAAACAAAAAAAACTCCTGGCATTGATAATATTAATAATGAACTAATAAAATATGGCTCTTTTCAACTAAAAGAACGTATCTTAGATTTATTGAATATATGCTGGAAGACTGGCCATATCCCAGAAGAATGGAAGACGGCCAAAATATATCCTATTTATAAAAAAGGAGATCGTCATGATTGTGAAAATTACAGAGGCATAAATATCTTGGGTACCTGTTATAAAATGTATGCAACTATATCGAAAAATCGTTTAAATGTAATTATGGAAAGTATTATTCTAGAAGCCCAGAATGGATTCAGGAAAGGCAGATCCTGTTCAGATTGCATTTTCACTATCAATTAAATAATTGAGAAACATACAGAATATAATCTACCAACTTTTATGGCATTTATAGAGCTTGAAAAGGCATTTGACAAAGTTAACAGAAATAAATTGTGGAATATAATGAAAGAGAAAGGCGTACCTCAGCACCTAATAACTGCAATAAAAAGTCTATATGTAGAAAATAAAATAACAATAGAAACTGGAGGCAAAAATAAAAACAATATAACACCAACAATAAATAGAGGTGTAAGACAGGGATGTCCACTTTCATCCTCTCTTTTTAACATTTATATTGACGATATCATATATAATTGGCAGATAAATTTGGACTCAGATTTCAAAATAAGAAATAAGATGTTAGATACCTTACTTCTTGCAGACGACCAAGTTCTAAATATCTAGTTCAGAAGATGGTCTACAGAAATCACTCTTTCAGTTAAATAACATTATACAGAAATATAATTTCAAAATATCAATAAGTTGGGGCAGTAGTTTTTATATATCTATAACGGGTTCGGAAGGAGAATTGCGTGGGAACAGACAATCACTAATTATTTGAATTATTTTATTTAATTAATCTCTGTCAATTTACGTTACACAGTGAAAATAAAACTGTTCTGTCCCTGGCCTTCGATATTTCGCTAATGAGGACTAGCAAATGACTAATGAGTTCGGGAGATTTTCCCTAAGTCCATAATCGTTGTTACTAGATATTTTTTTACTAAACAATCAAGATCTTCTTCCTTCTAAGTGTCGAGTATAAGTGTCAGTGTAAGTGTATATAATTTTGTCCTCATGAGTTCCGTATCGAAGTCAGGACCAATTATTCCCATATATGGTCTCTACCCTAACTCTCATTTTGATTGGTTAGAATATTTAATCACATGTCCACCAAGGGCGTAACTATTTTATTTAAACCACCACCTACCTTTTGATTTTATTCTCACGGCTAGGGAGTGTTTGCCAGCTTGGGCTTAACGCGATTGTAAATTTGGAGTTTGACATTTCTCCCAAACGTGAGTTTTGATGCTAGACCCAGCTTAAACATTTCAGGTCTAATTTGAGGAGTTACATGTTTATGACCTCTTTTACTTAGGGTTTCAACCGCTTCTTGTGAGAACTATTTACCAACATGAAACTTAATTTATTTTTAACTATATTCTATTCCTTCATTATTTATTCATTTCTTATATTCATTAATCACTATTAGGGCCGTATCATATTCGTCTCACAATGCCTCTTGTTAAAACAAAAAAAAAATACTAACGTAAAGTTAAAAATATCTTTTTTTTTTTTTTTTTAACACAGCTCCCCTTAGAAGAGAAGTAATTAAATATGCTAATTACATCAAACCAAAATGTATTACATTATTACTTTTCCTACAAGTGCCACATATGGAAATGTTTTTATAAACACAAAATAGATTATATTATTGAACATATATCACCCTGGTTTACTTACAGTTTTCTGCATATTACCACTAGAACAACAACAAAAAGAAAACATGTACATTTAAACTCAATTTGCGATCGGTGGTTCACCTTACTTTTTTTTTTTTGATCAACAATTGTTTTTCTTATTTTAACCCTATGGTTAGTTTATCATATCCCATACATCTTCTCGTTTTTTTTCACTTTATTATACGTTTGTTTGTTTTGATTACGTCACTTTTATTTCTCACACGCTCGGTAATTTAGCATAATACGTTTTCCATATATCACTCAGTTTATTATTGCAATGTCATGCACATTTTTTTTATTTATATCATCCCTTTATATCGTTCGCACTTTCCATGGTTCACACTTTACATATTCACTGGAACTCACTTATTATAAACTAACATTCTTTTTATTCCAATTAGCTACTAATCTATTCTATTTGGGTCATTTATTTCTTTAATGAGACATAGATCTTAATGTTGCCGTAAACATATTTGCCCTCTTTTAATCACATGGTAAATTTACTAATTAGTTTCCTATGTAATTTTCGATGATCACCCTTTATAAATAAGCATATTGGTGTTTAATAATAATCATATATGTTTATCTCGCGATCTCAGTTTTCAGAACATTTCACGATTCATCATAATAATTCATTTGTAAATCTATCTTTTTTTTTATATATAGGCGCTCCCTTAGCTGTGGTCATTAAAAATTTATTCTCAGCATGTTCACTGACTGATCTTCACAATACCTTGAAAATCTATTTATTCTTTATAGAACTCCTTTATTCATCATTCGCATATTATTTTTATTCAATCGATTAAGGTGGAAATTATCCTTATTTATTTACTTCTCGGTAACATAATATCACATTTCATACGCGCAGAACCGCCGTTGTATACAGAATTTTATATCATCGTAGCTCATATTCGTCAATTTCGTTTTTGACGACAATTTATATTTCATTAGTAAACAACTCGACAACACCGGTCGAATCAAAATCATGTCGCTCTATCTACCCATAACAATTCTCGCTACCATATGAGCGAACGTTTATCATTTAAAAGGACATAATATAAACGCCTCCTTCGGGCTTTGCTCCTGTATTTATTCATTCTTTCACTTTGTCTACGCTATATTTTTATCTGTCACCAATCATAAACTGTTAAAAGGACGATGCCTTAACCTCTTTCTTAAAGTTTCGTATGCTTATAACGCTTCCATTTTATTCCTCAAGAATAATATTAGGTTTTTAAGAACATTTGAATCATTATGAAATTGACTATAAAGTTATAATAGCACATGGTTATTTTTTTTAGAGTTTTGTTTAAACATTTATTTATTCATTTCACATCGTATTTGTGTAAGTAACTTGTTTTCGACAAATGAATTTTGTACCTGTGAAGGGTGTACCTATTTCCGTCTCACTCGCACTCTTTCATATTCTACAAACATTTTAAGTTTAGTGAACTGATTTTTATCTCTATTCTAGACTGGGATCAACGTTTTCTTACATATTCCCACTACGATCAGCTGTTCATATCTTTGTAATTTTCACAATTTACTTATTATTATCATCGTCTCTGTTATCGTTCACGCTTTAGATTAAGGCAAATATACATGCTAATTTTTTTTATTATTTTTTTATATAAAGCGGGGTGGTGCCTCTCGCTCCCTCTGTAAATTAAATTTTCTTCCCCTGTTTTCGTCAACATTTATCTAGTCTCATTATGTTTTCTAGTGAGTACCAATATAAACCCTTTTAAACTATTTCTCATTAAATTTTCCTAATACTAATCTGACATACGCATGACCAACACGCATTTATCAATACGCATTTATCATACTAATATATTCTTACTTTTTAATTACACATTTATTTAATTGTTGTGCATACAATGCAGATGCATGTTAATGTCTAACTGATATTACATCCATTATAACAGGATAGTATGAATTTTGCATTCTACCATTTTGCGATAGTTTCGCGCCCGGATCAAATATTTCAGCACGATATTTTTCTAGGTAACATTCTCTCTCATTATGCATTAATTTAGTACAGTACTTCATTATGTTACCTTTGAATCTAACGTATTGACTGTGTTTCGACCATTTCCTCCTATTTATTTGGCGCTTCTTTATTACGCGGTATGACTGATGCATATTTTGTTTACGTCCTACCTTTTTCTTGTTTTTCTTTTCATATTTTGTTCGTATCTTTCCCATGCATCTACTTTGCATATCCAAATTTTCAAATTGGAATACTGAGCGGATGTTTGGCTGTACCGAAATCATCAGGTCAGTTGTTCCATTTTGATTTAATTTAACATCATTAATAACATGCATTTCATTATTGCATTTAAATATATTTCCATGTACTTCATCATCATTGGTTTGAGGTATTTTGTCTACATCTATAATAGTTGGCTCGCATTTTTTTCCCTCATTCTGAAGTGTCATTTCCCTATCTGATTCCCTTTGAGTTTCATCTACAGTACTTTCGTCTGTTGGATTAAGTACCATATAAATCTCATTGTTAATTTTACATTTATTTTCTTGGGGATTTTCATAACCTATCTCTCTTCCATTATACTTATTTATCCTTATCTGACTCTTTTCTGCTACTTTCGTGGTCAATTTTTCTCCTGTCCCCTGAATTTCTGATTTTAAAGAATCTCGAGTTTGTTTTATTGCTAATCTCCAATTGCTCATGTCTTCCCTCATTTCTTTATGCCATTGTTTCATTTCTTCCCTAATTTCTTTATGACATTGTTTCATTTCTTTATTCCTTTTATTTATATCTTCCCTCATTGACATTAACATTTGCCTCATGAAATATTCAAAGTCGTTCTGGGACTTATTAGTTTTCTTTGAATCATTTGCATTTAAGGGGGCGTTCGGGCTATCATTATGCTCTGTCCCTACTTCTACTTCATCATTAGGCCTACTTTCTGATGAAACTTGCCCTTCTATAAAATTTATACTATTTCCCTCCATTATTTATTTATTCTACAATTTATTAATATTAATATTTATTTTCTATTCACAAAAATTATTTTTTTTTATGTTATTCAACACTCAAACACTTTCGTTTAATTTGTTAATTTTCCACATACTTTATTTTTCCGTCTTTTGACAACTTTTATGTTCTATTATTTTTTTAAAAAAATCTGTCACTTTACCTTGGTATATCTTCATTATTTGTCTTACGTCAGGTTTGTAGAGATCCGCCATCGGTTATCTAGGTTGATCTGCTCCTGGATTGTTGTCCACTCCTGGCTGCTCCTTCCATCTCGTGGTTAGAATGTTGTCTTCCACACTGTTGCTGGATCATGGTGTTCAGTCCACAACTTTCGTGAGTCGCTCTTATTTTGAATGCACTCACGTTGAAAACACTTTGTCACAGTAAAAAGACCCTTTCGTTGGGCGACACTTTGGGGCAGTAGTTTTGGAGGGGTGTCAGTTAAATGTCACTGGGGTTTCACTTTGATTTAATTGTATATCGTTACTGGCCCTTCCTCGGTAGCTAGTCGGTTCCTGTTTCAGGGTGAGCGCTGAGACTCCTATCTATATAGGGTTCGGAAGGAGAATTGCGTGGGAACAGACAATCACTAATTATTTGAATTATTTTATTTAATTAATCTCTGTCAATTTACGTTACACAGTGAAAATAAAACTGTTCTGTCCCTGGCCTTCGATATTTCGCTAATGAGGACTAGCAAATGACTAATGAGTTCGGGAGATTTTCCCTAAGTCCATAATCGTTGTTACTAGATATTTTTTTACTAAACAATCAAGATCTTCTTCCTTCTAAGTGTCGAGTATAAGTGTCAGTGTAAGTGTATATAATTTTGTCCTCATGAGTTCCGTATCGAAGTCAGGACCAATTATCCCCATATATGGTCTCTACCCTAACTCTCATTTTGATTGGTTAGAATATTTAATCACATGTCCACCAAGGGCGTAACTATTTTATTTAAACCACCACCTACCTTTTGATTTTATTCTCACGGCTAGGGAGTGTTTGCCAGCTTGGGCTTAACGCGATTGTAAATTTGGAGTTTGACATTTCTCCCAAACGTGAGTTTTGATGCTAGACCCAGCTTAAACATTTCAGGTCTAATTTGAGGAGTTACATGTTTATGACCTCTTTTACTTAGGGTTTCAACCGCTTCTTGTGAGAACTATTTACCAACATGAAACTTAATTTATTTTTAACTATATTCTATTCCTTCATTATTTATTCATTTCTTATATTCATTAATCACTATTAGGGCCGTATCATATTCGTCTCAAAGTAAAACGAAAATCCTAGCTTTTAAGGGATCAGATACCGTAAGAGCTAAAATAATTTTGAAGGGGAAACCCATTGAACAAGTGAACAATTTTAAATACCTGGGTTATGAAACTCCTATTTTAAAAATGAAGATATATTTAACAAACTTAATAAATTTAATTATATATGTGGAACAATCAAAAGGATATTTAATAGCACAAGAAAAGAAACAAAACAAAAATTTTATAAAATAGTGGCAGTCCCCTTACTATTGTATGGTAGTGAATTTTGGGATTTAACTTAAAGAGAAGAGAAGATCATAGAAGCAGCTGAAATGAGATTTCTGAGAAGTGTGGCTAGTTGCAAACTTCTAGATAAGAGAAAAAGTGAAGATATTAGAAATTAGTTAAATATCTTTAAACTCTTAGATAGAATAAAAGAATCTAGAAAAAACTGGAACGAACATGTTCAAAGAATGGACGATGATCGCATTCCCAAAATTATACTTAAATACAAACCAAAAGGAGCAGGAATGTTGGTAGACCGAAGAAGAGATGGATCCTACTTTTGAATGAGAATCTATGAGACCGGAACAGGCCACATGGGCTTAATACGCGATTGATGATGATGATGATGATAAAACTGTATGAGATTTCCAAGTTTTATTTTATATAGGCCTTATTAGATTCTTATTTAATCGTTATATCCTATCTATGATTTGCAGTGATATACCTCAGTTTTTTTATCAAGTGGGCCTAATTTTAAGTACCTTTTGTACAAGTTAATTCATTTATATATAGCCTATTTAATTTAAGTTATAAAATGAATATTGTGGTAGAAATGAGATTTTTAATAAAAACTGCTGATTATAATAATTTGGTAAATTAAAGAAAGGAGGGTATAAAATATGAATTACAAATAATGCACAATGTCCAATTTATGAAAAAATACAAAGAAAACAAGCTTTGTGATGTTAATATAATGGAAAAATCATATTAGCTTAGAGAGATACTTCGCTACAAGCCATAGGGAAGAAGAAGTATTGGAAGACCTACTAACAGATGGTTGGAAATAGTAATGTGCCCCTAGGCCTGTAAATATGGAAGTATGATGAAAAATTATGATGTGATATAGGCCTACAACATATTCGTTGTTTTTTTTATTGAGGAAAATTACGAAAACACCTAGTTTTACCTCTAGATTTGAATGTAAAATCTCTACAATACGGATCTATGGTATTTTCTGAGACAAATCCCCGTCAATTAAAAGTATAATTAATATGTGATCAACATTTCGGCGAATTATAAAACAAAACTCTTTTGAGATAAAGAGGAATTTCAACGATAAAAAATAAGTAGCGAGAAATAAATGAAAAGAAGAAATAGCTCCCAGTATGCGAGGAAAAAAGCAAAAAGATGAGAAATATATAAACATTCCGTTTGTTTCCCGACGGCTTGACAAACGCTCTCCAGACATCAAAAACCATCGTGAAGCTCTAAATTATATTGGCATCCAGGAAAACTGATTTTGCGTTATTTGTCGCCGCCATTTCCTTCCTTCAATCAGAAGCAGAAACAGGAAATCTGTTTCATCGGCTTACTGTCTCTTCCACTCACTCCGCTCTACACCAGCTGTGCATTTCATCCATTCAATATGAGCAAGAAGTCCAAGTTTATACTCTCTCATTCAAATGAAGACATAAAGTGCCTGTAAATACTAACTTTCTATGCTGTACAATGATATATAAACACTTCAAAATACTAGTTGCTACGTAGTCTTAGAATTATATTAAACGACAGCTTTAGTAGTAGAATGCCCGCTTCTAGAGTAGCTGGTCCTGATTCGATTTCTGACGAAGTTAGACATTTTAATCGTAATATTTTTCAATATCGCTATTGTGAGAGGTGATGGTGTACAATATTTAATCGGTAGAATATGCACCATATATCGAGAAGACATTTAATAGTGATTTGTATGTCAGAGGTAAAGTTGGTCTTGATGTTATTTTTTTTAAATACAATAAGAAGTAACATTAAGATGTTTATTTAATTTTCCGATTGAGGGTCTTTCCACTTTTCAGCGGTTGCCCTTTTACCAGCCGGCTGCTGGCCCTTCACATCCACATGTGTCAATCACAGAGGTAGATGATCAACAGCCAGTGTAGGGGTGACATGTGGTTAGCATGTCGAGTCCCCCAGCCGTTATAGCTGGTTCCTCAACCTGGAGCCGCTACTTATTGTAGCTACCCAATTGCCTCACGATGCTGGGTGGGCACCGGTCCCATACTGGCCGAAATACCATGAGAAAATTTCTTCCCCCATGGAGACTCGAACCAGCGCAAGTCCCGTAGCTCTGCGCCAAGGCTTCCTACCTTAACCGCTCGGCTACGGCGCGGGACTGTTTATTTAATAATTAAGTTATTTGATCTGTTTTTAAACCCGCCATAGTCCGTCCCAAGCCAGGTTGAAAAAGGGTGAGGGGGAGGAGTAACACCTCGTAAAAAAACCTTGGTTCACCTTGCCCAGCTGATAGTACCTTGTGAGGGTCACTTGCCAGGGTTACGGTGAAGACCTCAACGGCAGATACAGCGGATAAGGAGTCCTGTCGGTACGGTGTACCTGACGGAAGAGGCCATGAAAACGGGCTAGCAACCCACTTCAAGGTGTATCTTATACATTGCTCGCAGTACCAAGGATCAAGCCTCGGATCAAAGCTGCACATCCAATATGTCTTCCTCCGAGGAGTGATTTTGGAAATAAACAGGATGAAAATCCTACAAATTAAGTTTAAGAAGAAGAAGGTCTGTTTATTCTTACCTCTTATGGTTGTTTTTGTTGAACATACGAGTATGTTTGAAGGCTTTTGGGGCCCATCGTCAGTGGTTGACGATGGGGCTCAGAAGCCTTGAAACATATTCAACAAAAACAACAATAAGAGGTAAGAATAAACAGACCAAATACCTTAATTAATCTTGCTGGTTCACTTGACGCTTATCGAAAGGAGTAGATAATGCGTGAATAGCACAACTGACGTCTAAATCATGGCCTTGGTTTTCCAATTTTGTATTGTTTTCATAGTAATAAAGATTAAATAGTAGTTAGGGACATAGAGCAGACCCGGGGATAAGGGCATTATGCCCGAGGTAACCCAGGGGTGGTGGTGGGGCTCTAAATAAAAAAGAAAAAATAAATAACAACTATAAGGTTAACTGAAAATCCGCAGAAATTGTTACAAAACCGTGGTCATGCATGATTCAGACTTTTTTTTTCAATTAGCCGTAGATTTTCAGTTTTTATGATTGTTATGGAAACATTATAAAATTGGAAAACAGGGATCGTGGTTTAGACTTCGGTTGTGCCGGTGTCAGAGTTCGTCACCTTTCAACACAGTACTCCCATCCTGCTTTCCTCTCTATACATATTAGAAGCACTTTTTACCTACCGGTACGTAGAGTAACGAGCTGAAATAGTGCATACATTTAAAATCGGTAACAGTAACGCCATTTGTCCGCATAACGCGGCGCGCCAACTACAAAGAATGCGAAGATGGCATTGAATACAACATCGCTCATGGGTTGCAATAGTGGCACAACTTAAAAAAGCAAGTTTTGAGATAAATGAGGTTGACGTTTTCCTTAACACTGAAAGGTATATAACATACGACTAATACGCCTGCTATATGGCGGTGGAATATTGAACTAATCGATGAGCCACTGTTGCTGAAGGGAAGAAGAATATTTTATGATGATGAAAAGTGCACTAAACTCAAAAACAGCAATTTCTTAATTGCGTCACTATTGCAGCCCATGAGCGGCATAATTATACGAATTAAAAGAGATAAAGGTTCTAAATAGCCTAGAGTGAAATATTTTAAGACTGTTTTTTTTACTCATATTATTCCGATTTAAAATAACGTTTTTCTCTTTCACTTAAGTTTAATCTACTTTCTTTCCCTACGCCTTAAAACACCAATGTGATTCTGGAGTCCTTATTAATTAATAGTAGAAATTCAGAATCACATATAAAACAGATTCATAGTGGCGAGTTTCCTGTTACCTATTTATAGTAGGATGCTGGTACCATCTAAGAACAAAACACAGGATAACACTAGACAAGGAATATAGACCTGTACTCTAAGTAAGGCCTGGTGGTTTCCCACATTCGCCTCTCATTGCAAGGTTCGCGGGTTCAAACTCGGCGGGGTCAGTGAATACTTCAGGGCGTAAACAATTTTAAGTAATGATTTCTTCGGAAGAGAACTTGTCCCTGGATCAGATGTTGTACATTTATGGTAAGAGAGCCACAATTCCGAAAAAAATACATCTGAGCAAAATGTGTTGCCCTTTCACTGCCCGCTTAGACGATAATGGCCTTAGCTATTAATGACTGCTGTTAATTAAAATAATAATTTTAACAATAATAATAACAATAAGAATAACAATAATAATAATAATAATAATAATAATAATAATAATAATAATAGCACCTAGACTCAAGGTGGGGGATTTAAAATCCTCTACCACGTCGGGAGTCGAAATCATGCTATTGAAGGGGAAGAAGGGACTCTACCATGGCGAATAACTCTCCGAACATTTTATTGCACAAAAAAATGTTTAAGTATTGCACCATCTAGTGTTTTATTTAAGTAAGACAAACGATCCTTTTTATTTACAAATCAAACTAAATATTTTGATAGTCTTTTTGTAAAGGAATTTAAATATAATTTTATATATTGTACTTTCTTTGAATTGATAAAAAAATTATAATATATTGAAGTTCTTTAAGGCAATACGCTACAAGCCGGAAGGTTGACTGTTCGAGCCAAGAATTCTAAACAGACCTAAATTTTCTGGAGGCACCATTACCTTGGCTCGACTCATCTTCCAACGTAAATGAGTGCCAGACATTTGTCCTGGGGATAAAGACAGCCGCCAATGCTGGGCTGAAAACCCGGCTGACATCAACTGCCGATTGCATAGAAAGGTGGGAACCTTAACCATCTACGATCCTTAGGGTCACCTAAGACCTATGATAGGGTCACCTTGTATTTAATTTGTATTGTTTCATGTAATTTGCACTACTATTATCTGGCTTGGTTGATCATTGCACCTGAATGTATATAGGCAGCGTTAACCAATCTCTAGCCCATGGATTCCTGGGGGGTTCAAGGCAGTCCGCGAAATATTCCTATTTAAAATTTTACATTCTGCATTTTTAAAATTATCAAGCTATATTATTTAATACATTTTACTCAGGTATTCACTCCAAAAAAGGGTAACTCTGAGCAGAGACCTACTAAAATCCTTTCAAAGATGAACATGAATTTATTCCGAGTAGTTTTAACCCTGACTTTTTTAAACCAATTATAGAAAATAATCTCTCTCATAATACATCAGACAACATTTAATAGCGAAATGCTTTATGGGGCCAGCCAAAAAGTTAAGAACCATATTGGGGAGGAGTCCCCTGATATAGGTCCTAACATAGTAAACTGCTTAATTTCTTCTTATAGTTACTATTATTGTCCATTTCCCATTCCATGAACGCACTAACCTCTTAATAGTCTAGCAACGCGGTCGACTGGCTTCAAACATCCCGCCTTTTGGCTCTCGTTCACGAATGTTCTGCCAATATTATGGGACATATGCCCACTCAACATCATCAGGAATTTAGGTATATGTAGCGGCTTCCTGATGAGATAGCTAACTGTAACGGCTGAGGGATCCAACATCCTGATCACCTGCCATCTTTATACTCGCTCAATGATTAGGCCACCTCTGGGAATGACACATGTAGATGCGAGACTAGTAACTAGCTGGTAGACAAAGGACTTTCAGGCTATAGAATCAATATCTATAATATTTTGTTGTATTCGGTAAGTTCTACTTGTTGTTATTGTATTTGTACTTTTGTCGTAGATGTTAATTGGTATAATTTTCGTGATATTATAACTGACGATATCAAGTAAGTTGCTCAAATCGTAACGTTCGGGAGTCGTATTCGGAAGATCAGGAGTTCAAATCTCTGTACCGTCCAACTTGACAGATTTATCATGATTTTCCTCAATCATCAAAGAAAATGATTGGTTGAAATTGAATTAAGGATCTATTTCATAATAGTCACCATTTCACAATATTATTAAACATAAAAATAAATAAATTTACGCTCTATGACCTAGATGTTAAAAGCGTTTTTGATAAGGAAAAAATACAATTATGATAAAAAGGAACATTGTATTAAAATGTCTAGTATTGCTTTACAAATAAAAAAAATTGGAAGAACCTGAACCAAATTGGTCGTCCACTAGATTTGAATCGGGATCTCCCTACCTGAGTCTTAAATGCTAGCGTTTGAGCTTACTCGCTCTGTTGTTTCTATAACTCTATAGACAATATAATATTTTATTCATTAATGAGTTTATTTTAAGCTAGTCATTTAATTATAGCAGGCAAATTAATTTCATCACAATTTATATTAAATGTACGTTTATTTTATCTTTTTACGTAAATTATATAATTTAATTAGCTCCGCTCTATATTAGATATTTCCTAGGAATGAAAATTTCATAGAATATAATGGGTGAAATATCCCAGTTGAGGAAATTAATCAGATTTATTTCCTTAAAATAATATGATAATGGTAAATATTACATTTCAAATATTTAATTAAAAAATGTTAGCCCCAGGCTATATCATCTACAAATCTGAATTACGTTATTTTTATTACTTCTATATTCATTTAAAATAATATAGAATGCCATTGGAAAACTGAGAAATGAGATATTACTGACAATGGAAAATGTGTGGAACAAATTAAAAACTATTTTATTTAATTGAATGAACTGACATACTATAATATTTTTTGACATTTAATAGTATTAAGATTTATTTATCAATATTTCAAACTAATGCCATATATATATATATATATATATATATATATAAACGATAGATTAATTCATTACATTTCATTATGTTCCTTGTATATTTTTCATGTATAATATGTAGGAGCTCTTCTTCAGTTTTGTGTATGTTCTTTTATTAGTTTTACTTTTAATTATCATTAACTTTATCGTATTATTAGATATTACTTTTATTATTGTTCAATTTGACCAAATAATCATGTAATGTCTAATATACCGTGATTTTAGTATTGAATGTAACATATGTTTGTTCTGGTGAGTCGAAGAGAAGGTCATATGACCGTAACTCCACCAGGTTAAATAAATAATGATGTATGATGTAAATATGACAATTATTTTTCTGGATTGTTACCTGGGAAAAAATACATTTAAGAAAGTGCAAACAGTGTTTCTTTTCTTGGTGGTATAATCAATTGCTACAAATGTTTTTATATTAACTCCCGCATGCGGCATGTGTTGACATTCATGCACTATATATACAATCTGGGTAGCCGTATTTCTCATGGGCTCAGTCACTGCAAAATAATGGTCAGACCTGTTCAGAATATTAAAAAGGAGGAGCTTTCTTTAATATGGTAATTATAACACTGATAAATATTTCGTGAAACACGACTCTGATTGGTTGTAAAACAGAAATCATTGAAACGTGATTGGCCATTGAGTCCCATTTGGGGCATGAGTTAAATAGTCTGTATAATCTACTTCTTTCATATCATGGTTAATGTTATTCTCCACTTCATTCTTGCGCTATCAATTGAGCGCTTTCCCTCTGGTTTCCTACAAGAATCTTCCGTGCCCACTCTTTCATTCTCCATTCTTGCCACGTACGCTGCCATCTGCAATAAACGATTACATTTAACCTAAACAGTAATTTTTGTAATCAATCGATCTGGCGTTTACTTGATGAAAATCCATAATTTTTATATATTTAATAAAAACATCAAAGTTTTATTTACCGATATTCTTACAAATAAATTTTAATCAATATTCATGACAGCTGTTTTGATAAAGTGCATCTTCTTCAGATGTATGTCACAAATATAAGTAAGAAAATTATTTGTGTTTCTGGCATACATCTGAAGAAAATGCAGCTGTCATGAGTATAGATTAAATAAATATTTATGAAAATCAATAAACAATTCATAGTTTTATGAAGATCTCGAAGAAGATTTCCGGGCTGTCGGCCGTCGTCTTAGAGGCTTGTCTGAAGATAAGCCTTGAGGATGCCGGACGCAGTCTCTGGCGAAACGTCGGGGAACTTCAAACCTCGAGAACACGACCAATAGCCCGGAAATCTTCTTCAAGATCTTCATAATAACTACGACCGTGAAAGCCTAAGTCAATATTTTAATTGATAGTTTTATTTAATAAATAATAATTTTGTTGTATCTTTCATCTGCAGTTTTTTGGGTTCATGATAAAGAACCTGACCCGCGCCGTAGCCGAGCGGTTAAGGTAGGAAGCCTTGGCGCAGAGCTACGGGACTTGCGCTGGTTCGAGTCTCCATCGGGGAAGAAATTTTCTCATGGTATTTCGGCCAGTATGGAACCGGTGCCCACCCAGCATCGTGAGGCAATTGGGTAGCTACAATAAGTAGCGGCTCCAGGTTGAGGAACCAGCTATAACGGCTGGGGGACTCGACATGCTAACCACATGTCACCCCTACACTGGCTGTTGATCATCTACCTCTGTGATTGACACATGTGGATGTGAAGGGCCAGCAGCCGGCTGGTAAAAGGGCAACCGCTGAAAAGTGGAAAGACCCTCAATCGGAATCGATAAAGAACCTGAAGCCTAAATTAGTGTGTCTGAGTAAAATTTAAACTCCATTCCCCATTCACATAATACCATTCATGTAGTGCTACTTAAATTCAGTAATTATAAATATACAGATTCAATCCATTTGTGTATGTTTTCTGTATGATTTTACATGTTTACAATTACCAGGAAGTTTCGTGGGTAAAATAAGTTAAGAGAATATATTGGTGTACACCTTGTGTCAGTTTACATAATTTATTACAGAGAGTTGAATCGTGTCTGTTTCTCATTACGGCTTGTCATTCAATTTGTTTGTTGATTTAGTCTGAACTCATATAATTTTTAAGCTCCTTACACAACTGATGCAATAGATGAGCCAACTCGGAGTTTCGAGTCAAGTGGGAGCACAAAGTACTTCATCAGAACAAGCAGACCGTTAACACCTACACTAACATGTTCAATTATGTTCAAAGTTGCACACGTTCTAATTTAACTTCAGCTATATCTAAATCTACACAGTTCAATGTTTTTGGTTTCTATTTTTTTAGAATGTACTTGTACGAAGAGATTTGATAAGATGAAAATACACAATAATTTTCTCTATAAAAATAATTACTTTAAATAAATAAAATGGGAGGATTGACGAAACATATCTACGAATATGTTTATTTCCTTTTTTCTTTACTTTAGTTTAATCCCTCCTTTTGAAGGTACATTTACGCGTCCCAAGCCAGCGGGCCTTACAGGGATATACGACCTGTTTAGAGAGGATACATGGAAAAATAAGAGGCTTATCAAAATAATTCTATACAAAATTCACGAATTTATCTTTATATTTTGTTTTCAAAGGGCTATTGTCGTCCTAGCTTCTCTCAAAAAAGTTAAAACTGAAAATATATAAAATTGTTATTTCACCCAGTTGTACGAATACGAAACATGGAACTTATTTTAAAGGAGGGAAAAAATTACAAGTATTTGAGAATAAAATTCTCAGGATAAATTTTGGACCGAAGAGAGATGAACAGATAAGCGAATGGAGAAGACTACATAACAGTTCAGATCTAGATAGGAAATCAAAAAGCACCTTATTCGCGGTTTCGTTATTCGCGGGTTAAAAAATAGCGACACAGTTCCTGTATTCGCGGTTACAAATTTCTTTATTCGCGGATCTAGTCGGTATATTAGAAGGATTAGTGTCTTATTAACCATCAGCATTTTTTTTATTTTACTGCAGACAGGTGCCTAGGCGGTTTTTACAAATAGTGATTCAAACCAAATGGACAAATAAATATCAAAACAAAACAAACCTTATTGTCACTAACCCTAAAGTTCATTGATGAAAGCTGTTGTATTTCACGTGCCGATATGAACGTCGATAAATGTCTACATCGCCATGATCGATATATTATTGTTTCAACTTGTCATTTGTTGCAATAATTTTGATTGAATATCACGTGTCTCTTGTGCTTTGTTCCCAGTTTATAATGTCGAGTGAAAGAAAAAAATAGTACCGAAGAGAAAAAAAAATAGTGTTGCCGTTTAAAGAAAACATATAAATGCTTGACCGTTTATACGAGTTGGCGAGTCGTTTGCGTCTATATTACGCTGTTTCAATGTTAGTGAATCAAGAAATCCGAAGACAAAATAAGGAATTCTATCGCAGGATTAACAGCTGAATATCAATCTTAATTTAAAAACTTTTTAAAAGCGGCAAAACAGAAAAACATTACTAAGTTATTTAAGTCTTCGCCTAAACCTGACAGTAATAATTAATAGAAATTGTTCAAAATCTCTCGTTAATTGAATTTATTTTGAATATTTAACTCCTGCCCCAAATGGAGTCAATGACGAATCACATTTCAATGATTTTTTTATTTACAACCAATCACAGTCGTGTTTCGCCTAAAATTTACCAACTAAAGTTTATCGTAATAAAGAAAGCACCTCCTTTTTAACATTCTGAATAGGTCATAGCATTATTTTGCAATGAATGACCCTCCAAGAAATACGACTACCAGATGTTATATATAGTGCATGAATGTCAGAAGAAAGCGCATGCGATAGATAATATAAAAACATTTGTAACAATTGATTATATCGAAAAAACACTGTTTGCTCTTTCTTAAACGAATTGTTTTCCAGGAAATGACGTTGCAGAAAAATATAATTTACACATTTACATCATAGGACATCAAATTAATTAATACATATAACGTTGTTTATAAATTTGTCCACTAGGGTGCAAGGGTGCAATCTTATAATATTGCGATCCTTTGGCAAAAAGAATATTATGATCTGGTTGCAGTGATAAACAAAGGAAGGAAATGAAGCGTACCAATCGTTTCTCATTTGTTTTCAAATATCGCCGTCTACATTAAATATATAAATATTTTAAAATAACTATAGTTAAATAATGATTTGTGAGTAAACAGCTTAATTTTATTCGTTAAATAGTCCTAACAAATGCCACTCTTGATTTATAAATTCTCTATATAAATTCACTCCTCACTTCGGGAGCCGTGAATTTATCGATCATTTGGAAATCACTCGTGGCTTTACTTATGATAATTTTTATTATAATCTATAACCTTGGAACATATCCCTTATATACCCATACATGTTGTCATTTCACATTCGCGGTTTCTGTATTCGCGGTATATTTGCTGAACATATCCCCCGCGAATAAGGGACTTTTACTGCAATTAACTGCTCTTATTAAAGAGCAGTTAACTCTCTAAGACTGCGATAGGCAGGACATGTGTCACGATTGGGGAATGAAAATGATACTTGGAAACATCTTAGGGAAACCAGATGGAAAGTGTCCAGTTGGTAGACCAATGAAGAGATGAAAGAATAATATAATACATGATATATGGAAGGTGGATTATACGGGGGATTATTGGAAAACATTAGCTTAAAATAGGGATGTATGAAGAGCTTATGTCCGCGCGGCCATGGACCTACGGGATCGATAGAGACAGTGAGATTGTTATTGAATAGGGGGAGAGAGCTATAAACACAATCAATAATTTATTAACTTTATCTCTATTTTAATGGAGAATACAAGCAAATAAAATAGTAAAATTAAAATTGGGCATTTTATTAAGTACAGAGATTTATTTCAATATAGGACGACTGATTTGAAATAAGGCACAAGTTTTTAAGTATGAATGTTCAAAATGTCTTATATATGTTGGTTCCTAAACATACTGTTCTCTGAGGAAGCATAGTTAGCTCCTTTCACATTGGAAGGTTTTTGAACATAGGCCTGCTAGTAAAATGTCGCAAGTCCTCGTTCTGTTAATGAAATAAAGACAATGGGAACTTTCAAATTTCTCTCGTTTCGCATTGGACGGTTTTACATGTACGTAAAAAAAGCATGATTCCACATTCTTTCAGTAAAATGAAGAGCATGGGGACCTGATGATGGCACGGCGCCGTATCAGTGCCGTGTTGTTGCTGTCCATTTCCACTAGAATCAACGGCAGCCGTGACGTATTCGCTTAGTGGTATACAAGATTAAACGAATGCTTTCATATTGAAATGTGTTTGATAGTATGGCAACTGTCAAGAATATTGCAGGCGAGATATTACTTGCATTTAATTTTAAGGCATATCTAAATATTTTAGTATATTAGGTTTTGAGAAATTGTTTACTGTTGGATTCATTAATTTCTCTAAAATGTCCGAAGTTAATGGTGAAGCTTTAAAAAAAAGAGAGAATCTCTAACTCCATAATGCGAAAGACCTAGAAAGTCCTTGGTCTACCATCCAATTGCTGGCCTCACATCCACAGGTGTTAATCACAGAGGTAGACGATCATTCAGCCAGTGTAGAAATGAAATGTGGTCAGCATATCGGGTCTTCCAGCCGTTATAACTGGGTTTCTCAACCTAGAGCCGATACTTATTGTAACTACCCAAATTCCTCATGATGCTGGGGGGACACCGGTCCCGTACTGTTCGAAATTCCACGAGAAAATTTCTTTCTCCATGGAGACCTGAACCAGCACAAGTTGTAGCTTAACCACTCGGCTACGGCGCGGGGGAAAAAAATCTTAGTACTGTTCTGCAACGGCTTCCATAGAACCTCCACATGTAATTAATGTTAATCCAGTCTCTGTCCGTTATAATTTACAATATGTATTTATTTTATTTTCATTGAATACACTCGGGTCTTGCAGCTTTGTACAATACACTCTCGTAAGTTAGTAAAAATAACAGTATTATATAACTAAAAATGTAAAACAATAGGATGGACTGAAAAATTGTTTATATTATAGCACACCCTATGTTTTCTCCCTGCGGACATTTTATGCACATATAATAACACGTCTAAACTCAGATTACAAAATCTCCCGAGAACAGTTTTTACAATGCAGTGAGCCGTCTTTCTTTTGTTTCAGCAACGTAATTCCGGTGACAATCCAACAAAGCTTTTCTTTCGTAATGAACCGGCCTTTTGTTTCTGATCCTCACTTACCCCAACCCACCATTAATATTACCTAAATGAGGAAATCACCAATCAACAAAATATATTTTTTAAATTGAAGACTGACGGAAATAAGTCATAGAATATATCGGAATAAGAAATAAATCGATATTAAGCGTATAGTGTAAAAATATATAAATTCTCTTTAATAGCCTTATAATCTTAGTATGGCAGCAATCCAGAGCAGTGAGGTGAAGTGTAAGTAGGCCTACCCGTACGTAATAGTGTATTATGATGCGAGGTTGGGAAGTGGTATTTACAGAATCGAAGAATGTTTAAAACCTCGCTGTCGCTCGGTTTTTAATTTCCGAGATTCTGTAAAACACTTCACATACGAGCCTTGTACATTATTTTTTGCGCGATGGTGTTTTCAAAATAATAAATAATAGTAAAATAATAGCATCTTTGTTGCAAATATGTGCGTTCATTATAAACAATTGAGTAACGTTAACAGTGTGGGCAATGTTTATTAGTTGAAAGCACAGGAGGCCGTGAGACCATTATTATTGGTAAAATGGCGGCAAGTACGTATTTATCGTTTTATAATGTTTCAAATAAAGTTCAGTTCATTTAAAATTCAGTGATTTGTTTCGTATAATGTTTATTAACTCTACCTTTTGGATATTTTTTGTATATACATTGTATGTAGTATACATAGAGAGCAGTGGTTTTACTTCCTGCACGTGGGTGTAAATGTAATATTACAGTATAATTATTTAGGTTTACAATCCCGAAATGTAGGAAGTTGAACTTTTAATCATGGTCGCCATTGCTGTAAATTCGACAAAACGCACAAACGCGCAAAAATAACTAGTTAAAACAATTAAATTCAAACTTCCTTTCTCTCCTCTCTCTCTCTCTCTCTCTCTCTCTCTCTTTCTCTCTCTCTCTCTTTAACCTGTCTCTTTATAGGTAATTCTACATGCCCTATGCCACCCGGCCATGATAGAGACAGGATTTTTAAACTTTGGATCCCATACACAGTTTTTTACTACAATGTCATTGAGGACCTTCTTGGATTAGTAATCAGCTCAATTATAGGGCCACCTACGAGACAACACAAACATTTAAGATGAATATGATAGGATGATGATTATAATGGCCAGATGATGTTCGGTAATATTTGGATTTTAAGTTTCCCGATTGGCCGCAGTGGACTAGTGGTTATGCTTGTTGACTGTATTCTCGAGGGTCGCAAGATCAAACCCGGCCGGGGTCGATGATTCTTTTAGAACTTAAAAATGCAAGGAGCAAGTCCTCCGGGAGGGACTTTAATCCATGGGTACCAAATGTGAAGATTTTCAGGCTCGTAAAAGATCCTTAAACCTGATAAAGAGTTAGCAAAATGTACCGACGCGACGTCCTTGTCCTGGTAATACCCTGTTAGATGTGTCATTGAGTCGGTGTATTGACCGCATGCCACTCATAGGCAAATAAGGTAACTAAATTAACTTGGTCTAGTGACTCCTGACAATTCAGAGGCTATGGCTTAACACTGGGCTACGCAATTATAGATAGATTTGAAGTTCCCCGACATTGTCTTACACATGAAGAGGAAAATCGTAAGAACCTCACCCTGAAAACTTGTTTCGACTAGTGATTGAACCCGGTCCCGCTGCTTATGAGACAACGACGTTACCCACAAACCATAGTGGAGGACTAAATTCAGACTTACTTTTTTAAATCACGTTAACTGATGCCCGATTACACGCATGTTAATAGTAGTAAATATGAGTAATTGTTGCAATTATAAACTTTTTTGTCTAATACAACCAGGGTTGCCTTTTCTGACATTTCTTTCCTTCTCCCCTGGCATTGGCGAAATTGTAATCAATATCTTAGATTGGGGCACCTGGAAGGCGGGATTACGTTAACCGGTGGGTGATGATAATGAAGCGCTAAGAGAGTCCTTAATCTAAACTTAACCTAAATTCCAGACCATGGGCAACAATAGGAATAATTATCCTTAAGGAAACAATCCTATAGTCTGACCGGGAATCAAATCCGGGACCTCATGAAACTCTGACCACTAGCCCATGAGATTGGTCAATTAAAAAAATCTCATGAAGTGTTATTTTACGTTACTCAAATGACCGCCTTTTGAATTCGTGGGTGACAGAATGGCTCAAATCTCGTTTCAAGACAAATTCGGATTCACGAATCATAATTCGTGTGTACAACTCGCAGTGATATGTCGAGACGTGTTTTTTTCTCGAACGATCACTTTCGCGACTATTCCAGTAGCGGCCGGTGGTAAACTGGTCAGCCAAAACTTTTAGACATCTTCGCTAGTTATATTAACGGGTGGAGACCGCAATGAATCAGTCGTACCCGGGAAGTATGTTAATTCATCTACAGAGATATCACGTTTATTTACTTTGTTCGTGCCATGCTTTAACGGCCTCAACTCCTAGAACTGATAAAAATATTCGGTTTCAATAATCTTCCTGAGTGTCACTTAACAAAAACCAACCGCCTTTAAACCCTCAAAGAGAAAGACACGAAGATATTCCGAAGTTGTTAAATCAACCAACCGATCTTTTCAATGGTATGTGTGCATGTTAATATAGCATAGAATGATTCAATTTTAAAATTCTTCTTCTTCTTCTTTACAGTTTAGACTTATTTACTAACCCGTTCCGGCTCCAAATTGCTGCCTATTCCATCTTTTCTTTGGTCTTCCCAAAATTCTCCTTCCTCGTGGTGAATAGCTGTATGCTGCTTTTGGTATTCTATTCTCAGTCATCCTTGCCAAGTGTTCTTTCCAGTTTAGTTTTAAAATTATATTTTTAAAGAGTACTGTGGACGTGACAACATTGGAAAGTGAAACCATTAGCACGTGGTAGTTGTATTAGCTTAGGTTCCTCAGGGGGTGAGAGAAGGCCGTTAAAGCATGGCCTACACTATAAGTCCCAGAGGAATTTATCAAAGTCTATCTGTTTTTGAATAACCTGTAGTCGTACTAAGATACGTGTTTTAATCACCCACTTCTTTTGTGTGTCACATATTTTTTAAAGTTATTTTCGTATTCAAGCTCTACGTCAAATTACTTTATTGTAACGGACTGTCAACAGCACGTACGGCTTACTGCCCGTGCGACCCATATTTGTAAATAACATTGTATATATCTTACTTTTAGTCTAATAAAGTCCTATTATTACTACTAATACCGCTTGGGTGACCTGAATATTAATTGCTAGAAAAGGATCACGCCTGACTGCTTCACATATATCTTATCTCCATAACACATTTCTTTCTAATATGTACTTTTACCCAGGTAAAATGGGTCCTGTTCTGTACCTTTTCTGAGTTACATGCTGATTTTTCTCCATTGTGGATGAAATTTCTAATATTGTTTTCCCTATATTTTTATAATTTGTTTATCGTGTTTTAATAACATTTATAAGTATTTTATAATTATTATGTTTTCTTTATTAGAAATTCTGTTTTCAGAGCATTAATTTGAGACTAAACACGGTTACGATCTCAAAATATCTCGCTAACTTGATAATTCTATTAATTATCATCATTCGTTAATAAATTGGGAATTAAAAAATCTCTTTACTATGCGAATACTGGTTCCGCCACCAATAAAAACAAATCATAAAATGATAATTTATGTTTCTTACCGAAATGAGCTGATCAAAGTCTCAAGTACAAAAATAAATTGCTTACTTTTCTGAATGTAATTCGTATTATAGAATCGATTAAAATATTAAATAAGAAATATCATGACATATACAGAATGATTCAGAATCTCGATTACAAAAATTCTATGTAAAGTACAAAAAAATAAAAAAACTCCATGGATGAAGTTTTGATGACCATATACGGAAAATAATCCTGGAAATGCTATGCAGATGGCAAAAATCATTATCTAAAATATTGAACTTCATATCAATAAAATATGCCGCCTGAAGTTATCCCATATGTGGATTCTGTTTATAACCTACCTAATGGGTCCCAGGTATTTGAATTTTCTGCTAGAAATAATGGCAGTGATCTTGGGTTTTTGTTTTGTCCAATGCCACCAGATTTTCTTTTATGACATTTCTAGCTTTCTGCCCTGACATTGGCGGAATTGTATTCCATGTCTTAAGTTGGGGCGTCTGGAAGGCGGAGTTAAGTTATACCTATGATATGATGTGATAAATTATAATGAATCTCCAGGAGAGGCCTTAACCTAAACATAATCTAAATTCCAGACAATGGGTAACCACAGGAATTTAATTTAATTTAATCGAACCCAGGATCTCATGAACTGTAGTAAAAAACGCTGAACACTAGCTCATCAGGCTGGTACCATGGAACCTTATCGAGCAAATGTGGTTGCATCAGTAAATCTTTTACTTTCTACCAGACAAAATATTTCCTGTAAAATTCGGGAAAATATGTGGGCCTAAGTGGAAAACTGGTTGTCTCATTAATAATATTTGACATTTTCATTATAACAGGAAAAACAATAGGTTTTGTACATGAGGTACTTATCGAAATTTTATCTGCAATTTATTTATTCTCTTCAAACCCTGAAATATAGGCCTATAATATAAACCCTGAATTACTCTGTGTGTCGCAAAGTGACGCAAAAACGCGGCTCCTTTATATTATTATTAACATTATTATTATTATTAACATTACTATTATTAACATTATTATTAACATTACTATTATTAACATTATTATTATTAACATTATTATTATTATTAACATTATTATTATTAACATTATTATTATTATTAACATTATTATTATTATTAACATTATTATTATTATTAACATTATTATTATTATTAACATTATTATTATTAACATTATTATTATTAACATTATTATTATTATTATTATTATTATTATTAACATTATTATTAACATTATTATTAACATTATTAACATTATTATTATTAACATTATTGTTATTATTAACATTATTATTATTATTATTATTATTATGATTATTATTATTAACATTATTATTATTATTAACATTATTATTAACATTATTATTATTAACATTGTTATTAACATTGTTATTAACTTATTACATACATCAAACCTAGCAATAACATTAAACAAACCAAGAACAGTCGACAATATTACAAGCAAATTAAACAATTAATTACTAAATAATTAACTATATTTATAGTCCAGAAAATCCATATGAATAACCTTTTCACATTGTTATAAAATGTAAGTTAGGAATCAAATTCTCAACTGCGTGCTGCGACGTCATACACTAAGATTTAATGATCAAATATTAAATGTAAAGGACTTGCCTCCTGCCGGGTGTGTAGGTGAAAACACACTACAGGACTATTCAAAACTTCATTTCACTACCAGACAATATGTGCCAAATTCACTCACAGTTTGTACAATAATCCCGAACAATTTCATAGAGTGTATGTTAAAGTTCAAAAAGTAACTCCTGTAACACCCTCTCTCTCGTCTTTCTTTACAAAACAGTTTATAACAGATTACGCATTGAAAATATAGAAATTCCTGAATTACTTTCACTGAAACGAGAACAGGAAGGGAACACAGGTTCACAATATCGATAGCCGATTCAGAAGTTAATAAACCTTAATTTTATTTATATACAGATTTTTAATGTTTACACATCTTTCTGTGCCTAAAGATTTTAATTTTCTTTCTCCACTCGTCTCTGTCCATCCACGCCATGCCCTCCAGTGCTCTTGTTGTCACACCAGTTCTTATTTCTTACATTCACGAGTTTAGAGATCTTTCTTTCCTTCTTCTTCCAGATGGACACCATTCCAATGTTTTTTTTCTGGGTAATCTTTCTTCTTGAATTCGTCGTACATGCCCATACCAATTTAATTGCTTACATCTTATGTAATCTACTATTGAATATATAATATTTTTTTCTCGTACGGCAGTATTTCTTGTTTTTTCTAATTTTGAATATCTTGTTGCTCTCCTTATGAAATCCATTTCCGTCGATACAAGTTTTTGTTCTAATTTTTGTCGAATTTCCAAACTTCAGCTCCGTATGTGACAGTACTTCTCACTATTGAATTATATACCTGAAACTTATATTTTTCTGGTTATATGTATGTTCCATAAGACTCCATTCATCAATGCTCTACCTTCATCAATATCACTTTCTTGTTTATTTTATTTATCTACTTTTACTCCCAAATACTCAAATTCATCACATTCTCTAATATACCCCTTTTGATCTCCTAATATTAAATCTTCGGTTTCTGCTCCACATCCCATAAAAATGTTTTTTTTTTCTAAATTTATTTTTAAACCCCAGTTATCGTATTCGTCCAATAATTTTCTGAACATAAACTCCATGTCTTCATATTCTTGAGCAACTATTATCTGGTCATCCGCAAATAACTGTGTATGTATTGTATCTGTTGATCCATTTCAAACTGGTACTCCCATTCCTGTACATTTGTTGCTCCAGTTTGACAGTGCTTTATGTATAAATATCTTAAATAATGTGGGTGATATGCTACAACCTTGACGAATACCTTTTGTTATTTTAATTTCTCGTGAACCTTTAACTTTAGATACTGCATTTTTATATATTATTTTTATTGTATTAATAATTGTATCGTCTATGTCCATATCTACTTTTGCACTTGTAAGATGTCATATGTTTTCTTCTAAATCCACAAATGTGAAATGAACTTGTTGATTGTTATTATTAGTCTTAATAATAATAATAATAATAATAATAATAATAATAAAATATATACCCCCAAGAGCTATCACCTTGACGTGGTGGGGGGGGGCTCAGTACCCGATAAACCAGACGACCCTACTGGGGAAGATTGACTTGGGTTAATCTTGCTGGTGGGTAAGAGGCGAGGGGAACTAAGTATAGCTCACAACGAGGGAATGACGTCTGTATCCATATTGGGCGGCCACATCTTCGTCAAGTTTTTTTCGGTCAACAGGGCGACAAGGAATAGCACAGCTAAACATGTAGGGCTTGAAGAGCGGAAGAAGCAGCCCTCTCTTGGGGGGTGGATACCCAGAGGAGCATGTTTGGAGGCTCAGAGGAAGCAGCCCTTCCACCATCCTTGTCCTGCGAAGCGCTCGTAACGCTTCCAGGAGACATTCATCTTACTGAGAAGCTTCATGGAAATCAGCCGGATTGTCATAAAAGGAACCGACCCAAACAAGATAAAAGGAAACGATTTGGAATAAAGGACATTTTGAAATTAGGAAATTGGAACGCAAGGGGAATAAATACAAAAGAAGAAGAATTAGAAAGAGAATTAAAGAAAAAAGAAATAAATATAGCAACAATAATATATATAGACGATATTTTAAATAAATGGAAAGTTTTTGTGAATCCAGGAATAAGAATAGATAATAAAGCGTGCATAAATAATATTCTATTTGCTGACGATGTAATCATAATATAGAAAAATGAAGACGACTTACAGAAATCTATGCATGCATTAAATGAAGTATGTAAATTATATGATCTAAAGATTTCTGTAAGGAAAACGAAGACTATGGCTTTTAGAGGAAGAGATCCAAAATTATTTTAGAAAATCAAAGTATAGAACAGGTGTCTAGTTTCAAATATTTGGGCTGTGATGTTGGCTACAATGTGGAAAGATATATTGACTCCAAAATAAATACATTTCAGACGGTGTGTGGAACAATACAGAGAACATTCAAAAATAAAATTAGAAAAGAAACAAAGATAAAAATGTATAATGTTATTTCGGTTCCCACAATATTGTATGGATGTGAAACTTGGGCACCAACGAAAAAACAGAAGGATAGAATACAGACGGCGGAGATGAGGTTCCTAAGACAATTTAAAGGATGTACAAGACTTGATAGAATAAGAAATGAGGATATAAGAGAAGAATTAAAAGTACAGCCTTTATTGGATAAGGTAAAGAATTACAGACAGAAATGGATTGATTATATGGATGGAATGAGTAAGGAGAGATATCCATTGTTAGCAAGAAATTATCAAGCAAAAGGAAGACGTGATGTTGGAAGACCTAGAAGACGTTGGGCTGATGCATTATGAAGTCGGAACGGGCAATTGCCTAATCCCTGGAGTGATGATGATGATGATAAAATATATTTCTTACTTTGAGAATTTTCCTCGTCACTGAGGGTTTTCTCCAACCAATTTTAGTAATTAACATGAATTTAAAAAATGAATGAATATAAATTACTACGGACTTATAGAATATCAGTTTGCAACAAACATTCACAAATGTCCCTTAATTAAAGTTCTCCATCGTTCTCTGTCCTCTGTGTCTTCATCTGTTACACCAAATTTCCTCACTGAATTTTGAATGCTGTTCTTCCAGGTTGCTCTTGGTCTTCCTTTTCTGTTCCTTCTTTTAGTTTTCCATGCATGTACGGCAAATTTCTGTATTTCTGATTTTTTTGAGTCGAGATTTTCTGGCAGCTCTTCTTCAATAATCCAATTCAACTGAAGTTATTCTGTTGGCATATTGTTGTGTCATTGTCCAAACTTTCGATCCATATATCATTATACTTTCTAGTATGGATTTATAAATTAGTTGTTCTGTTCTTTTAATGATGTTTTTACTCCATAGTATAGAGTTTAACATTCCTATGGGTTTTCTTCCATTACTAATCCTTTTTGTTATTTCTTTATAATACTAGAAGAATAGCGTAAGACAGGTTCCCAAGAGGAATAGTAGAATGGGTGCCACTTGGTAGAAGAAGAAGAGGACGGCCAAAAATAACATGGATTGATGGTGTTTTGAGCAGCATGAAGGGGAAAAGGATTGGACGATGGAGATTGGAATTACAGGGAGATGTAGAGGAGAATGTCAATAGATCGATAGGGTGCAGGAAGATGTGAATACTGTTATTAAATAAATAAATAATAATATGATAGTGACTAAATGGATGGTAAGCGGAATAGTATTAAATACATATTTTTAACATGGGGGGAGTGTTAAATATGATTCTGTATAGTGTTAGTAACCGTGTTTGGTCAAAGTGCCGCATGGTGGGTGGCGATCAATCGAATGCAATGTAGCATTAAACATGAAATCAGAGACAAGCAAAAACAAATTAATCTCCATTTTCACATTCATCTAACCCGAGTGCAGTGCCGTTATATGTTCCAAACTCTAATCAACTACAAAATAACAGTATCCCTACTGGCATAGTACCATAGGAACAATACCACCCAAGATCCTGTCGCAGGTTCAAATTTTCCCATAGCAGATACTGTATTATGTCTACACGTACCAATTTTTCCTAATAATCAACTCCTCATGTTACAGCTAGCGAACTGGTCGTATAGGCTTACTTATTAATTAGCTTCAAACCTCCATTTACTCGTAATTGTTGATTGAACACATTTGTTTATTTATATACAGATTTTCAATGTTCACACATCTTTCTGTGCCTAAAAGTTGTATTTTCCTCCTCCACTCGTCCCTATCCATACAATCCATTTCCTCCAGTCTTCTTGTTGCCATTCTAGTTCTTATTTCTTGCATCCATGAATTTCGAGGTCATCCTTTCTTTCTTTCTCCAGGTGGACAACATTCCAATGTTTTTCCGGGTAACATTTTTCTTGCATTCGTCGTGCATGTCCATAATAATTTAACATATCTTATAGGGAATTCAAGATAACATGAAGAAGAGAAATATGACAGATGCAGACACGCAAGACCGGAAGTGTGGAAGGAAAAAACAAATACTTTGCTTTGAGGATACCTGTGTAAATAACAGAAACAATCCTGTAATAAACCGTATCTTATATAATCTACTATTTAATATTTAATTTTTTTTTTCTCGTATGACATTAGTTCTTATTTCTTTCAATTTTGAACATCGTGGTGTTCTTCTCAAAAAACCGATTTCCATGGACACGAATTTGTGTTCTAAGTTTTTGTTGAATTTCCTGCTTCAACTCCATATGCGACAGTACTTTTCACTATTGAATAAATGTTTGTAATTATAGAAGGATTTTAATATTATAATCAATATAAAAGTTAAAGTTAATACTTTTGTATTTTAAAATTCTTTTAATATTTAAATGTAACTTAAATAAATAAAAACATCTAAATATTTCATTGTTGGTAATTGTTGAAAATAAATGTCTCAATAACAATTAAAGAAATTGTATTACATAACAGTCTTTGTAAAGAATGCTTTTAAAAATTGTTTTAAGTGATTGTCAAAATTATAAAGCCTTCTGTTATAACTATAATAAGAACACCTGCTTAACTTTATATTCTTAAATGAAAGTAAACTAAACTCTGATTGGACGTTAAAACAATTAACTTTCTTATTTAACAAATCAATTTAAACCTTATATTTAGAGGACTATTAACCAATAGAATTTAAATATAACATCATGTGATGTAATAATGTTCTTTAAAATTATAAAAGAAGTAAGGTCGACCAAGAAGTGAAATTTGTATTCAAAATTCAATATTAGATCAAGTAAATTCATTTAAATACTTAGGATATAATCTAACTTATAATGAGGAATGTGATATATCCTTTAATATACAAAACTATAATAAAGCTTTAAGAATTATCAACCAAGTTTTTAAACCATCAAAAGTGCAGAGACACACAAGAATGAAAATCTATAATGTTCTCGCTAGACCCATAATCTGTTATGGCAGTGAAGCTTGAACCATCAGAACTCAGGATGACCGTCATATTACAGCCACGGAGATGAAATATCTGCGACGAACTGCAGGTTATAGCCTTCTAGACCACCAAAGAAATCCAACAATAGCCAGAGAGTTAAACATCGTACCTCTATCTGAATACCTCCAAGAATATAGAAACAATTGGCTAGCCCATATTCAGCACATGGATCGTCACAGAATACCAAAACAAATTCTTCACTAGATTCCTCGAGGCAGAAGATCTGTGGGTCGACCTATTCGGAGATGGCGGGAGACCGTAACAGGCCACTGGGCCTAATACTTGAAAGGCAGATGATGATGATGAAAATTATAAAATAATTACACTAGTCATTCTGCATACAACGTTCCTCAAAGATAGAAATCAGAAGAGTTCTCAAGATAAAATGTAATATTTAATACAAGAATAATTGATTCCAGAAAAGAAAAGAATTTATTTTAATTGACAGTGAAGAATAATACCACTTACATTTACTTAATCTGCTGGGAACCTACAAAGTGAATAAATTTGTAAATATTTCTACAAGATACATTTTTTTATGATTTTGAAGTGTTTTCCTATCCAGTGTACCAACTTCTGAGCTTGAGAAGAGAATCCGGCTCAACCGAAAATTAAACCCAACCTGAACCAGTAATTCTTTTTGGGACACCAATTCTTCTTCCCCACCTGGGGAGTGCAAGACCTTATAGTTGGTGGTGGGGTTTGAGTACCTCGACGACCCTGAGAGCTATGTCGGCGGTAGCGTAGCTACTGATAGGGTTTCCCATGCCGGACAGGTCAAAGGAGAGAGGTCAGACGAAGAAGCACTCCAGAAGAGGATATCCAATGGCTTCTTAGGCGGATGAAGAGTTTGGAATCTCAACGGCGAAGAAGGCAGAAGAGATTACCTCAGGATAGGGAGCTGCTGCCTTGCAGGGTGGGAGTTGGTTCTCCAAATGCTAGGGGAAGACATCCTCGATTACAAATTACCTGGTCCTCCAGGTTGGGGGTTAGGCAGAGGGCTAGCACCCCGATCCTATAAAACAAAGCTTGCTACGTTTCCCAAGATATTCGGCAAGAATGGCGAATGGTAATATAGGGTAACCGTTGAAAAGTGGAGAGGCCCTCAAAAGTAAAAAGTAAAGCAACTCTTCTTCAAAATGTTAAGACAACATCGGGCATGAACAGAATTACTGCATCAAAATGTCACCACAACGTGGGACAAAGCAATTACTTTTTCATAATTTATTTTTCCTGGTTAGGTATCTTTTCCATAGGACTCCATTTAGCATTACTGTTATTGCTCTACCTTTATTTATTCTGTTCATAATGCCACTCTCTTGTATTTTTTCTTTATCTTATTTTACTTCCAAAGACACAAATTCTTCACATCTACCCCTTCTGATCATCTAGTATTAAATATTCGGTTTCTGTTCCACATCCCACATAAAATGTTTTTTCTCAAATTTATTTTCGAATGCAAATTATCGTATTTATCCAACAATTTTCAATAATCTTCATATTATTTTGCAATTATGGATGTAGGACTTTATTAGACAAAAAGTAAGATATTTACAATATTATTTACAAATATGGGTCGCACGGGCAGTAAGCCGTACGTACTGTTGACAGTCCGTTATAATAACGTAATAATTGGTACTAGTGTGAAGAAAAATAAACAAAAAAAAAAAAACAATAACATTACAATTCCATAAAGAAAACGCAATAATATTACAATTAAATAATAACACAATAACATTATACACTAAAAAAACAATAACATTACAATTACATAAAGAAAACACAGTAATATTACAATAAATAATAACACAATAGCATTATACATTAATTAATTTATATATAATTATTAAAAATTAATGTTATTACATTTTGATAACATATATTTATTTATGAATGAGTGTTGTTCTTATTTTCCGCGTTTTGTCCAGAAATTTACCCAAGTTTATCCAATTTTCTGGATTTACCAATAACTCGTAGCATGCCAATCTTTCCCGATTTGAATTTAGAAATCTTTCCGGTAATAAGTGACGTCTCCAATATTCTAAATCATTACATTTTCCTAATATATGTATCTCATCTTCAAAGTTCCCGCACATTGGACATATTCGCATATCGTGATCGTCGCTAATTTTTAGAAATTTCCATGTCCCTAGTCTAAACTAAGCAAGCCCTGATCTCTCTTTAAATCCTAGGTTGAGTATATACGATTCTTTTCCCCACACGTGTTTTAGGTCTATTTGTAAACACAGTGAGCGTTTTCCTTTATTATCTGGTCATTCGCAAATAGTGTATATATTGTAGGCTATCTGTTGATCCATCTCCAATATTGGTACTCCCATTCCTGAATAATTTTTGCTCCAGTTTGCAGTGTTTTATGTATAAACATATGGATCAACACATATAAATATCTAAATAATGTGGGTGTATTGAAAAGGCCGTTTGAGGTTAAAATACATACATAGGCCTATGTCAATTATTTTTATGGGAAAAAATCTTAATCGTGTTCTAAGTTGCGGTGAAATCTCAAGCATTCATTCACTCTCCACACCTTCACGAGTACACAATTGGGATCTTTAGAATGACAGTTATCGACCGCCGTGGACTAGTGGCTGTGCTCCTTGCCTCTGGTCCCGAGGGTCGCGGGTTCAAACCCGGCCGGGGTCGTTGGATTTTTTAGGACGGAAAAATCCAAGGAGCAAGTCTTCCGGGAGGGACTTGAAGCCGTGGGTCCCGAGTCTGAAGATTTTCAGGCTCGTAAAAAATCCTTAAGCCTAAATCGAAAGGCCTCTAAGCAAAATTTACCGAATTTTCCCGTCCTAGTACTACCTTGGTTTCCTATATGTCAGTATAAGGCGGAACGCTGACCACCGACCACTCAAAATGACATCTATACGAAAACAAGTGTAACTAAATTAATATGGTTCAAATTATTACCTATAGGGGAGAGCGCCTAAATCTCTGTAAAGGGACAACATGGGATTACGATTACAATAGAATGAGAGTGATATATAGAAATCGATGAGAAGCTACCGAATTTATACATATCCATAGTTATAATATAAACAGAAAGTAAATGCTGAGTTTGCAGTGCAGAACGCCCTTGGGCATAAAATATATGTATTTGAAGGATATGAGAAAGAATGAATACAGGCACATAAAGTAATATATGCATAACCTTAACAGTTACGGATCCAATTATGCCTGCATAACAATGGAAGTAGGCTACCACGTTTTAAAGTGATAGGCTACAGTTCTCGAGATATTAAAACTTTATTTTCTAAATAAAATAGGCTTTTAGTAGCCAGTCCTGCGCTGTAGCAGAGTGGTTAAAGCAAGATACTTTGACACAGAGCTATGGGACTTGCGCCGGTTCGAACCCCATGGGGGGGAGAAAATTTCTCATGAATTACGACCAGTATAGGACCGGTGCCCACCCAGCAACGTGACGAATTTGGGTAGCTACAATAAGTAGTGACCCCAGGTTGAGGAAACCAGCTAATACTGTTGGGGGCGTGACATGCTGACCACATGTCACTCCTACACGAGCGAGATAATCGTCTACTTCTGTGATTAACATATTTGAATGTGAGGCCAGCAGCCGGAAGGTATGCCATGGGCCTTCTAGGCCTGTCGCGCCGTGGAGTTAGTTATTGTAGTAGGTATATTGCATGTTATACGGCAAGAATATCTTTACTTATGCCACCAGGTTGTCTTTGTCTTTTTTTGGTATTCTCTTCTAGTTTTGGCGAACGAGTAACCAACTTCTGAGGTTGGGGCGCCTGGAGGACGGATGAAATGATGGGTGATAATTTTCACAATGGTGCGCGAAGAGATCCTTGATCCTAAGCTTAATCTAAGCCAAATATGAATGATAATGATTAATAAGACCAGATGGTGTTAGGAGACTGTTTGGGCCTTACATTTTCCTGACATTTGTCTTACAGGTGAGGAAAAAGCCCGATAAAACCTCACCCAGGAAACTTGTCCTGACCGAGACTTGAACTCGTGCCCGCTGCGTGACAAAGAAAGACGCTACCTCGAGAGCACAATGGTGGACTTAAAAAAAGTGTTTAAATGAATAAATGAACATCTTAATTTACTGTTGTGTGATTCCGGGTTCTGTGGCCGTGGTCCATAGTTGGTGTTGATACCAGACGTTTCGCCCTCAACTGCGGAGGGCATCTTCAGTGGCGAGTGCTTCTAGGCGTGATTCCTGGTCGGAAGATCTACTTAGAGTGAGCTCTGCTGACGTTGTGGACGTTGTATTGATACTAGTGGTGGGAGCAGGGTGAGTGGGCGTGGCTCTTGCTGATTGGCTAATGGTCGTCTCCTTGTTGTCCCTAGGGTCCCTAGGGTCACTAGGGACAACAAGGAGACGACCATTAGCCAATCAGCAAGAGCCACGCCCACTCACCCTGCTCCCACCACTAGTATCAATACAACGTCCACAACGTCAGCAGAGCTCACTCTAAGTAGATCTTCCGACCAGGAATCACGCCTAGAAGCACTCGCCACTGAAGATGCCCTCCGCAGTTGAGGGCGAAACGTCTGGTATCAACACCAACTATGGACCACGGCCACAGAACCCGGAATCACACAACATTATGATTACCGGCCGTGAAAGCCTGCATTCAATCTTAATTTACTGTTAAACTAAAGTAGATAGTCTATATATTAGTGTGTTTAAGTTTAAATGTTAAAGTACAGATATAGCAGCAGGAGAAGTTTCGCAATAGTGGAACATTTACGATTGGTAATGACCCAAACGCCTTTAAATAATACACTCATTTTAGTTTTTCAATTTTTCTTTGTAATATTTCACTATCCATGGTTATCTCTGTTCGACGGACATGCTGTATGTCTAATACGAGTACATCAAAGTATGCATATGCAATGCCCGGATACCGTGGGATCCTTTTATTAAAATACCAAGCCAATATCACTTATAAACCTGTGGATATCTGTTGGGAGAATTCAATTCCAATCTGCATAGGCATATTGTATGCTATATACATTCTAGAACTTCCTTAATATTATTAATTTACCTGACATCCGCACATGTTCTTGTATGAGGAAAAATCTGAATAGTTTAGTTTTTTATCAGCAGATAACTCAAAATGTTTTAATGCAGTTTATATAGAGAGTTACGGTAGAGTATTTTTTTAACGTAAGGTTACTTCAACACAAAGGTTTCCTTCAATCAAACACAATTTGTTATATATCCATCCATCCATAGTAATTCTGCTCGAGAGCAGGACTTACTGCAATCATAGCATTTTCATGCTAAGCTTTGCAGCTTTACTAGGGTATTTTAGGTGTGGTAGCTTCCCGTTGCTTTCCACACCGGTAAAGGATGGTGATAATGATAAGGGTGAAGATGATGCCGGATGATGATGATGATGATGGCCGGATGATTTTCGGGGACCGTTGGGCCCTAAGCTTCCTGACATTTGTCTTACAGGTGTGGAAAAACCCCAAAAAACCTCACCCAGAAGCCTGTCCCGACCGAGAATCGAACCCAGGCCCGTTATGTGACAATACAGCACGCTACCTCGAGGCCACACCGGTGGACTTGTTTTATATATATATATATATATATATATATATATATATGACATGAAAAGTAAAATTAACGCTTGAACCGGGTTTTGAACTTGAGACCTCTAACTCTTTACGTTAGCGCAATACCTCTTTGTCATAAAGGGAATTTCCTTATATACAATTCTCTATTTGTATATAAGGAAGGCAATTTTTCTTTTCATGTCATATTTGGATTACATTGCTAAATGTCGAATTATTAAAATGCGTCTGTAATGTATATATATATGTGTGTATGTGTGTGTGTCACTGATTAATTTATACTAGGCTTATTTATTCAAATATTTTTATTTTGTCTCTCCGTCTCATAGATCAAAATGTATCATCGCATATTAATCATTGTTCTGCCAAGTATTTTTTTATATTGTAATATCTTCGTTTTTTTGTTTTTTTCATTATTCTAGTTACATCTGTAAATTCTCGATTTTCTGGCTGATATTCCTGAAAATCGATTTCAATAATTCTATGTTTAATTGTTTTCTTCATTCATTGTCAATGATTCTGCGCGGTGTCATTGTTTTTTATTATATTGTTCATTCATTGTCAAACATTATGCGCGGTACAATACTATGCTAAGAAAGATCACTCTATATATACGTAAAGTCTAGACTTATTATTTATGTCGATTTTATCATATACAAAATGACATCATCACAACATTCCGACTTTATATACCGGGGCAGTATCCTGACTCAAGGTTCCAACATCCTGGTCAGGGGTGACGGAACTCAACATAGAGATGTCCGATGACGTCATAAAAAGGATTCCTTTTCCTCGAGATCCGGCTGTGCAATGTTGAAACGCAATAAATGCGGGTATTTCAGTATTTAACTACTCGAGGCAAACTTCTAGTTTTAATATTTACCACTTCTCTCTTTACTATTTCTCTGTAAAATTAACAAATTTTTAATTGCGAGAACAACGCTTTTGTCATGAACTTTCAAAGCAGACTTGTTTCATAACATTAAATTTAAATGAAATCCCACGGAATTAATTAAGCACCAGTGATTTGACAATTAATTATTAGATAATGTAGAATTCCCAACTTTTAAACAAAATTTGACAATATTTTTCTGACCATCGTCGTTGGTTATGCGATGTTCCAATATTATGGACTTACAATTCGAACTTCGAAATGTTCACCGTATATAAAACTCATAAAATGCAGAAGTTAAAACAAATCTGAAGAATTAATTAAATGAGAATTTTAATATAATAATGACATAGGACTACTGTCAATATAATACAATAGAAGGGGAAAAAACCTAAGCATAGTAGGTTAAGGGTATGGGATAAAATCCAGAAAACACGGTTTCCGTCGGAATTTTTAAGGTGATATCAGGGCCTAAGGGTCCACTCAGCCTCCAACTGAAATGATTACCAGACGCATGTTCTGGAAGTAAAAGTGACAAGGAATCCGGCTGACATCTTATACAGATTGTCTGTAAATGTGAGAGCTTTAACATCTGCTAACCCAAGGGCCTCATAAGGCCTGCAGAAGATCACTTTAACTTTATGTAAATTATTAACGAAAAAGGATGTAGCTTATACTCGTATGTTAGAAAGAAATGAGTTAGTTAAAAATATTCTTGAAAATAATGCACGCATTGAATAAACGTGCGTAATTGAGGAACTGCAAAAACTAACTGAATTCCTTAGCGAGTTGAATTTGTGGTCTGATTTAAAGGCAGAGGGAACTGAATCTCCTTGCTTTAATTCTTGTGAATTTTAAAAATGTCTGAAAATTGCTTGTTTGCTCTATGTGCCATTTAGAAATTTTCGAATAAATATGCAACATAATACATTTTTTCTTCTTCAATCAGGGATTAGGCTCTTAAGCCTATTCCGGCTTCACATATTCTCCAACCAACGTTTCCATGGTCTTCCCAAATCTCTCCTTCCTTCAGATTTATAATCAGGAATTCTTGTAGGAAATTACTATAGCTCAATATATCTAGGTGTTTAACTCAATGATCTCCATAATCATGAAACCTTTCCTCTAATGATATTACATATAATTATTTTTTATATTCTCATTTTAAATGTATCTAATCTAGTATACAACCCTTAAATGATCTCAAAAATTTAATTTCTGTAGCCTGTAATTTGTTAATGTAATTTCGAGTCATGGTCCAAGTTTCTGATCCATACAGTAGAACTGTACCGTATCTGGAGGATATTTAATACTAATCAGAAGTTTGAAAGGAATAGTAACATAGTACAAACAATTTAATCAACAATAGAAGTATACATTCCATAAACCAACAAAATGGGACTTATGAAGATTTTCGGGCTGTAGGCCGTGATCGTGAGGCTTGTAGTTCCCCGACGTTTCACCAGAGACTGCGTCTGGCATCCCCAGTAGAACTACAAGCCTCACGACCATGGCCTACAGCCCGAAAATCTTTATCAAGACCATCTCCGGCCGTGAAAGTCTACAGGAATACAAAAATGGGAACTGAGGAATTTGCTAAGCTTACGCAGTTCTGCGTGACGGAAGTGTATTGTTTTTACAATTATAAAAAATGAAAGTATATGGAAATGTTGCTCTTAGGAGACTGAATGGACTCCGTTCTAAACAATATAGATTATTATTGAATCTCCAATAATGTGAACCCTAATTCACCAACCGGTATATGTTAGGGTTTTAGTTAAAATATAATTATTTACATTAATTTAGATTATGCTTAATTTATAGCGTTACATATCAATGGCAATGTAATGTAATATGAACAAATAAATAAATAAATTAATTAACAAACCAAAACTAACTCACAGTCTCTTGAAATATGATAGGCCCTAGATAAAGTCACAGAACTTCGCATAGCAGCACGTTTTACATAAAATATTTGTCAAAGGCAGTTTTGGTAATAACCTAATTTTTTAATAAATTCATATCTTTAGAATCAAATGCGGGACGCTGAAATAACACTGATCAACAAAAAAGAAACTTTTTTTTGTCTCAGAAAGAAAAATATGTGATTCTGATAGCATATTTTCACCTGAATTCAAATATGATATCGGTTTTTCTCCATCACGCAAGGTTTCCGACAGACAGGAATTGATAATTTCAAACACTTTAATATTTTCTACATTCTTAACTACACAATATTCGAACATTCGAATTCACCTAGAAACTAAGAAATTACGATTTTCTGCTATATTTCGCCTGTGGAGAATCCCTCTTGATGGTCCAAAATAATCGGCCAGCATATTAGGATTCCATTTGCCTTGATATCTCTTTTCCATAGCTGAAATCTCCTCAGGACAAATGAACGAAAAACGTTTATTAAAAAATAATTATTTAAATACATTAATTGGAATTGAAAAAAAAACTGTAGGTGATAGAGACATTCCGAATACATATTTGAAAACACGATAAAAACTGCATTAAATACAACTAGTGGTACTCACGAGACAAAAATCATGTTGACCAGTGTTTAGATGTGAGATAGTCTGGCCGGAGTTATTGCAAATGCAGGTATCTGCACCTGTTTTAAATCGTTCCAAATAAAGTAACAATTTACCGCGTTCAATCATGAATTGTGTTAATACAAAATTTGGTTCTACGTATTAGCACTTTATTCGGTCAAACACAGTTGAAAAAATAATATTCTTGTCAAAGCATCATTAATACTGTTTAAACACTCAACATTCCAATTTTGTTTAAGATATTTTCTTAATACTTCTTTAATATATGATGGAGGGCAGAAGGAGTACAACTAATCCATTTTTGATTTAGCAGCTGATTTGGCAAGAAAATCTGCACGTTCATTTCCTGTAGTTCCAGCATGTCCTTTAATCCAGCCTGGGCAAAACAATATAGATTACATAAATAAAAAGTTTGTCTTAGCCGGGAAACTAACCCGGAATTCTTCGGATGCCTTCAGATACTATTATCGATATACCACCAAACAGGTGTTTATGTATTTATATGTATACATTTTGAATTGCTGTTGTTTTTGGGGAGATTTTTTCTTAATAACATGAACAATATATTATACTGTAACAGACCCTATGATATGTTTTCTTTTTCTGAAGATATAAGTTGTATTTCTTGTGTTAACATTTAGTTTCTTTTTTATGATTTTTATTAATTCTGTTCAAATTTTAAAAAGTTGATACGAGTTGATTATTTCTTATGCCAGACTTACGTCACAGTTGCGTGAAGTTCCTGAATTTACCTGGTCTTCTATTCATTGATGAGATGCGTTCCACTACGGAAGGTGTTTTCAATTCACAAACAGCCACATTCATGTGTAACACTTCCCGGGGTTTTCAAAAACAGTTCGGCATCAATGTATGGGCTGGTAACAATTCTGGTCATCTAATTTAGTCATGCATTCTTCCACATTATCCAAATAATCCCAGGTACTTGACCATCCTGCAAATAGTACTTCAGCAGATGTGCCAGTGCCCATTCAAGCCATTCCAAGTCAAGGTGATCCAACACTTCGGTCACTAAGGTTACGCGATGCATCGTCTATTGTTATTTTATTATTGGGTTCAATAAGATGTTTTTTATGAAATAGGCCTACCTTTAAAACCAAACGAATAAATAAGTGCTACTGTTTAGCAGAAGCCAAACACTTTTGAGCTTGTGTAAGAGAATATGCATAATAGATAAACTGTTTCCAAATTAATTCAGGAACGTCATATGGATCAAATCTTGTAGTGATAGGTAAAATATTAAAATATGTACTTGAGATCTCATTTGACATCAACTAATTAAAATGTCAGTTGAATCACTTCGTTACGCAAAACCCATTGAAAGGCTTTAAAAAACATATGCCAACTTTAGGATTTAAAATAATACTAGATATTTTCTTTGGTTATTTTTCTGTAAGGAGATTTCAAGTCATTGGGTGCGTTCTCGTTCAATAAGTTTTTATTCTTACCATCATGTTGTTTAGTACTTTATTATCAAAATGTAAAATCTTAGAATACTGGAATATTTACTGTTTCTTCTAATTAAATTAGTGGTGTTGCTTTACTTATAGCAATTGCTTGAATATTGAATCTCGAAAGATGACATTTTATTTATTATCCTTTAAAATTTCGATTTCTTTAAGGATGTTAATTTTAGAGTTAATATTCTCTCTGTGCATTATCCACAGCGTTTGATGATAAATGATGGCCAGTTTCTGTTATACCCTTAGAAAATAAACTTGATTTACTTCCCTTATATATATATATATATATATATATGTGTGTGTGTGTGTGTGTGTATAACTTCCCAGTCATGTTAGACACTGTCAATCGCTATCATTATTTAAATCCAAATTAACTGATATCTTAAGTTTGACACAATGAAAACATTAACTGCATAACAACTATATAGAGCATTCCATTAATAATCATCTAGGAAGCTATTTACTTTATTTTATATCATTTTAATTTTATTATATTCTGTGTTTTTGTTAGTATTAGCTAGTATTAGATTACATCATCATTGTATTTTGTTTAGTCTGTATTTTAATAATATCTTAAAATTGTAATATGTACGTAATTTTTCTATAATTTTACGATTCGCTGGTTGAGTGGAAGAGAAGGTCTTATGGCCTTAACTGTGCCAGCTAAAATAAATTATTATTATTATTATTATTATTATTATCATTATTATTATCATTATTATTGTATATATATATATATATATATATATATATCCCCTATGGGGATTAGAGTGCTCCCTAGTGGGAATGTTTAAACCACGCTGTTTTAATTTTAGTTTCGTTTATTTACCTATAGATGCCAACGAGGCATATCGTCTTAGTGAGACATCTAGTGGACAACTAAGATATTACTTGGATAGGTAACGGTCGGTAAATTTTGCACAGAGGCCTTCATATTCAAGTTTGCGGTTCTTTTACAGTACGAGCCTGAACATTTTCGAATTCGGTATACACGGATTAAAGTCCCCCCTGGAGGACTTGTCCCTTAGATTTTTCCTTCCTAAAAATCCATCGATCCCGGCCGGGATTGAACTCGCGTCCCTCGGAACTATAGCCAAGGAACATAACCACTAGTGCCCCGAAGCTAACTCCCATTATGTTTAAATATCTAAAATCTTTATCCGATCTTATATTAAAATACCTGGACGTTCAGGCGATGTACAATATGTCAAACTATTGTATTTAAAATTATAATAATGTATTTTAAAATATAAAATAAATTAGTATAATTTTAAATACAATAGTTTGACAAATTTATTTCAATAAATAAAATAAATGAGTATAATTTTAAATTTAATAGTTTGACAAATTTATTTCAATAAATAAAATAAATGGGTATAATTTCAAATACAATAGTTTGACAAATTTATTTCAATATATAAAATAAATAAGTATAATTTTAAATATAATGGTCTGTGACAAATTTTACATCGCAAGAACGTTCAGGTATTTTAGTATAAGATAATATATATGTTTCAATTATTTAGGATGCTTATTATCATATGAAAAGTGAAAGATCTGGATAATAAATTATCAACATTCCAGCATATGTGTGGCACAATCCAAAGAACCTTGCTTAATAAAATCAGGAAAGAGACGATTATTAAACTATATAAGGTCTTGGCAGTCCCGCTCCTAACATACGGAAGTGAAAACTGGACATTAAATAAATTTGGAAAAAGAAAGGCAGAAATGCGTTTCTTAACAATGATAGCAGGACACGCTTTAAGAGATAATATCCGCAATACCGACATTAGAGAAAAAATACTAATATATGAATTAGGAAATAAATTCATATACAACAAATTAAAATGGTTTCAACATATAAATAGAATGGAGATATCTCGTCTATCAAAACAGGCTTTACAATACACTCCAAGAGGTAAACGTTCCCATGACCAGATGGAAGGATATGCTTTGAGTCTGCACAGCCAAACCCTGAAGAAGATTTTAATATGAATTGGTGTCTAAATGGCTCAAAGAGTAGGGTGCGTGTAGGCAAACAGTTTTCAGACACTTTTGAAATTCAGAATGGGTTGAAGCAAGGAGATGCACTATCTCCTCTACTATTTAATTTTGTACTAGAGCATGCCATTAAATCTTTAGAGAATGAGGAAGGCTTACAACTGAATGGTATTGATAAGCTGTTAGTTTATGCTGATGATGTAGTACTACTGGCCGATGGCGAGGAGATACTAAAGGCCAACACGCACACACTATTGAGCAACACTAAAAAAATTAGGACTGGAAGTAAATATCAGTGAAACTAAATATATGGTCACACGTAGAAATTCAGTATATAATGGAAATGGACAGCTAATGACAAATGAGGGAAATTTTTTAGGAAGTGACTGAATTCAAATACCTAGGAACAATAATCACAAATATGAATGAGATGCACAAAGAAATTAAACATAGGCTCAATTCTGGAAATGCATGCTATTATGCATTGCAGAAACTTTTGATGTCCCAACTCCTTTCAAAAAACGTTAAGCTGAAAATATATAAAACTATTATTCTACCAGTTATATTATATGGTTGCGAAACATGGACTCTTACTTTAAGGGAGGAAAAGAGATTACAAGTATTTGAGAAAAAAGTACTTAGGAAAATTTTTGGACCAAGGAGAGATGAACAGACAGGTGAATGGAGAAGACTACCTAACAATGAACTACATGCTCTTTATAGGAAGCCAGATATAATGAGAACAGTTAAGTCTCGTAGACTGCGATGGGCAGGACATGTTGCACGTATGGGGAATGAAAGACGTGCCTGGAAACTTCGTGTAGGAAAGCCAGAAGGAAAACGCCCAGTTGGTAGACCAAGAATGAGGTGGGAAAACAACATTAACTATGATTTGAGGAAGTAGATTATACAGGGAATGATTGGAAAGCATTAGCTCAGGATAGGGAGGTATGGAGAGCTTATGTCCGCGCGGCCATGAACCTATGGGTTCGATAGTGCCAGTGAGTAAGTAAGTAAGTAAGTAAGGATTGGTGTCTTCAAGCTTGTTTGAAATAATGTTGTTTAATTTATTGTTAGTTTTATTCGAATTTTAATGTTTTTGTCATTCTCATAAATGGCTTTGCCGTTTCATTTCCTACATGAGTACGGGCTATCCAATTTATTTTATTTTCATTATGTCCTTTGTTCAGCTTAGTTAAATTTGTTATGTTGCTCGTTTTCTCCTTGTTTTCATACTACTTTGTTAATAATTCTTTTATTGCATCTTTTTAAGTACCAGAAATTTTATGTGATTCAATTCCTCACTATAGTTTACTTTGTTTGAAACGCGGTAAATAAGAACAACACTCATTCATGAATAAATACATGTTATCAAAATGCAATACCATTAATTCTTCATAATTATACATAACTTAATTTATGTATAATGTTATTGTATTATTATGTAATTGTAATATTATTGTGTTTTCTTTATGTAATTGAAATAATATTGTTTTCTCTTTGTTTTTCTTTATACTATTACCAAATATTACTTTATTATAACGGACTGTCAACAACACGTACAGCTTACTGCTGTGCGACCCATATTTGTAAATAGCATTGTATATTATCTTACGTTTAGTCTAATAAAGTCCTATTACAAATATTTTCATTTGTTTTGTTTTAAATATTGTATAATCGTAAAATTAGTTTTCTATATCTCATTATTTGTCTTTGTTTTTTATATACATTAGACAGGGACAATTTAATATGTCTTGCTTTTATACATTTTATTATTAATTTTAGTCTTAATTTTAACTAACATTAACTGGTTGCATTATAGATCAAATTTTTATTTAGTATTTAATATTAGAGTTAATTGACATTGTTATATTCTGATGTAACATATGTTTGTCCTGGTGAGTGGAAGAGAAGGCCACATGCCTTAACTCCACCAGGCTAAATAAATCAAATCTAAATCTGAAATCTAAATCTATTACTACTACTACTACTACTACTATTTTGTTTAAAGGTAACTCCGGTGACCCAGGTGACATTGGACATTTAAATGCTGACCCATTTATTATTTCACTAAAGCGACGGCACTGTTTAGGATATGGGTTACTTATCAAAATTTCATCTACACATTTTTTGTCTTAAAACTCCAGAAACATGGAAGCCTAATAGGATTTCTAAATCATCATTTATACAGCACATATTGATAAATAAATTGAAGAAATAAACGTAATTTCATTTATATCTCTTCCTAAATCATTTTCCATTTAATTATTCAGATATAAAATAATCTGAAAAACTGTTAGGTAAATTTTGAAACGGTAGGTACGTTATGAGTTTATGTAATTCTGACGTCACTCCAATATCGATATGACACGATTATCGTGTAGGATACAATGGAAAATTGGCAAGCAGGGAAACTACATTTTGCATATTGTATACAATGCAGAGTACTCACCGGAATACAGGCAATTTGAAAAGGCGCAGCTATTCCTTACCTGAAAAAAAAAAACAAGAACATGCGTCATTATTACAATAAGATGGGCTTTGTATTACAGATTCAGGCGAGAACAAAAAAACGCATTACTGAATCCACTCTTCATCCCCGCAATGTGTCCCCAGACACACATTTTTTACCATTTCACCCCCGAAACATACGTTCATATCCTTGTGCGTTTTCTTTTCTTCTGAAGGGAATTTTAAATAGCATCTTCCACATAGGGATGGTAGTAATAATTGTGCTTCCCTCTTTCCTTCCTATTTCCGTCCATTTTAATGTTTGTTTTCTTCCAGGGGTGTAAAAAATAATATTATTTATAGTTTAAATTCTTAACGTTTCAAGAGACTACAAAATACAGTGGTACCCATATAAAGAATGACATCATTGAAAACTATTTTAATGTGTATATATAAATGAACAAACTTTGATAATACCATATGTGGTCATAGTTTATTTAATTATATTATAATACGGTATATTGACTTACAATTAACCGAAAATTGTCAATTTATTACAAGTTTTTTATATACACTCAACTTATAGTGTATTAAATATAGAACTTACTTGATTTTAATAATAAAGATGATGATAATAATAATAATAATAATAATAATAATAATAATAATAATAATAATAATAAAAAATGTTATCTGATGATGTTAACATCACACAAATTTTTTCTTCCACTTCATAAATGCTTATAATCTAATATATGAAAATCAGTGTTTGTTTGTTTGTTTGTTTGTTTGCTCGTTCGTATTCTATGCGCGGCCATACCGTTGATCCGATTTTGATGGTTTTTTTTTGCAAAATGTTCAGGAGATTCCCGGGATGAACATATGCTATAAGAGAATTCTGATACTCAACTCCTACACCCTTAAAATCGCCCTTTGTAATGGAAAACGTGAAAAAAGCAGCTCTTTTGGTCGTTTAAATAGCTTACGCTGCCTAAACCATAACAAATACACAACGCTAATGTACACAGAATTGAATATCTCAAAAAGCTCTACAAAAAAAGTCCGCGAGAGCATATTTTTATCTCTTGTGGATAACTCACAATAGCCATTTTTTCTCTCATTGATGTAAAGAAGATCGAGACAAAGATTCCTGTGCAAGTATAGCAACATATGGCGGGTATTCTTTTACGCATAACTCACAATAAACGAATTTTGCCTTTTAGCTCATTCATGCCAAGGAGATCGTGATAAATAGAATCCCGGGCAACACCGTGTAATCAGTACGGGGAATCTTAAAATAATTACGATATCATTTATAATTATTTTTCAATTTACTTATTCAACCAATCATAAGAAGTATATTAATTTTTGTCTTTCAGCTCATTTATGCCAAGAAGGTCGGGATGAGAAGAATCCCGGTCAACGCCGGATAAACAGCACAGGGTATCTAAAAAATAATTATGATATGAAGTTTTCGTTTTACGTATTTAACTAAACATAAAACACGTCAATTTTCCTATTTCAGCTCATTTATATCAAGAAGGTCGTGATAAGTAGATTCCCGGGCAACGCCAGGTAACAGTATCTAAAAATATAAATGTATAATTATTTTTCCTTTTACTTATTCAAGTATATATAAAAGCACATTAATTTTCATTTATTTAGGCGTAGCAGTGCAAGCCGGGTATTAGCTAGTTCTGAATAAACTATAACTAAATTGATACACTCAGCACACTATAAACATAATGAATAATAACTTATTAGTAATATTAATAATTTTAAAAGTCTAGGATTTGAATATATATTATCTAAGTAAATTTCATTAAATTAATTTTTGAGAACCAGAATGTTTTTCTTCAATGAATAAAATTTTAATTTTAGGAAATTAATTTCCTTAATGATATAGAAACTACGATAAGAATGTCGATAAATTACCATTATAATTAAAGCTTTAAACCTACAGTATAAATTGTATATCAATGTATATAATTTAAATACAATTTAAATTTTTAATTAAATACGAAAATGGAATTTTACAATGTTTCACGATTATACATTAATTTTAACAGTGATAAAATTGTAAGATTATAATGTTACTAAATAAATCCTGTTGATCAAGTTGAAAATTAGAGACAGATATTGAAATTAGCCTACATAGAAGAACAGAATTTCTGTGAAAGAAATGTGTTGTAACTAAATTTAAAGTAATATTTTGGTCTAATAATCGGCTGCTGGCCTCACATCCATTTTTCTCATTTTATAGAAATGGTCTATCGTCTAGCTAGTATAGGGGTGACATATGGTCACAAGTTAAGTTACTCAACCGTTATAGATTTTTTTTAAATCTGGAGTTGCTACTTACTGTATCTACCCATATTCCTGACAATGTTCTGTACATGGCTCCCCGGTATCATACTGCCAGAAATTCCCTGAGAAAAAATCCTTACCTATGGGGATTCAAACCAGCCCAATTTCATAGCTCTGCACCAAGGGATGATGTCTTAGAATATTGGCTACGGTGCAAAGGTTTTGGAAATATCAAAATAAGATAAAATACTAAGAATATTTTGTAAAATTCTCTTGTTATAAATCTATATTTATTAAATTTAATTACAAAACTATAGTATATATGTAGACCAATTGCTCAATGGTTAGCCGAGAAATAGCAAGAGGTAATAGTTCCTTCACTGCGGCTCGATTCCTCAAAAAGTTAGAATAACTTCACAACTGCGTGAAAATGTTTCTGGATACTCTTTCGTCACATGTTAAAACCTCAATCGTTTTATTTTATTAGTATCCAAGTTTAAAAACTGTAAATAAAATGTTAACAGAAGTACCAAATTATTAAAATTTATGAAGTATATAGTTAATATATACCATCATATTTAACAAAGCTAATAATGCGTTTATATTTTAGTTCATAATTCTTACTTTTACCATACGTATTATTTTGTCTAGTAGATTAAATATATATTATTATTTTAAATCAAATTCATCTCAATATTGGGACGCAAATATTCTGTAACATTAAAAAAATAGAAAATTAATGTAGTAAACTGTTATAAAATATCCAATTGCATAATGAAATGAAGAAAATATTAAATAAGAAAAAATCAGTTTAAAGAGTTATTTATAGGATTGTTATAACAATTAAATTTTAATTTATTTAGAATTGATGTTTTCTCTCGCCTAGTATATTCTGGTAAAATTATATTGTATAGTATGTTCTGCCATGAACATGACTAGATTGCAGAAACAAAGTTTGAACCAAGACCACGACAATATACTGTGTGTCCAAGCGATTAGACAGATCGCGAGGAGGGATCTGCACATTCTGATAGTGGTATCCACAAAATGTACCGTGTTTAGTGGCATACGAACTCGTAGTTCACCAACTCTCCATTCAGTCTCATGCTTGGACGCACAGTTGTTTTCATTCCATTCTTGCTAGCAACAAAAATCCACCTGAATAATAAAAAAAACAAGAGAGATTAAGACTTCAACTTTTTTTTTTAATTAACGGACGAGGATCTTTAGTTTTTTTATAAATATTATCATGAAAATAATATACTAGTTAAATGTGTTTCTTCAATTGACAATACAATGTGACCAAACTAATCTCCATCAATTTATAACAAGATACAATAAAATTAGTATTATTACTATTATTATCATTACTATAATATATTATTATTATAGTGATTACTGTTATTATTATTACTATGATTATTATTACTATTATTATTACTATTATTACTATTATTATTATTATTACTATTATTACTATTATTGTTACTATTATTACTATTATTACTATTATTATTATTACTATTATTAGTATGATGATTATTATTATTGTTATTATGATTATTATTATGATTATGATTATGATTATTATGATTATGATTATGATTATTATTATTATTATTATTATTATTATTCCAGTTATATTATATGGGTGCGAAACATGGACTCTTACTTTAAGAGAGGAAAGGAGATTACAAGGATTTGAGAATAAAGTACTTAGGAAAATTTTTAGACCAAAGAGAGATGAACAGACAGGTGAATGGAGAAGACTACATAACAATGAACTACATGGTCTTTACAGGAAGCCAGATATAATAAGAACAGTTAAGTCTCGTAGACTGCGATGGGCAGGACATGTTGCACGTATGGGGAATGAAAGACTTGCATGGAAGCTTCTTGTAGGAAAGCCAGAGGGAAAACGCCCAGTTGGTAGACCAAGAATGAGTTGGGAGAATAACATTAACTATGATTTGAGGGAAGTAGATTATACAGGGAATGATTGGAAAGCATTAGCTCAGGATAGGGATGTATGGAGAACTTATGTCCGTGCGGCCATGAACCTACGGGTTCGATAGTGCCAGTGAGTAAGTAAGTAAGTAAGTATTATTATTATTATTATTATTATTATTATTATTATTATTATTATTATTATTATTATTATTTTATTATTATTATTATTTGTATGGAAAGGTAAAGAGGAACTCTACAAGATTTTATTTTTGTAACAACATTGCGAGAAATCTATATAACAAAAGAAGGTTATTAAAGAGAAATACAGTCTTATAATAAGCAGATAGTAATAATATGGAAGCTACTATATGAAAAGTCCTGATGTTCAAGAATTTATTTGTTTCAGAAAGTAATAATTTTAAATGTTAAGTATGCTACAGATTTGAACTATATAAAAGATATATTCTTTATAAGTAACATAGTTTCTTGATATTGGTAGCCCCGACATATTGTATACAGAAAACTGGTATCAATCCAATTAAAAACGTTATTAAGTATTTGTTGGAAAAAGTACACACTGTTATGCATCTCTTTTTGTTTTTGGTTGCACATCTACCAAAAAACATTTGCAGGCGTTTACGGGGTATAGTTATGACAGTTGGTTAAAAGCAGAAAATAGAGGAAAGCTTAACAGTCATCAGGAGGGAAATAAAGTGTAAAACTAGGGCATAGAAGAGAATTATCTAGCACAGTATTTTCGGTGTAAATAATCCTATGTAAAGCAACAGCAGCTCGGCACCACAATATGGAACTACTTTATACTGCACACAGTGTTTCATCTCATGTTTAAACCATTTTTCATACAACCTTATTTTGCATACCTTTATTGTAAAATCCAAAATAGGCTCGCTAGACAAACTAATTAGGGTACGCGATTTTAAGTTATTTTAATTTAAGACTTATCCTAGTAATGTTAAATGAACCAAACTTAGGCCTATGTTTCATTTTATCTAAACCGTAAGAGATAGTGTAATTAACTTGTTTCAACGTATAGATTAATGTAGTGGGAATCCGGAAATACTTTACATGTGACAAGGATTTTTTTAATTTTCAACCATAAACCATGCGCATGCGCCGAGAGACGACAAGCGGTTTACACTATGGAATAACGGGATGCAGCCTACATATACACGATGTGTTGCCAACGAACGTAAAGCCTAACCTAAAGCAATTTACATACTCTAACATGTGAAATACCAACCTAGAAGCTAACCTAATGCAATGTAACTATTCTAGCCTGTGAAAAAATGCACGCTGATTTTATTTAGTGTAATTTAAATAGTATCAACAGGAGGATTAGTTAGATTATTTTTTTTATCTAAGAATAATTCTTGCATTTTTGGTAAAAATACCCATGTTTTCTGTTCATCTATGACTTCCTAAGGCTCACGTTGAGGCCCCCAGACTGCACTAGAACACAGAATATTCGTTAAAATCAATATGGCTGCCACGCACTGGAACACAGAACATTCGTTAAAATCAATATGGCTGCCACGTCTTCATATAGTTCAATAACGTGAAAAAAATATTAAAATAATCGTTAAAAAACATAAAATCATTGAAAATGGTTGGAAATAATTTGAAACAGGAGTATATGAAGCAATTAAAAAATGTCATGTCACAGTATTGTAAAGTTTAACTTATTTATGGATATGTAGATAGTCTAATTCTAGAGCAGAATATATTTTTTCTTCTTCTACTTCTCTTTGTTTTAGGTCCATGACTTGTTGCATCCAGAATTATGAATCCTTCCATTATATTCTTTTGGTCTTCCAGGTGTCCTCCCATTCTCTGGCAACTCTTGCTATGCGTACAATTCTATCTGGTGTCATGCGGGATATACGTTGATTCCATTAAAATCTTTTTTTTTTTCCCCACTCATTCACCTATTGCCTAAATATTCAGCTGCCTTCTTATTTCTTCATTTCTAATTTGGTCTTTCCTTGATTTACGTACAATCTTCCTCAGAATATTTAAGTAATTGGTATCTCAAGTTTGTTTTGTTTTAACAGTATCAGCTCTTGTTTTGGAGGCATCTGATAGGTTGGAATACATATGGCTATTCAGAAAGAAGGAACAGATTTGAAACGTTTATTTTTTCCAAACTACAGAAAGTAGAAACACAATTCCAACGTTCCTAGAAAGAGAAACGTTTGAAGTTCCGATCACGGCTGCATTGGCGCTCTTGCATTGGCGATGTTGGATTGCAAGAGGAGGAGCAGAAGATCAATTTCATCGCCGGTAGCCTCCCAGGTCACCATGTGTGGTTACATAAAAGATCGTGCTTTTATCCCCCCATCCCTGATAATCTTGAAAATCTGTGAAAACGAATTGTTGAAGCTGTGTCAATTCGATAACTAGAGGCCAGCTGATTCGTGTGTGGCAATAAATGAGCCACCGTTTTGATATTTGTCGTGTAACACATGGAGCTCATATTCAATACATAAAATAGTAATATCTGAACATTCCTCTTTCCAGGGACGTTGAAATTGTGTTTTTATTTTTTGTAGTTTGGAAGAAATAAGCGTTTGAAGTCTGTTCCTTCTTTCGGAATAGCCCTGTATATTTTTAATGTTTAAAATATTATAATCGACATTTAAAAATCATATCTTGTTATAGAATGAGATTTTTTCATAAACGTAGATCAGGTAATATATATTTTATGAATCTATACACTGTAAAAAGATTAAAGCATTGTATTAAATGCTTCTAAATAAAATAAAGAGAAATCCCTCTATTTTAATTTCACCAGGAAATGCCTTTCCCACTCTACGGTTGCATTTTGGATATCAATGTACGATCTACAGATAGGAACATACAAGTATAACTCGTGGTAGTTATCGAAGTTAGAATATTGTAGGAAACACAATACAAAGCAAATCAGCGACAAAAATAAGTTTTTATGAAATCAGGAACCTCGTATATCGCTAATATTTCAAATACTGTTTTAAGTGATGTTTTCTAATATATTATTCAATGAATTACTGCATATTTTCACTGGATATTTAAAATATACGTGCCCACAATAATTTAACCTAAGGAGTTATTTTCGGACTGAAGATGGTATTATATTCAATAATAATAATAATAATAAAATAATAATAATAATAATAATAATAATAATAATAATAATAATAATAATAACAATAATTTATTTATTTCTGGTAGAATTATGGTCACACTTAATCAGCACAAAAATACAAGAACAGATTTACAACAAAATTATTTATACAACATAGATTATCCATTCATCCATTGTAATTCTGCCCGAAGGCAGGTCCTTCACAGCAAACATAGCATTCTCATGCTATGCTTGCAGCTTTACTAGGGAATTGTGTAGGTGTGGTAACTTCCCGTTGCTTTCCACACCGGTGAAGGATGATGGTGATGGTGATGATAGTGATAAGGATGATGATAATGGCCATATGATTTCGGGGACCGTTTGGGCCTTAAAGTTTTCCTGACATTTGTCTTACAGGTGAGGAAAAACCCCGATAAAAACCTCACCCAGAAAAACTGCCCCGACCGGGGATCGAACCTGGGCCCGCTGCGAGACAAGGAGCACGCTACCTACAACATATAGATTATAATAAATTAAAAAAAAACATTAACAACCGCAATGTAATTCCTTGTTCACGTTATAAAGAATGACAATAATAATATAAAAAATTAAACGAGAAACACCAATTAATATATGTACATTACAATGGAGATAATATTTCAAACAAAATTAAAATAAAAGTATATTTATTTATTTTAAATGATTCTAACGTCCGGCAGCCCTGTTTTTATGAGGTAGGAAATTCCGTTTACGGGAAGTGGAAATAGTATATGATACGAAGCTATGAGATATCTAATGTTGAAATACGTTAACCATAATGGTGTAAACGTGTGTTAAAAACACAACGAAAATCGCAGAAAAATGTAAGTTTTATTAAGATAGGTAGATTTACGAAAATAATATAATTCCCGAGTTAAATTAGAGTAAAAGCATGAAACATTATAAGTAAAACATTACACTTTCTAATTTAAATAAATCTTGAAAAATCATACACTTTATCAGCAACATTTTCATTCCAGCTATATACGGAGTAGGAATTCCCTGAGCGAGTTTTAAAATTTACTAACAATGTTCACTTTTCCATGCGAATTAATTTTATTTTGATGTAACACTTAGTTCACTGCTGGCGAGTCTCATTCAATACAGGTGTGTTTCGTGATGGACGAAACGGAGCTTGGGCAGGTTTTTCTAGGGGTTTCTTCAGTTTTACCCTGCCACAAATTTCATTCCACCATTTCTCCGTACTCATCTCATCCATTTCGTTTGATTTCTTTCATTCCCCCGTGATGGTGTGTCAGGGATGATCGATTGGCACCCTTGTCGTTCACATACCTCTATAAATATAGGGGCCTCATCTCATCTTATTCCTCGAACCGACCCTGAATTGGACACGAGTTGAGGATATTTATTATTTATAATATTTAGTAGGCTATGAGAATAGCTTTGATCTTATAGTACTACCATTTTCAATATGTAATTTTTACAATTCTAGCTATCATTAGGTATTCATGCCATTTATCAGTTAGGACATTTAGCAAGTACCAGGGTAACTTTGGATACAGATATAAAACTAAGAAACGGTTAATATCGATATCTAAATTATCTTCATTAAATTATATTTCCGCAAATTTTATTTAAATTTTAAGAAGTTTACGTTTACCATTGAATGGTAAGATACATCATATTCACAAAAAAAAATTCAATCACAAATCTTGACTGTTTGTTTTCTTTTTTATGTATCTTCATTTTAGTGATATCACAATGTCACCACCGTCATTTAAAATATACATTGATATTGTATTACAGGAATAGTCAAAGAATTGTACATCAATGGGATTAAAATCAAATGAGGCATACATAAAGTAAAGTGATCCCACAACAGGCCCGGAGGCCCTTGGGGTAGTAGGAGGTTAAGGCTCCCACTTTTTCTAGACAATCAGCACTTTATGTCAGCCGGGTTGTCAGCCCTGCGTGACAGCCGCCTTTACCCCCAGAACAAGCGGCTGGTACTCATTTGCGTTAGAGGCTGAGTCAACCCCAGGGCCAGAGGGTTTGGGTCAGTTTAAAAATCCTGACCCCAACGGGACTTGAACCCTGGACCCTCCGGCTTGTAGCTCATTGCCTTAACCACTACGCTACGGCGTGCCCCATGAGGCATACATACAAAACTTATTATTTGCAGATGATCAAGTGGTAGTCACTTCAGGATGTGAAGATGCAATCTATATCGATAGGAAACTAGGGGAGGAATACCCAAGATGGGGTTTAACAATTAATTATAATATAAGAATATATGAGCACAGATATTTTTGAAAAATTGGAAATAAATGGAACAAAGATCTAAACAGTGGAATATTTAAGTATTTGGGATCAATAATTCAAAGAGATGGAACATCGGAATTAAACATCGAAAAAAGAATAAAAGAGACAAAGAAAGTTATTGGCACATTCAATTCTATTTTATGGAGTAGGAATATAAGCAAGAGGACTCAATTATTAAATAGGCCTATAACACAATTGTGAAGAGTATTTTATTACATGGTGCGGAAATATGGACGTTGAAGCAAAAGCACAGAAATAAATTATTAGTCACAGAAATTGACTTTTTAAGAAGATCGGCAAGAGTATCAAAATTAGACAAAATAAAAAATAATATAACAAGAGAAATTATGAATGTAGAAAAGGATATTTTACAAGGGATTGAAGAAATCCAACTAGGGTGGTATGGACATATAATGAGCAGGCGGGACACAGAAACAAACGAAGTATTGAAATGGATACCTCCTGGAAAAGGGAAACGCGGTAGACAAAGCCAACATGGATAAAGGGAATTCACGACAACATCAAGAAGAGTAATATGACAGAAGCAGACACGCAAGACCGGAAAGTGTGCAAGAAAAAAATGGTATATTTTGGTTGAGGATACCTGTGTATATAACAGAAACAATCCTCAAGTAATAAAACATTATGTAATATCGAATGCTTCATGTGGTAATGATGAACAGACTGTTGAACACTTTATTTTAGACTGTCCATCTCATGTATATAAGGGATACATTCTGGATGTTCATTTAAATGAATGCAACCAAACAATGCGTAATCCAATAATTTGTATTTTAGAAAGGAAATGTTCTTACACAGCATTTAAAATATTTGTAAATGCTATTTTCACCACAAAGTAACTAATGTTTACTACTATTTACTTTATAAATTTTAATTGTATTAGTTCTTGTTTCGTTAATTTGTTACTTTGTTTTGTTACTAAGTGTATCTTCAATTTTTTTTTATATTTTAACTACAGCTCTAACATACATTTGTAAAATAAGGCTCCAAATCTTAGAGATTGTCCACCGCTGTGGTCTCGGGGTAGTGTGCTGCCTTGTCACGCTGCGGGCCCGTGTTCGATCCCCGGTCGGGACAGTTTTTCTGGGTGAGGTTTTTATCGGGGTTTTTCCTCACCTGTAAGACAAATGTCAGGAAAACTTTAAGGCCCAAACGGTCCCCGAAATCATATGGCCATCGCAATCATCATCATTCATATTCATCTTAGGTTAAGCTTAGGATTAGGGACTCTCCTGGCGCACCATTATCATCATCATCATCATCATCATCATCATCACTCATCATATCATCGGGGCAACCTAACCCCGCCTTCCAGGCGCCCCAACCTCAGAAGTGGGTTACAAATACGCCATGCCAGGAGAGAAACCAGGAATGTCGAAAGACAAAACCTGGGGCATTTGGAAAAAAAAAATCTTCGAGATTTAATAAATTAATAAATATCGAATAATTAATAAATTGTGTTTTCTCAAGATTGAAACACCAAGTCCCAACATTTTAGGGTTATCGAAAGTGGAAGTAAAAACATCAACTGTCAGTTACCTCTTGTTGATTTTTTTTATTTTAAGTCAAATTAATGATTCAATTAAAAATAACATTAAATGTGAAAAGGATCAATGTTTGGAAACATTTGTTTCCATAAACCACTTAATTTAAGGGAAATTTGGATTGTAGGGTTTTACGTTATATTCAGATATCATGTATTCATTATGCAAACTTAAGAAATATATATTTATATATTTGTTTATTCATTTATTTATCTTGAATAAGATTAGAATTTGTTTAATGAAAAACTAGGGCGTTCAATTGTATTTTTAATTAGTTATAGTATAAAAAGAGAGTTTTAAAAGAGGTTAGAATGAATATTATTGATTCCTGTTGTACCCTACATTCTCACTACATTCGGCATGTTGTTGAACTACATACGGACGGAGTTGATAATAAAGGGCGTCAGCCTGGGTTTCGCAATACATTTTTTCAAACCGAAATGAACACACTCTTAGACAAGATGGGAAAAAAATAAAAAAAGACACTGAAGAATGGAAATTTGCCTGCGGCAGCGACCCAAACTGAAACAGAAGTGAAATTTGGATTTCAGATTGTTTCCTTTGCCTTTTTATTTGTTTGTTTTGTATTTTTTGTGTATTAATTTTCTTGTCGTCGTGTTTTCTTCTCTGCGAAGAGAGATTCTTGTAAACGGCCCATAAATTCACCTGTCACTTACATTGCTCTTCCCGCACGCAAACCTTCAGATTAATATAGTACAGCGTTTACACCTCGCGGAACTTCTTCAATCTCTAACATCTTCCCAAATATGTTAACAACCTAACTAATCACAATGGCCACATTAACAACTTTTCTGCCTCGTTACTAAGTTATTATTTACTTAGGTAGCAAAAAATTAAAACCAAATTATGCAAATTCTGTATCTTTAAAACTTGGTTCTTGAAACAAATCAAATTACTATTATAACTCAATCAGCCAGGTCCTTAAAAAATATATACTACTAGCTAATTTCCGGCGTGCGCTGATATGCCTAAATAAATGAAAATTAATGCGTTTTTATGCTTACTTGAATAAGTTATAGGAAAAATAATTATAAATTTATATCGTAATTATTTTAAGATACCCCGTGCTGATTACCCGGTGTTGCCCGGGAATCTACTTACCCCGATATTTTCGGCATAAATGAGCTGGAAGACAAAATTCGTTATTTTGAGTTATCCGTAAAATAATACCCGCCTTGCGTTGCTACGCTTGCTCGATCTTCTTGGCATCAATGAAAGAAAAAAAACGGTTATTGTGAATTACCCGTAAAAAGATAAAAATATGCTGTCGCGGACTTTTTTGTAGAGTTTTTTTTTTTTTTTTTGAGATATTCAATTCTGTACACATTATTTCGGAGTATTTGTTATGGTTTAGGCACCGTAAGCCATTTAAGCATCCAAAAAGCTACTTTCTTCACGTTTTTTTTTACAAAGGGCGATTTTAAAGATAAAAGGGTAGAGTATTAAAACTCTCTTATAGCCTATAACCAATCCGGGAATCTCCTGAACATTTTGCAAAAAAGCCCCATAACAATCGGAAGAACGGTACGGGCAGAGCATAAAATACGAACAAACATGCATTTTTATGTATTAGATAGTTTCTCAATTATATGGTTCTCTAATTTTTGTTCTCTCTAGAATGTATTACCAACATTTCTAACAGGCCTGGTAAATGATGGGAAATCGCGCCATGGAGATTAGTTTAAATTTAGTTTTTTGAACCAGAAACCGCCTATTGTACTTCTTCTTCGGCTTTCCCCCCGCTTATAGGGTTTGCCGTCTTCAGTTCCCATTTATTTCTATCATTACAATCTCCTTCTTCCAAATTTCTATCATCCATTATAGTTCAGGCGTAGGTTTTCCATTTCCATCTTGGTCTGCCACGTTTATTTATTTTCTTGAGCACCTTTCATTTTCCAATTCTTTGTACTTGTCCATACCATTGAAGCGTTTGATTTTCAATCATCTTAATAACAGATGCGGTAACATTCATTTCTCTCCAATTATTGTACTTTATGTATTAAATATAACTGAAAAATTTTACATGATTTTCACATTTATTTTAATAAACATTCGTTACAACTGTTTTGATACACTGTAAATTCTTCAGACGAACGCATGGATTTTCATCAAGTAAAATACAAAATAAATTGGCTAGTCAATTGTATAGTATGTGTTTTGTTTTAATTAGGTCTATCAATAAAAACTATTTTGTAAGAATCGAACGAGTTGATTAGGATCATATGATTTGAGCCTAAAATTCTAAAGACTATCAAATCATAATGCCAACGAACCTGAATGGAGATTTTGCTCAGTTGTCAGATATTTTCGAAGTTTTTTTAGTTATTACTAAAGGGTTATTTTGAGGAATAATTGTTTTTATTATCTCAGACGTATTCTACTTTATTTCATTTTTTAGCTATTGTGAAGCAAATGCTGCATTAGAATTTAATTGCTAAGATTCATTTCACCATACGTCAGCACACCATAGGCGTAATTAATTAAAATTAACGCAACTTACATTTTACAGAACTCATGATAACAGTAAGTAATATATATAGCCTACACTGCATGGTATACTGGTATATACTCAAATATCCTAAATATGAAACCATGAGAATGCACAGATATTTCAAAGTCGAACAATCAAATTGAAGGCTTTGCTAATTGTAACCGGAGGAAATACTAAAAACTTACATTTTCCGGTCAATTGTGATCAATTTAAATTATTAATTTACAACATATTATGCGAAATAACTACAACATGGTATTTTACTTACAAAATGGTCGTTTCACTAACATACAAAAGTAAGCATTATTTATACACTAAATTGGAGAATTTAAGTTAATACCCTAAGTCGCATTTTAATTTAACGACGCTCCTTAAGAAGTTAGGTCATTAGTGTCGTAATTCAAATATGGGCAAGAAAGTAATTTAATTTCTATATCGCCCTATGGCAAATACTCATGTGTTTTATTCAAAATATAACTTATTTTATTTAATTACATAATGTAATGGGTCTGGTAATGAAATATGAACACAGCATTTGCTATGGTAACTGAGGAAACCGAGGAATAAAGTTCAGGTTGGTCGACACGGAGTTTAAACACAGGATCTCCAGAATCGAGGGCCAAATTCCGCCATCTGGAATAATTCGCTTGGTACAAGGATTTTGCGATTGAAAAGGTCAGATCTTACCTCTTACACTATAAAAAACATTCTTTCTATTATTAGTACAGTTATTATTATTATTATTATTATTATTATTATTATTATTATTATTATTATTATTATTATTATTATTATTATTATTATTATTATTATTATTATTATTATTATTATTATTGTAATATTATCGTATGTGTTTTGAGCATTAAAATAAATTTTAAAAAATTGCATATCACAATATTATCATACTGTCTGAAAGATTTCTTGAGGAAAGCAGATATGTCAGTTAAGTTTCGTAGACTGCGATGGGCAGGACAGGTGACACGATTGGGGAATGAAAGAGGAGCATGGAAGCTTCTTACAGGAAAACCAGAGGAGGATAAAAGTCCACTTGGTAGATTAATATTGAGGTGGGAGAATGAAAGTAATCATGATTTGAGGCAAGTAGATTATACAAGTGGTGGTAGGAAAACATTAGCTCAGGATAGGGAAGATGGAGAGCTTATGCCCGCACGGCCATGAACCTATAGTTTGGATAGTGTCAGTCAGTTAATTAAAATATTTCTAGTCGTATAATGGACAACACAACCAGCAAATATATATGTCTATAATATAAGTTAACGCGTGAAGAATATTTTAATGACAATATTTGAAAAGGTTTCAATTTTTTTTAGGTTGAGTGACTGCGAAACTGTCAGACATCAAAATGAAATATTTCTCACGTCGTATAAATCCAGTAATCAAAATAATGATTGATATGTTATTTTTAAAGTCAATCACTGAATATCTGTCTCTTACAACAGAACCATGAATTCCATAAAATTTAATCAATGTATAAAGTACAAAACTTATTGTATATACAGGATGTATCAGAAATACGACTATACCTTGTGGAAGTATTTGAAGACGATTTATTCCCGGAAATCGCATGATGTTGACGTATTGAAAATAGCAATAAATTTATTAAATTAGATATAAATGAACTATAAAGCAAAAAATGACTTACCAAAGCCTTGCCAATTACGGAGGATGTAAATTTAATAGTTTGAGGCAATACAGTTACTTAGCTGGTCTTGTCATAAGTGATTTATTTTATTTTATTTTATTGGAATAATTGTCTTTCCTAACACAATACCATATTTCCCGTAATAATAATTTTATTTATATACAGATTTTTAATGTTTACAATGTTTATTAATGTTTTTAATGTTGTATTTTCCTTCTCCACTCGTCTCTATTCATCTACTCCATGTCCTCCAGTCCTCTTGTTCTAATTCCAGTTCTTATTTCATGCATCCATGAGATTTGAGGTCTTCCTTTCATCCTCCTTTCAGGTGGACACCATTCCAATGTTTTCCTGGGTAACCATTCTTCTTGCATTCGTCGTACACGCCCATACCAATTTAATTACTTATATATTACATAATCTACTAATGAATATCGAATATTCTTTTATTTTTCGTGTGACAGTATTTCTTTTTTTTTTCTTCTAATTTTTAACACCTTGCTGCTCTCCTCAAGAGCAATAATAATAATAATAATAATAATAATAATAATAATAATAATAATAATAATAATAATAATAATAATAAATGATCACACTATCAAATCAAACGTAGGCCTAATACACACATTTCTGATACATATTGTATTACAATGGCGAAAAAAGTAGATTAATATATCGCTGTGATTTCGGGTTAATGTTGCTGCCTCTTACGCGAGCGAATCCGGGTTCGATCCCCGGACGGCACAAGTTTCCTGGATTATGTCTCTTTCGGGACTTTTGCTCACCTATAAGACAAATATCAGGAAACGTTAAGGCTCAAATGGTTTCTGAACATCAACTGGCCACCGTAATCATCTCTGTCATATTCGCCACGTTTAATATCATTGTGTTTGTGTGAATAGCGTGTTTAAAATGTATGTTGTGGAGGAGGCTGATCACTTATTCGGGGGGAGCATTCCATGTCCTTGTGTGGTCAAAAAATGTGTTTGCGATACATAGTTTAAAATTCCTCTCCCGACAGGCTGTGCCACTGTAAGGTCCGCATGGCGTGTATAGCATATAAAACGTAATTATAAGCAGACAGATTAAAGTAAGTTAATGGGACGGATGGACAGATGGATGGATTGTACATAGATTTTCTCCAATAAATTGTGACAAATGAAGTATTTTCTTAAGTCTAATATAATATTCCACATAACTGGAACCAAAATACGTAAAAACAATATGTAATAATAATAGTAGTAGTAATAATAATATTAAGATAATAATAGTGATAAAATAATAATAATAATGATAAAATAATAATAATAATTATAAAATAATAATAATAATAATGATAAAATAATAATAATGATAAAATAATAATAATGATAAAATAATAATAATAAAATAATAATAATAATAATGATAAAATAATAATAATAATGATAATAATAATAATAACAATAATAGCTTTAATATACCTGGCAGAGTTAAGGCCTTAAGGCCTTATCAACCATTCAACCGGGTTAAAAAAATACAAAAATAATTCTTATAGTAAATATTATATGGTACTTCTATAATATAATCATTATTTTTTAAATCTATATTTAAATATAGAACATACAAGATAAAAAAATGAAAAAACTCTTAATGACATAGAATAAATGTAAGTTACTTGTAGCTAATTAGTATCAATGTAATTGAACAAGATGAAAATAAATTAAAAATAAGTAAGATAAAGTGATCCCACTTCAGGCCCTACGCGGCCCTTGGGATAGTAGAAGGTTAAAGCTCCCACTTTTCTAGATAATCGACATTTGATATCTGCCGGGTTCTCAGCCCTACATGACGGCCGCCTTTACTCCCAGAACAAGTGTCGGGTACTTATTTCCGTTAGAGGCTGATTCGACCCCAGGGCCATGGTGCCTCCAGAATGTTTGGATCAGTATACATATCCTCACCCCAAATTCTCGATCTTCCGGTATTTAACGTATGGTCTTAATCAGCTACGCTAGGCGTGCCCCCATTTAAAATAAGTATTCATTTTATTCCTCCTCCTCAATTCATTTCGACCCAGGGCCGGATCGAGGGTTTAGATTCAATGAAGCCCCTTTTATGGAGGTCTGCTAATAATAAGGGTGCCGCCTGACGCACTATCACAAGGGTAGATGAAACAAAATTAAATGAAACGAATGAGGTAAGTGTGGTGAAATGGTGGAATGAAAATTGTGGCAGGAAAAAACAGGAGAACCCCGTGGAAAACCTCTCCAGACTCTGATGTGTCTGACCAGGAGGAAGAACCATACCAAGCTACCTAACACCGTAGAGTAGATTTTGATTGTATTAACTACGGGAAGAACAATAGATGTTTTAGGATCGCAGTGCTGGAGCAGTTTGTCCTCCCAGTTCAATAGAATAGGTAATTCCTTGTGGGTGAATAAGATGGCAATTTTTGAGACTCGTTCCTGATAATGTACGAGTTATCAGAAGACGAACTGATTGGGAAACGTGGAGTTGTGTAGAATGAAAGGAACTGCGGGTTTGCATTCGGAATATAAAGCAGTTCGTTTTAAAGTGCATTACCACTTGCTCAAATTTTTTGACATAGCACTTGAGTTAAAAGTCACACCTCCCCCCCTTTCCCGTACCCTTGCCTTCCGTACTAATGGAAACGACCCCAGCAGACATATCTAATGCAGACGCCATCTTCATTCCTGCTAATGGGAAAATGTCGAATTCAAAAGAAAAGTCAGGGCCGAGAGACTTATAAAAACACAATCTCCCCCCTTACGTAGAAATATTCTTCCCCCTTGTATTTTCTGTGAAAACACTGCGTTACTACTTGTTTCAAACCAAAACTTATTTCATCTTGAAATTAAAATAAAGGCGGAAACACAATGTATTACTTTACATCACACTCCAAAGTTAAAATGTTACAGAAACAGAAGTGTTTTGTTCCATTGTCTCTTTATGAATTCCTTACATAAAATTACGTAAACTCAACGAATTTTCAAACACTCTTCATCTCTATCAACAATGAACTTTAAATTCAAATGTCAACGGAAAAGCTTGCTATCGCCTAATTCTTTCAGGAATCAAATTTGTTACAATTAATTGTTTTTTTTTAGTATCATGAGCTTATGACATAATATATGGTTACTATTTTTTGACCATGATTGAAAGTTCAACTTCCTACATTTCGGGGTTGCCAATCTAAATAACAATACTGTAATATTACATATTACAAACCTCGTGCGGGAAGTAAAACCACTGCTCTTTATGTATAATACGTACAGTGTATATACAAAAATATATACAAAAGTTAGCGTTAATATACATTATACGAAACAAATCACAGCATTTTGATTGAGCTGACCTTTATTTGAAACAATATAAAACAAATACATTCTTGCCACCATTTTAAGACTGATTGGTGTCACGGCCTGCTGTAGTCTTAACTAATAAACATTGCCCACACTGTTTACGTTAGTCAGTTGTTTACAATGAACGCAAATATTTCCAATAAAGATGTTATTATTTTACTATTACTTATTATTTTGAAAACACCATCGCGCAAAAAAAAAATGTACAAGGCACGTTTGTGAAGTGTTTTATAGAATCTCGGAAATTAAAAAACTCGCTATCGCTCTGTTTTTAACATTTTCTCGCTTCTGTAAAAATCACTTCCCAACCTCGCATTGTATTATACGAATTATGTAACGTAGTATAATTTTTGTCATAAGATGTGACTGCAGAACATGATAGTAGATTTATTAATTTTATTTTCAGTAATTTGTAGCTATTGTACAGTTTTTTTTAATTCTAAATCCTAATTTATCGATGGAATGTATTGTGAGACTTAAATTCCCAAAGACTCATCTACTAACAAATAATTTATTTGTACTGACTTAGACTTTCACGGCCGGAGTTGCTATGATGATCTTGAAGAAGATTTCCGGGCTGTAAGGCCGTTGTCTTTAGGTTTGAAGTTCCTCGACGTTTCGCCAGAGACTGCGTCTGGCATCTCAAGACAACCCTTGAGGATGCCAGACGCAGTCTTTGGCGAAACGTGGGGGAACTTAAAGCCTCAAGACCACGGCCTACAGCCCGGGAATCTTCTTCAAGATCATCATAAATTATTTATTTACTTCCTTAAAATTTAAGGTTGCGATTACAGACAAAGTTTAAGAAAAACAGAAAAAAAAGCAAAACATATAAAAATATAAAATATTCGAAGAAATACAGGGTGGACCGCTCGAATGGACCTAATTTCAATTGCTTGTTACTGGCAAACGGTTGAAGATAGAAACTTAAAACAACGTTCATATTACAGAAAAACTCACCACGTTTTGATATCCAGATCACCACATCTCTATATGAGCCCCAGCAGTCACTGTGACGATATCAAAGCGATGAACAATTTCTTGCCAAGTACGTTGGAGTATGTCTTCTGGAATGTTCTCAATAGCCTCTATGATGCGCTCACGAAGATCACGAAGGTCTTTGACTGGGGTGGTGTAAACTTTATCTTTGACATAGCCCCAGAGAAGAAATCCAGTGGTGTTAAATCGGGAGATCTCGGGGGCCACGCGATTGGTCCTCCCCTACCAATCCAACGGCCAGGGAAAATGTTGTCCAAAGTCGTACGAACTTCATTGGACCAGTGGGGAGGAGCACCATCTTGCTGGAAAACGATGTTAGGCTGCAGTTGTTCAATTTGTGGAAAGAAGAACTGCTCCAGCATGTCAAGATATGTGGTACCACGAACAGTTTTCTCGGCGAAGAAAAACGGTCCAATGACCTTATTATGTGACAAACTGCACCAAACATTCATCTTCGGACTATCACGAACATGCTCTTGAATAGCGTGAGGATTCTCCGATCCCCAGATCCGCACATTATGCCGGTTTACCTTGCCTGACAAATGGAAAGTGGCTTCGTCCGAGAAGAAAATCTTGGTCATGAAGTCAGGATCAGCGCCGAGACGGTCCAGCATCGTATTGGCGAATTCCACTCGTTTCGGCATGTCATTCGGCTCCAGACGTTGCACTAACTGCACTTTATATGCGTGCAGTTTGAGGCGTTTGTGGACAATCCGTTGTAATGTCGATTTGGTATTTGAAGTTCCCGCGAAGATCTTCTTAATGACTTCCGGGGCTTCGCTCAAATGCGGCTTGAACATTTGCTACCATTTCATCGGATGCTCTGCGACCACCACCATGCTTCTTCAACACAGATCCTGTAGCTAATAATGTATCACGCCACTTCTTTATGCTTCTAGCAGTTGGAGCATCACGGTTAAACACACGCCGGAACTCCCTTTGAACTCTAATGATTGATTTAAACTCCGCATACCACAAAACAGCTTGCGCTTTCATCTGCGGAGTCGCCATTTTCACAAACAATTAAATCTAAGAACGAGAAACGTATCTTTGTGCCATCTACCGACAGGATTCGAAACTTGGTGAGTTTTTCTGTACTATGAACGTTGTTTTAAGTTTCTATCTTCAACCGTTTGCCAGTAACAAGCAATTGAAATTAGGTCCATTCGAGCGGTCCATCATTAGATACATGTAGTTAGAAAATATATAATGCGTAGTATAAATTATTATGATAGAATGATCTTTTATTTCCAATGATTACAGGCGATTTCTTATCAATATAGAATCCCCGAGAGAGGCTATAGCTAAATCCGATTATTGATATTTTGACAATTCAGCTTGCACATCAGATATATGACAGGAATATAGGTAGGCCTATAGTTCTTCTGGTCACTATCAGTAACCTTGTACATCAATGTAGTGCAATATATTTTTGTAGCAGGGCTCTGTTGGCACTTATATTGGTTTCTTTTGATAGTGGACCTCTTGTGATTGATATTTGACTCAAAATATACGGTTGGATCTAGTACTAGTTGTGTATAAACCAGTGTATCAATCCGCCGAGTACTGCTGTAAACCGCAAACCGGAAACTTTATTTTGAAGCATATAACGGTGCTCTTTAAGCTAAGTGGCAATCATATTCCGAATTTTGGGACGCTACGAGTTCCGCAGTGTCTCGGTCGAATATTCAGGCTCCCAGGGCATGGACAAGCGTTTCATACTCTTTGAGGCAGCGCCGATAGTGTGTGACGCCATGTGAATCGGAATAGAATGTACTGCTGCAACATAGGTCATCTTTAAGGAGTCTCTCCATTCAGAACATGTTACGATCTTGCTATGATCTTGTACCCATTTATTGGCATTATTGAACACTCCTTATTTAGGATAACTCATTTTTCTTTATTAGTTTATGAAAGCTAGCTACAGAACTCTCTTGGATCTGGTAACAGAATTCGTTTAACAAAAAGTTTGGCGTCTGATTCACTTTTAAGATGTCGGAGAAATAAATTCATTTCAGTTACCAATTTCCTTGTAGGCCTACTGCTGATGTCAGGATTTTTTTCTCGAAAGCATATTTGGCAGAGATTGATAAGCCGTGGTATCATTTCCAAGAGAAAAAAGAAATACTATTTTAGTTTTCTTACTGATATATACAAATGGATAGGAGTGTCTATTGGTAATTGAAATCTTTCAAAGCACTTTTCAGTATTTTCTCAGTGCCAGTTAAGAACATTTGAAGGATTTTGTTGAGTCGAACTGTCTAAAATGGATTTACCAGAGTTGGCGAAATCGAATTGCTCAGTAGGCTCAGTAGATAATTTTTTTTCTCGATTGCAAAAGATATGAAGACGATATGGTGTCAAAGAGGTATTTCAGGTTGTTAATGGTAGAGTGACAATCAAATATTAGTTCATAACCACAAAATTAACATATTCAACAATCATTTTATTAATGTATTAATTCCAAAAACAGAACCCAGGTTCTGTTCCGGATGAATGGAAGGACGCAATAACTGTTCCGATATTTAAAGGAAACAGAAGATAATTATAGAGGAATATGTTTATTAAATTCAGCTTATAAGATATATGCAAAAATGTTATCACGTAAAATAAATAAAATAGCTGAAACAATATTACGCGATGAACAACATGGATTTAGAAAGGGTAGGTCAATAATAGATTGCGTTTTTACAATGGCCCAATTGATAGAAAAAATAATGGAATTTAATTTACCCACGTATATAGCTTTTGTTGATTATACTAAAGCATTTGATAGTGTAAGTAGAAATAAGTTATGGAATATATCATAAATGAAAGGAATTCCTCAACACCTTATAAGAGCCATTCAGAGTTTATATATATATATATATATATAAAACAAATTTCAAAATAGACTGCGGAGATAAAATTAGTAAACAAAAAATAGAAATAAACCAGGGAGTAAGACAAGGGTGTCCGTTGTCACCCGTATTATTTAATTTATACTTGGACCATGTCATAAATGAATGGCAAGAACACATTAGTATAAATAGTGTATTGACAACTCTGCTTTTTGCAGACGATCAAGTAATAATGACAGCATCAGAAAATACTTCACAACAATTCCTTTATTATACTTTAAATAACATCTATCTAAAATACAATTTAAGAATATCTACACCTAAAACAAAAATGTTAGCTATTGAAAGGAAAATGTGCAATAAGAACAAAAATAGTGATAAACAATGTAATTATAGACCAAGTTCAGAATTTTAATTATTTGGGATGCCATTTAGGTAATGACAGAAATGTAGATAAACACACTAAAATACAACGATTCAATTATCTATGTAGCACAATTAAGCGTATTTTATTGAATAAAACTAGAAAAGAAACAATTTTAAAGTTGTACAAAGTATTAGCAGTTCCATCTCTTATCTATGAATGTGAAACGTGGATATTAACAAAGGCAGATAGTAAACAAATAGAGGCTGCAGAAATGAAGATGTTGAGAGCAAAAGCAGGATACCAAAGGACCGATAAAAAAGAAAAACGAAGATATAAGATATAATCTCTGTGAAAGAATAAAATACTATCGAAATGCTTACCTTCCGCACGTATTACGAATGAATGAACAGCGCATACCAAGAAGAATATATAATTATAAACCAAAAGGGAGAAGATTGTTGGGAAGTCCATTGAAGAGATGGAAGGACCAATTCGATCTATAATGAGATCGGAAAAGGCCATTGGGCTTAATCCTTGTTGTTGATGATGAATTCGAAAAACATTGAGATTTTTTCAAAAGAAGGGGATCGTGCTCCATAACCAAATAATCAAGTTATATATTTTGTATGTTATGAAACACAATAATTTTTTGTATTTATTTTCATAGGATCTTATTTCATCATTCTGTAACCCTTGGCAATCTGTATTAAAGTATAGTACTTTCCTCCCCGTCCGTTACCCCAGTAATTGCAATCAATGCCCATTAGCATCAATTAAACCTATATATGATAATCTTAATTTCCTATAACAAAATATATATTACGTCCATTTGTGATTTACAGAGGTGGATGATCTTCCAACCAGTATACGCGTGACATATTGACAGAAAATTGGATCCCTCCAGCCGTTATAGCTGGTTTTCTCAACATGGAGCCGTTACTAATTATAGCTACCAAAAATTCTTCACGATGATAGGGGGACACCGGTCCCACACTGGCTGAAATTCCGTGACAATTTTTTTTCCCTCATGGAGAATCGAACCAGTGCAAGCCCCGTACTTCTGTACCAAGACATCACACCTTAAACCGCTCGGCTAAGGCGCAGGACACTCAGTATTATTACGGTCTGAAAAAGTGTGTCAATCCTGGCCGGAATTGAACTAGATATTCTCGGTTCCAGTAACAACCATGATAACTGCTGAACGATAATCCGCAAACACAATGATCGAATTTTTAATAATGAACTGTAGATAAAATGTATTACATATTATATAAACTAGTGGTCGCCCAGCGGTCGAAATTCGACCACATTTCATTACATTTTTAAGTTTGTCACAAATACGTCTTTATGCATTAATTTTCAATTTATTTTAAAAATACGAACGATAGGATATACGAGTATGTGATATAGCTTGGCTAAGCCTTATCAAAAAACAATAACGCGTCATTTGACATTTTTATAGGCTTACTATTTATATTATTTAAATTTGCATTTGGTCTATTATTATGTGCATGGGAATATATATATATATCTTCTTCTTTGTCTCTGACTCCAACCCGTCAATGTCCTATGTTGAGACATAATGGAAGTAGGTACGAATATGTAAATATAAAAATGGATGTAATGAAATTACTGAATTACTGAAACAAAGATTAAACAAGGTTTAATTTAAATTTAGATAATAAAATGTATCTACTTTTTTTAAAATCACTAATAATAAATACACGAGAAAGTTAATTCACATTGCTGCTGCACAATTTTCTTTTTACAACAATGCACTTTCAGTATGAACATAAACAAATGAACGAGTAATACACATACATTCCTTAGAGACAATTTATTTTATTTTGTTTAATTTAATTTATTTGTAACGTTTATTAAATATTATACATAAATTTTATTTTTCTACACTTCTTCTCTATATGAACTTTAATTGTGCCAAATAGTACACTCCTCCTTGCGTGCAATATGCTTAAAAAGGGGTACAAATTTTTTTCTTCGCGTATTAATAATATATAAATGAGTGCTTAAGTTCCATGTTACAAATTTTTAACGATAATTGCCTTAAGTTATGTGTTCCAGAGGAAACGGTAAGATCTAAATTATTTCTGTATAAGCATATTCTTGTAGAGACAGAAAATATCTCGATACCCCTGACGATGAAACCAGATTCGAAAAGAAAATTGGATTAAGGAAATTAAATAAGATAGACGAGTATGTTTATTTTTAATTTTCCGTTGAACAGTCTTTCATGCAGCTTCTTACCAGATTCCACTGGAAAGTTACAACACAGCATAAAACTGTTAATACAATTACGCAAATTCTTTATATTTTCTCATCCAAAAACCTATGGCACTCTTAAATAAAATACTTATTTTTAAATTTGTTTTAAGACGCTTCAATATCTTAGAAAATATCGCACTTACTATCTTGATACGAAATAAGCCAGCATGTATCATTCTACATTAGGATCTATTAAATGTGATTTATTATATTTATTTTATATTACTGTTATTATTTGTAGTAAAGTAGTGGTGGCAGAATATAGTACTAATAATATAGAATACTTAGAATAAAATCAGAGAAAGAGCCCCCAGTAGGTAGGACAAGAATGAGGTGGGAGAATAACATTAATCATGTTTATTTTTTTATAATACAGGAAATGATTGGAAAACATTATCTTATGACAGGAATGTTTAAAGGGGTTATTTCGGGCGGTCATGAACCTTTTAGTTCGATAGTGTCAATGAATAAGTTAATAATACTAATATAATAACTATAATTCACTGGCACTATCGAACTCATAAGCTCATGGCCGCACGAACATAAGCTCTCCACACATCCCCATCCTGAGCTAATGCTTTCCAATCATTCCCTGTATAATATACTTCCCAAAAATCATGGTTAATATTATTTCCCCACCTCTTTCTTGGTTTACCAACTGGGTGCTTTCCCTTTGGTTTTCATACATGAAGCTTCATTCCCCATTCGGGATACATGTCCTGCCCATCGCAGTCTACGAGACTTAACTCTTCATATTATATATGGGTTCCTAAATAATAATAACACTACTGAACTAACTCACTGGCACTATTGTGGCCGTGCGGACATAAGCTCTCCAAACATCCCTATCCTGAGTTAATGTTTCCAGTCATCCCCTATATAATATACTTCCCTCAAAACATGGATAATATTATCCTCCCACCTCATTCTTGATCTACAAACTGGGCGTTTTTCCATCTGGTTTTCATACTACTACTACTACTACCACCACCACCACCACCACCACCACCACCACTACTACCACTACCACCACCAATAATAATAATAATAATAATAATTATTATTATTATTATTATTATTATTATTATTATAATTATTATTATTATTATTATTACTATCATTATGTAGTTGTTGTAGATAACCAATCTGTAATTACACACTAGGATTATAGATTGCATACTAACAATCAGGATATTTTTTAATTGAAATACCAGTAAGCCGATAATATGTGCTATTTAAGCTATTAAAGTATCCCTGGAAAATATTAGCTATGTATTTTTAAAAATATATCTTTTTTTTAGCATGAAATATTACACTCTAAACTTCAAAGTAGGAGAATGAAATAAGTTAAAAGCCTTGTGAAGCCTTTTTTAGCTCTGATTATGGTTTCAAATTAATTCGTACTTAATAAGCTTTATTAATATATATATATAACTGAAGCAGTTAAAATTCTGCAGTTAGTCATAATTTAAAAAGCACTTTGCATCAATTAGAGCAACAGGTGATTAAAATTCACTAAATTCATATTTCTTTGAAATAAATGTAATCTACCTTCTCTGAATTATCTTACGTACTCACATTTTCTCCCTACATCTAACATTAATGCCATAAGTAAAAACAGAAAAAAAAAGCGAGTTAAATCATATTTTTACAGCACTCAATTTTAAACAGCGTTTTATAATATTCTGTATTTTATATCCTCTTAAACTTTAGTCTAAAATTATTTCAGTGTAAATTCCTTACTTTTTAAAGAGGTAAAGTGCCAAACATTGATTTCAGTCTAAGGGCATAACACAGTTCAACATTTCTTTCGGATACCCCAGAAACGATTTGTATAGTATCTGTGATGAATTTACTGCTAACAAGAAGTCGCTCCTGTTCAGTTAAGTACCACTGCAAATGAAGAGATAGAGAAGAAGGCGATGTATCTTGAAACTGAAAATAAGGTTCAGATACCAAGAACTGAGATTATTTATAATGGCCGGAGGGAAGCATGGAAAAGAAGTACTAAATTTATTTCCATGGGTTTTCAGTAAAATCTCCCCTGTTCAAACATTGTATATTACAAGCAACAATTTAGCTACTTTTCTTTCAACATTCACAAGTTGTATGATGACAAGACCATTTTCTATATTTATTCTGAAACTCACGGTAGGAAAGGAGCCCATAAGGTAACTTCATTTCTTAATCAGTATATTACGAACATCCTTAACCCAAAAATCCAGCATTTAAATATATGTTCTGTGACTCTGCAGGAGGGCAAATAAAAATTACACGCTCTTTAGATATTTACACTGCATTGTTCATGAGAAGGCACGTTTGCAGTCAGTTCTTGTCACATTCCCAATAAGTGGACCTATATACCTAGAATGTGAGAAGGGTATGGGTCTGATAAAGTCAAAAATTTTGGGTCTGATATAGTCAGACATTTTTAGTGAAATCCTTTAAGACTGGGTTGGAGTATTCCAAAGTGCAACAATGAAAATAATGAATATATGTAAGACAAAAAGCCCTCCATGGTTTCTTTACCTTGTCATGGTGGAGTGGCTTGCGTGCTTAAATGATCCCGAGAGCTATGCTGGCGGTAGCATTGCTGCCGATAGGGTTACCCATGCCGGACTGGTCGAAGGTGATAAGCCAGACGAAAAAATTACCTGGGTCGAAAGAGTGACGATCTTTCACCGTAAAAATACAACCGTCAACAAATGCGGACATGAGTTCAACTGGGGTAAAATTTTCCGGAGGTCAAATTGTTCCCGATTCGGTTCTCCGGGCGGGGACTACTTCAGGGAACCCATGCCAAAGATTCTTGTAGGAAAACCAGAGGGAAAACGCCTAGTTGGTAGACCAAGAATGAGGTGGGAGAATAACATTAACTATGATTTGAGGGAAGTAGATTATACAGGGGATGATTGAAAAACGTTGGCTCAGGATAGGGATATATGGAGAGCTTATGTCCACGCGGCCATGAACCTACGGGTTCGATAGTGCCAGTGAGTTAGTTAGTTATGTATGACAAAAAGAAAACTCTACTGTTCTTATAAATGGCTAAATGGTCCAGGAAGAACCAAACAAATTGAGCTTCCCAAGATATATTCCAAGTTTTACAAATTAAACTCATCCGTTGCATCACAAGTTTATCCTCAGACAGGACTTTCCTACATTATGATTACACCAGAATAACCATGAAGAACAAGAGTTTGTAATCTAACAATTCTATGTATTGAGAGGGTGAAATGTTGGAATTTTTTTGAAGGACCTATCAACAGATTTGTTGCTTGATAGCTCCAAATCGCCTTATATATAAAACATGGCTTGCATTATCATCATTTTGCCATGTTAATTAATAATTCTTCCAAGAATGAGAGTTGGCAAGCAACACGAACGTTGTCGGGAGACCGGATTAGATCACTTTCTGAACACTGTAATACCTGGTTCCCAGACCAGAAATAACTACCTCTCTTTATATGCATTAATCTGACATTGTGTCCATGAAAACCTTTACATAGCCCATAAAATACACTAAAGCCATTTCCGATCCAACAATAAAGGATGATGATAATAAGAATAATAATAATAATAATAATAATAAATAATAATAATAATAAGAATAATAATAAATAAATAATACTCATAATCAAAAGATCTCACCTTATCATATTATATGAATGTACAACAGCAGTCGGTTGACTAAAATCAATCCATTAGTTTAATTTAAAAACGGGCCTAATGAAAAAAATATTTTTCGCCGTTCCCGCATGGTTTAATGGATCACTTCTTATTTTCCTATAGTTTCAAAACGTTACTATATTCATTCTAAATATAGTTTTGAAAATCCTTCCGTTTGGGCATGTTATTTATTTATGCCCACTATGTACCAGTGATCTGTGAATTGTGTTTTGTGTTGGTTCAATGTTTTTAATTTTTGGTTTCCTATGGTAACGTGACATATACGTAATAACCAACAGTCATTTCTTTTTCTTCCTGTCAATTTTGTTGTCCGCTTGAATACAAGGTAGGAGAAATATACGATTGAAAATCATTTTGTGTGCGGGAATAACCACCAGTTTGTTTTACGTCGGATCATATCATGGTGTGGTGAAACGCAAACACTCTTAGATTTATTTTTTCACCAACGACCACGTTTATATAATTACTTCGTCAGGTACAAATTTTACCTATGATTGTGAAACCGTCCCTATAGAATTTTGATATATTATAGCCTACAATGCCACAATTGTGAAATAATTTTATGTATGTTATCACCATCACTATTTGAATATTTCACGATCAATATTAATCCTTCAAAGACTCGTTGAGGTCACGTGGATTTCAACTGAAATTGTTGGATCCATGCTTTCTCTCCCAGCCTACAGAGATTAATTCCATCTCTAGTCCGGGTTATAATCTAATATATTTTTTTGTGTAGGGTCGGCGTAGTCATGATTTCATTTTTCTGAACCTGAGCACTCACTCCGGGTTTCCTTCATTTATTTTTTTTTATTATCCTTCAATTAAAATAAAACGTGATATGTTTAATAGAAGAAAAGTTTGGCAATTAAAAAAAAAACTCCCAAATATACCTTCCTTAAGATAACATAAGCACATGTTTCACGTTACTTATACTTCTGCGACCCAACCCCAGTTTGTTTCACAGTGAAGGCTAGTACTGGGTTCAAATTTCATTAACAGGGTCATTCAAACACCGGTCCAATAATATTACAATATGCCAGTAATCTTGACAAAAGTTTTACGCTGAGTCATTATGCCTTGGTAATAAGAGCTAACGAGATTTTCGCTGAGTATCGAAGTCCTTAAATCGGGACGACATGTATCTCATGGAACTTCGGCCAATTGGGGGCAGTTGCCGCACCTATTGGTATGAATTTGGGTAGCTACAATAAGTACCAGCTTCAAGTAAAAAAAACAGCCATAACGACTGGGGGACCCGACATTCTGACCACATGTCAAACCTATACAGGCTAGATGATCTCTCCAATTAACATAATTGGATTTGAGGCCAACAGGCGGCTGGCAGGTCTAAGGCATTCTAGGCCTGTCGCGCCATGGAATTTTGAAGATCTTGACAAACCACATGCCAAACACAAGAACAGAACTTCATTTCCTTCTGGATCTAAGAAAAAAAATTAGACGTGATATATGTAATGTGTTAGTGCTTCAATAAATCTTCTTCTTCTTCTTGAAGTTCCTAGGTTTTTCGGCCAAATCTACGAGTTCCTATTACTTCTAAGAACTGATAATTATAGACGGTTGAATTTATAAGTAATTTTGAGTGAGCTTTATGCATAATAGGATACAAGTTGGCGAGACCAGTTCTAGAGGTGAGATCCTACCCCTAAATGTTTTTGAAGTTATACTTTACATATATTTCAGTCTTTAGCATGCCAGACATCATCTTCGGGAAGAGGAACTGTTCACAAAAATCGATGTGACGTACTTACATAAATAGAAGTATAATTTTAACCAATAGCCGATTATCAAACATCGTTAACACAGTTCCACGCAGGATCCTACCGTAGTAACAACGAAACACGAATTCATTTCAAGAACAATCCCGCTTCCTCATTGCAAGCAATTATTTATTTGTGTTTTTAAACCATACAGATTTGAACCACTGACCATAATTTACAGCCAGTCTTCTTCTCATACATTCATTTAATGTAGCCACATGCACATAGATTAAGTAATATGAGGTGAACGAGTAGGAGGAAGGAACAAATATTCCGAGTTCTTAAACCTTCAGGATTTGTACGTGTTTAAAAGCGACACTATTTTGGTTCTTTCTAAGCAAAGTAAGTTAAAGTGGTGAGATAAATTACATTTCATAGTGTAATTTTGATATAATAAATCTGTAGGATTTCAGGAATTTATTACGATTTAAGAGATTTGAAAGCATAAAAATTCCCATATATGTAAGTTTCCAGATCACTTTATATTCGAAAACCATAATTATAAAATTATTATGAATGAGTATTCATACATTTAATTTAGACTATATTTTAATAGTACCCGGTTCATATATATATATATATATATATATATGTGTGTGTGTGTGTGTGTGTGTGTTTTATAACTATATTTTTGACATTTGACAATGAAAGCAAATACGATATGAAAAGAAAAATAAATGCCTGGGTCGGGATTTATTTTTCTTTTCATATCATATTTGCCTTCACTGCCAAATGTCTAAAATATAACATCTAAATATACAAGCGTTACTGCTATAAAGTAAATGTTCTCTTTAATATTTGCTTAGGCCTAGCTGTTATGGTGGCCACTAGATGGCAGTTGGAACGACTTCCCGCTACCTCTCGTGTAAATTGTGAATACTACATATATAAATAAATAAATGTTTGTGTTATGATACCTGAGTGGCTCAGATGGTTAGAGCGCTAAACGTAGAGAGTTTAGAGACTCGGGTTCAGATCCCGACTCAGGCATTTATGTTTCTTTTCATATATATATATATATATATCATTGTTAGTTCTAATGATACATATTTCTCATGTTCAATAGTTTTACATTGGATATTCCATTCCACTGGATAATTAAAATTGCTATCGGGATTCTATTTTTTATTTGTAATCAGTTATTAATAATATAATATACAATTCCATTATTTTATTGAATTTCCTCTGAATACGATGTTTTTATTCCTGTAGGGGAACGTATGGTACTTGAAAAATTCGAAATGCATATATAACATAACATAAACATATTATCTATTGTGTGAAAATAGGGCCTCTACATAACATCACTATTAAGTAATACACGTGTACATACAGTGTTTTGTTAGAAAATGCAGTATTTGCGTTCCAAAGTATGTGACACATTGTATTTATTTGTAAGGAAATCAGAATTAAAATATGCTCATTTATATTACATCCATTCTGTGTTTTTAATTTGTTACATTATTATTTGCTGCACGGATAATGTTCCATATGAATATATTAAGTATAAATATATATTATATTACCTATACTTTCCTGTACTCTTAATTGCATCTTGGAACACGCTTCTAAATTAAAATGCCCCATTTGATACTATATTATTCACTTGTACAATTAGCAAAAAGAGTTAATTTTCAAACCAAAGTCATCTCATTTCTTAGTTGCCAGAAAACAATGTGAAGTAATATTTAGGACGGGTAAAGTGGGTCAGTGTATACTTGAATGGGAGGAGAGCTCATAAATCCTGGTACACTTATCTGTCGGCGGCATCTTGCTCCACGCCACACTTCTAAACGCACCACTTTAACACACTACACACTAATGTATGCAAACCTTGCTGCCTCTGAATCCCTTCCTTAGAGTTACATTCTAGCGAATCATGGAAGCATGTAAGTAAGGCTTTCCGTATACATAGTAAAAGCTCTGTGCTAATTGCATAAAGTAAAAAAAAACTCACTTTTAAAATTGCATTAGAGAGAGTCATAAATAATACTAATCAGAAAAACAAGACATTTAATTTCCAGGACAGTGTAGATGTTGTAAAGGAGAAATTTATACATTATATACCAAAACTTAAGTGGTTCAGTGACGCAATTGTTTAGGCACTTGCCCTCCATGAATAGTCCCGAGTTTGAACCTTAATCACTATATGTGCGCTTCATGGTGGAATCCAATATTCTGTCTTCCTGTCAAATACTTCATTCCACCATTTCTCCAGAACAATGAAATCCATTTCACAAAGTAATATATTAAAATAAATACCTGACAGGTGCTGCCGTCCTCAACAAGTTTCTTTTTTTTAACCCATTCCCTTCAGTTTTAAAAATGTTCAATGCATTTTCTCAGAAACAGAATTTAAGTTACCATAAATTATATAGACTATTTTCAGACATTCAACACAAACAAAAGATAACGGTACTTGAGATCACAATAAGGGCGAAGGCCAAAACACATTCCTCTACTAATTCATACATATTAACAAAATACTATCTCGCCAAGGGATGTACAAAATATTGCAAAATATATAATAGCAGAGTTTAGCGAGTGTACCCCGTCTTCTGAGTTGAAGGTCATTTAACTGCCGGCTAGTCTACCTCGTCTTTTGAGGCGAATGAGTTAATTTAACTTACTTGAGGACTAGTCACCTGCCAGGTATTTATTTTAATATTTTACTACACGGAATTTTATCAGCATTGTAATCCATTTCTGTAGAATGGAAAAGACTATATAACAGTGATGTACATGGTCATTATAAGAAGCCAGATATAATAAAAGTAGTTAAGTCTTGTCGACTTCGATATGCAGAATATGTGGCACGAATGGGGGATAAAAGAGGTGCATGGAAGCTTCTTGTAGGAAAACCGGAGTGAAAACGCCCAGTTAGAAGACCAAGAATGAGGTGGGAGAATAACCACAACGATTTGAGGGAAGTAGAATATACAAGGGATGATTGGAACGCATTGGATCCGGATAGGGATGTGTGGAGAGCATATGTCGGCGCGGTCATGAACCTACGGTTCGATAGTACCAGTGAGTTGATTAGTTAGTTGTTGTAATCTATTTCTTTCCACACAATTTTATCTGTCTGGTGCAATAATTCTAGTCAGCCGGCATCTTTGTATATCTCCAAAAAAAACTCCAAGCGCGACAAGCCTAGAAGGCCCTTGGACTACCAGCTGGCTGCTGGCCTCACATCTACATGTGTTAATCACAGAGGTAGACGATCATCTAACCAGTGTAGGGGTGACATGTGGTCAGCTGTCGGGTCCCTCACTCGTTATAACTGGTCTTCTCAACCTGGAGTCGCTAATTATTGCAGCTACCCAAATGTCTCACGATGGTAGGTCGGCACCGGTCCCATACTGACCGAAATCCCATACGAAAATTTCTTCCCGAATGGGGACTCGAACCAGCGCAAGTCCCGTAGCTACGCGCCAAGGCTTCTTGCCTTAATCACTCGGCTACGGCGCGGGACATCATTGCATATCACTGATCTTAAATAATAGTCTTCATCTCATATTTAAATATTTAGGATGTGATATAAGCTATGGATATGGTAAACAATTGAACATAAAACTCATTAGTTTCAAGCTATTTGCGGTACAATAAATAGAACACTGAATAATAAAACACTGAATAATAAAACAAACAAACAAACAAACAAAAATTGAAATTTTATAAAACAATGGCAGTCCCTGTTCTTTTGTATGGGAGCGAATCATGGATTATCACTACCAATCAAAAAAGTTAAATCCAAGCAGCCGAGATGAAGTTTTTAAGAAGAGTAAAAGGATGCACTAGAATAGACCAGATAAGAAACGAGGATATCTGTGAAGAACTACAGATCTACTCCATAAAAGAAAATATATTTAACAACAAGATTCATTGGAAAGAACATATAGAAAGAATGCAAGAAAGTAAATTGCCAAATGAAATCTTACATTATTTTCCGAGAGGAAGAAGAGATGTCGGTCGTCCACGGAGGAGATGGTCTTAGATCTATTAGTGAAGACGGAACAGGCAACTAATATGTAAACCCAGGAAGTGAAGAAGAAGAAGAAGAAGAAGAAGAAGATGATGATTATTGGGTTTACGTTATTACTTCAATAGTAATGATTACAATTTTACGACTTAACACGCCTACCAAGAGCAGCTGCTGTATTTCTTCATCCCCAAAATATTTTCAGATCATTGACTTAAGCAAGAATTACAGTATACTTTACTTCGTTAAACGGATATTTTTTGTTGTGAACTTTATATTGTTATTTTTTAGTTATTTTAGTTAATTTTCAGAAGATGAGATTAAAATCTCTGATCGATATAAAATATAAAGTGATCCCACTACAGGCCTTAGGAGTCCCTTGAAGTAGTATGGGAGGTTAAGCCTCCCATTTTTTGGATAATTGGCATTTGATATCTGCGGGTTGTGTGTCCTAGGTGACGGCTGCCTTTACCCTCAGAATAAGCATCTGATACTTATTTCTGCCGTAGTATCTTCAATACTAAGCTCTCACTTTTAAGCTACTCAAATAAATAAAATAATATAATTACAATAAATCATATAACAAAAATAAAAAAAGTATTTAAATTGTTATATTGCTACCACTGAGTCGAACCCTGGACCATGGTAAGGTTTGGATTGTTTAAAACTCCTGACCCCACCGGACGACATTTCATCCATAGTAATTCTGCCCGAGGGCAGGTCTTTCACTGAAAGCACTTTCATGCTATGCCTTGCAGCTTTACTAGGGAATTATAGGTATGATAGCTTACCGTTGCTTTCTACACAGGTGAAGGATGATGATAATGATAAGGATGATGGCCGGATTATTTTCAATTCTTCTTCTTCTTCTTCTTCTTAAACATAATTTGTAGGATTTTCATCTTGTTTATTTCCAAAATCACTCCTCGGTGGATGACGTATTGCATGTGCATTCACTGTCTATCCATCTCTTGGCTGGTCTTCCTCTTGTTGTTCTCCTATCCATTGGTCTATCTTCTTTAGCTCTTTTTGCAAGTCGGTTGTCTTCCATTATTTCTATACGACCCTTCCAACATTTTCGTCTATCTATAATAAATTTCGGTATGTCTTGAATATGACATTTGTCCCTAATTTCTGTGCTGTGTATTTTATCAAATAATGTTTACCCCTGAATAGCTCTTCAAATCTTCATTTCACATGTGCTTATTATTTGTTTGGTTTTTGTTGTATCAGCCTTAGTTTCTGCTACATATACGATAACTGGTCGAACTATCGTTTTGCATATGCGAGTTTTGCTTTCTATTGACATATGTTCGTTGCGCCAAATAAAGTCCTTCATATATCCTGATATTTGAGGTGTTTTAACAGCTTGTTTCTTTACTTATTTTATTAAATGTTTAGTATTTTTTATTAATACACCTAAATAATTAAATTCTGATACTTGTTCTATAATTTTTCTTTCCACTTCTAATTTACATCTTACTGGTTCTTTTGATATCGTTAAGCATTTTGTCTTCTTTGTATTAATTTCCATATTGTATTTTCTGGCATTTATATTCAATTGATGTAAATGCCAGAAAATAGAATATGGAAATGAATACAAATAAGACAAATTCAATCTAAATTTTAATAATTTATTCAGACAGTATTAGTATTCAACTCATTGTCAGATAAATACAAGTTTAAATGTTGATATACATTATTTAAATATAATAACATATTAAGTAATTAAACATTGGTGTGTAATTATTTACTTACATCTATTCAGTTGCAGATATAATACTAACTTACATAAACATTGGTTTTCTACTCATCCAGAGAACAAACGAAATATTAATTGTTCTACAGAGTAATGTACCGCGTTACGTAGATAGGAAATCAGCCTCTGGGCACGGCGATTCATTAGTGAGCTCATCCCTCAAATTTATTTTTTCATCGAAATTAATCAAAATCCAATATAACACGAAACGATATTCAAACTGAATTTATTATAACACAAGGGGGGTAAGGGTGAACTCAATACAAGCTCGAACTTCACAGGAATAAACAAAACATATTGCGTAATGATAGATTTATGACATACTACATAATTTAAAACATGATTTCAGTATAGTGTTACAACCTCCGCTTTTTATTTCTGGCGGAGTCTTTGAATAGTACTCTTTAAATATATGTTATTTACACTCGTTATACTATATATACTACTAGCTAATACCCGCTGGTATAGTAGGACCGAGGTATCCTAAGGGGTGGTGGAATGGGTCCATGCTACACCTAAATAAATGAAAGTTAATGTGCTTTTTTATTTAGTTGAATAAGTAAGAGGAAAAATAATTATAAATTTATATTTTTTACATACTCCATGCTGACGGTTATCTACTTATCCCAAGCTTCTTGACATAAATGAACTAAAATACGAAAATTAAGTGTTTTATTATTTAGTTGAATAAGTAGGAGGAAAAATGTATATCGTAATTATTTTTAGATACCCCGTGCTAGTTTACCCGGCGTTGTCAGGGAATCTACTCATCCCGATCTTTTTGGCATAAATGAGCTGAAAGACAAAAATTAATGTGCTTATTATGATTAGTTGAATAAGTAAGATAAAAAATAATTATAAACGTATATCGTAATTATTTTCAGATTCCCGCGCTGATTACCCGATGTTGCCTGGGAATCTACTTATCTCGATGATATTGGCATAAATGAGCTAAAAGACAAAATTCGTTATTTGAGTTATCCGTAAAAGAATACGCGTCATGTGCTGCTATGCTTGCACAGGAATCTACGTACTCGTCTCTATCTTCTTGGCATCAATGAAAGACAAAAATGGTTATTGTGAGTTATCCGTAAGAAATAAACATATGCTGTCGCGGACATTTTTGTAGAGCTTTTTCAGATATTTAATTCTGTGCACATTAATTTTGTGTATTTGGTATGGTGTAGGCAGCGTAAGTCATTTAAGCGTCCACAGAGCTACTTTTTTCACGTTTTCCACTAAAAAGGGCAAATTTTAAAGATGTAGGAGATGAGTATCACAACTCTCTTATAGCCTATGTTCATCCTGGGAATATCCTGAACATTTTGTAAAAAGCCTGATTACAATCCAATCAACGGTATGGCCGCACATAAAGTACGAACAAACAAACAAATCAACCAAGAAACAAACATTCATTTTTATATATTACATAATTTCGTAGCCCAGTGTTATGCCTTAGCCACTCCTTTGTTACTAGACCAAGTTGGTATACGGTCAATCTGACCCGGTGAAAAGCTTCATCTTCCCTCAGGTTTCCATTCCAAAACAGATTTTGGTAGCCGATCCTCTTCCATTCGCTGGACAAGTCCGTACCATCTTAATTTCTGAGTTGTGATATAATCTAAAATAGTGTCTTCAATCTTCATTTTCTCCCTTATAACTGTGTTCCTATTTTTTTTTCTCTTCTTGAAATTCTCGCTGCCCTTCGTATAAAATCCATTTCCGTTGCCAAAAGATACTTATTTGTTTTGTTGTTAATGGCCAAAGTTCTACTATATAAGTAATGATGCTTTTTACAATTGTATGATATATATTCATTTTATTTTTATTATTTATATTTTTATCCCACAATTTTCCATTGAGGCAAACAATTATAAATTTTCCTCTATTATTTCTATTTCTTATTTCTTCTTCATAACTCCCATTTTTATTTATTATAATTGCTAAATATGGGATCTCACTACAATATTTTATTATTTCTCGAGTCTCCAAAATTAAATTTTGTTCTGGTTCACCAATTGATAATTTTTTTTTTCATGTTCAAATTTAATCCCCATTTTTCATATTCTTCTAATAATTTTATAGTCATATATTCTAAATCTTCATAATCTTGTGCAATTATTATAGCCTCACTCTGATGGTTAACAGTTTATATAAAAACGGGTGCCGCGCGGCAATGCTTGACTGTGGTGTTGTCACGTTTCTCATAGCGCTTACTCACTGGCACTATCGAACCCATAGGTTCATGGCTGCGCGAACACAAGCTCTCCATACATCCCTATCCTGAGCTAATGCTTTCCAGTCATTCCCCTGTATAATCTACTTCTCTCAAATCATAGTTAATGTTGTTCTCCCACTTCATTCTTGGTATACCAACTGGGCGTTTTCCTCTGGCTTTCCTACAAGAGGCTTCCATGCACGTCTTTAATTTCCCATTCGTGCCACATGTCCTGCCCATCGGAGTCTACGAGACTTAACTGTTCTTATTATACCTGGCTTCCTATAAAGACCATGTAGTTCATTGTTATGTAGTCTATATATGTATTTATTTATTAAATAATTTAATTCCAACTTTATATAGCTTGTAGGTCTACTTTTAATATTCATACAACATGCTAAAATTATTATTATTTATATTATTATTATTTCGGTCTGAAATATTTTTCCATGACCGCCATATGTTCAAATCACTTATATATTAAACTAATAAAATATGTAGATATTATACTATTATTCGAACTACATATCACAGTAAAACACTGATAATTATAACAATTAATTACGGTATACAATTCTATAAGTGGATCGACTGCTCCACGTACCGAGTTTTAATTGAAACTGAGTGAAAAATAACAATGTGGCAACATCGTGGTAGTCGCGGCAGTCGGGATCTTTGTATTTTAATAACATATAACAGTTGCAGGGAAACAAAGCGAGCCGCTTGTTAAGCATCATAGTGAGGCGATAATAACAATTGATCATCTGCAAAATGTAAGTTGTATAAAGTTTTGTTGTTTGAAATAGGAATTCCCATGCTTGAACATCATCATCAACAACAAGGATTAAGCCCAATGGCCTGTTCCGATCTCATTATAGGTCGAATTCGTCCTTCCATCTCTTCAATGGTCTTCCCAACATTCTTATCCCTTTTGGTTTATAATTATATATTCTTCTTGGTATGCGCTGTTCATTCATTCGTAATATGTGCTGAAGATAAGCATATTAATACTATTTTATTCTTTCACAGAGATTAAATTTATTAAGTTCTGTTCTTAAGTCTTCGTTTTTCTTTTTATCGGTCCTTTGATATCCTGCTATTGCTCTCAACATCTTCATTTCAGCAGCCTCTATTTGTTTACTATCTGCCTTTGTTAACGTCCTATTTTCACATCCATATATAAGAGAAGGAACTGCCAATACTTTGTAAAACGTCAAAATAGTTTATTTTCTAGTCTTTTTCAATAAAGTATGTTTAATTGTGCCACATAGATAATTGAATCGTTGTATATTAGTGTGTTTATCTAAATTTCTGTCATTGCCTAAATGTCATCCCAAATAATTAAAATTCCGAACTTGGTCTATAATTACATAATGAACTTTTATAAGATTCATGATGTGTTCCGTTGAGGTTTATTCAAAATTAATATAAAATTATAGAATATTCACCTGAAAGGTCCGTCTCCTTAACTTAATGATTAATTAAGTTGAGGAGACGGACCTTTCAGGTGAATATTCTATAATTTTATATTAATTTTTTATAATTACATAGTTTATCATTATTTTTGTTTTTATTGAACATTTTCCTTTCAGAGCTAATATTTTTGTTTTAGATGTATATATTCTTAAATTGTATTTTAGAGAGAGAGATATTATTTAAAGTATAAAGGAATTGTTGTAAAGCATTTTCTGATGCTGTCATTATTACTTGATCGTCTGCAAAAAGCAGAGTTGTCAATACACTATTTATATTAATTTGTTCTTGCCATTCATTTATGACATGGTCAAGTATAAATTAAATAATACTCGTGACAATGGACACCCTTGTCTTACTCCTTGGTTTTTTATATGTTTTGTTTATTAATTTTATCTCCGCAGTCTATTTTGAAATTTGTTTCTATATATAAACTCTGAATGGCTCTTATAAGGTGTTGAGAAATTCCTTTCATTTCTAGTATGTTCCATAATTTATTTCTACTTACACTATCAAATGCTTTAATATAATCAACAAAAGCTATATACGTGGGTAAATTAAATTCTTTTCTTTTTTCTATCAATTGGGTCATTATTAAAATATATATACAGTCAATATGCCCATTTCACCAATAAATGTTTAAAATGGTCAACAAGTTTCTACAGCCAAGCTGTCATTCTCAAGACCAGATATTGACTCAATATCTGGTCTTGAGAATGACAGCTTGGCTGTAGAAACTTGTTGACCATTTTAAACATTTATTGGTGAAATGGGCATATTGACTGTATATATATTTTAATATTGTATCACCAAGAAGATCAATTGTGTATTAATTGGGTCATTGTAAAAACGCACTCTATATAGCTGACCTACCCTTTCTAAATCCATTTTGTTCCTCACGTAATATTGTTTCAGGTATTTTATTTATTCTATATGATAAAATGTTTGCATATATCTTATAAGCTGAATTTAATAAACTTATTCCTCTATAATTTGTACATTCTCTTCTGTTTCCTTTTTTAAATATCGGAACAGTTATTGCGTCCTTCCATTCATCCGGAACAGAACCCGTTTTCCATCAAAGGTTTATAAATTCAAGAAACTTAACAATAAATGTAATCGATGCATGTTTGAATAATTCTATGTTTAGATTATTTGCTCCAGGCGATTTCTTGTTTTTAAAATTTTTCATTGTTAACATTAGCTCTTCAAACCTAATACTATCCACATTTGGGTAATTTTCTCTTAAGGCTATTGTTTGTTCTTCTAAGTTTGTCCACAACGATGTATAATGTTGTTCCCATTGTGTAAGAGGTATAGGATTTAACCGTATTGTGTCCTTTTCGTTTTTATTTAAATGTTTAATAACTTTATATGCTCTAACTTGGTGTGCGTGTACATCATGTTCTAAAATCGACACATATATGTCCCTATGCTCTCTTTATTCTTCTAATTTCTTGACATAGTAGCAATAATAATAATAATAATAATAAATAATAATAATAATAATAATAATAATAATAATAATAATAATAACAAAGAAAGATGAATGAGAACCCGAGAAATATAAAATAATAAAATAAAGAAAAGCAATGTAGGCCTACTAATCCATGTAACGTATGCATATATGTATGTATATGTACTATATATGCATCTATATGTGTGTATGTATATATATATATATATATATATATATATGTCCATCGCTGTGGTCTCGAGGTAGCGTGCTGCCTTCTTCACGCAGCGGGCCCGGGTTCGATTTCCGGTCGGAACAGGCTCGTGGGTGAGGTTTTTTTCGGGGGTTTTCCTCACCTTTATGACCATTTCACGAAGCGTAGGGATCAACGGTCCCCGAAAATCATCCGGCCATCATTATCATCCTTATCATCATCATCATCGTTCATCAGTGTGGAAAGCAACGGGAAACTACCACACCTATAATTCCCTAGTAAAGCTGCAAAGCACAGCATGAAAATGCTATGATTGCAGTGAAAGACCTGCGTTCGGGCAGAATTACTATGGATGGATATATATATATATATATATATATATATATATATATATATATATATATATATACTAGAAGTCCCGACCACGCGTTGCTGTGTCTAAGGTATACGTTAAACATTTTAATTAAGTTGCTGTCTTTCAGCTAGATTACTTAAAATTAATACTTACACACGAAATAAATAATATTGAAAATAAAATAAACACTGAACACACTTAAATTATGAAATCAATATTTGTAATTCAATTGAAATTCGCGGTTGCAACAAAAAGCACAGCCATATGGATCTCTCTTTGTTAAATAATAAACCAATTACCTTACCAAATTACCTTACACCGTCATCTGTTAGAATCGTATGGAACTCTCAGATAATTGCACAGCCATCTGTTAGAATCGTATGGAACTCACAGATAATTATAACCCTTTGTTAAATAATAAACAAATAATTTTCAATAAAAATAATGTGACTATAAATGTAGTTATAAACTACCCTAAGTCTCAAGTTGAATCAAACTGCACACAGTGTGTAAAATTCTATTAAAATCGGTTCAGTAGTTTAGGATTCCATCGCGGACAAACAACGTGACACGAAATTCTTATATATTAAGATATAACATTTTTTGTTTAAAATGTCGATCAATCTTAAAACAAATGATGAAGAAGTTTCATTTTTTAAACCAACATTTCCACAATTATATCACATGGTGCACTTATCACTCTCGTAACGCAATGTAATTATAGTAAGTTATTACAGTTCGCAGTTATTTTAAACTTTTATTTAGTTGTAATTAAATCCTTCGGCACAGATTATGGATCAGTCTTCTCTCAAACCTTGACAACAACACGATACCTTCCCTTGCTTGAGTTACATATATGAGATGAAGTTGTAATATACAATAACACGTCAACAGGCAGTTACTGCCAAGTTTCACGGTAAACCTCAACTTGTACGGGTTCCCAGTAAAGCAAAAGAAAACATTACAGTAGCTAAACTTGGTAAGTAAACTCAACGCTACAGCCTTAGGATAACATGAGGAAGCAAATTCCTGACCACTAATAAAGGACATTACTCACTTCACAAGGTACCAACCTAGAATTATTTCACATTTAACAATCCGTGATCTAACTAAACTGGAAGTCCACATATTACTCAACTAACTTCTCCATAAAGAGCGATAACTGAGAAAACTTAGTGATGAATAAATTCTAGGAAATTTGCCTCCGAGAATATTCTGCGAAAAACTGCAATTAAATTATGTTATTAAAACTACACTGTTCATTAAAGAAATAATGGTAATTAGGATATATTTCATAACAATCCATTTTGTTATACTTTTGTGTCACGTAGTAACTCGGATAAATTCACTGGCCATTCCTACACATTCTCTGGCATCGATAACATACAGAAAAAATCAACATAATTATAATAACAATCATATATATTTTCTTAAATAGGAATATTCCACAATACAGTGTTTCTCCTTCAACCCAAACTGATTTGCTGCCATAGGTTCCTGTCTAGAGCATCTTCATCCCACGGATCTCTAGCTTCCATACTTCTCATCACTACATCCATCCAACGTTCTCTAGGTCTGCCTCTTCCACTTCTTCCATTAGCTTTCCAATTAAGGATCTTCTTTGGTATTCTCTCTTCTTCCATTCTTATGAGGTCCGTATCATTTCAAACGTATTTTTTTTCCAATATGTATTTTTTTTTTCAACTTGCATAATTTCCCTTATTGTGCTGTTTCTGACCTTAACCCTTCTTGAAATTCTTGTCGATCGCCTCCAAAAATCCATTTCTACTACTAACAGCTTGTTGGCTTGTTTTCTACTTACTGTCGAGGTTTCGGACCCATATAATAAAATGCTTTGTAACAGAACTTAAAATATAGTTTTCTTCGTTCTGTATATTATGTTTCTATTCCAAAGCACTGAGTTCAACATACCATTGATTCTTCTTCCATCAGTTATTCTTCTTTCAATTTCTATAGTTGAACTCTCACTTTTATCTAAAATAGATCCTAAATATTTAAATTTTTTAACATTACGTATTCTTCCTGAATTACATTTTAGCTCATCTACTGTGTCCAATGAAAGATATTCAGTTACAATGATATCAATAATAATAATAATAATAATAATAATAGTAATAATAATAATAATAACAATAATAACAATAGTAATAATATTAATAATAATCCTTATTAGGAATTTCTCTGAAATTAAGCAGTTTCCCCACAACCCATTGTAAATTTTACTCCTCCATAAATCCATATTCTTTGCATCCCTCTCCGTTAATCCCTTGGACATCATACTCCTATACACTCCTTGAATCTACCGTTCTTCTGTTGCCCTCCGCTTCAAAATTTAACAGCTCAGATATCCCGTCATCTGACACCCTCTATACGTGGCCAAATGCTTTCAGTCTTCTTTCTTAAATAACTTGTAGAATTTATTTTTGAACATCCATTATATCTCTGATTCTAGTAATCCTAATTTTGTCTCTTCTTGAATTTCTAGGAGCCCTCCTCCAAAAGTCAATTTCTGTCACCAATAGTTAATGTGCTTGCTTTCTGCTTAATAGTCATGTTTCCGCGGCGTACAATAGTATACTCTACACGAATGAACTATATATATAAGTTATTTTTTTTAGTTTTGCTCAGAATTTTTCTACTCCATAGCATTACATTTAACAGTACTTTTTTCTTCCTTGGCTTACTCTTTTGTTTATCTCAGAATTGCTTAATCCTTCTGACTCTAATATTGAACCGAAATATTTGAATTTGTTAACTGTTTTAATTTTCTGATCTTAAATATCCAAACTTTCATCCATTTGCATTGTAGATGATAAATATTGTTTTAAATAATAATAATAATAATAATAATAATAATAATAATAATGATAATGGAGCGCGCATAGAGGTGTTTAGGAACAGACCAAGTTCTTGAAATTAACTTCACAGGTGTTTACGCAAAAATGTCTAAATGCACTTTACTTATTTCACAACATTTCACTGATTTCACACAAATAAAATGCTGGTTATAGAGTCTCATGTACAATGTTTATCTATGTTCTTCGCAATCACTAATAGCTTCACTTATCACATTTACTTGTTCGTCGCTCTTCCACACTTTTACTAGTTTATTCAGAGATCACGAATGGCCGGTCAGACCATAGGAATAATCTGGACGCCAGTCTAGACTTCTCTCAATTGGAAGATTCGAGAGTCAGATACTTCTAGAATCGACGCTCTGGAAAATAATTTCTCCACAATTAAAATGTGAAGAGGTCGATGGTTGGCTGCAGTCAACCCGCGTCTAACTCCTATTGGCTTATAAGGAGTCGTGCTGCAGCCCGTGAAATTCAAAGGTGGCAATTTGAGCAACGGATCAACAATTTGTCACAATGCTCCCTTCTCAGGGCTGATCCTCCCGAGCAGCTCCTCTGTGTGCCTCCAGTCGATCGAAATGAACTACAAATACCTTCCCTTTAGACATACGTTGAATCCTTAAACCATATTAGTGATCCTCTTCATCACTCGGTATGTACCGTCCGGGTTGGGGGGTTCAATCACACTAAGTCGCCTTCGTTGAATCCAGCTAAGCTAGTCGGTCGCAATCCACATTCATCCATTCACTAGCTAGTCATAAGTAATCTCCAGCATTACGTTGAACTATCAGTCTGCCGGTTAATTTTCGTACGTAGTCGGTTACCGGCTGATTAGCATCAGGTGGAGTATTATTTGCAGGTCGCAAGACACTCGCAACTCTCTTACTAAAATGTATTTGTAATCTCCTTTTTAATACAGTATTCTACCATTAAATCACTTATCAATAATGTACTATACATCATCACTGTCAATCTTCAGCGAATAGTTAATGGTGCAGGTAACACTAGTCAACATGATGTTTGTTTCATGAGAACCAACAGTTGTACTTAATGCAGCTTTTTATCGTGTTTTCAAACATGTATTCGGAATTTCTCCATTACCCACAGTTTTTTATTTAAATTTCAATTAATGGATTCAAATACTTATTTTTTAATAAAGTTTTTTTCGTCCATTTATTAACTTGGCGCAGTGAGAGATGAGCACGGGGAACTTTCATCAGGAGATTTCAGCTATGGAAAAGAGATATCAAGGCAATTGGAATCCTAATTTGTTGCCAATTATTATTGTTGGACCATCAAGAGGGATGCTGCACTGGGGAAATATTGCAGAAAATCGTCATTTCTTACTTTCTAGATGAGTCCGAATGTTCGAATATTGTGTAGTTACGAATGTAGAAAATATTAAAGTGTTTGAAATTATAAATACCTGTCTCTCGGAAACCTTGTGTGATGGAGAACGCCAGTATCATATTTGAATTCAGGAGAAAAAATACTATCAGAATCACAGATTTTTCTTTCTGCGATATAAAGAGTAGGCCTATATTTTTTGTTACTCAATGTAATTAACACACACATACAGTCACACACACACACACACACACACACACACACACACACACACACACATATATATATATATGAATCCGCAAATGTATTGGCTGTGTCACAGCCAATTCTTTATATGATTATCAATATATATTTTAAATAATGTTGGCGATAAGCAACATCCTTGAAGTAGACCTTAAGATGTATAAAATTCTTCGGAAATTCTCTTTTCTATTTTAGTTGGCATTTGTTCTCTGAATGTAGAGGCTTGATAGTATTGATTATTTTATCAATGAGTTTTACTTCTTTACTTTTTTAAGGATTTTCCAGAATAAGACTCTTGGTACAGTGTCATATGCTTTTAACAGATCTATAAAGACTACGGTTCGTGATATTTCTCGGAATTTCTTCAGCACCTGTCTGAATATGAAAATATTATCACTGCATGATTGGCCTCCAGTGAACCCACATTGTTCCACCATATCATCATATTATCTGTCTGATTGATATTTTACGATACTAGTAAATCATTTCGTGTATACCATAGGAAAAACGCCCAGTTGGTAAACCAAGAATGAGGTGGGAGATTTATATTAACCATGATTTGAGGGAAGTCTATTATCCAGGGGATGATTGGAAAACAGTAGCTCAGGAGAGGGATGTATGAAGAGCTTATATCCTCGTGGCCATGAATTTACGAATTCAATAGTGTGAGTAATTTAGTTATTAAGTAAATAATTTCGTAAGTGAGTTGCTCGAACAAATCTCTCAATAATTATTACACTTTATTTTATATCGGTCCACCGCTGTGGTCTCGCGATAGCGTGCTGCCTTGTCACGCAGCGAGCCCGGGTTCGATCCCGGTCGGGGCAGTTTTTCTGGGTGAGGTTTTTATCGGGGTTTTTCCTCACCTGCAAAACAAATGTCAGGAAAATTTTAAGGCCCAAACGGTCCGCGAAATCATATGGCCATCATCCTTATCATTATCATTATCATCATCATCATCCTTCACCGGTGTGGAAAGCAACGGGAAGCTACCACATCTACAATTCCCTAGTAAAGCTGCAAGCATAACATGAAAATGCTATGATTGCAGAGAAGGAGCTGCCTTCGGGCAGAATTACTATGGATGAATTTTATATCGCTTCTTATGTGTAGAGTTCTTGAACCCGAATTTAATTTCTGGTGATGATGTTCCTACTACTAGTATATTTTTACATAATTTCAAAGGCAATTCAATCTTCTTCCGTCCTCCATGCTTCAATAATTCTAGATCAACTCAATTAGGTCAACTGGTTTTTCCCTTTTTTCCTTCGTGGTTTAAATGATTTCAATTTATTTTCAGATATTTGCCAATCTAGATCCTCATGAACGAACAGGTCGTCGCCAAGTATTCCGGCCGCTCTACATTTAGTAAATTCCCATAGTATTGTTTGCATTCCCTTAACTAACTAACTCACTGGAACTATCGAACCTGGACATAAACTCTCCATATATCCCTTTCCTGAATTAATGTTTTCCGATCATCCCGAGTATAATTTATTTCCCTCAAATCATGGTTGATATTATTCTCCCACCTCATTCTTGGTTTACCTATTGGATACTTTCACTTAGTGAGCTACATGATATTTATCGGAAACCTGATATAATAACCGTGAAGTCTCTTAGACTTCGATGGGGAGGACATGTGGCACGAATGGAAAAACAAAAAATTACATGGGAACTCCGTATAGGAATACCAAAGGGAAAGAAATATGTAGACACAGAATGATTCGAGTGAATTACGATTATACATGGGACGATTGGAAAACATTAGCTCAAGATTGGGATGTATGGAGAGGTTACTTCCGCGTAGCCATGGACCTATGGGTTCGAGTGTGCCAGCGAGTTACAGTTCTTCATCTTATTATTATTATTATTATTATTAATATTCTTCTTCTTCTTCTTCCGAATGCAGTATTTGGTGATGATGCCCGTTCTGCGACTACAAAAACTGATCTTTCCATCGGTTGAAGGGTCTTCCGAGGTCTCTTTTGCCTTTAGGGTTGAGGTGGTAAATCATCTTTGGTATATTATTATTATTATTAATATTATTATTATTACTCACTGGCACTATCGAACCCGTAGGTTCATGGCCGCGCGGACATAAGCTCTCCATACATCCCTATCCTGAGCTAATGTTTTCCAATCATTCCCTGTATAATCTACTTCCCTCAAATCATAGTTAATGTTATTCTCCCACCTCATTCTTGGTCTACCAACTGGGCGTTTTCCCTCTGGCTTTCCTACAAGAAGCTTCCATACACGTCTTTCATTCCCCATACGTGCAACTTGTCCTGCCCATCGCACTCTACGAGACTTAACTTTTCTTATTATATCTGGCTTCCTATGTAGACCATGTAGTTCATTGTAATGTAGTCTTCTCCATTCACCTGTCTGTTCATCTCTCGTTGGTCCAAAAATTTTCCTAAGTACTTTATTTTCAAATACTTGTAATCTCCTTTCCTGCCTTAAAGTAAGAGTCCATGTTTCGCACCAATATAATATAATTGGTAGAATAATAGTTTTATATATTTTTAGTTAAACGTTTTTTGAAAGGAGTTGGGAATTATTACTATTATTATTATTATTATTATTATTATTATTATTATTATTATTATTATTATTATTATTATTATATATCACGTGTATGCAAGGGATTGGAGAAACTTTGAAGGACTGGGAAATAGGGGAAGAAATGTGTTATAATAGAGACGAATGGAGAGAAATTATAAAGCGAAATTGTAGACAAATCATCGGTGCCGGAAAAATGTATCAACATTGTTAAAACCGGATATGTATATATATATATATATATATATATATATATGTATATATGTTTGTTCTGGATTCGCCTGGTAGCGTAAATTGTAGCGCACTGAGATATCAACTCAGAGGTCCGGGTTCAAAAAATCCCGTCCAGGCATTTATTTTTCTTATCTTGTCATATATATTATGCTTTAGAAGGCGACTACAATCTCATTGAAGTTTTGGCCTCCTCAACAATTTGTCTCCACCTAGATCTATCCTGGATACAGACTGACCAATTTCCAATTTTCATCTCCAATATCGGTCTATCCTTTATAACATCATCCTGCCATCTGTTTTTTGGGCGTCCGGCTGTTCTGATGCACATTGGTTTCCATTTGTATATTCTTCTTACAAGCTTATCTTCCTGCATTTTATTTATATGTCCAAACCAGCGCAGTCTTTGAGATTTAATGTGGTTTATTATATTTTTATTTCGTATTAGAGTATTCAGTTCAGAGTTCATTCGTATACGCCATGTGCCATCGCTTTCTCTACTTGGTCCAAAAATTCTCCGTAAGATCTTCCTTTCAAAGATTAATAGTTTTGGTTTATCAGATGATTATTATTATTATTATTGTTATTATTATTATTATTATTTGGTATTGTGAAGCACACGAGTATTGTTCGGTATAAAACTTGAATCCAGTTTACAAAGTGAGTAGTAATTATTTTTATTGCAAGTAAACAGTGTGGCTGAGGGCGGGAGAACAGGTAGAAATCTGTGAGGGTCAGCCATGTGGAACAAGAGACCACATTTAATATAACACAGGGGATTGCCCGGGGTCAGAGGCTCTGCGATTACAAAGATAATAGTAATATTCTGCTTCCTCTGCAGCAAGCGTGCCAACATTTCCCCTTCCATTTTCCTAGCTTTGAAAATAATTCCAATTTCATTTTTGTTTACCAAAGAAAATATTATTTTTTACTTGTTTTCGATTAAAAATTTTATACAAATAGCCTCAATAGGTACTTTATCGGTGGTCACAGAGAATGTGTTTTTTTTTCTTTTATTTTAAATAGCTACATTTGATAAAAGCTCTCTTTGAGCTATATCACTGTACTATTCTTCCGAGATAAGAAGAAACAAACATCTTTAAAACTCGAAAAGTATTAGTATCTTGGAAACCAACTACTTCATAGTGTGCAGAAAGCTTGGAAGATGATCGATCACATGAAGCTTAACTCATTTCATCCACTTCCCGATTTAAAAACTTATTTTCTTTGAGCATGGATATATAGCCTATATTTCCTCTAGTACTATAAAAGAGAATATGCGTAATGTATAGACTCATCCCGGAGGCAAACAATGTCATTGTTCTGTAGATCAATGATGGATAATATTCATAAGTACAAAAGAGGGTATCACATATCCATGAGTACTGGTTCACATTGTTAACATAAAATACAAAACATATATTTCACTCACACACATACACACACACACACACACACACACACACACACATACATACACACACATATATGTATGTATGTATATATATATATATACAGGGTGTTGCAAAAAACACCGACAACGGAGGTGAGGTGGTATACTGAGATATGTTGACCATTTTTAAAAAGGTTCCTATGCCCGGAAATGATGCGTTTTCACACTATGAGCAACTAACTTGACAAGAGTTAGTTGGATTTCAAAATTCAGTACTGTCACTATCACATCACGTTTTCAAAATATCCACCTTCCATATCATTGCAGAGCGTAAATCGGCGGTGTAGTGACTGGCGCACATGTTAAAATACGCTTGGCCTCCTTTGAATTATTTATGTAACAGCGTGGATTCGGGCTATAAGATCCATACGTGACTCTATTGGAGTCTGATAGATTGCTTCATGTCGACCTACAAAAAGTACTCGAGAAGGTTAAGATCAGGTGATCACGGAGGCCATGGGACTGATCCCCCTCTGCCAATCCGTCGACCTGGGTACGTGGTATCCAAATGTCTTATATTTGCATCCAAGTGAGCTGGAGCTCCGTCATGTTGCAGTCACATCCCGTTGCGAAGCAACGTATCACAGGTTCCGTACCTGTGAAGTGTTGTCATGTAATGAGTCTTGAAATCCTTTGAATAACACTGATCTTACGACATAATAATTAACTAGATATAGTGTTAAAAACACATCATTTCCGGACATGGGTACTTTATTAAAAATGATCAATATACTATCTGACGTGTATATATATATATATATATATGTGTGTGTGTGTGTGTGTGTTTGTTTGTTAGGTAATTTATCTGTTCCCAGATCTATATTCATCGGTCGCAATGATCTAATGACAATGTTCCTTACGTTTATTACAGAGGATCCGTGTTTACACCCGGCTGTGGTCGATGGATTTTAGAATGGCAAAATCCAAGAGACAACTCTACTGGAAGAGACTTTAACCCCTGGGTTCAGAATCTGAAAATTTACGGGGCTTGTAAAAGTATTGCAAATCTAAACGTGTGCCTCTGATCGAAATTTAACCGAGTTTCATCAACTAGTTGTCTACTAGATGTCTCATTGAAGCGATGTACTGACCGCATGTTCCTCCCTGACATCTTTAGGGAATTAAGCGTAACTAAATTAAGCAAGGTGGAGGAAATCCCTGCTAGAGGAGCACCGATGTTTCTATGTAGGGACATGTAGGGTATGTTCATAGGCCTACATATCTATGTTTAATCGATCAATTAGATGAATTACATAACAAAAATGTTATTACTTACAGAGCAATACAAGATGTTGTGTGCAAAGGAAAATGACCATATTATATGAGTTTAATATATGAAAAAAGGCTGTGATTTGTAATCTTAAAAATATGATAAACTTAACTCCATGGCAATACATGCCTAGAATGTCCCGTTAAATCGGCTACTGGTGTCTCCTTAAATATGTTTGTACATTTATAATCACGGGAGTGGACGATGAAGTAGGCATTATAAAGGTAACACGTGGTCAATATGTCGGCCATTATGGCTAGTTTTCCTATCTCTAAACCGCTACGTATCTTTAACTATCCACATTATTCATGATCCTGGGAGAGACTTGATCTCATACACTGCTCGAAATATAATATTAACAAATTAATATTTATTAACACATTCCCAAGGCTACCTTCATACAATTTTAAACTTTAAAGACAATTTGGTGCAAATTATACTACCACACTTTAATTACATAAGTTTCAGTATCAAACATAACTTGGTTTGATTCTTAATAACTCGCTCTTTTCACTTTTCCTTATCCCAAATTATTTGCGTAAGCCCACTAAGTAAACACTTAAAATTGTACGGTGAAGTCAAAGTAAACCAGATGCTCTTGCGCGCGTGCGTATGTAGAGTGTGTGTCTCCTGTGTGTGTGTGTGTGTGTGTGTGTGTACATGTGTGTGTGTGAGTGTATGTATGTATATGTACATATAAAATATATATATATATATATATATATATATATATATATATATATATATATTTCCGCTACCTCTTGTGTGAATTGAGAATACTACATGTATAAGAAAAATGTATGTTTGTGTTGGAATTCTTGGGTAGCTCAGGTCGTTAGAGCGCTAATCGTACAGAGTTTAGAGACTCGGGTTCAAATCCCGACTCAAGCATTCATTTTTCTTTTCATATCATATATATATGAGTGCGTATGTGTGTGTGTGTGTGTGTGAGGTGTGTGTGAATGAGAGTGTGTGTATGTGAGTTTATGTCTTGTGTGAGTGTGTGTTTGTGCATAATTTTCAATTTGATGCAACTAACAAGGCTTCTCCATGGAGCGAACAGACCCTCTCCTCTCGCCATTAGTATTTCGAGATCACGTCTCGGTCATTCCACGTGGATTTCTGGGGGACTGAAGGGAGCTTGGGCTGGTTTTTATCAGGGATCTCCCATTCTCCCTTTATTCCCTTTCATGCCATTTCATTTCCTATTCATTCATTTCATATCACCCTTCACCTCGTTTTATTTTAAAGGGTTATTGCTATAAAGTAAAATATTCTCATTAAAAAAAATGTTTTTTTGTTATGGAAACCATAAGTTGATTCACTGAGCGATATCCCGCTGCCTCTTATGATACTGAATTGTATGTAGAGAAAGGAAAAGTAATGTTTGTACTGGGAACCTGGATGGCAAAGAGGCATCACGCTAACGTATAGAGTTGGAGGTTTCAGATGCCTATGTGGATCCGATAAAATGGAGTACTTTCAACTCCTCATATGCAGTTTGGCCGTAGTTTCCAGCATTAGAAAAAAACTTGGTAACATCTTGAAATAAATGTACTTACAGAAATAAAAAAAAATTAATATTATAAAACATTATTGATGTAAGTTCTGTTACGTTTTATTATAAATAATATTGTTATCGCAAGTACTGTATGATGCACGGTATACCTAATGATACAATCCGTCGTTAGCAAATGTTGAGTTTATTATTGATACAATTATTCTTCAATTCATCGCATCAATCTCCCGTCTCTGTTGTGTGGCGGGAGGACGCATTTTTGTACAGGAGTTGAACTTCAGAATAATCACAAATTCAAATGATCATTACTAACTGAATTTCAGTATAGGAGTACACAAAATATACATCAATACTTAACTGATTAGACTGCACTAGTATCAGTACCTAACAAGTTGCTAAATTAATATTCTTATTTAATTGCATTGAAGTTGAAAAGTAGATAAATACTACAGAGTAATGGAGTGAATTTATCTAGATAATTTGGAAATAAAGAGTGGCATTTGCTAGGACCCTTTAACGAGTTAAATTAAGCTGTTTAATCACAAATCATTATTTACATATAGGTAGTTATTTTAAAATATTTATATATTTAATGTAAACGGCGATGTTTAAAAACAAATGTGAAACGTTTAATATGTTTAATTTGTTCATCACTGCAACCATATAACATTATTTATTGGCAAAGGATCGCAATATTGTACGAAAAAATGAATCAACATTATAGGTTATTAATTAATTTATAATGTCCTAAGGTGTAAATATGTCAATTATATTTTTCTGGAACGTGAATTCCTGGAAAATAATACCTCTAAGAAAGTATAAACAGTGATTTATTTTATTTTGTGATATAATCAATTGCTACAAATGTTTTTATATTATCTCCCGCAAGCATTATCTGGTTACATTCGTGCACTACATATACAATCTGGTAGCTACATGTATTCTACAATTCTTACATCTTAATATATCGAATGTTATATTCAACGTATTTCTTAGAGAGTCAGTCACTGCAAAATAATGGTCTGACATTCAGAATGTTAAAAAGGAGGAGCTTGATTTTAATGTAATAAAATTAAATTGATAAAATCGAGGTGAAAAAGACTGTGATTGATTTAAAACAGAATGCATTGAAACGTGATTGTTCATTGACTCCCATTTGGGGCACGAGTTAAATAGTCAATATAAATTTCAAAGGGTTTATAGTTGTATTATATATTGGCTCCTTAATTAATTATTCATACAAAATCAGTAAAGAAATTGGAAGGCGAATTCAAAATGCCAATGAATCACACTTTGGATTATTGAGACTTTTTAAGTCAAGAGAGAGAAAATGTAATCTATACAAAACTGATAAAACTAATATTAACGTATGGCAATGAAAATGGGCGTTGTCCAAGACCGATATGTCAAGACTGACTTAATTTGAGAAAAAATACTTTTAAAAAATATGTCGCAATATGTAACAAAGGAGAATGGCGTGTAAGATATAACTCTGAGCTCATCAGTTGTGTAAGTATCCTGATATGATTACATAAATTGAAGTTTCAAGACTGCTACTGGCAGGACACGTACGAAGAATGACTGAACAAGAGATACCCAAGAAAATCACGGAATGTACATTTGAAGGAAAAAGGAATGCGGGATCACGAAACTTCGTTGGATGTATGGAATTTTGGAGGATTTGAGGAAGCTGAAAATCGAACCCCCCCAGGAGCTATCACCTTGACGTGGTGGGGGGGCTTAGTACCCGATGAACCAGACGACTCTACTGGGGAAGATTGACTTAGGTTAATCTTGCTGGAGGGTAAGAGGCGAGGGGAACTAAGTATAGCTCACAACGAAGGAATGGCGTCTGTATCCATATTGGGCGGCCACATCTTCGTCAAGTCAAGTCTTCAACGGTCAACAGGGCGACAAGGAATAGCACAGCTAAACTTGTAGGGCTTGAAGAGCGGAAGAAGCAGCCCTCTCTTGGGGGGTGGATCCCGAGAGGAGCATGTTTGGAGGCTCAGAGGAAGCAGCCCTTCCACCATCCTTGTCCTGCGAAGCGCTCGTAACGCTTCCAGGAGACATTTATCTTACTGAGAAGCTTCATGGAAATCAGCCGGATTGTCATAAAAGGAACCGACCCAAGCAAGATAAAAGGATACGATTTGGAATAAAGGACATTTTGAAATTAGGAAATTGGAACGTAGGGGAATAAATACAAAAGAAGAAGAATTAGAAAGAGAATTAAAGAAAAAAGAAATAAATATAGCAACAATAACAGAAACAAAAAAGAAACTAAAAGGAACAAAGGACTTACAACACTATACTATGTTGTATAGCGGAGTAGAACAGACAACAAGAGCGCAGTGTGGAGTAGCAATTTTAATAGATGAAAAATGGAAGAACAAATTGAATAGCTATGAGTTTATAAATGAAGAATCCTGATAGCCAGATTTAAAATTGAAAGAGGATATATGATGATAATTGCTGTGTATGCCCCAGAGGAAGGCAAGAAAGAAGAAACAAAAAAATTTTATAAAACATTACAAACATTAGTTGATAAATATACAAAAGATCATCATTTAATAATAAGTGGAGACTTAAATGCCAGAGTAGGCAATGTCCCTATACCTAATGTAATAGGAAATAATGGAGAAATAACAATAAATGATAATGGACAGGATTTGAGACAGTTTTCAGCCTATAATCAATTAAAAATAATGAATACCTATTTCCGAAAAAGGACATACATAAATATACAAGAAGTGGATATAACTCAAGATCAATAATTGACTATTTAATCGTAAACAACAAGCTAGGAGCCTTGGTAAAAGATGTGAGAGTACATAGAGGCAGCGATATATACTCTGATCACTATCTCGTGATAAGCAAAATAAACATAATAGCTAAATGGCGGAAAAATAACATAAAGAACAAAAGAAACCAAGAAGAAGTATATAAAATATATTTATTACAAGATCAAAGTATTAGACAACATTATGAAAGCAGAATGAATAAATATATATCAGAGATAGCGACGTCAGAAGATATAAATATTGAATGGGAAAATATATCAAATGTAATACATAAAACAGCAAATGAGATATTAGGAAAGAAAAATAGAATAAGGAATAGGAAGGGCTTGAGAACTTGGAATGCGAATATACAAAATGCAGTGAATGAAAAACAAAAAGCATATCATACATACTTACGACTGAAAACAGAAGAATCTTATGAAGAATATAAAATGAAAAGGAGAATTGCTAAAAGCATTATAAGAAAATCCCATCAGGAGTCATGGGATAAATTTATAAGCTCAGTAGAACATGATATGTATGGAAGACAAGAAATAGGTTATAAATTAGTGAAACATCTAAATCAGACTGAGAAAGATTCTGCCAGATTGAATATAATCCCAGAACAAGAATGGATCCAGCATTATGAAAAACTTTGGAAAAAGGAGGAAATTGAAGGAAAAGAGAACAATGAGGAAGAAATAAAAGTGGAAAATATTGATGTAATAGACATAAATGAATTAGAAATGGCTTTGAAAACCACTAAGAATAGGAAAGCAACAGGATTAGATAATATAAATATGGAATTAATCAAATATAGTGGAATATTGTGTAAACTACGAATACTTCATCTAATTAATATATGTTGGCAGACCTATGGGATTCCAACCACTTGGAAAACAGCAATTGTCAAGAATATATTCAAAAGAGGAGACCGGAGAAATTGCGAGAATTACAGAGGGATTAGCTTAATGAATACTGGCTACAAAATATATACGAAAATAATAAATAATAGATTGAGAAACATAACAGAAGTAATAATAAGTGAAAATCAAAGTGGATTCAGAAAGGGAAGGTCATGTATAGACAATGTCTTTACACTGAAACAACTCATAGAAAAGAGAAGAGAACATAACTTAGAAACTCACATAGGATTTATAGATTTGGATAAGGCCTTCGATCGAGTAAACAGACAAAAATTATGGGAAATATTACGAATGAAAGGATACCCGCTGTGCCTTGTAGAAACAATAAAGACATTATATGAAGACACAAATATAATTATAGATACCGGATTCAAAAGAACAGATGCAATCAAAACAAATACTGGATTACGACAAGGATGTAGTTTATCACCCACTTTGTTTAATATATATATAGACGATATTTTTAATAAATGGAAAGTTTTAGTAAATCCAGGAATAAGAATGGATAATAAAATGTGCATAAATAATCTTTTATTTGCTGACGATGTAATCATAATACAGAAAAATGAAGACGACTTACAGAAATCAATGCATGCATTAAATGAAATATGTAAATTATACGATCTAAAAATTTCTGTAAGGAAAACGAAGACCATGGCTTTTAGAGGAAGAGATCCAGTGAGAACCAAAATTATTTTAGAAAATCAAAGTATAGAACAGGTGTCTAGTTTCAAATATTTGGGCTGTGATGTTGGCTACAATGTGGAAAGAGATATTGACTCCAAAATAAATAAATTTCAGACGGTGTGTGGAACAATACAGAGAACATTCAAAAATAAAATTAGAAAAGAAACCAAGATAAAAATGTATAATGTTATGGCGGTTCCCACAATATTGTATGGATGTGAAACTTGGGCTCCAGTGAAAAGACAGAAGGATAGAATACAGACGGCAGAGATGCGGTTCCTAAGACAAGTAAAAGGATGTACAAGACTTGATAGAATAAGAAATGAGGATATAAGAGAAGAATTGAAAGTACAGCCTTTATTGGATAAAGTCACGAATTACAGACAGAAATGGATTGATCACATGGATGGAATGAGCAAGGAGAGATATCCATTGTTAGCCAGAAATTATCAAGCAAGAGGAAGGCGTGATGTTGGAAGACCTAGAAGACGTTGGGCTGATGCAATATGAAGTCGGAACGGGCAATTGCCTAATCCCTGGAGTGATGATGATGATGATGAAAATCGAAGGATAGTGGCTGGTTGTTAGAGACAGAGATGCCTGGAAGAGGGTTCTGAGGGAAGCCGAGGTTCGAATCGGGCTGAAGTGCTGCTGCTGCTACTGATGATGAATTGAAGTCATGTAGATAGCATTTCTGTTAAACTAGTGTGTAATACATGTTACTACATCTCTTGAACGTTATGAAAGGGTTGGGGTTTGAATAACTTAACCATGTGTTTCAATTTAGCGCCCGGGCACAAAACAATTAATCCATAATATTCTAATGAATGAAGCCTTGATTAATTCTAACCCAATCAAAATGGTAAAAAATGTTCCACATCGAATTTTAATTTACTTACACGCGTTAATGTCAATTGTTCTCTTGTCACGCCAGGTGCGTTCCAAAAATAATAATCATATTGATCACACTATACGCACACCAAATTATGTTTGTTAGTTATAATAATAAAACACGACAATATTCAAAATAGACTGTAAACGCGCACATACAAGAGAAATTACTGTTTACAGGAGCAACTCTAGGGTGTAATAATTATATAGCGTGATCTAAAAGAGTTCACATATAGAAATAAAATATATCATGGAAATTGACAGTCAATAACAAATTAAAGAAATTTTTGAAGAAGTGGCTAAATTGAATTACCTTACTTGCTCACTGGCACCATCGAACTCCAACGTTCATTGCCGCGCGGACATAAGCTGTACATACATCCATATCCTGAGCTAATGCTTTCCAATCACTTCCTGTATAATCTCCTTCCCTCAAATCATAGTTAATGTCATCTCCCACCTCAATCTTGGTCTACCAACTGGTCGTATTCCCTCTGGTTTTCCTACAAGAAGTTTCCATGCATATCTTTCATTCCGCATTCGTGCCACATGCCCTGTCCATTGCTGTATATGAGGCTTAACTGTTCTTATTATATCTGGCTTCCTATAGACCATGTAGTTCACTGTTATTCAGTCTTCTCCATTCATCTGTCTGATCATCTCTCTTTGGTCCAAAAATTTTCCTACGAATTTTAGTCTCAAATACTTGTAATCTCGTTTCCTCCCTTAAAGTAAGATTGCATGTTTCGCATCCATATAATATAACTGGTAGAATAATATGTTTATATATTTTCAGTTTAACGTTTTTTTGAAAGGAGTTGGGAGGTTAAGAGTCTCTGTAATACATAATAGGGTAGGGGTAGTACGCATTTCCAGAATTGAGCCTATGTTTAATTTCTTTGTGTATCTCAGTCCTATTTGTGATTATTGTTCCTAGGTATCTGAATTCAGCCAGTTCCTCAAACATGTACATACCTAGGGAAAATAATTACAAACAGGAATAAGGTGCACAAAGAAATTAAATATAGGCTTAACTGTGGAAATGCATGCCACAGGTATTCTTGTTATCTCAATTTTTTGAAAAAAAAAATGCATTAAAAATACGGAAAACTGTTTTCGTTCTTGTTATATGGAGCAAAAAATGCTATCTTACTTTAAGGGGCAAAATATTACTAGAATTTGAGAATGATTTCTTAGGCAAATGTTTGAACCAAAGAGAGACGAATAGACATATGAATGAAGAAGGCTGCGTAACGAGTAAACTACATGATCTTTATAGGTAACCTGATGTAATAATAATTAAGTCTCTTAGACTGCGGTTAGGAGAGCATATGACACGAATGGGCAATGACATGAAAGAAGGCATTGCAACGTCTTGAAGGAAAACCTAAGGGAAAGAGCCCAGTAGGTAGACCAAGAATGAAATGGGAAAATAATACATAATCAAGATTTGACGAAGGTGAATTGCACAGGTAATGATTGGAAAACATTAAGGATAGTGTTGTAAGGTGAGAATGTGTCTGTGCGATTAACTTCTGGGTTCAATAGTGCCAGTGAATTAGTTGACTAGTTATAATGTGGTCTAAAATCGCGTACAATACTCTGATGAAAATTATCAGAGAATACTAAAAACATAATATTTTATTTAACGAGCGACTAGGTTCAGGCCAAAATGTCAGACTGGCCGGGTCAGTCCTGGTGGACTAGCGGTTACCATGCTTACCTCTGATATCGAGATTTTCGGGTTTAAATCTCACCGGGTTCCATTAATTTTTGTTTTATATAGGAATATTCCACAATACAGTGTTCCTCCTTCAACTTAAAGTGATTTGTTTCCAGAAGTTCCTGTCTAAAGCAATTTCTTCCTTCAAATCTCTAGCTTCCAAACTTCTCTTCACTCCATCCATCCATCATTCTCTAGGCCTGCCTCTTCCACTTCTTCCATTAGCTTTCCAAGTAAGGAACTTCTTTGGTATTCTACCTTGTTATATTCTTATGAGGTGTCCATACCATTTTAAACGTTTCTCTTAAATTTTTCCTAATACTTTTTTTTCAACTTGCATAATTTCCCTTATTGTGCTGTTACTGATTTTATCCCTTCTTCAAATTCTTGTCGATCGCCTCCAAAAATCCATTTCTACTGTTAACAGTTTGTTGGCTTGTTTTCTACTTACTATCGAATATTTTTCTGAGCGTAAATATTCTGAGGGTTCCTTCGAAAGGGAACTAAGCCGTGGACTATGTCGTAGATTTAAGGTACATGAACGAACCTCAAGCCTGAAAAAGAGAGATTTCTGAGCAACATTTGTAGACTGTTCCACGCCCAGATTTGTTTTAGAGGCCAATTAATTTAGTTGTTAAAGAGCATCTTCAAATAAATACGAGTAGATTAACCAGCCCCGTAGTCTCATGGTTAGCGATCCTGGCTACAGAGAATAATGCCATGGATTGTATTACTTTTCTCCAAAGTCCGCTTCCATCAAGGTCTGGGTATAAGTTGAGTCGACCGCGGTGGTCTAGTGGTTATGTGCCTTGCCACTAGTCTCGAGGTTCGCGGTTTCAAATCCGGCCGGGCTCGATGGACTTTCAGGATGGACAATCTAAGGGACAATTTATCCGAGAGTCAGAAGATTTTTCTGGCTAATAAGAGAACCGCAAGCATGAATAAAAATGTATCTGTGCAATATTTAATCGACTTCCATCAATCCAAGTAATACTTTAGTTGCTTACTAGATGTCTCATTGATGCGATTTACTTACCACATGTTACTCGTCGACATCTGTAGGTAATTAAGCATAACTAAAGCTTGTTTAAAAACACACCCGCTAGGAAACACACATACATAATCTGCATACTGATTACTGACATGCACCATCCGTTTATATAGCTATAATAGAGCTTTATTGTTAACATTAACACTTCTTAAAAACAGCATACAAATATTCACCATGAGGAAGAAGAAGCTTGGGAAGACAAAGGAAAAGATGAAAAGAGCAGCAATTTGGAGCCGGAACAGGCTAGTAAATAAGCCTAAACCAAGAAGAAGAAGAAGAAGAAGAAGATTAACACTTTTTAATTAAGTAACGCATAATGCATGATTGTCCAATCGCAGTAGGCCTATATGGCAAATTTGTACAGTATGTTCAATCTTTCACTCCATGATAACAAACAAGTCAGTCGTACGGTCAGTCATACGACTGCAACGTTCTGGCTATGTAGGCCAAATACGACGTTCATTGCTTCGCATTACACTTAACGCTGAATCTAACGACACTGAATCCTGAATATCAGTTTTCTTATCCGTATTAACTTCCTACTTCATGCAATTACTGAATATTTCTCATAACGTTATGTGGATACTCTTTCAGTTCACATAGGCTACACTAAAAACAATTATAAATCGAACTCAAAAAGTCCTCATGATGCTAGAAAGATATTTTACCGCTACATTGAAGAGGCAGTATTTTAATAATTTGATTAACGATACTTAATTGCACCACTATAAGTATTCTTCTGCTGCTGCAACGTAGTCTACTCTCTCATCTTAAGGTATATTTTTGGATGTTCAATTCCTGCCCGGGGCACCACTACACTTCAATTGAAAAAATCACTGAAATTTGCATGATTAAAAGAAATAAAATTAAAATGAAATGAAATATTTTTAGTTATTCAAAATTGTGGACTGAAAAAGGTAAATAATATACGTACTTTTATTTAATGACGCATTTCAACAGCTATATCAATAGCGTTATAATTCAAAACTAGGCGTAAAAGGGCCGACAAGTTTTTTCAAAGCCCTGTAATTTCAGGTTTGATGTTATTTTATGTGCCGTAAATCTACGACACGGGATCCACGAATTTATATCCTTTCCGAAGAAAGCCATATATTTATTACTTGAATGAATCCATTGACGACGACTGGGTTTGAACCCGTAAATCTCGGAACCAGAGGTAAATACGTTAACCGTTGGTCCATCAGGACAGAGTGAAGATATGGTAGATGTATTTCCCAAGAAAAATGCATAACAAAATAAGTAAGCAAAGTAAAGAAAGTAAAAAAAGGGGCTTCAGTTTTGAAAGATATCTGATCATCTTAGCATTGATGATATCTGATGTTGAATGTATAGAAACACTCATTCACTGGGTTTGAAAAGGACACTCTTGAAAAGATAAAAATCTGCAATTTGAAAGCTCTTTACTGAAATCACTTAATTAACAATTAAGTATTCAAGTAAAGTGCTAGCTGTGTTCTTAACAAAAACAACCTCCCACCCCCTTGTTCTTTTACCCTGTTCACAACCAACATCCAACGTTCCGTCCTCCACTTTCCACACGCTATTTTTAGACTAGGTTAAAAAATCCAATTGCTTTAAGTACCTTGTAAATTAATTTATCAAGTTGGATAAAAATAAAAAGTAATATATTTAACCTGATTTATCCTAAGTAACGAATTAAGAAGCAAATATTTGAAGGCCTGTAAATTTATTTTTTACAGATAACCAGTTAGTTCTTTCTAAGCCGGTCTGTAATACGGTGATCATTCAAAAATCAGTTTATTTTTATAGCTAGTTCATCGTAAGTGACTTTACTACTGCTTCAAATTTTAAAAGTAGAAAAAGTTGACGCAGCGATCAGTGTGAAATAACTGAATTCCACCTGTAGAAAAACGGCCCCTTACTACTCAAAAAGGACGAAAATGTTGGAAATTATAACCAAACTCAGAGATGCGTTGTGAAATATAAATTCTGCTTGAAAAGCGTAACTTTTGTTTTTAGGATGAGAAATATTTTTAATGAGTTTATAGTTTTTAGGTCCACCGCTGTGGTCTCGAGGTAGCGTGCTGCCTTATCACGCAGCGGGCCCGGATTCGATCCCCGATCGGGGCAGTTTTTTGGGTGAGGTTTTTATCGGGGTTTTTCCTCACCTGTAAGACAAATGTCAGGAAAACTTTAAGGCCCATACGGTCCCCGAAATCATATGGCCATCATCTTCATCATCATCATCCTTATCATTATCATCATCACCATCATCCTTCACCGGTGTGGAAAGCAACGCGAAGCTACCACACCTACACAATTCCCTAGTAAAGCTGCAAGCATAGCATGAAAATACTATGATTGCAGTGAAGGACCTGCCTTCGGGCAGAATTACTATGAATGGATGGATAGTTTTTAGCGTCTTTTTAATTCCACATATTCAATTGAATTTATAGACCTAGCAAATTATAATCACCCTAAAAATTAGGTAATGGTGTTTCAAAATATGACTAAATTTTCATTAAATTATAAAAATGATGAGTAATTTAAGAATTGTATGAGTTAAGAAATAATACAACCTACATGTAACATAAAAATGTTATACCAAACCAACAACGTGCAATCTATCTTCATACGTTACTGATTTATGCCTATAAAAACATAGTTATTATATGTAATAGCATCCAGGAGCGCATACATTAAAAAAATAAACAAAACTGATCGATGCAAAACAAACTTCAACTGAAACATGATAATACCTATAAAAATATTGTTTCTCGATATACTTTTTAGATTTTATAAAATTAAATTAAAGCTCTCTAAAAACAAAATTGCAATAAATTCACTTTCGATTTCCTTGTGAAAATAAAGGTTATGTAGATTATGTGTATCAACTGCATTAGAGGTTGTATTTGCCAATAAATGTAAAAACAATGACACAACTGAACTAGTAATACCCATAGAACTGAATTCTACCCATTGTAAGGTATTGTTACTTTATGAAATTTTACAATAAGCCATAATATTATCTATAGGCTATCCACTCTATAAGGCCGTACCATTTTTGTAAACATTTACTTTCATTTATTGAATTTACATCAATTAAATGATTGATTTCCTTACAAATGATATGGATTAGGGATATGATTTCATTATGTATATATATATATATACATATATATATATATATATATATATATATATATATATAACCTCATTCATGAATAAATATATGTTATCAAAATGCCATAACATTAATTCTTAATAATTATATATAAATTAATTAATGTATAATGCTATTGTGTTATTATTTAATTGTAATATTATTGCGTTTTCTTTATGTAATTGTAATGTTATTGCTTTTTTTGTTGTTTATTTTTCTTCACACTAGTAGCAATTATTTCTTTATTGTAACGGACTGTCAAAAGCACGTACGGCTTACTGCCCGTGCGACCCATATTTGTAAATAATATTGTAAATATCTTACTTTTGTCTAATAAAGTCCTACTATATATATATATATATATATATATATATATATATACACTGGTATTTTGTTTTAGAAGAAAACTATTTCATAACAAGAGTTCGGTCGTTCCTGTCTATTTGTGTTCCCAAGATTAAGAACAAAGTAACAGTAAGCCTATATAGTCATCTGTATCATAGGCCTATATAAAATGGTAAGGCTTATAGCACATTCCTAATTCTTCTCTATCATCCGTGTATTATATACATATATATATATGTATATATATATATATATATATATATATATACACACACGTAATTAGTGAACGCCAGAGCAAAGACTGCCTAAACTTATTATGGAATGAATCCCAATGGAAAGGAAGAAGAAAGGAAGACCAAAGAAAACCTGGATAGATGGTATGCATGCGGCTATGGTTGTCAGAGGATTTGAGGAAGATCAGTGGATGGGCAGAGAGGAATGACGTTTAGTTTCTGGAAGACAACGATAGCTGTCATGATATCGGAAGTTGATGATGATACATAACTATCGTTCTAGACCTAATACATACTTTTTGAAGCTGAGACCTGGTCTATTAAATAAATCTTTAAACACAAACACACATAATTAGCGTATAATGACAAACTAAGTCGAAGTAATATGACTATTAATTGAATGTTAGAAAGACCTTTCATAATACAATTTTCATAACTAATCCACGAGTGATTTCCAAATTATCGATAAATTCACATCTCAGGAAGTCAGGAGTGAATTTATCTAGGGAATTTGGAAATCAAGAGTGGCATTTGTTAGAGCTATTTAACGAATAAAATTAAGCTGTTTACTCACAAATCATTATTTAAATATAGTTATTTTAAAATATTTATATATTTAATGTAAACGGCGATGTTTGAAAACAAATGAGAAACGATTGATATGTTTCATTTGCTTCTTTTGTTTATCACTGCAACCAGATCATATTATTTATTGCCAAAGGAACGCAATATTGTAAGAATGCACTCTAGTGGAGAAAAATGAAACACATCAAACTGTATATTAATTCATTTCTGATGTCCTATGATGTAAATATGACAATTATATTTTTCTGGGAAATAATACATTTAAGAAGGTGCAAACAGTGGTTTCTTTTTTTGGTGGTATAATAAATTCTACGAATGTTTTTTATATTAACTCCCGCATGCGCTATGTGTTGACATTCATGTACTATATATACAATCGGGTAGCCGTATTTGTCGGTGAGTCAGTCACTGCGATATAATGCTATACCTATTCAGAATGTTAAAAAGGAGGTGCTTTCTTTATTATGATAAACTTTAGTTGGTAAATTCTAGGCGAAACACGACTGTGATTGGTTGCAAATAAAACATAAATGAAATGTGATTGGTCATTGACTCCCATTTGGGGGCATGAGTTAATAAATAAATAAATTTGCTCAGTGAACCCCAATTTTGTCCTCACTCAATTATTTCACTATACTTCTTGCACGAAAACCATAATCAATGCTCCCAGCTAAGAATGAGATAGGAGAATAATTTTAACCATAATTTGAGGAAGGTAAATTAGCCTATATAGGGTATGATAGGAAAATATTAGGTCAGGATAGGGATGTACAGAACACACATCCGCGCGGTCATAAACCTCCAAATTCTATAGTGAGAGTGAGAGTTTATGCTAGAATTTACACGTTTTCTCTTCGCGCTACACCTGCTGGTATGAGATGTAAATACTCCAATCTCCCAGTATTCATTCTGAGAAAACTCTCCGGTACAAACTGTAATTTCAATTGAACTCTCTCTTTATAAAATGACCTAATATGTGGCCAATTTTCCAGTTCAATATGCATAGTACAAAAGTCAATGCCAATATCACTTCTTAAATTATGTATGAGATATCCATTTCCCCAAAAGCAGAACTATTGAATTGCACTTCTATCATTTTCAAAGAGTCTATTTACCTCTCTTCCCCAGGATAATGTATGTTTTGTGGCAGGATATGCGATAATTTCTGACTATCTCTGTGTATTACCTGTCTATACGAAACATCCTCTTCTTAATTTTCGTCCTAATATTTTCTTTTTTATCTCATCCTTCTCCCAAACCCAGCTCATTCATATAGCCTCTAGCTCACTTTCTATCCAATTATCCAAACCCTGAATCATTCTTTCTCCTTTCCCCCTTATAAAACACTGTTCTGAGTGTCTAATTAATACTTTTACACGCACACACGCGTTACATTTGTTCTGAGAAAAGTTATTTAAAAATCGAAGCAAATTACTTAAATAGTTTTATGGTCACATTTAAAAGACAAATTCGGTAAGAATATCTAGTTCACCAAACCTAAACCCAACCTAAAATATCCCCTTTATATCAAAGTTCAGAATCAGTTAGTATATTATAAAAGAATTTAAAAATCAAGATTATATCATTAATGGAAAATACGATTTATTTACTAATGATCATTATTAAATTCTGGTACTTAAAAACCGAGGACGAGAGAAATGTTGTACCATTTTTAGCCTGATATGTCATAAGCATAATATAGGGAAAAAGAACATGAGCGAGCTCTATGTTTGAACAGAATTAATATAATTAATAGGATTATTATTATTATTATTATTATTATTATTATTATTATTATTATTATTATTATTATTATTATTATTATTAAGAGGGTTCCATGGAATAGTGAAATGCATTCTAAAACCTCTCCTATCCAAAACCTAACTCAACCTGCCCATGTGCAACCTGAGACCGAGTATTGGCGGTATAACCATAACATCACTTATAGAGTAAATGCTGCATGGATGGAAACCCCATCACTTTACCCCTTCGGGCTAGCAACACGTCGGGTAGTACTTTAGAGTTGCTTTCAATTCTCACAACAAGCCTCGGATGGACTAGAGGGATAATTATTCTGTTAACGAAAAAGGCAAGAAAAAGGATAACTCTTGGAAAAAAGACGTAATAGGACTGTAGCCCTAAGACTTGGTTGGATGAAGAAGATTTTTATTACGATTGGTTGGAGAAGAACCTCAAGGATGAGGAAAATGCTCAATGAATAATAATTATTATCTATTTATTTTGGAAACAAAATTTAAAATGCGCTAGCGATTTTAAAGTAGGCCTACTAGAGATTATTGTCAAGTAATTTTGCTGCTTCACTTTAATGGGAGTTAACATGACAATATTACAGTACAGTTTAACAATGCAGTTTATTGAATTGCTTTGTACAGAGAGCCCAATTTTACGAAATTGAGATTTTTGTTATAGGGCTCTGTACATGTTTCACCTTGAATTCTGCTCATATATGTCTTTTCTACTCACAACTGTCACGCTGTATTGAAATCTTTTCATTGCGAAAATTTGCATATATTAATGTATAATACATCAATATCTCGGTTTCGAAAAAAATAAAATTGAATGAAAACCTTTATGCATGAATTTATTCAATTGAGGAGGTTAGAAGCAAAGTAGAATAAGTTACTTTTCACACAATAGTATATTACGATGTGAGGTTGGGAAGTGGTTTTTACAGAATCGAGGAAAAATTTTTAAAAACTGAGAGATAGCGAGGTTTTTAATTTCCGAGATTCTGTAAAACACTTCACAAACGTGCGTTGTACATTATTTTTTTGCGCGATGGTGTTTTCAAAATAATAAATAAAAGTAAAATAATAACATATTTGTTGGAAATATTTGCGTTCATTATAAACAATTGACTAACATTAACAGTGTGGGCAATGTTTATTAGTTGAGACTACAGCAGACCGTGACACCAATTAGTGATAAAATGGCTGCAAGTACGCATTTATTGTTTTATATTGTTTCAAATACAGTTCAGTTCATTTAAAATGCAGTGATTTGTTTCGTATAATGTATATTAACACTACATTTTGGATATATTTTTGTATACACATTGTACGTAATATGCATAAAGGACAATGGTTTTACTTGCCGCACGAGGTTTGTAATATGTAATATTACAGTATAGTTATTTAGGTTGGCAACCCCGAAATGCAGGAAGTTGAACTATCAATAATGGTCGCCATTGCTGGTAGGTACGACAAATCGCACTATCGCGCAAAAAAAAAAAATTGGTGCATAATTACATTCTTGAAGCATAGTTTTCCTTAGTGGCGAAGAGATATAATGCGTTAGGAGTAGATAAAATATGATTGTTATCATCATCATCATCATCACTCCAAGGATTAGGCAATTGCCCGTTCCGACTTCATATTGCATCAGCCCAACGTCTTCTAGGTCTTCCAACATCACGCCTTCCTCTTGCTTGATAATTTCTGGCTAACAATGGATATCTCTCCTTGCTCATTCCATCCATGTGATCAATCCATTTCTGTCTGTAATTCGTGACTTTATCCAACAAAGGCTGTACTTTCAATTCTTCTCTTATATCCTCATTTCTTATTCTATCAAGTCTTGTACATCCTTTTACTTGTCTTAGGAACCGCATCTCTGCCGTCTGTATTCTATCCTTCTGTCTTTTCACTGGAGCCCAAGTTTCACATCCATACAATATTGTGGGAACCGCCATAACATTATACATTTTATCTTGGTTTCTTTTCTAATTTTATTTTTGAATGTTCTCTGTATTGTTCCACACACCGTCTGAAATTTATTTATTTTGGAGTCAATATCTCTTTCCACATTGTAGCCAACATCACAGCCCAAATATTTGAAACTAGACACCTGTTCTATACTTTGATTTTCTAAAATAATTTTGGTTCTCACTGGATCTCTTCCTCTAAAAGCCATGGTCTTCGTTTTCCTTACAGAAATTTTTAGATCGTATAATTTACATATTTCATTTAATGCATGCATTGATTTCTGTAAGTCGTCTTCATTTTTCTGTATTATGATTACATCGTCAGCAAATAAAAGATTATTTATGCACATTTTATTATCCATTCTTATTCCTGGATTTACTAAAACTTTCCATTTATTAAAAATATCGTCTATATATATATTAAACAAAGTGGGTGATAAACTACATCCTTGTCGTAATCCAGTATTTGTTTTGATTGCATCTGTTCTTTTGAATCCGGTATCTATAATTATATTTGTGTCTTCATATAATGTCTTTATTGTTTCTACAAGGCACAGCGGGTATCCTTTCATTCGTAATATTTCCCATAATTTTTGTCTGTTTACTCGATCGAAGGCCTTATCCAAATCTATAAATCCTATGTGAGTTTCTAAGTTATGTTCTCTTCTCTTTTCTATGAGTTGTTTCAGTGTAAAGACATTGTCTATACATGACCTTCCCTTTCTGAATCCACTTTGATTTTCACTTATTATTACTTCTGTTATGTTTCTCAATCTATTATTTATTATTTTCGTATATATTTTGTAGCCAGTATTCATTAAGCTAATCCCTCTGTAATTCTCGCAATTTCTCCGGTCTCCTCTTTTGAATATATTCTTGACAATTGCTGTTTTCCAAGTGGTTGGAATCCCATAGGTCTGCCAACATATATTAATTAGATGAAGTATTCGTAGTTTACACAATATTCCACTATATTTGATTAATTCCATATTTATATTATCTAATCCTGTTGCTTTCCTATTCTTAGTGGTTTTCAAAGCCATTTCTAATTCATTTATGTCTATTACATCAATATTTTCCACTTTTATTTCTTCCTCATTGTTCTCTTTTCCTTCAATTTCCTCCTTTTTCCAAAGTTTTTCATAATGCTGGATCCATTCTTGTTCTGGGATTATATTCAATCTGGCAGAATCTTTCTCAGTCTGATTTAGATGTTTCACTAATTTATAACCTATTTCTTGTCTTCCATACATATCATGTTCTACTGAGCTTATAAATTTATCCCATGACTCCTGATGGGATTTTCTTATAATGCTTTTAGCAATTCTCCTTTTCATTTTATATTCTTCATAAGATTCTTCTGTTTTCAGTCGTAAGTATGTATGATATGCTTTTTGTTTTTCATTCACTGCATTTTGTATATTCGCATTCCAAGTTCTCAAGCCCTTCCTATTCCTTATTCTATTTTTCTTTCCTAATATCTCATTTGCTGTTTTATGTATTACATTTGATATATTTTCCCATTCAATATTTATATCTTCTGACGTCGCTATCTCTGATATATATTTATTCATTCTGCTTTCATAATGTTGTCTAATACTTTGATCTTGTAATAAATATATTTTATATACTTCTTCTTGGTTTCTTTTGTTCTTTATGTTATTTTTCCGCCATTTAGCTATTATGTTTATTTTGCTTATCACGAGATAGTGATCAGAGTATATATCGCTGCCTCTATGTACTCTCACATCTTTTACCAAGGCTCCTAGCTTGTTGTTTACGATTAAATAGTCAATTATTGATCTTGAGTTATATCCACTTCTTGTATATTTATGTATGTCCTTTTTTCGGAAATAGGTATTCATTATTTTTAATTGATTATAGGCTGAAAACTGTCTCAAATCCTGTCCATTTTCATTTATTGTTATTTCTCCATTATTTCCTATTACATTAGGTATAGGGACATTGCCTACTCTGGCATTTAAGTCTCCACTTATTATTAAATGATGATCTTTTGTATATTTATCAACTAATGTTTGTAATGTTTTATAAAATGTTTTTGTTTCTTCTTTCTTGCCTTCCTCTGGGGCATACACAGCAATTATCATCATATATCCTCTTTCAATTTTAAATCTGGCTATCAGGATTCTTTCATTTATAAACTCATAGCTATTCAATTTGTTCTTCCATTTTTCATCTATTAAAATTGCTACTCCACACTGCGCTCTTGTTGTCTGTTCTACTCCGCTATACAACATAGTATAGTGTTGTAAGTCCTTTGTTCCTTTTAGTTTCTTTTTTGTTTCTGTTATTGTTGCTATATTTATTTCTTTTTTCTTTAATTCTCTTTCTAATTCTTCTTCTTTTGTATTTATTCCCCTTACGTTCCAATTTCCTAATTTCAAAATGTCCTTTATTCCAAATCGTATCCTTTTATCTTGCTTGGGTCGGTTCCTTTTATGACAATCCGGCTGATTTCCATGAAGCTTCTCAGTAAGATAAATGTCTCCTGGAAGCGTTACGAGCGCTTCGCAGGACAAGGATGGTGGAAGGGCTGCTTCCTCTGAGCCTCCAAACATGCTCCTCTGGGTATCCACCCCCCAAGAGAGGGCTGCTTCTTCCGCTCTTCAAGCCCTACAAGTTTAGCTGTGCTATTCCTTGTCGCCCTGTTGACCGTTGAAGACTTGACTTGACGAAGATGTGGCCGCCCAATATGGATACAGACGCCATTCCTTCGTTGTGAGCTATACTTAGTTCCCCTCGCCTCTTACCCACCAGCAAGATTAACCTAAGTCAATCTTCCCCAGTAGAGTCGTCTGGTTCATCGGGTACTAAGCCCCCCCACCACGTCAAGGTGATAGCTCCTGGGGGGGATGATTGTTATAATATTCAATTACATATGACTTTCTTGTACAACTTCTACTTTAAGCCTGTTCTTCTCAATACTGTAAAACTTGCACCTACACCCCTTAGCTTCTAATCTCCTCAATTGTAAACAAAGGGAAATTGTATATTTTGCTTCCGTTTAATTGGATGCCTTTTTAATAAAAGTAAAAAAGCACACTGAATTTAATTGAATTTATTGATATTTTCTATAATCATTTTTGTAATGAAATTAATAATTTTTTTATATGAATCTAGCTAATACAGGCATTCGCTGGTACTCCTTAATAAATGTTAATGTGTTTTTACCACCAGCCTTGAGCTGATATGCTTGCCCGGGAATCAGCTTATCGCGATCTTCTCGGCATCAATGAAAGACAAAAATGGTTATTGTGAGTTATCCGTGAAAGATAAACATATGCTGTCGCCGACGTTTTTGTAGTGTGTTTTGAGATATTCAATTCCATGTACGATAATTTGATGTATTTGTTATGGTTTTATCAGCGTAAGCCATTTAAGCGCCAGAATAGGGACTTTATTTCACTTTTTTTCACTAAAAAGGGTGATTTTTAGGGGTGAAGGGGTTGAATATTACAACTCCTTTATAACCTATGTTCATCCCCGGAATCTCCTGAACATTTTCAAAAAGCTGTCCGCTGTCGCGGACTTTTTTGTAGAGTTTTTTTGAGATATTCAATTCTGTGTACATTGATTTGGTGTATTTGTTATGGTTTAGGCAGCGTAAGCCATTTAAGCGTCAAAATAGGGACTTTATTTCACGTTTTTCGCTACAAAGGGTAATTTTTAGGGGTCAAGGGATTGAGTATTATAACTCCCTTATAGCCTATGTTCATCTCGGGAATCGCCTGAACATTTTGCAAAAAAGCCCATCACAATCGGATCAACGATACGGCCGCGCTTAGAATACGAACAAACAAACCAGCGAACAAAATCCAAACAAACAAACATTCATTTTTATATATTAGATATTCATCCATAGTAATTCTGCGCAAGGATATGCCTTTCACTGCAATCATAGCATCTTTATGCTATGCTTTACAGCTTTACTAGGGAATTATAGGTGTGGTAGCTTCCCGTTGCTATCCACACGGGAGAAGGATGGCGATGATGGTGATGGCCGGATGATTTTTGGGGCTGTTGGGCTCTAAGCTTGCCGACATTTGTCTTACAGGTCAGGAAAAACCCCGAAAAAAACCTCACCCAGGAGCCTGTCCTGACCGAGAATCGAACATATGACATATATTAATTGAATATATTAATACATGCAATATGCCGCCGTAATTACATTTAAAAATATTTAATATTTTTTAATGAAGATACTTTTTTCTCAGTTTCACTTGTTTGGTGCTTGGTTCCTTTTATATAAAAGCCATAATTCAGCCTCTTTATTGTTACGGGCAACATAATGATTGGGAATAGAAATAGGAACAATAGCTGCTAAGACTCCATTGTATGTTACTCCAATTTCTATATCGTAAAAATATATACATGTGTACTTAATTGGAGATAAACTTTAATGGAACAAAAAATATATGTTTTTTTCCGATATTACCACGATAACATTTCCAATAATAAGAGAATGAACTGTATATTTACATAGTCCACAGTAACAATCTACGGATACATCGTATCCTCGTTAGAGGAACTAGTGAAAAAACCAGAATGATCATTCCGGGGTATGAACCGAGAATTCCACGAATTCATTAAACACTCTCATGTCACATTGCATAGTTACAAAATATTATGCACTGTAGTATTTCCGGCGGATGCTCATTTACGTAGATAACAATTCCGTTTTCAAAACAGCTAATTAAATTTTCGACTTGTTAACGCTGTCCCTATTCTGCAGAGAATAGTTACATCCACAGAAAGTAACATTAAATAAACCATGACACAGTCACGACTTTACGACTGCTGTCCTTGTTCTGTATAACAGAGCGATACGTACAGAAACAGACGTAAATATAACATGACGCGGTCACTACTTTACGATTGGATTAGATGCATTTGCCTTGTGTTTCATTGTCGGTTACTTACCAATAATTAACTTCCGCTCTTGCTATAAATATTCGACGAATCAAACAGGTCCCGTGTTGATTATTATATGTATTTTGTAGTAGAGACTGGAACGATTTTTTATGCAGCAAGTTTCCAAGTTTCATATTAAGACTATATGTTTCATGTGTATCAAAACTAAAATAATTATGTTTGTAATTATAAAAAATACTGAAAGATTTTATAATTCATGTTTTATTTAAGTGCTTCATAGCAACATAAACAACACCTGTCAACGTGGCAAAACAATTCTTATCAAAAGAAAACGCCTATATTTTATCAGGATCATCCACTATAAATATTAGGCCTATCTGCCTTTTCCATTCTCAAGGGAATTTATCTCTCCATGCCTTTACTTCGATATAATTTAATATTTTTCATTCATGCCTTTACTTCGATAGAATTTAATATTTTCGGCATCCATTTTTCTGACAATCTAATTAGATATTATTGCAAGTTTATTCTCATTTAATTTATTCTTTACGTTAAATGAAATATCGTCGGCCTCTGTGGGCTAGGGTTATTTTCCTTGGCTCCAGGTTCGAGAGACGCGGGTTGAAACCCGGCCGCGGTCGATGGACTTTTTTAGGATGCAGAAATCCAAGGGACAAATCCTGCGGGAGGGACTTTAAGCCATGGTCCTGAGCCTGAATATTGCCAGGATCGTAAAGGAACAACAAGCCTGAATAAAGAGACATGTGTGTAAAATTTACCGAAAGATTCCATTCTAGTAATATCTTTGTTTCCTAGATGTCACTATGGGGCGGAACGCTGACCTCGGGTCACTCAATCACATATATCCGAAAACAAGTGTAAATCAATTAGTATGGCTAAATTCTCCCCTGTAGAGGGAGTACGCCTAAGTCTCCTTCAGAGACACTACTCTAAATGAAATAATCGTAATTCAATATAAAGTGATAATAATTATCATAACCTGTTCAGAAATATCATACTCATGATTATAATTAATCGACATTTTTACACGTGCAGAAAATAGAAAAGTTATTTATGATAACTGGCATAAGTATGACCACTTTCAAATAAAATCTTCTATCTATCTATGTAATGGAATTTTTAATGCGATTTTCACCCACTTAAAATCATTGGATCGACTTGAAACTTTGCATACTTGTAAATCACCCGTGACAATACAATAATTTCATAGTTTGTTTCTAAAATCCTGGCCAGAATCATCAGAAATGAAAACTGGTATAATAGATTGCGGACTTGTCGACTTTTTAGTCAATCGTTGTAAGAGCTCAGTTGGTAGAGCGGTGAACTCTAGTGGTATATAATTTCAGTACTCCATAGGTCGCTGGTTCGAATCCGGCTGGGAGATTTTTTTAGAATAGTATTACTTTTAGCTCATACTGCAATAGTATCGAATTTAAAAGATATTTACATTTTTATCTTATTCTGTAAAATATTAAACTAAAAAATAAAAAATAAATAATAGTTTTAAAAAACTAAAACAACACGCTTTATTAGAAAACCGAACTAAAAGAATGAAAAATAATATTAATTTCCATCACGCTTGGGATAAATAATTTTACCATCAAATGCATGGGGTGCTTTTTATGATTTTTACATTTTCTTCTTAGAGACTTTACTTTTATCTGTTTATTATTAAATATATTAATTGATAAAGAGCATCCCACGCTTTTGATGGTAAAATTATTTATCCCCATGCGTGATGGAAATTAAAATTATTTTTCATTTTTTTAGTTCGGTTTTCTAATAAAGCGTGTTGTTTTAGTTTTTTAAAACTATTATTATCAATGCGCTTGCCATTTGCAAAATAAATAAATAAATAATGCTTTGTAGAATAATTTCAATTGGATGCAGAACTGCAATTAACACCTTACTCAACAGTGAGTTATACATAACAAAAATAACTTTAAGATAAATATTTTAAATGTTCGGACATTTTGAAACATCGGGCAAAGAAATAATCTCGAAGATAATGCTCTAAAAATATCTGAAGGCAAAAGAAAACAAACCATAGCAATGTTTGATATCAGGGGGAGTATGAACAGGAGGGACCTTACAGGAGGAGATCTCCGCGCGGTCATGAACCTACGGGTTCGATAGTGCCAGTGAGTTTATTCTCGTCATTATTTATTTATTTAGCAGGTTTCAGAACATCTTCCTGCACCCAATTAATCTATTGTCATTCTCCTTTACATCTCCCTGTCATTTCAGTCTCCATCGTTCAATCCTTTTTTCCCTCAGCTGCTCAATACACCATCAATCCACGTTTCCACGTTATTTTCAGCCGTCCTCTTCTTCTTATACGAAGTGGCACCATCCTAGTATTCTTCTTGGGGATATGTATTCTGTCATTATTTTTACATGACCATACCATTTTAATTGCCGTTCGTTTTTTATGAAATCCACAATTGAAGTTTGAACATTCTATCCAACTTCGATTTTATGTATGGAAGTCTTCAAGCCACAGTTAGTCCAAAAGCATTCAAGATTAAAAGTGTATAAAACACTGGCTCTTCCAACTCTTTCGTATGGTAGCGAAGTATGGACGTTGAAACAGAAGGATATACAGAGACTTACATCTGCTGAAATGAGATATCTTCGGAGGACTGCAGGATATACACTACTAGATCACAAAAAAAATGAAGACATCTTAGAAGAATTACACATGGAACCTTTAGAAAACAAAATTTCTGGTTATAAGTCAAGATGGATACAACACGTTCATCGAATGGAAGATCACAGAATACCCAAACAAATGTTAAGATATCAACCTGCAGGAAGAAGAAGTCCAGGACGTCAACTCAAAATACTCCTTGGATGGTGTTTCTCTTGAGGCCGAAACAGGTCAACAAATGGCCTAAATTCGTGAATGTACTATGATGATGATGATGATGAAGTGAGGTATGGACAATCAATAAGTACTACAAGAATAGACTAATAGCTCTAGAAATGGATTATTTTCGCAGAAGAGCCAGAAAGTCAAAATTAGAACATGTCGCAAATAAGGAAATTAGAGACATAATGGAAGCAGAAGAAAGCATAATTGAAAGAAATGAGGAGAAGGAATTAAAATGTTTGGGACATAATTTAATAATGGAAGATGAGCGATTGCCAAAGCAACTATATCAATGGCATCCGACCAGAAAGAAGAGAAGAGGGAGACCAAAGTTAACATGGAAGGAAAATATGAGAGCAATGCAAGCAAGAGATGCCAAGATCGTAGGCTTTGGAGGATTGGCACGGGCAAACGGCAGCAGCTGTAAAAACCGGAATAGCCTATAGATAGAATTTTGAACATCCATCTTCTGTTTAATTATGCTGTTTCCCATTATATTATTATTATTATTATTATTATTATTATTATTATTATTATTATTGTTGTTTATATTGTCACCTTTATTATAATGTACAATAATTGTCATACATTAATATTAATATAAGGTATTATGATTATTATTGTTATTATTATTATTATTATGTTCATTACCACCTTTATTATAATTTATAATTATTATCACGCATTATTATTGTTATCATGTGGTGTGATCTACGTACTACTTTGAGAAACATTTATAATATTTGCTAAATGTAAAGAAATAATGAATTTGAAAATATCAGAATATAATTTGCACAAAGAAAACCCTTGGGTTAAAAACAAAGGTCAACATTTAAGTGGTTGTTTTGAATATACACAACCTCGGAGGCTAAATCTCCACTTGGCTACGTTCTTTCACAAGTAAATAACTGAATTCGTTGGGGTAGAAAATAGAGATAAAACAATGCGCGAATCTGTCTCAAACAGACAACAGCCTTCTTCAATTCATCCACAAAATATATCCCCCCATGAATACCAAATTACAGATCCTTTCTATGTTCAAATCCTACAACTGATGGTACATAAGCTCTTATTCTTCTAGAATCAACTTTTTTCTTTCAAGTTAAACGCTATTCGATTGTTTTAATGGCTCCTTAATGTGGCTTTGGGGGAATTCGCGAATCCGTAAGCAGTTGACAGTTTATTTGAACTTTTTCTTGTAATCAAAAGGACACACAAAAAGAAAATCGAGCTAAGAAAAAACTTGTAAATTGAAAATCTGTCGATGCAAATCTTCCAGAAGACATGTAATTCAGAAAAGAATTTCACGAAATGCTTGATAAATGAATAACGGATGTGCAACTATAGAAACTCTTATAACAGTAAGATTTATTATATCATTAAAATTAGAAGCTAGCTTTGCTGACGCAGTAGCTTTTTGTTGTTTCCGGAATTATGATAACCTTATCATGCTTATTAATATATTAGTGTACATATTTGCATACTCTTTTTTACTTATATGCTTTTTGTTATTAAACCTAATTATCTAGGATAACGATGAAGGCGCGAAAATACTGAAATGTAATAAATAATTGTTCTATAAAAATAAGTCTAATGATTTGTTCAGTCTCTGAGCTCAACATCTGAATTTTTAATAAAATGTAATTTATTAAATTTATAATAATTACTTTTGGAATATTCTATTCTATTTAAATTGTGAGGGAAAACTATCGTAGGACTGCTACCTGGAAGATCTATTGAGATGTTTTCTATCGATGGAATGAATATAATGAAATCTATACTGTGTTCAAGTTTTTTTTTTTAACTAGAAAACATCTTACCTTAAATTAATCTAGGTTCAGTTTGAACATGTTTGGATATAATGTTCTATATCATCGTAGCTTGCCCGGTGATGATATAGAAGATTATATCGAAACATATTGAAACTGAACCAACATTAATTTGAGGCAAGATGTTATCCAGTGTCAAAAAACTTGATCAAAAGAACCTCAAAATGTTGCTTCCTAAAATAAACAATTTCTATACTATGGTGTTACGTAGTTTATGATTTCCTGGTTTCGACACATATCGAGCATTCACACATGACTCATACCGCCATTTTATTTTAGCCGAGACCAGAACCTCCAGGAGGGCCACAATCGTCTCTTTGGCCATATTCTGCCCTAAGTTGAAATACTCAGGTTCGGAATTATAAAGAAATACATGAGTGTGTCCCTCATTAAAGAGCCACAACCACATAAATTATGGACATCTGTGTTTTGCTATAACGGGCTACTTTCACCCAACATAAAATAAAGTGAAGGGCGATATGAAATGAATGAATTAAGATGAAATTACATGATGGTGGAAGAGGAGTAGAGTGTGTTGATGGATAAAAAAATCGGGGGGGGGAGAACCCCGAGAAAACTCGACAAATCCCGGTGTGGCCTACCACCAATTCGAAGCAGCCGTGCGCGCTAGCCAAGGAACATCGAGACGGCATCAAGGAATATTACAAATTCTCTTCTCGTGATCATTCTTATCAGATGCTTACCTTAATTAATATTTTATTTAATAATGGTCCTCAATAACGTATGTAATTAAAATTTTAAGAAATGTATAACAGTACCTGAGATCTCGGTCGTCCTCAATAATCAGCAGTGTTGTTTTATAGGAGGCCTTTCGATAACTTAAGTATCACCTTCTGCTTTCAGTTTGGCACTGACTGTTGCTGGTAATGAAAGCCGAAGATGGTACTTAAGTTGTCGAAAGGCCGCCTACATGACAACGCTGCTGATTATTCAGGACGACTGAGATCTCAGGTACTGTTTTATATTTCTTAAAAATTTAACATAGTAACCTCAACGGAGTTTCGTAATATATGTTTAAAAATCTTATGTAATTAACATTCCAATTCAAATCTGGGAGAGAAGTAGACAAATATATTTAGAGGCCTCTTATTTAAAGATTGAATACCCATTACATGCCGTAAATCAATAACAAGGGACATATTGCTTCACTTCTATTCAAAAGGAATCCTTGATCAGCATTTTACGCAAATAAAGTCCATCAACCACGACCGAATTTCAATCCATGAACATCGGAACCATAGATGGGCATAATATCCAGTAGTCAATTGCCATTTAGATATTCCTTCCCTGATCGCAGGAAATAAGTTAAGTGAAAATGGTCAAAATGTGTTTGGTGTACTGTGATCAACTTCCAGGTCGGTAACCCTGGACTCTAACACATTCCGAATTATAAAGGTGTTTGTTTCTTGGTATATAGTAAGAACAGCGCATTTAATCAGTTAGGAAAAGTTCTTCCCTGAAAAAGTAGCGATTTTTTTATTTAACTCATTCCCTCAGACTGAAAAGTTCTCCGGCAGGGACTTGAAGTTTTGGATCTGAAGATTTTCAGGCTTGTAAAGAGCTCTGTGCAATATTTAACTGACCTCTCATCCAAGTAATACCTTAGTTGCCTACTAGATGTCTCATTGAAGCGATGTGCTAACCACATGCCACTCGCAGGCATATGTAGGTAAATAAGCGTAACTAAATTAACCTGCTAATAAATTCTCGCTAGGGAGTACCCGTGTTTCCACGAGGGGTGTATGGGGTATATACATACCTTATACTACAAATGACGGACTTAGGGCAATAAAATAATAAGCCACATATTGTTCTTTCTGAGATATAAGGACTACAATGTTCCAAAAAATTATAAATACTGATTGAGCAGTATTGTTGTTAATAAATTGTGTGTCTACATGTTTTAACTCATCACTGGCGCACTTACAAATTATTTTTATCGATATTTCAATTCATTTATTTGCTATCATTGTAATAAATGACATTTTCTTAACAGAATGTGACTTTTCATGTTCCTGCCATAAGTCCTTCAAATATATACACCTGAATTGATATTACGTTATTTTAACACCCATAAAAAATTTGAATTCAAATTTCTGGAAAGTATTAAAAAAAACGATGAACTGTGACAGTAAAATATAGGTTCCCAGGTCAAAAGCAAACCAAGATTTGAAGGAATAAAAGTGTGGTTTTTAAGTCAATATTTGGAGCGAGTCTAATAGACAAAACTACAATTAAAAAAAACCTGGAGGAAGAAGACATCGACAAAATGTGAACAACATTTGCAACAAATGTTCATCTGCAAATATCCAGGTAGTGCGCTTACTGTGAATATAAACGCTACCTGGAACGACCGAATATGAATGTTGCAGACCAGTACAGAACACATTTAACTCAAATCAATTTTTACCTCATCTCAGCGTGAGCAAATATTTATTTTAAATTTCAATAACCCCATTACATCAGCGAACGAGATGACTGGATATTAACACACGGGACTCAAATTCGAAACAATCTGAGTATAAATCAATTTGAAGGCCTCTCACATTAACATGAGAGTGGTAGTAGTAGTATTTTATTTAACGACGTCCTTTAACTATTCAGGTGATTATAATGGCAGTTCAAACCTGGGCGTTGAAAGGATATTTTTTCATCACAGGCTTGTTACTTAAGATTAGGGGACCGAATGGTGAAAATGTTGAAAAAAATCACAAAAAAAATTCAATTTCTGTTTATTTACTATTTAATAACTCTGATTCTTTAGGATCATTTTCGTGTACTTTTTTTAATTGTAGGAGCAAAATTGAGTCCGTGACGTAAGAGGTTAAATACCCCTGCACATGTGATCAGCATCACAACTTAAACTTTAATATGCGTTTTTTTTCAGTTTCCATATTTTGGCTTTTTCCAAAACGTAAAATGCTCCTTACAATGCAATGTTTATGCTATCGAAGTGGAATTTTGTGGTTAGACTCTCGAATATATGCTAATTATAATTTGCTATGCAGTTACTAGTGCAAGACACATGTGTTCTTTTAAATTCAGATGGAAAAAATAATGAGAGTGATAAATTTTGTTTAAAAAAATGAAAACAAAAAGCAGTATCCTTCCCTTACGAATTTGTTTGTATAGCAAATGTGTTTAGTGGAATCATAAAGACTCTGAAGCTCAAATTGGATTAGAAAATATTTAAAATTCATCGTAAGGAGCATTTTTAGAAAATATAAAAAAAAATAGTTTTAAAAACTCATAATTCTGAAACAATTGTAATTATAAACACCAAAACGTCACAGAAACGCTTCTATAACCACATAATGCATGTGAAACAATTCAAAACAATCAGATGAAAACTAAAAAAAATTGAAATTCACTTTTCGGTCCCCTTAAGAGACTGCTATTTATTGAGTCTGGCATGTTGATCTCTCTCCTCTGTTCACTCATTCTTTTCTCAACTTCCGATGTACTTTATTCTATTTCCTTTAAAACTGACCTCAAATACTTACATTTTATTACACTACCGGTATACACTTTTAGATACGGGTAGAAAAAAAAAGCATTTATGTAGGTGCATATTTACAATCCGGATGATAGCTGGACAATAGAGAACTATTGTCTGTCCAACGGATCTGTGCCCCCCGTAAGATATGTGAAATGAAGCCTACTTCTTTTTCTGCCTCGGCAAATCATTTTTCTCCCTGCATTACTATCTCTCTCTCTCTTTTCCATATCTCTTGCACTTGCACTCCAGTGTTGTCAACTCGACTCCAACCTTGGGAAGTTTGGCAACATCCCTACTCGATAAGTTACTGTGGCTGCTGTTTGGCGTAATGGAAGGGAACTGCAGTGAAATTATGTGAGTATTGACGTGTACTTTTCTAAGAACGATGCCAGCGCTATAGGGGCACATATCCGTTGGTCCGAGTATGCCTTCTGCTGAGAACGGGACTGGTCTCAAAAGCCTGCATTGTTTTATTAATTTTAAGTGTAGATAAGACTGAAAAATAAGATACAATTTTATAATTTTATATTATAATTTAATATTATCTTACAATCTAGTGTACGTTATATACGATAAGAGTAGTGCGGACAGAAGAGGGTGAACGTGGGTTTTACTATTACATGAACAAGTGAACGTAACTTGTATATGTATAACAAGTGGAGAAAACATTCGCCTCTACAGTTATTTCCTTTACTACTTGTCCTTGCACTATTTATTAAATACATTTAGCATGGGGGTAGTAACACCACTATTCTGAAAAACAGCCCCAGCATGGTCTTGCTTGCACTCACTAGGTAATATTCCATCCGTTAATCATCTCCTGAGTTTATCAAATATGGTTCAATACAAATAGTGAATGAATTAACAAAAGATACATAACTTATCTCCAATACTAATTCCATTTTCATACGACAAAAAGTCGATTTGTTTATCCACTGATAGCTACTTGCACCATTATTTCATCCAGAGCTCAAGCAACTAGCGACTAGATGGTAGAGAACAAATTTCAGAGCTATCAGAAAACAAATGTTTCCAGCGTACAATCAGCAGTTTCGGTTTACAATGCCCAGAAGTTTTCATGTCCGTGAGTGTACCAGCCGTAAATTAACGGTACAATATTCTTCTTCTTCTTCCTTCCAAGTATTAGGCCAAGGCCTGTTACGATCCTATAGAAAATTTTCCCTCCCCGGGAAATTCTCGTATAAGACTTGAAAGCATAATAATAGTCCCTTCGATTGGTTGCTGGCCAAAAGGAAGGCAAGACCAGTGATGGGGCTGCCATCTTATAGCCTCTGGTCAGGCTTTTCTGGAGAAGAAAAGAAAATAAAGGAAAGAAGAAATGGAAGAAAGGAAAGACTCCCTAGCCCTCGGATGCCCTAATAGCGTCGGGGTCGAAAAAAACAAGAGTTAACCAAGAGAGGTTAGATAGTAAAGTTAAAAGAGTGCAAAACACAAGTAAGTGGAAGAAATGTTTTGCTCAGCTTGGGCACCTTGTGGTCGCCATCCACATATCCCCTAGATGAGGACCCCTGAGGGTACAATATTCACACATTCAAATTATATCCTTTCCTTCTTATTCTTCTTCTTCACGGTTTAGGCTTATTTACTAGCCTGTTCCGGCTCCAAATTGCTGCTCTTTCATTCTTTTCCTTGGTCTTCTCAAACTTCTTCTTCCACGTGGAGGATAGTTGTATGCTGCTTTTGGTATTCTATTCTCAGTCATCCTTGCCAAGTGTTCTTTCCAGTTTGTTCTGTATTTCTCTATTGTTGTGTTTAATTCCTCTAGTTTTAGTTGCTGTCTTATTTCTGTGATAGCCTATGTTTTTTGTCTGTTCTGTGATATCCTGCTGTTGGTCTGAGGAATCTCATTTCAGCAGCTTGTATTCCGGTAGATTGCCTCCAAGTTATCTACCACGAACCGTACATGAAGAGGCGCCGATATTCGAACTCGGGACCCAGAGGTGGAGGGGGAGTGTCAACTATTTGTGTTAAGGACCCGCCTTGTTCAGATCATCATCGTTGTAATTTAAATCTGGGAGTGAAAAGGGTTATAAATTTTGCTCAAGGTACTTTTATTTCTGGCTTAAGATTTTTTTACTTGGTAAATACATGGAACCGAAGGCTTCATATCGATTAAAAAAAAGTAATTCTAAGAACGTTTACGCTCTCCAAATCCATGCATCACAGTACTATTTAAGTCTACGAATACACGGACTTTTGAGTGAGAACGTCTGAGTTCAGTACTCATTGTGATGACAAACGCTCGTGTCAAGGTATCCTTTTCACCGGCCGGTACTAAATAGCGTTTACTATTTCCAATAGTTACATGATTATGTTCAGAATATTGTTGTATATTAAGGTAATTCAAGTCTACAGCGTTACTATGCATAAAATAAAACGATTAATGCAACAAAAGCACATTTCATTGTTATCGTAAAATTTTAAACTGATCCTTTTTAAAAAAAATAATAGCGATAAATAGCCTACACGGATGTGTGTGCGTGCGTGTGCGTGTGTGTGTGTGTGCGTAAAAATAAAATAAGCAGCCATTTAGCAGCAGTAGATAATTTTGAAATACTTAAACGATGAAAAACCATGCACCTTTTCCTGAAAATTGGAGTATTAGAATATTTAAAGGTTTAATTTCGATGGATATGTTGGAGAAACACGTAAGAGGTACATATGTCTCCTACCACTAAATTTTAATAGGATGTGGCTGATGTATTAAATCACACATTAAAAGGTTCCTTTATGGTTTGGGTGATTACATAATTAGGAGCGTTTCTCACAACGTATCTGAGTTTAGTTATGTGTGTCCGGATTAATAATTTTAATTTTTTTAAATTAATTTTACAAAAGTGCAACTGAGACATTACATGGAATAATCTGGATCATAAGTATTAAAAAGTAAACTAAAATGAAAATTTATAAGAGCATAATACAGAATATCTTGTCATATGGAAGTGAAACTTAGTGTTTGTCGGAATTACAAAAGAATAAATTAGAACAGTAGAATTTCATTATCATTGAAGAAGCCTCCAAAAAACAAGACAAGATAAAATAATAAATGAATGCCACCACATCTGTTGTTAAAGAGGATTGAAAATCAAACTCTTAAATAGTAGAAAATGAAAGATGGCCAAAAAATATGCACCTACGGTCACCCCCTGAAAGAAATAAACGTGACAGACCAAGATGGAAATGGAAAACCTGTGTCCGAAAAATAATGGATGATAGGATTTTGGAAGAAGGATATTGGAATGATAGAAATAAATGGAAAATAAAGACGGTAAACCTATAGGAGGGAAAACCGAAGAAGAAGAGGTTAATTTTTCCTACGATATTCATACTTGATATCTATTATAAGTGTTTTTTTTCTTTTTCAGCCATAAACAATGAAGGCTGGGACGTTCAAAAATCATATTCCTACATCAACATCGGACAAATGTTAAATAAAATTATGAGAGAATTCACTATATTTTCTCTCTCCCTATTCTCCTTTCTTTCTTTCTTTCTCTCTCTCTCTATCTATCTATCTATCTCTCTGTATCCATTAATCTTTTCAGGTATATATTTATCAACCTACATATCCAACCATGCATCCATCCATCAATCCATCTACCTATCAATCTATCTAACTATATATTCATCTATCTATCCAACCATCCATATAACTAACTACTGTAATTGATTAGTTGCCTTCCCTTGAATTGTATTGTTTATCTCGAGTTGTGAAATTGGTAGAACTTCTCTTCAAGAGTGTGAGGATCACTTAAGAAATTTAATGAAATATAGCAACAAAAATGGAGATAATTAAATTTCAATCATGTAAATGACAGCATAAGAACTTAAAGAATTCTACAATTTTCGTTGAAAATGATTGAGAATCGGTTAAGAACACTGTGGGACAACCAGACAGTTTAATGGGTCGATGTGATGGATTACAAAGTAAATTCCTTCCAACAGCAGAAACTCTATTTAATCAAGGAATCTGGACTGTCACGTGATGTGACGTGAATCCAAAATGTGCAGCTATTCCTAGTTTCTGTTAGAACCACAAGTAAACTTAGGCCTATAAAGAGCAATTCATATTCCTAACAGATTATGTTTTATAATATAATGTTGTCTGACTCCAATCATGGAGTTCGATGTAGGCAAATTACTATAATTGTAATTGTAGTTAAAATATTTTAAAATATGTAATGTAAGACAATACAAAATTTAATGTCACGTTGTTTACCATTTGATAAACCAATCTAGAACATTATGTAACGAAGAAGAAAGATGCCTGATGTATAGGGTGTTACAAGACCTCCAGACAAACTTTTAGGAACGATAGTTTATATAAAGATGATAACTTTTTTCTAACAAGGGAACTGTTAACCATTGCATATCGAAACCTATCTTGCAATTATTCCTAGAGAAGCGTTGTGATGTACCAAGGCCGTGTCCAAAAAGGCATCTGCCAGTTTTAAATACAAGGCATTGAAATCCACCACCAAATCTCTCATTTAAACTACAGGGAAGTAATAGAACTATTGACTTAGTAGATTGGATAACCTCACAACCTTTCGTACGCGCCCCGCCTCATTAAACTCGTTTTATTTAAGCAGGGACATCCATGTTCTTCACACGGTGCATTACCATTGCTGGACTCTGGCCTCGAATTCTGTGCCTTGTAGTTAAAAAGGCAGATAATTATTTTGGACACGGCCTTGGTACGTCACAACGCTTCTCTCAAAGAAATTTCAAGGTAGGTTTCGGTATGCAATAGTCGACAGTTCACTTGTAAGGGACATATACTACCTAACAGATCATTTATGAGTTCTGCGCACTGGTTGAAGTAAGAGCTATACCACGAAACCAAGTCCTAGAACTTTTTTCTTCATTTCTTAGGGGATATAAAAATGTGGTGAGTCAAATAAGAGTTGTTACCATAGCTAAGTTAATTGCACGAATACATTAAGCGTTTCAGAATCCTCCCATCTCGATAGTGTCGGTCGGTCTTTACTACGAAGGTATCAATCATGTAATAAGGCATTAGAAAGGCTGTTTCAACACACATTGTAAATTACTGTAATAGGTCATTCAATAAAAAGTATTTCGTCTATTTTTTTAAATCTCCGAACCTTACAGACGAGGACCTTCACCAATTGTGCAGAATTCAAGTAACGTGTTTGGGGTATATGTTCCTTAGAAATCGTTCCTAAACGCTTATCATAAGTAATGCCACGAGTGATTTCCAAATTATCGATAAATTCACGACTCACGAAGTGAGGAGTGAATTTATCTAGAGAATTTGGAAATCAAGAGTGGCATTTGTTAGGACTATTTAACGAATAAAATTAAGCTGTTTACTCACAAACCATTATTTAACTATACTTATTTTAAAATATTTATATATTTAATGTAAACGGCGATGTTTGAAAACAAGTGAGAACGATAGGTTCGCTTCATCTGCTTCTTTTGTTTATCACTGCAACCAGATCATACTATTTATTGCCAAAGGAACGCAATATTGTAAGAATGCTCTCTAGTGGAGAAAAAATGAAACACATCAAACAGTAATAACTATCTTAATTCATTTGTAATGTCGTATGATGTAAATATGACAATTATATTTTTCTCGATTATTACCTGGGAAAAAATACATTTAAGAAAGTGCAAACAGTGGTTTCTTTTTTTGGTGGTATAATCAATTGCTACAAATGTTGACATGTATGCACTATATATACAATCTGGTAGCCGTATTTCTTATAGGCTCAGTCACTGCAAAATAACGGTCAGACCTGTTCAGAATATTAAAAAGGAGGAGCTTTGTTTAATATGGTAATTATAACACTGATAAATATTTCGTGAAACACCGACTCTGATTGGTTGTAAAACAGAAATCATTGAAACGTGATTGGTCATTGACTCCCATTTGGGGCATGAGTTAAATAGTCATTATAATCCTCTAACACCTTGCATTATTCACTATAAAGATAGTACCGCAAAATTTGTAACGATCCACTCAATGCTTCAAGATTCTTCTCTAACAGTGATTGATTTAATTTTGAAAGTTTGGTTATGATGTTTATTACCACGATCAACAAAACGGTAAATTCTGTATCAATCTGTCTATGAGAGCTGTTTAATGTGAGGCAGTTTGTGTGAAGGTGGATTTCGTCTCATTGATAGCAATATTTATAGGGTCTAATCAACAATTACACAAGTCTGCAATTTAAAACTTTTTCTCAGATTATTTATTTAAAATAGGTGTTTTAAATCAATTTTTTATACTGATACCTGAAATTATTTCCATTTTTATCTATCACGTCAAGTTTTTGCACACAATATGAATTTATATTTTCACGTTTAGCTACCAACAAGCACAAATATCCAAACTTCATTTTACACATGATAATTTTTTGTTAAAAATACATGATAAAAATAATGTAAAGAACTGTCGTAATAATTTTGTTACTACCTTGTAACGAAACAGGAAGTAAATGGTGTTCCATTAATTTTGAAACCTTCCCATCTTTGACTTCCTTGACGTTCCTCCACTTTTAGTCTCCCTCATCTACATCCAACAATATTTTCATTTTATGTTCCTCTCCGTCTCTTTAATATCCTGGTGTCCCAGACTTTCGGGGAAGTAGTCGATATGGGAATACAGAAAATGAACTTTCACACTCATGTTACAATTGAACTTTTTGAAAATGTCCAACATATTTTCCGCAATTACCTTATAATTAGGATATTTGTTATTGCCTAGAATTTTTTCAGTAACAGGTCAGAAAACGGTCCAGGCTTCGTTTTCTCTTTCATTCATTGCTTTATTCAACACATTCATCCTTCAGCAGTTTATTTATTTGCGGACCAACAACAATTACAGCTTTCAATTTTTCTTGAGTGATGGACGGAAAATCTCTTACAAAGGTACTTGAGCAAGCCCATCCTTTGGTAGAGCCCTTACAAACTGCTTCATCAAGCTCAATTGTATGCGTAGTGGTGGAAGCAGGACTTTTTGAGGGTCTACAAGTGGTTCATGTAGGACGTTTTTAGTTTCAGGTACACATTCCTTTAGCAAATTCAGATCACGAACTAGATCATTAAGGTCACTTTGAGAAAACCGTTGTGGAGTAAAGCCGTCTTCAGACTGATATATATCATCAGTATCGTCGTTAGTGATTGAATTAAGTTCACTTTCAACATTATATTCTGTCAGGTTCTCTAAAATAGCTGGAGGAAGAGGAACAGGCAGCTCTTCTCCAGGTGGAACTGGTCTAATGACTGAAGGGATGATTGGATATACAATTTGGTTCTTATTTTTTTAATTACATCCCTGAACATTAAGCAAACAGGAGAAACAATCATTAAGGTGGTCTTTAGGCTCCTTCCACATCATAGGAATCGCAAATCGCATGCACTTTTTTTTCTCTTTTGTCCACAATATTAACCTCTCAACGCAATAACGGCAAACTTTCTTTGGCGCCGACGCCTTATCTTGGTCACCAAGTTTCACTTTAAAATAAGCAGAGTAAGCTTGTTTCTCAAAGTCCGTAATATCAGTTCTTAGCTTAAGCATTGTATAATTTCCACACATATAGCAGAACAATGGTCCGAACAATTTTAACAATTCTAGCTTTCATAAAACCAGAACGAGCCAACAGGCTTAATCCCTGGATGATGATGATAGAAGAAAACGTTAGGATTGTTCACACACTTGCCGGTAGACATTGCCATCCTCGCAGTCCCGATTGAGATATAAAATGAGAACAGAATTCATAATGCAAGTTTCTGATATGAACAACGCTTCAAATGTCACACAATTACAATTAGAGGTTTGAATTGACAAAAATTTCCCTCCAAATACTCATTACCGTCTGGCACATATTATGATCTCATCAATAAATATAAGAAAACAGATTAGGTCCATTGTGAAAAAATTGTACGTGATAGAAGAAAACTAAGAACAGTTTTGGATCAGCATGAAAAAGTGAACTAATACGACATATTAATTTCCAATCATCTGATACCATGTAGAATAGTGTTATTTATATGTAACATAGTATATTGTTCTCCATTCCTTATTATTTAAAACTGTAATGATATTAAAATAAATAAATAAATATCGTCAACTCGTGTCCAACTCAGGGTCGGGTCGAGGGATGAGATGAGTTGAGATGAAGTCCTCTATATAGAGGTCTGTGATTAATAAGGGTGCCACTCGACCACGCCTGACGCACCATCACGTGGGCACATAAATTAAATTAAACGAATGGATGAGACGAGTATGGAAAAAATGGTGGAATTAAATTGTGGCAGGGGAAAAAGGGAGAACACCCCGAGTAAAACATGTCTCAGCTCTGTTTCGTCCACCACAAAACCCATACGGAGTGACCGAGGTCCTATCTCGTTATCCCAGTGGTGAGAGGCGAGTGTCTAACCGCTTGCGCCACGGAGCCGCCAGTAATGATATTGTTGGTCGAAAATAGTATAATGCGCTAATTGAATGTGACGTAACTGTATCTTAATAAGACATGAAAGTATTATCAACAAATCTGCCGCCATTTTCTACCATTTAGCTTTTCGAGGGCATGAGCCACTTAGAGAAAAAATGCAATTACAGAATAAAATAATACAACAGGTGAGCAATTTTGATTACCTGGGATACAATGTGTTATATAGAAAAAGTGAAGAAATTGAAAACAAAATAAATAAATTTAATTATATGTGTGGCACCATAAAACGAAATCTCAAAGGAACTAGAAAGGAGAGCTTTTAAAATTGTGTAAAACAACAGCGGTTTCAATGGATCGGATGCTGCACCTTAAGGTCTGATGCTGATAATGGAAATATAATTTATTAAAGTATAGTTAGAACCAAGCTTATCCCATATCGATTAATATCATATGCACAACAGTCCGTAAGCCTTGTAAGCAGCAAGCAATCCAGAATGTCAGGCGCCAGTTTTCAAACTATAGCTGCCATTCCCCTACACAAACTGGAAAAATAAACAATATTAATTTTATTTTTATACTAAATTGAGTTAATTTTATCTAATTATTTTACATTATTATTTTAATGCGTATTTCATTGGGGTTAAAGTGCCCAAACCGAAGGTTGGCAAAAATAATCAACATTTAAATCTCTAAACTCTAAAAAATAAAACATGTGTAGGGTTTATTACAAAAGGTAAAATATTAGCAAAAACTCAAAATTTAATATGTAATTATTGTCGAACAGGAAATAATTATGCATCTTGCCTAAATTGTAATTAAGCACACGAATGAAAATTATTATTTTTTTATTTCATAAATATACGTCGTATCATCATCCCTCGAACTGCAACGTTGGTCTTGTCTTGGTCCGCTTAAGAATGGCTTTCCATAGATCCCTTTCAATCGCTTTATTCCTCCAGTCACTAATACCCATGTCTTTCAGGTACCTCGCCAACACAATCCAAACCACCCGGCCCTTGATCGAACGATAAAAAATAATATACTATTTTTAAGACATTAGTACTGCGGGTACGGACATTGTTTACTGTTGTAAATGTGGTTAAAGTAATATATTTAATTATTGTGGTCATATCACGATTTCTTCTACATGTTACGGTTACTGTCAGGTTTGGCGTTTCCTCACCCCAGAGATTCCTGGTGGCGATCAGAATGGCACGCCATCCGGTGTAATGTAAGGACTTAATGAGTGGACAGAAGCAAAGCCTAACACGGCAGCGGGTATACATGCTTTTATTGTTTCCATAAAACTATACAACATTTCAAAATCAATGGTAGTAGTATATATTTTGCTTTTCAATCCACACTTAACTTCAATTCCTCTCTACTCACTCTCAAGCCAATATTATGACGAATGTTCTCCTAAACCTAACGGAGAGATCATACTATATCCGCAGTTGCAAATTTTAACTCTCATTTCACAGAAGCTAACTCGTTATGTTTGACGATACTATGAAAATCTAGTTCTATTGATGAGAAATATATCATTATATCCTGCCTTATTTTATCATAGTATATTATGTATGACAACAATAATTACTTACAAATACTGTATAGCAATCGGAAAAGAACAGGTTCTCAATTAAATTACACAGATATTAACAATTATAGATAATTATTTATAGTTAAATTTATAACACATACAAGACATACACGATATAGCTACAACTAATTAGGAAACTACAAAATATAATTATTTAAATAATAACAATAACACAAATAATAACAATAATAATAACTTAATAAAGATAGGCTATACATAGAATGGTCTAATGAGAGATTCTTCAAGATTTCTCCCTCTTATCTCCTTTAATTGTTTCGCAGATAATAATTTCCTATTTCTAAGCATTTATTGAATCTTCCCCTTTTCCTTGTTCAATTTTATACACTCTAATTAAAACGTCATTAGGGCTACATAGTGTGTGAAAATTAAATCAACGTATAATTAATTTTGTAAAAATCTTTTGCAGCGAGTAATTACAGTTATTTATTATTTCCCTTTTCTATTTATTCCTAATTTAATCTCATATCATGTGAAATTTTAATACACTGGAGTATACAAGTGTACGAATCGATTTCCATGAAGTGAAATTAGCAGAACATGTGGTCTCTTGAAATGAAACACTTACTTCTGATATCTCAGAAAAAAATAACAGTTTATCCCCCAATTAATAAGCAGAATCTGCCACACTGGAGCATCTGTTATTTTAGCAACTTCATCACATAATTAAACCAACACCCTGTTAGCAGCAGAAATTGATTTTTGGAGGCGATCGACAAGAATTTCAAGAAGGGATAAGGTCAGAAACAGCACAATAAGGAAAATTATTCAAGTTGGAAAAAAACATGTTACAAAAATAGAATAAAATAAATAATAGTTTTAAACAACTAAAACAACCCGCTTTATTAGAAAACCGAAGTAAAAAAATGAAAAATAATTTTAATATCCGACACGTTTGGGATAAATAATTTTACCATCAAAAGCGTGGGGTACTCTTTATCAATTAATATATATGATAATAAACAGATATTGGTAAAAGTAAAGTCTCTAAGAAGAAAATGTAAAAATCATAAAAAGCACCCCACGCTTTTGATGGTAAAATTATTTATGCCAAGCGTGTTGGAAATTAAAATTATTTTTCATTTTTTTACTTCGGTGTTCTAATAAAGAGTGTTGTTTTAGTTTTTTAAAACTATTATTTATTTTTTATTTTTAGTTTTAATATTTTACAGAATAAGATAAAAAATGTAAATATCTTTAAATTCGATACTATTGCAATATGAGCTAAAAGTAATACTCTTCTAAAAAAACCTCCCAGCCGGATTCGAACCAGCGACCTATGGATTACTGAAATTATATACCACAAGAGTTCACTGCTCTACCAACTCAGCTGTTACAATGATTGACTAAAAAGTCGACAAGTCCGCAATCTATTATACCAGTTTTCATTTCTTTGATTTTCTGATGATTCTGGCCAGGGTTTTAGAAACAAAATATGTCATTATTGTATTGTCACGGGTCCTTTACAAGTATACAAAATTTCAAGTCGATCCAATGTTTCTTAGTAGGTGAAAATCGTGTTCAAAAATTCCGTTACATAGATACAAAAAACACTTTTTTTGATTATCTGATGATTCTGGCCAGGATTTTAGAAAATAAATATGAAATTATTGTATTGTCACGGGTCCTTTACACGTATACGAAGTCGCAAGTCTATCCAATGTTTCTAAGTGGGTGGAAATCGTGTTCAAAAATTCCGTTACATAGATCCAAAAACACTTTTTTTTTTATTTTCTGATGATTTTGGCGATGATTTTAGAAACAAAATATGAAATTATTGTATTGACACGGGTCTTTTAGAAGTATACAAAGTTTCAAGTCGATCCAATGATTTTAAGTAGGTGAAAATCGCGTTAAAAGATTCAGTTACATAGATAGATACAGGTCAAGCTAATATAAAGCGTGTAAAAACGTTCGAAATAGTATGGAAACCTCATAAGAATGGAAGAAGATAGAATACCAAAGAAGATCCTTGATTGGAAAGCTAATGGAAGATGTGGACAAGGCACACCTTGAGAACATTGGAGAGAAGGAGTGAGGAGAAGTATCGAAGCTAGAGATTAGAGGGAAGAAGATGCTTTAGACAGGAACCTCTGGCGACAAGTCACTTTGATTTGAAGGAGAAATACTGTATTGTGGAAATTCCTAAATAAAAAATCACATTTATAATTAATAATATAATAAAAATATTTTTAATAATTTTATAATATTAATTTAATTAAATCCTTAGCATAAACAGATAAATAATTCCGTTGAGCCATCCGCTTCAAGAAAATGCATCTAAGTACATGTGGTTACAGTCCGGAATGCAGATCGAACAAAGACAATATAAACATCCGATCAATACATATTGAACATGTGTACTGAAATTTTGGACCATAAACATTATTTCGGGATAACCTATAGGGGAGTAAATTATAAAAGCCTCTGGTTCACCACTAAATGAGATTATACTTAAAATTTGAAAGTTTTGTGGTATAATGAAATTTGTGTGGAACTTGCTCTGACAATGTTTGCTCCGATTCAATTACACAGTACGTCAGTCATACAACCACTCTACAAGATGTTACATTAACTATTCATTCATCAGCAGACAATCTTTCCTACTTTCCATTGTTTCCACATCAACACAAATTAACATAAAACTTTAAATTTTATATTGTTACGTGCATTCAAGTTGTTTTCTTACTCTAAGAATAATAGATTCTACATTCAAAAGCGTTTAGAAATTATATATGCTAGAATTTTTCGGGGTTTTCTCCCGTTTTCCCCTGCCACAATTAAATTCTAGCATTTCCCCACACTCGTTTCATCCATTTCGTTTCATTTCGTTCATCTGTCCCTGCCTGCGATTGTGCGTCAGGCGTGGTTGGCCGGCACACATGTCATTCACATACCTCTATATGGGGAACTTCGTCTCATCTCATCCCTCGACCCGATCCTGAGTTGGACACGAATTGAAGATATTTATTATTTTTGGAATGTATGTTGGAACTCAGTAACTGTCGACTATTATTAATCATGGATGATGTTCACTGAAATGACTACTGATAGTTTATTGTCTAGGCCTATAGTATCATCAACATTTTGTAGTGAACGTTGGCATTCGCTAACACGGCTCAATAAAGCTGAATATTACGTACTCATTTCTTGCTTGATATATACTTTTTTTGCAAATGCCCCAGGTTTTCTTTCGACATTCCCGGTGTCCTCTCCTGGCATGGCGTACTTGTAACCCATCTCTGAGGTTGGGGCGCCTGGAAGGCGGGGTTACGTTGCCCCGATGATATGACGGATGATAATGATAATAGAATAGAATAGAATAGAATAGATTTATTTAGCCTGGTGGAGTTAAGGCCATGTGGCCTTCTCTTCCACTCACCAGAACAAGCATATGTAACATGTGAATACAAAAAAAATGCAATAATAGTCATATAAAACAGGACAAACATATGTTACACATGAATACAAAAAAAATACAATAATAGTCATATTAAACAGGACAAACATATTACATATGAATACAAAAAAAGTTACAATAATAGTCATTGAACAATTAATTATCTGTCATATTGAATAATAATGAAATTAATGTCTAATAATAGAATGAAACTAAATACAATTAAAATTAAATTAATGATACAATGAATAAAAAAGGAATAACAGCTCGAATCTACTATGCATAAAAAGAAGAGAAAAAAAAATACAAAGAAAGTAATAAACTACAATGAATTAATCTACGCTTGTTATACAAGGCATTAGGTAAATATATTAACAAATCCTAAGTCTATTTTTATTAAATAATGCAAAAACGTATTATTAATTCTTAAAAAGTAGTATTAGTGAGTTGTTTCTGTTAGTGATTTTATTTTCAATTTATTTCTGAAAGATGGTAAAGTTTGGCAGTCTCTGACATAGGGTGGAAGTGAATTCCATGTTCTAGCAAGAGAAACTGTAAAAGATTTCGAATAGAAACTGTAAAAGATTTCGAATAGTGGTGCGCCAGGAGAGTCCCTGATCCTAAGCTTAATAGAAGAAGAATATGAATGATGATGATTGCGATGGCCATATGATTTCGGGGATCATTTGGGCCTTAAAGTTTTTCCTGACATTTGTCTTACAAGTGAGAAATAAACCCCGATAAAAATCTCACCCAGAAAAACTGTCCTGACCGGGGATCGAACCCGGGCCCGCTGCGTGACAAGGCAGCACGTTACCTCGAGACACAGCGGTGGAGTATTTTAAAGCACAACAATATGTCGATTCCCTCCTCTCCTTTCAACTTCACTTTATGTTACTGTTAGGTGTGGTGTTTTTAAGACTTGTTTGTGACCGGCTGTATGTAATTTTCTGGTTACAAAATGGTAAATTGTGAACACTTTAACAAAATACTGAAAAATTTTTGTGCATCCTGCAGCTTAATTGGTGTAAGAACGAGTAAATCAAAATACGACATCCTTACAAATAAGGTTAACAACGGATTGTCAATAATTGCATGCTGAAACCTAACATGAAATTTTTACCTAAAGAAGCGTTGTGATGTACAAAGGCCGTATCCAAGAAAATAATTTGCCATTTTTAACTGCAAGGCACAACAATTGAACCCAAAATCCAGCAATGGAAATCCATGTTACGGAACAGACGGTCTCCTTGCTTGAGTAAGAGCGGCGTGGATTGAGGCGGGTCGCGATGTAGACAACAGGTAGTGTACCGAGTCGCGAGTTGTATCATTTCCTATAGTCCAAACGAGAGATTTTGCGATGAATTTTAGTGCCTTACAATTAAAATTGGCAGCTAATTTTTTGGATACGCTATTGATACATGACAACGCTTCTTTCGGAGAAATTTCAAGGTAGGTTTCGGCATGGAATGATTGAGAGTTTCCTTGTAAGAAATAAAAAATTAACCACGATAAGATTTTATACCCAGGTAATTAATTATACATGCAAATAATGTAAATAATCATCATCATCAACAAGGATTAAGCGCAATGGCCTGTTCCGATCTCATTATAGGTCGAATTGGTCCTTCCATCTCTTCAATGGTCTTCCCAACAATCTTCTCCCTTTTGATTTATAATTATACATTCTTCTTGGTATGCACTGTTCATTCATTCGTAATACGTTCTGAAGGTAAGCATTTTGATAGTATTTCATTCTTTCACAGAGATTAAATATATTAAGTTCTATTCTTATATCTTCGTTTTTCTTTTTATCGGTCCTTTGGTATCCTGTTATTGCTCTCAACATCTTCATTTCTGCAGCCTCTATTAGTGTACTATCTGCCTTTGTTAATGTCCAGGTTTCACATCCATAGATAAGAGATGGAACTGCCAATACTTTGTAAAATTTTAAAATAATTTCATTTCTAGTTTTATTCAATAAAGTACGTTTAATTGTGCCACGCAGATAATTGAATCGTATTTTAGAGTGTTTATCTAAATTTTTGCCATTACCTAAATGACATCCCAAATAATTAAAATTCTGAACTTGGTCTATTATTACATTGTTTATCCACTATTTTTGTTCTTATTGAACATTTTCAGAGCTAATATTTTTGTTTCAGATGTAGATATTCTTAAATTGTATTTCAGAGAGATAGTATTTAAAGTATAAAGGAATTGTTGTAAAGCATTTTCTGATGATGTCATTATTACTTGGTCGAAATGTAATGTAAATAATTTTGGATCTACATATATTTTTTCCCTAAATAAACTGTAATTGTCTTCAATATTTCCTAAATCTTAGTAGAAAAGATTGACATTCATCAGCTATAGTTTTTCCAGTGTGAATGTTCATTATATCTGTGTCTGATGTTGACATATTTAGATTACGTACAATGCGAGGAGCAATATTCATGTTCAAAATCATTTTGAAAGTTTAAACTTCATTCATTGCAACATAACAATACGTTCCTCTTTCAACATTTTCTTTGAGACTGTGACTAGTATGATTTTATAATGTTTTCATCCTAATTCAATCACTTTTCTATTGGAATTCATGTTCACTGGTGGACGAATATCTATCCGCACCTCATATTAATATAATAATTTAATTTAAATTCATTTCACGTTTCATATGACTTGCATTTTATTGCGCAGTGTACATGTTATATAATGCATACTTGCACGTGGTTTAGGCGACAAGAAGTCGGCCTCATATCATTAATATTTACATTAAAAACATCACGTCCTGTGGAATTAGTAATCCGGGGAATCACAGTATGACGTCACTTTATCACATCAGCAATAATGCATGGTTGGCATGCCATGTTCAGTCTCGCTTACAATGGGAGGCAGTAATTAAAAATTAATTTTCCCATTGGACGTCAAAGTATTCGCGCGCAACTCTGATAATCTGAGTGCTGCCAAACTTAAAACACTAAACTATCGAATCTTCTAGAAAGTACCTCCTTCGTGGTTATATTATGAAGCAACTTCTTTTGTGCTTCAGAGCAAGAGTAATTCTTATGTCAGCAAGATGCTGCTCCTTCGTTCTCCATGATTGTCATCACGTATTTCGGTTATTACTTAGAAATTACACGAATTTTAGTGCAAGTGACATAGTTTAATATATTAATGATTAATTTACACTTCGGGAATTTAAACCTAAATTATACTATGTGAAGTGAAAAATTATTTGAAGATTTCAGCGTTAAGTTTTTGTTTTTATTAATTTATAATAAATAATATTATATTTCTATTTCAAACCTACTGATTACTCTTTTATTAAGTTTACGGTCCACCGCTTGACTTTATAGGTCCCTGAACTGGGATTCGCCCCAACAATTGGGAACAGTCTTACTTTTTTATTAATTATAACGGCTGTCTGGTATTATAAATAGAGCGGTAGCTTCACAGAATAATTTCTCGGCCTCCTATATAGTCCCCTATATACTTTTCTCTATACTTCATGATGTTTGCATTTTAGTGCACTTGCATATAACATGTTTTGTATACGGATAAAAACAAGATGGATAAAACGTAAAAGTATCAGACAATATACTATCAACCAAATACGAAAAACGGAAGACACATGAACAAATATTAATTTTCCACAAAACTATTTTTAAAATAATATGTACCAGTACATATATAACTTAATTCGATTACAATTTTTAATATACATATACTGTAAAAAACTAAAGTGTATTTTTTAATAAATGTAATAAATTAACCGGCCGCGGTGGACTAGTGGTTATGCTCCTTGCCTCTGGTCCCGAGGGTCACGGGTTCAAACCCGGCCGGGGTCGATGGATTTTTTTAGGATGGAAAAATCCAAGGAGCAAGTCCTCCGGGAAGGACATTAAACCGTGGGTCCCGAGTCTGAAGATTTTCAGACTCGTAAAAAATCCTTAAGCCTGAATGAAAAGTCCTCTAAGCAAAATTTACCGAATTTTCCCGTCCTAGTACTACCTTGGTTTCCTAGATGTCAGTATGAGGCGGAACGCTGACCACGGACCACCGAAATGATATCTATACGAAAACAAGTGTAACTAAATTAGTATGGTTCAAATTCTTCCCTGTAGGGGAGCGCCTAAATCTCTGTAAAGGTAAAACCTGGGTTTACAAGAAGAATTAAATTAGTAAAATTTAAATCTATCATTAAAGTAATTGTAAATAGTTAATTCTGGTACTGTAGGCCTATAAACAAGTAACTGGCTCTATCTAACCCGCAGGTTCAAGGCACGCGAACATAAACTCTCCACACATCCCTATCCTCAGCTAATGTCTTTCAATGATCACCTGTATATTCAACTTTTCTCAAACCATTGTTAATGTTACTCTCCCACCTCATTTTTGGTCTACCAACTGGGCGTTTTCCATGGTTTTCCTACAAGAAACTTCCATGCCCCTATTTTATATCCCATTCGTATCACAAGTCCTGGCCATTGCAGTCTATAGCCCTGTAGCCTATTTTACAATAGATTAAAATATTTAGTTTATAAAATAGGGTCATATGTAAATATGAAAATTAACCATAAAAGGAATTCTGAGATTCTCAAAGAATTACACACAGAATCAGTCATGGAATATGTACAAAAATACAGAAACAACTGGAAATCTCACGTACGAAGAATGAGCAGAACAAGAATACCACGTCAGATCTTAAATTACCAGCCATCAGGCAAGAGATCTCTGGGCAGACCCTTCAAACGTTGGATTAAGACAGTAACAGACCACTGGGTCTATCACACGAAAGGAAGAAGAAGAATAAGAAAATTTAACAGTTCTAATGAAATTTTCCAATTTCATTATTATTCAATATATTAATAAAGTAACTTATATCATTTTAATTCATGTTTTATTTAAGTGCATTATTTCTATCCATTAGCAGTACTTCAAATTAAAGAACGTATATTCAATTCACAATAGAAAATAAATTTGTATTTCATTCACGCCTTCACTACATGGTCACAATGCAATCCATTAATGTGAAGTGGGTATTTCTTACCAGCCCCATCAATGACAGGCATATACTTGTATATGGATATAAAAACGATTTAAAGAAAATTAGGTGTATTTATTCTCCTGTAAAATAACAAGATATGGGCAATTCGTCTAGATAATTCAATTTCTTACACTGATGACGTCTGAAACTTTACGGCCAATAGAAAAGACTTCAAGCACGCACCATCGATCTAGAATGGCGAGATTTTTACGCTGATTATCCAATACATAAGGAAGGCCAATGTACAGATATAAAACAATCATGTAAACTTTACGAAGTTATATTATTCTACTGAAATATGCAATAATGAATAAAAGGAATTTCATATTTTGCATAAGACACATTTATGTATCATAAATATGGAGTTATTGCCAAGCACAGCGGCTTGACGGATATGAAGCAATTTAAACAGCAATACAAAAACTATAAAAACACTTCAAGTAGTTCTGCGTAATTCACTTTAATCTTAATTATTTTGTTTCATGATATTATAAAAAACGGAAAAGAAAGATAGAAAATATTAGAATATACATTATATTTTATGACGGGTTCAAATTAGCTAATTTGTATTAAAATATGTTTCCAATTTTTTTGGAACTAATAGTCTTATAACATTAACCTTTTGGGTGCCATCAGCACAAAGTTGAACTATTTTTAAACTATTAATGTTAAAACAAAACTTATTACTTACTTATATATATACATATATAGCGACACTGCTATAAAGTAAAAATATTCTCTTTAATTTGCTTACTTGTTATAATAGCTACTAGATGGCAGTGGAGACCGAGTTCCCGCTACATCTGGTAATAATAATAGAGAATACGTATGAGAAAAATAAATGTTTGTTCTGGTAGCGTAAGCGGTAGCGCACTGAGATATCAACTCAGAGGACCGGGTTCAAATCCCGTCCAGGCATTTATTTTTCTTATCTTGTCATATATATTTACATTTTATGCATTCAATATGAGCACCATGTGTTATACGACAAATACCAAAACGGTGGCTCGTTTCTTGCCACACACGAATCAGCTGGTCTCTAGTTATCAAATTTACAGCTTCGACAATTCGATGTTGCAGATTTTCAAGAGTGGCAGGTATAAGGGAGATACAAACAAGGTATTTATATAACCCCACGTATAAAATCACACGGTGTTAGGTCTGGTGACCTGGGAGGCCACCGGCGATGAAGTTGATCTTGTGCTCCTCCTCTTCCAATGCAACTATGATCGCAACTTCAATCAACAGCGCCAATGAAACTATGATGGCAACTTCAATCAACAGCGACAATGCGACCATGATCGCAACTTCAAACTTTCTCTTTCTAGGAACGTTGGAATTGTGTTTCTATTTTTTTTTTTAATTTGGAAGAAATAAATGTTGGAAGTCTGTTCCTTCTTTCCAAATAGCCCTGTATATTAAGTCTCTAAATATGACTTCAAATGCTTGCTTCCAATCCAATTTCGTCCTATTTTAACTAATATTTACATTGTAGCTACTTATATTTCTATTAACCTTTTAATTGGCAACGTATCCTATAGGACAGAGCAATTGGTTCGATTTATTTAATATTATTAATGAAACAGAAAAAGCGAACGAATAGTAACTTAAATGTGTGTCGAATTACACAATAAACCTAGTAATAACAGTCATTCATGATTTTGTGTTCAGTGCGGTCCGCCACATTTAAATAACTGGCACGAAAAATTAGTGTTATGCCAATTAATGGGTTGATTAAATCAATATCCTTTATTGGAGATGATCAAATTTATAACGTTATTGATGTAGCTCATCCTTTCATTCTAATTTTCTCAACTTCCCATACGAACAAAATATTATTTCCACCAATTTAATTTATAACTTGTAATTTTTCCTTCCTTTACACTAATTATATTTCTAATTGTTTCTTGCATATTACTTACTGCTTCAGTAAAGACAGTATTTTTTACTTCCATAGAAAACATGGATGGTTATTATGTTAAATTGATTATTACTTACCAGGAAGCAACGTAAGGAATGGGATTGGAAGAGAAATTCTGCTTAGACAGAAAGAAATTAAGATTTGGAACAGAGAAACAATGTCAGTTGTAACAACCTGTAGAATAATAATAATCGTCATAATAATAGTTGAATGTAGAATAGTCAACGTAAAAATAGTAGAATAGTAGGAACAGTAGAATGGTCACATAAGTGTGGAAAAATGGGACTATAATTAACAGAATGAAGATAACTATCTAAATCACTTACTTTTTGCCGACGATCAGATAATTATAACCCAGGATGGAGAAGATGCAAATTATATGTGTAATCAGTTGTTAACAATGTATCAGAAATGGGGTTTGAAGATCAACAAAAACAAAACAGAGTATTTAACAAATGACCCGGATGCATTATATATTGATGGGGTAAAGATAAAGAAGAGCGATAGTTTCTGTTATTTAGGATCAATTATAGAGAAAGATGGAACATCAAAGAAAGAAATAGAAAAAAGGATTAGTAATGGAAGAAAACCATAGGAATGTTAAACTCTATACTATGGAGTAAATACATCATTAACAGAACACAACAAACTTATTTATAAACCAATACTAGAAAGTATAATGTTATATGGATCGCAAGTTTGGACAATGACAAAACAACATGTCAACAGAGTAACTTCAGTTGAAATGGATTTTTGGAGAAGAGCTGCCGGAAAATCTCGACTGGAAAAAAATAAATAAATACAGAAATTAGAAAATGGATGAATGCAGAAAGAAATGTATTGGATGAGTTTGAACACAGAAGGCTAAAATGGTATGGACACGTAAGAAAAATGCAGAATGGAAGACAACCAAAGGCCGTCTATGCATGAAAAATTGAAAGAAGGAACAGAAAAGGAAGAGCAAGAACAACCTGGAAGAACAAGCTGGAAGAACAACATCCAAAATACAATGAGGAAATTTGGTATAACAGATGAAGACACAAAGGACAGAGAACGATGGAGAATTTTAATTAAAGGAAATGTATCAATGTTTGTTGTAAACTGATAGTCTGTAAATCCGTAGTCATTTATATATATTTATTCATTTTTAATTAATGTTAATTACTAAGATTGGTTGGCGAAAACCCGCAATGATGAGAAAAATTCCCAAAATGAATGAATGAATAATAATAATAGTCCATCCATAGTAATTCTGTCCGAAGGCGCGTCCTTCACTGCAATCATAGCATTTTCATGCTATGCTTGCAGCTCTACTAGGGAATTGTAGGTGTGGTAGCTTCCCGTTGCTTTCCACACCGGTGAAGGATGATGATGGTGATGATGATAAGGATGATGGCCATATCATTTCGGGACAGTTTGGGCCTTAAAGTTTTCCTGACATTTGTCTTACAGGTGAGGAAAAACCCTGATAAAAACCTCACCCTGATAAAAACCTCACCCAGAAAAACTGCCCCGACTGGGGATGGAACCCGGGCCCGCTGCGTGACAAGGCAGCACGCTACCTCGAGACAACAGCGGTGGACGATAATAATAATAATAATAATAATAATAATGATAATAATGATAATAATGATAATAATAATGATAATAATGGTAATAATAATAATAATAATGATGATGATAATAATAATAATAATAATAATAATAATAATAATAATAATAATAATAATAATAAAGTAGAAACAATATGACAATTTCCTCACATTCGTATTGATATTGAGGTAATCCGGTAAGATAAACTTAGGATTTCTTCACGTTCACGTACAATAAATCAATAAATAAATCGCATAGATCTGCCTGATGGATAGAAATATAATTTAGAAACTGCAGCCCAACAGTTTTTTTTTTCCTCAGCTACATGGTCACGTGATTTGAACGAATCTGCATTTGTTCCTAAACCGGAGATTGATAGACCCGACATTTGTTTTACTGCACCTCGGGGAAAAGAACAACAAAACATTTCCGTTCCGTCTTCACAGGGTCGCCAATTTTATACGGTATTCCCAAATAAACTTCACTACAAGCGCACTGCGGTGAAGGACAGTATTTCAATTCCCCAAACTACTCCCGGTTAAAATTGTTATTTTTTAAATTTATGTTTTGACTAGAAATCACAACAGTATTTCCTATTACCTGTCATTGGTTCACTAGCAGTATTTCTTTATATTTGCTTACATCAAATGTTAAAAGTCTATATCCTGCCAAAATATAGATTTAATCGTCTTACCGGGATGAGAGCATGCTTCCAAATCCGCGATGCAATTCTTGTTTCCTGACAAACTTTCAGAAATCGTTTCTGAGGATTCTTATATTATTACATTGGCCTATCAGAATTAATACTATTAAACACGTTTAAAAAGGTATGAAAAATATTCAGATAATGTTTTTCTCTCCAAATTTCTCTATCATTCCTTTCTGCCACTTGCACTAAGCTTTCCTTCCATTGTTTTCTTCACTTCCTGCAACCATGTGTTTGAGGTCTACCTAATCGTCTCCTTCCCGATTACATCCTTTTATCCTGCATTCGTTTTGTATGTCCATATCAAGCCAATTATTTATGTTTTACATGAACTAGTATTAAATCATTTTTATTAATTTCTCATCTAATTTTTGTATTTGTTCTTTTCAAGTTTAGAGTATATAGCTGAGTGTCGTAAATAAACAATTTTAAGCGTTAATAATTATATTAAATGTAGCAAGTCATTCACTCAGCCTCTTATTTCAGATAAATAAGTACTTTCATTAAGGGTGAATAATTTATTAACATGTAATTATTATCAGAAGTAGGGCATATTTATATTCAAATGAAATGGAATTAAAATAGGAATTCATTGGTGACAAAATCAAAATGATATAACCTACCATAAAACAATTTCATATGCAATAAATAAAACATTAGTACCAAGTAATTAGCGCCCGGTCATAGACCTGAACCTTGGCTATTGTGGTGAACGACGCTGGTAAACATCATACAATGGAACCGTAAGCCCTTACACAATGGGGATAAAGTCTGCAGTTTCCTATGTAAAAGGAATTACAGGACTATGCTATTATTAGATTGTTATAACAATTGCTAAATCCAAGAACTTCACACAAAAGGCTGGGCAGTTGCAAACAAGCAACTGGATTTTCCTAGGTAAACTGTGAAAAGAGTTGTCCCCAAGCCAATTTTAACTAGGACATGTCGCTAACAGCAGGTGCCTCCTTTGGCGGCATAAGGTAGATGCCGACAAACGAAAACCGCCCTAGTGAATAATATTACTATAATATGGTCAACCCTGGAAATTTGATATTAAGATACAACTAATTTAAAGGGATGGAACAAGACCAAAAAAACGACTAAGTTTAACACCCCCCGACAACGCCCTCAAGATATAAAGTACGAATCAAAAGTGTTGTAACAGATAGACTGTTTGTGAGACGCTAAGACTTTTGGTGGAAGGGACATATGCCGGCCCACTCAGAAATAATAAATATTCTTACTTAGCAAAAATTAAGTTAGTTCTGCGTAACTCATCGGGGCGGAAATTCTCCGCAGCCCACAGATAAAAGTTAGTTCAGAGTTGGAGTTGCGAGAGTGGGTAGTAAGAAGCCCGAGTGCCAGTAGAAGCGCGGGCACATCGCTTTGCCTAAGTAAAAATTAAGCTACTAACGCGAGTGCCAGTAGAGACGGCACAGCGCTTTGTCTAAGTTTCGGCGCTATCGCTCAGAGCGCACTTTTTCAGTGTTACAAATAATAATTTAAACACGTGCCGTGTATAACAAGTGTAAGTTCCGGCCACCAAATAGCCTTCGTGTCAAGTTGTCATCTAATACGAACAAATGTAAGTCAAAGTATCAATAAAGTGGAACGTCAATTTCAAGACATCACACCGGGCCTACTATATATCTACATCCCAGTGAAAATCCTTTCTCACAGATTCTCGAGATATAAGTCCATTGTTCTACCGAAACCTGAACCCAACTAGTCCGGAGCAACAATTGTCCATGTACCTTAATCCTTGGACATAATCAAAACATACCCCGAGTACAAGTCTGTTCCATAAATTATGATTTAACCTCCATATTTGTGCTTATCAAGGCATTATATTTTGAAATATAGATGTGCATATATGAATTTCAGTTCCTTTAAAATATTTGTGTCACCTTCTATTTAATTTAACTTCCTTGTTACTGATCTTCCTTTATTTGTTATAAACTTCAGTCTATAGTTTTCTGTAGCATTCTTAATATTTAAAATGCATTAGAACCTTTAATGAAATATTTTCCAGCTTTAAAAATTAACCTCAGTCCTTATTTTATCTTTTTATTCCGTACGTATGAGGAGATGAATTTTATGTTCTATCCACTTTTTTTTCTTATACAGTAATAATAATAATAATAATAATAATAATAATAATAATAATAATAATAATAATACTTTATTTATTCTGGCAGAGTTAAGGCCATAAGGCCCTCTCTTCCACTCAATCAGCACAAATACAAATAAATATTTGACAAATATAGATATACACTACACTATACTAATTATAAACAGTTAAAGATACAATAAATGTAGCAATGTAAATGTCATGTACAAACAACATTTTATAGGGTAATAACAATAATGATACGATAATAATAATAACAATAATAATAATAATAATAATAATAATAATAATAATAATAATAATAATAATAATAATAATAATAATAATAATAATCTTGTAAAACTAATTGTTAATTGTTTCGTGTTCTAATATTTAACATTTTTAAGTTCAAAAGAGTTTAAGGTTTTTAAAACTTTTAACGTGACTGTTTAACTCATGCCCTAAATGGGAGTCAATGACCAATCACCTTTCAATGAATCTTGTTTTACAACCAATCACAGTCATGTTTCACCCGTTAATTGTATTATATTAAAGAACGCTCTTCCTTTTTTTAATATTCTGAACAGGTCATAGCATTATTTTGCAGTGACTGACTCTGTAAGAAATACATTGAATATAGCAATTAATAAACTAAAATGTAAGAATCCTAGAATTCATGTGGCTAACAGATTGTACATATATTGAACGAGTGTAACCACAGACTACTTGCGAGATATAATAGCAAATATTATAGCAATTGATTATAGCACAATAAAAAGAAACCACTATTTGCACTTTCGTAATCGTATTATTTCCCAGGTATTAACGTTCCATAAAGATATAACTGGCATATTTACATCATAGGACATCATAAATTAATTAATAACCTATAATGTTGGTTTTAAATAATCTGATGTGTTTAATTTCTTTTCCACCAGGGTGCACTTACAATATTGCGATTCTATTTGGCAATAAATATGATTTGGTTGCAGGGATGAACAAACGAAACATGACAAACGAGTCTCATTTGTTTTCAAACATCGCCGTTTACATTAAATATATACATATTTTAAAATAACTATATTTAAATAATGATTTGTGAGTAAACAGCTTAATTTTATTCGTTCAGTAGTCCTAACAAATGCCACTCTTGATTTCCAAATTCTCTAGATAAATTCACTCGTTACTTGGAGGCATCGTGAATTTATCGGTTATTTGGAAATCACTCGTGGCATTACTTATGATACATGGTAATGGTTATAAACAGCAGTATTTGAATGTCCACTTGGCAAAGTAGTGTTAAGGGGCATTTAAATAAATAATTAAAATCTCTGTTTTATGAAAGAAAGTAATAAATAATACAGTTTATTCGTACTACTTTATTGATCAAGAACGATATAAAATAATATTCTACACATGGATCGCAAGGCCATCAAAAGAAGTTAAATTTTATGTAACAATTTCCTGACCCGCAAGAAAAATTCACTGATCCAAGCTGATATGGCAAAAGCTAACGCACATGGTTTTTGTAGCCCTTCAGTCTAATTTATTACACGTGCATGCATTTTATGTGCTTCAGACTATTTTATTAAAAATTATATTTGCTTGTACTGATCGTTTCACACTGCCAGTTCTTGAACCAATCTATGTATAAGCTACTATATGCAAGTAATAATATACATGTGAAATGCAGGCTTTCACGGCCGGTAATCATAATATTAAAAGATTCCGGGCTATCTGGCCGTGGTCTATAACTAGTGTTTCTCCCTCGACTGCGGAGGGCATCTTAAGTGGCAAAACTACGACCAGGAAACGCCACCTAGAAGCAATCGCCACTGAAGATGGCCTCCGCAATCGAGGGAGAAACGTCTGGAAGAAACGCCAGTTATAGACCACGGCCACATAGCCCGAAATCTTTTAATAATAATATACATGGCTTACGTGAATAAATAATTAATAAATATCATTAATACGAGGGTGGATCGGATTTTTTTTATTAAGAGCCCCACCACCACCCCGGGTTACCTCGGGCATAATGCTCTTATCCCCGGGTCTGCTCTATGTCCCTAACCTTTATTGAAGTACATAATAAATATACAATTCCGATATTTGAAAGAGTGTAGTTGTTAAATAAAATAAAAACAAAGTGTGTTTTTTATTTGTTTGTGTATGTGTGTTAATGTGTATGTGACTGTGTGTTTAGCGCCATCTGTTGCATAGTTCACACTTATCTCGCTAGAGTTCCACAAAACAAAAACAATAAGAAATATATTTCTTTTAGGATTGAAGCTCTTTACGTACCGTAAATCAACGACATGAGATCCATGGCCTTAGTTTCCTCCCGAAGAGATCCATGTACAGAATGTTTACAAAAATCTATTGACACCGGTCTCGTTTGAACCCGCAGACTTACGAACCAAAGGCGAGTATGGCAACGTTAGTTTACTGGGGAAGACTTTGGAAATTTAGGTGTGACGTTACGATTCACTGACAACATTTATCTTTAAATGTACAGCCTTTAAAAAAATTGTTGGCGCAACTCATGATGATGAAAAGTTTAAGTTTGAAGAGCGATTCACACCTGCAAGTTGTTACGTGTGCAGTTTCCTTTGATTTCAAATCGGGCGGTGTCTCTTTATATGCAGTAATTGTATCATTCGTTTCAGTGGAGCAGTCGGTAACATACTCGCTTACACGACGCGGGCCCAGGTTCGATTACGGTCAGGAGAATTTTTTTATAACGTCGTTAATTTTCATAACGCCTTCGCGTTACCAAGATTCGTTAAATAAATAAATTTGTAAATGAAAGGATATTAATTAATTAAAGGAAACAGGTTATATATACATACATCAGGACTTTATGAAACTAAAAGTAAGATACATACAACGTTATTTACAAATATGGATCGCACGGGCAGTAAGCCGTACGTGCTGTTGACAGTCTGTTACAATAAGTTTATGTTTGGTAATAATATACTAAAAAAAACAATAATATTACAATTAGATATCAATACAATTAAATTATACATTAACTTAGTTATGTAGAATTATTAAGAATTAATGGTATTGCAATTTGTAAACATATTTATTTATTCCTGAATAAATGTTGTTCTTATTTTCCGCGTTTTGTCCAGAAATCGACCCAGGTTTATCCAAATTTCTGGGTTTACCAGTAACTTGTAGCATGCCAATCTTTCACAATTCGAATTTAGAAATCTTTCCGGTAATAACTGATGCCTCCAATATTCTAAATCGTTACATTTTCCTAATATATGTATTTCGTCTTCTAAGCTCCCGCACATTGGACATATTCGCATAACGTGATCGTCGTTAATTTTTAAAAAATTCCATGCCCCTAACCTGAACCAAGCAAGCCCTGAACTCTCTTTAAATCCTAGATTGAGTATATAAGATTATTTTCCCCAAACTTGTTTTAGGTCTCTTTGTAAATACAGTGATCGTTTTCCCGCACATTCGGCCAAAATATTTTGTCGGTTTATATACTCTTATTTTTCTCCACACATTCTTGCGATTTTCAGTCCCTTTTTCCCATACCCAACCCATCCCAAATGTTAAAGTCCAGTCCTGTTGCATGCAGATATGGTCTCGAGGTAATGTGCTGCTTTGTTACACAGCCGGCCCGGGTTCGATATTGAGGAGAACAAGATAATGTTAGCTTCTTGGTGTCATTGTGGATCTAATGCTGGTTCATTTTAATTCAGTCCAGTTAAGTTGTTAGTGCTTCAACGAAGATGATTTAATTATCTGTTCCGTAAAACTTGCTAATCATTGTCTTTAAAACTCATAATATGGCGAGAAATAAGCATTAACACACACACACACACACACACACACACACTATATATATATATATATATATCAAGGGATTGCAAAGAGGTCTTGACCTACTGGAAATATACTGTAGGAATTGGGGATTGACTGTAAATATTAGTAAGACGAAAACAATGACGTTCAAAAATGGGACGGTTTATGGTAGAGCAGAGGAATGGAAATACAGAGATCAAACACTTCAAACGTGAAACATTTTGAATATCTTGTTATGACGTTGAAAATGAACGGAAAGTGGAAGAAACATATCGATACAGCATTATTCAAAGGTAGGGGACACAACTTAATAGTATTATAAGTATTCTGAGTAGAGTGCCCGATATTAGTACATTAGAAAAAATGTATGGAGTGATGGTGAGGCCAGTAATGCACTGGTAGTGAGATTTGGGATTTGCAAAGAACGGAAATACTAAATAAGGTATATACGCATTTTCTAAAATATATTACAGGACTTAGTAAGGCCGTTTCTAACTGTGGAATTTTATATGAATTTGGGTCATTTCAGGACGACATAAATTGCAAAATTCGAGTATTCAAGTACTGGTTGCGGCTAATCAAAGGTGAACAAACAGTTCAGAAGTATAGTAAGTCCATAGTACATTGATTGAGTCGTCTTGCAGCACAACCGCATGCTTGCTATCTGATTTACACGTTTTATCATTTTGAGATTCTCTCGAAGCCAGAATGTCTTCAAACTTGATACACATGGATGCCATCAATAATCGTAAAGAAAGTTGCAGCGATAGTGGTCTGATAAGGGGTAAGTGTGTAGTTAAAAAAAAGTGACTTAACCCATTCTTGATCTAAACACGAATCACAGGTCGTACATTTTTTAATGTGTGTTTTCATAACTTCCGTGACTTACAACAGTGCACGCAGTGTCAATGTTGTTCGTTCATGTGGTTCTAGAGATTTCACACTCACACGGGATTAAACGTACTCATACACTCAAATGTTGGCACTATTAACGGAAGGAATAAACAACTTGGGTGCGAGTTGAATCAAGTCTGATGTATTCTGGAGATCCCGGTGCTTACCGATATGACACATTTTTCTTCTGGAATTCCTCAATAATCAAGGCAAACGCTGGGGTGGAATTCATTACTATTATCTGTCCAGCCAAAGAAACACACTTTGGTATTTAACTTCCGAATATATTACTACGCGCAGCACGTGTAAAAGTGTATGCGACCTCAGTCAGCTGTTTGTTACAAGCCGATAAATTAATGCACAATAATAGTTTTAATTTTGAATATTGCTTGTAATAATGCACAAAATGGTACGTCGAAAATAAATTAAATTATAATTGTTAATATTAAACAAATTAATTAAAATCAATCACATTAAAATAACTTTATACCAATTGTAAGTCTTCCTGACGGATGAAATTTGTAACTGGAGCATACTGTAGATGCGAGACTTGCATTCACCAGATGAGTGCCTGGCATGTAGCAAGTAAGACCACACACCATTGTTAACACGTCCCTAATAAAAGTACAGACACTTGTAAACATTTTAAAAATATGAGAATAATTATTAAATAATTTATATATATATGTTTATCCACCGAGGTACATTATATATATATAGAGTGAAAATTATTTAAACCGACAAATGTCATTTTTTCCTATGAGGATTATTTAAACCGGTAGAGGAAGATTTCTCTGGCGGCAAATTAATTAAACCAACAAACACTTTTGCATATTTTATTGCCAAGAGACAACACATTAACACAAAGCAATTACTTAAATTACAGCAGATGTTCTAAAATTCCTCCATTGACATGTAAACAAAGGTTACACCGGCGGATCATGTTCTGTCTAACACGGGCAAAAACTCCAGGAGTATCGTTAATTGCCCCTGCAGCTGCTACTATCCGGGCAACCAGATCCTTTCCTGATGCAACAGGAGTTGTGAAAAAAGGTTGCGCATCTCTCCCACGCAAAAAAAAAAATCCAAAGGGGTCATATCTGGGTATCGAGCAGACCAAGGTACAGGATCATCTCTGCCAATCAACTTTTCTGAAAACCGTTGGTTCAAGAATCGACGCACACGACGACTGAAATGTGCCGGCGCCCCGGCATGTTGGAACCACATGCGTTGTCTTGTAGGGAGCGGGACGTTTTCCAGTAATTCTGTTAATGCTATGGCGAGAAAATTGTAATAGTGCCTGCCATTTAATTGCCTAGGTAGGAGATATGTCTCAATTAAAGAGTCCCCAACAACACCGGCCCACACATATCAGTGTACTCACTCCAGGTGTATCGCTCCATTAGTAAACAGATACAATTCACTACTACACCGGTGGACAAAACAATTCCTACCATCAACAGCAGTTGCAGTCATGATAACTGAAGAGCGCAATACGCCCTATACCGGTTTAAATAATCCTCATAGGAAAAAATGGCATTAGCGAAAAATATTTGTTTTGGTGTCCCCTACAACCTCCCAGAGTTTGTCGGTTTAAATAATTTTCACCCTGTATATATATAGCTAACTATAACAAGTAGGCAAATTAAAGAGAATATTTTTACTTTATATATATATATATATATATATATATATATATGTATAATAACATCGATAAAGCGTCACTGCTATAAAGTGAAAATATTCTCTTTACTTTGCTTACTTCTTATAGTTAGCTACTAGATGGCAGTGAAGACCGAGTTCTCGCTACATGTAGTAATAATGGAGAACTAATTAATTCATAGTGTTCTGCTCAATAGCAGGTCTTTCACTGCAAACTCAGCATTCTCCACTCTTTCCTTAACTCAGCTTTCCTTTCTGTACCTGCATACAAACCATTTATTTTAATATTGTCCTTCATCTGATGTATTTTTATCCCTCTAACTTTCCTTCCGTTGACCATTCCTTCTAGGACATCCATCATCAGGCAGTTTCTTATTAGCCAGTGGCCAATCCAATTTATTTTCCTCTTCTTTATCTGTTCCAGCATTGTTGTTCTTTCACCCACTCAGTCTAGCACATCTTTATTTCTTACTTTGTCCATTTTATACATTCCATTCTTCTCCATATCCACATCTAAAAAGCTTCCAGTCGCTTTTCATCATTCCGTCGTAATGTCCAACTCTCTGCACCATACAATGCTACACTCCAACACAAAACACTTCACTAGCCTCCTCTATAATTCTTTTGCCGAAGGTCCGCAAATATACATATATATAAAAAGAAAGATAAATGTTTGTATTGGATTTCCCCGATGGTGTAATGGATAGTACGCTGGGTTACCAACCCAGAGGTCCGGGTTCAAATCCCGTCCAGACATTTATTTTTCTTATCATGTCATATTAAGCTTGCATTGCTCAATGTCAAATAAGTCAATTATAACATCGACAAAGCGTCCCTGCTATAAAGTAAAAATATTATCTATAATTTGCTTACTTGTTATAGTTAGCTACTAGATGGCAGTGAAAACCGAGTTCTGCTACATCTAGTAATAATGGAGAATATAATATATTATTCCATAGTAATTCTGCCTGAAGGCAGGTCCTTCACTGCAATCATAGCATTTTCATGCTATGCTTGCAGCTTTACTAGGGAATTGTAAGTGTGGTAGCTTCACGTTGCTTTCCACGCCGGTGAAGGATGATGATGATAATGATAAGGATGGTGATGATGGTGATGGTCATATAATTTCGGAGACCGTTTTGTCCTTAAGGATTTCCTGACCTTTGTCCTTCCAAGTGATGAATAACCCCGATAAAACCCACACCCAGAAAAACTGAATTGCCCCGACCGTGGATCGAACCCGGGCCCGCTGTGGTTACAAGGCAGCACTCTACCTCGAGACCACAGGCGTTAGACTGGGGTGGGTACATATATAAGAAAGATAAATGTTTGTATTGGGTTTTCCTGGTGGTGTACTGGAGAGCACATACTATGCGTGCCAACCAAGAGTCCCGGTTTAATCTCTAAAATCTCGTCTTATTATGTCATATATATATATATATATATATATATATATATATATACTGTATTTTTAATCGATGGCGGTCTATTAAAGATTATTAAATAAGCACTAAATATCACTTTTAATTTAAATATTTAAAGTTAATATAAACTATATTATGACAGCCGCTATATTTGTAACTGACATTCAACTTCCTCTCAAGAATTTGTCAGTTTCAAATAAATGCGAACTACGAAGAAACATACAGGTGTATTATATTATTTTTGGTCTGGACATCTTACCTCAATATTAATGTTGATTTGTTCTTGGACATGTTTCAAAACAATTCTGTTTTATCGTCAGCTTTCCCAGACTGGTTTTATTTATGTTGCATTATGTTGCACCACCTGGATGTCGATGTCAGCTCCATCCTGTGGTTGGCCAAAGAACCTCCAAACAAGGTCACCCTCCATCGGAATATCAAAATTCATAACTCTGTTTCTGTTCTTCTGAATATAATTTTTTTCCCAAATAGTCAGCTCTTTTGTATTTTCTAAATTTATATTCAGAAGAACAGAAACAGAGTTACGAATTTTGATATTCCGATGGAGGGTGACCTTGTTTGGAGGTTCTTTGGCCAACCACATCGACATCCAGGTGGTGCAACATAATGCAACATAAATAAAACCAGTCTGGGAAAGCTGACGATAAAACAGAACTGTTTTGAAACATGTCCAAGAACAAATCAACATTAATATTGAGGTAAGATGTCCAGACCAAAAATAATATAATTAAAATAACCTCAAAATATAACTTCCTAAAACTAAATATTAATACAGGTGTATACTATATTCTGATCAACTACAGTTAACATAAATAGCTTCAAATATGTAATTATATTAATAGATTATATGATCTATTTTTTCGCTTCCGCTGAACTGTGCTTTGGCCATGAACGAAACACAGTAACTGCAACAGTCACATGCTTCGGGGATTTCCTATCCATTTGTTTTCCTCAAGCGTGTTCCTTAGGCTGGACATAGTATAGGAACCCTTTCATCAGAATCGCCATTTTATAGTACCATTAAAATTGAATAAATTGACTTCGTAAGAAAATACATGACAAATGAAACAATATAAAACACACTCTACTGAATAAACCTAAATGTCCAAGACACTACGACTTGCCAAGTTAAAGTCGTCTATAAATTTAAATGATACTGAAAACAAAAAATAAACTATTAGATTACATACAAAATCAAATAAAACTACGTTTTATTTTTAGTTAATTGATGAGTATGGATTTTCATCAAGTAAACACCAACTCAATTGATTAATTAGATTACCGTTAGAATTTTCGGATGTTTGCAATGTTATTCCCTGGGTTTATTGATTCACTTGCCATAATTCAAAATATAGTTTTGTCGGTCAGCATGAGTTTTTGCGAGAGAACCGGAGTTGTTTTCGGAGATGTGAGGAGTGTGTTCGCCTTCAGGTTCATCACTTTCAACATTTCTTGTGATGCGGGTGAACCTGGAGTGTCTTGGAGCAATAGTAATTTGTAATGTGTGGTTTTTGCACTGTGATTGGTGCTCCATGCCGGTGACTGCCGGTCGTGTGCGTGTAGTTCAGGCGGAGAGCGCGCCGGTGCTCGCAGAGTCCAGGACTCCGCGGAGCGGTCCGGCCGAGTTCCGAAAGCACTATATTATGCTAGATAGAACTCTGGTTTAAAAAAAATAGTGTTTCCCGATGACAAAACCTGTAGTCTGAAAAACGGCTCATTTTATCTTCCATAGCCATAGAAATCATTTAAAGCCAACTATCACAAACATATTTTTATCACCAAAATATCTGCCTTTAGCCTACATATTACGAATTAATACATTTAAAGGCCTTATGGTTTGTATGTCCACCGCTGTGGTCTGGATGTAGCGTGCTACATTGTCATGCAGCGGGCCAGGGTTCAATTCCCGGCCGGGAAGGCACCTGGGTGAGGTTTCTTTTTGGTTTTTTCCTCACCTGTAAGAAAAATGGCAGGAATCGTAGGGCCCAACTGTCTACGAAAATCATCCGGCCACCATCATCATCCTTCACCGGTGTGAAAAGCAACGGAAAGCTATCGCACCTACAATTCCCTAGTAAAAGTGTAAAGCATAGAATGAAAATGCTATGATTGCAGTGAAAGACCTGCCCTCGGGCAGAATTACTATGTATGGATGGTTTGTATTTATTATACATGAATGAAACAAAACAATGCAAGATGTCAAAAAGTTAGCATACTATGCTTCATGCAAGAAATGCTTTCTAGGTTTAGAGATTGTTTCTCTTTAAACGACTCCGTTATTCATAGTCCTAGAATCGAAGCTGGGTCAGTAAATCCTTGACTTATTATCGTTTCTGATATTACCCGCACAACGCACAATCATAATTAATTTCTCATCAAGGAAGTCATTAATATCTTGTCTTTGTTTACCTCACCACACATTTTGTGAATACTCGAACAGTCTCTTTGTCTCTTTGTTTTTCCCACATAAAGAATGACTTTTACTTCTCATATTGCCATACGTGTACCGCAATAACGCATGTAGTAACATTCTCCATGGATTCCTATCCTTATCCAACTGATTATAGCACGTATATTCTCTATAATACATCAGAATATTTTCTCTCATCCACGACCCAAACATTTTTCCAAAACGTTTTCCAATAAAAATGTAAAGTACTTAATTTGTAACCTAATTTGAGCTATATAACATGTTAGCTTCAATCCCCTACACTTAACAGCCCTTAATACATTAGGACACTGACATAAATTATCGAGTTTCTCAATGAATAGCTTCCTCAATTCTCATACTTAAAGATATTGAATATTCGTGTTACAATCATATTTTTGAAAAAAAAAATTGCTCATTTTCTACCTTATTGTAAGATTACCAGCTCACTCAAAGTACCAATAGCAATAAGGTAATTTTATCATTATTATTATTATTATTATTATTATTATTATTATTATTTTATTATTATTATTATTATTATTTTATTATTATTATTATTATTTTATTATTATTATTATTTATAATTATGCCGTAGCGTAGTGGTTAAAGCACTGTGGTACAAGTCAGAAGGTCGAGGGTTCGAGTCTCGGTGAGGTCAGGATTTTTAAACTGACCCAAACCTTTTGGCGGCACTATGACCCAGGGGTCGACTCAGCCTCTAACTGAAATAAGTACCGGACTCTTGTTCTAGGGTAAAGGCGGCCGTCACGCAGGGCTGACAATCCGGCTGACATCAAGCGCCGATTGTTCAGAAAAAAGTGGGGCCTTAACCTCCTACTACCCCAAGGGCCTCCTAAGGCCTGGTAGTGGGATCACTTTACTACTAGGCCTATTATTATTATTATTAGTATTATTATATTATTATCATTATTATTATCATTATATATATTAGATTATCAGAAGAATTACATAAGAATATTGAAGAATTTGAGTATTTAGATGAAAAATTAATGAAGATAATTGGCAAAAGTGGCATTAAAAAAAGAATAAATAAAGTTAGGGCAATAACAGCAATGATAAATAGGTCATATGGAACATATAACCATAAAAAATAAGTCACAAATATAAATCAATAACGAAAAGTACTGTAACATATGGAGCTGAAGTATGGAAATTCAACAACAATTTACAAAAAAAAACTTATATCTATGGAAATGGATTTCTTGAGGAGAGCAGCAAGATGTTCAAAATTGGAAAAAAATATAAGAAATACTGTTATACGAGAAAAAAAGAATATAAAATATTCAACAGTAGATGATATAAGATACAAGCAATTGAATTGGTATGGGCATGTGCGGCGAATGCAAGAAGAAAGGTTACCCACAGAAATATTGGAATGGCGTCCACCTGGAAGAAGAAAGAAAAGAAGCCCTTGAAACTCGTGGATTCTGGAAATAAGAACTGGAATGAGAACAAGAGAACTGGAGGACACGGAGTGGGTGAATAGGGACGAATGGAGAAGAAAAATTAACTTTAGGCAGAGAAGATGTGTAAACTGAAAATCTGTATATAAATAAAATAAATAAATCAAAATAATGTTATTAATTAGGTATTAAGACTCTCCGTGGGGAGAGTGTCCATGTTGTGGAAATTTCCAAAGGCTGTGTTGCTATTCGTGAGTAAATGAAATTTGCAAAGAAACTTGTTCCATTCTCTTGGACTATATAGTTTATGTCTTTCAGTTTCCCAAGTATTCTCAGTCACGCTTCAATACGAATAACGATGTACGTATGTTTCGTTCTCTGCTCCTTTGTGACGAGATTATGTTCTTGAATCCCTCTGTTATGCTTATATTCTAATATCTTCTCATATGTCTGGCTTGGTTATTCAAATGTACATAGTTTTTTTCCAGAAAAACATAAAACACATTTACAAGGCCACAGAGTGAGATTTTCTGTATGCCTACATCACAGGTCTTCAATAATAGGGGTTTCATCTCATCTCATTTCTCGACCAACCAATACACCGGACATGAAAGTAAAGGGTTAGTAACTGACTCACCAATTATAGAAGAAGTCAGGTTCCTGAAGACGCCGCGCTGCCCTCCAGTTATTTGGATGAATGACTTTGAAGCGAGCAATTTGTAATTCACACTTTATAACTAAGTAAAAGTAAAGTAAAGTAAAGTGATCCCACAACAGACCCGGAGGCCCTTGGGGTAGTGGGAGGTTAAGGCTCCCACTTTTTTCTAGACAATCGGCACTTTATGTCAGCCGGGTTGTCAGCCCTGCGTGACGGCCGCCTTTACCCCCAGAACAAGCGTCTGGTACTCATTTCCGTTAGAGGCTGAGTCGACCCCAGGGCCATAGTGCCGCCAGAGGGTTTGGGTCAGTTTAAAAATCCTGACCCCAACGGGACTTGAACCTGCGACCCTCCGGCTTGCAGCTCAGTGCCTTAACCACTACGCTACGGCGTGCCCCCTTTATAACTAAGAATTTATTATTTTAATAAACAGATTTGACATAATTGTAAGCATATTAACAAATACGTAACCGAAGTTAAAGCAAAAACCAGAAGTCTTCTTCCTTTGAGTAATAAATTTAAAATCACTACCTCAATTAAGGAAAAGGGGAAATAGCGTGTAATGTAACATTTGCGTGCTAACACATTGTTTATGGTTTGCTTGTACCGAGCTTTACTATTTTCCTTATCCGTTTCATTCTGCACGTATATCTCGATAATATCACAAACAACTCTACTTACTTAAAGTCATTCTTCCTCTCGATATTTATGTAGTCACAGCTATTCTCATTACTTTTACTAGCTTAATGTAATTCCCATACAGGAATATAAGACTTTCGATTCATTATCCTTGTGATACAACTCTATGGGCCACTCCTTACGACAATATTAATGATATAATAAACTAATTTACTGGAACCATCGAACCCGGAGGTTCATGGCTACGCTGACATAAACTCTCCATATATCTGTATCCCGTATTAACATTATTTAATAATTTTCGGTACAATTTACCTCTTCAAATTATTATTATTATTATTTTGTTATTCTCGAACTTCATTCTTCGCTTACATTGTGGGTGTTTTGCCTCTGATTTATTTGCAAGAAATTTCTATGAATCAGTTCCATTACTCTTGCCACATTTCTTGAACATTCTACGAGCGTTAACTATTCTTATTTCATCTGATTTCCTACAAATATCAGAGAGCTCGCTGTTAATTACCGTAGTTTTTCCATTCACCTTTCTGTTCTTCTTTCTTTGGTCCAAACGTTGTCCTAAGAACTTCATTGAGAAATCAAATATTTATTTTCCTTGTTTTAAAAGTTAGAGTCCGCGTTTTGCATTGACGTAACTGGAATAATAATTTAATAAAAATGTAATAATTATAATACTAATACTACTACTACTACTACTACTACTACTACTAATAATAATAATAATAATAATAATAATAATAATAATAATATAATAATAAATGTTTTATTTAAACTAGTAGAGTTAGGGCCATAGGAAAATACTTGGCGTATATATTTTATTAAAATGTAAAATGTAAAAATATTCCACTCAACCAATAGAGGTATAAAATTTAACTCGAACTTTCAAGGCATTATATAACTACGATATTGATACAACATTCTCTACTGGTGTTAGGGATACTGCCACGTCGAGGGATGAAATGAAATGAACCTCTAATAAATAATTGAAGATGTATATATATATATATATATGTATATGCCAAGCATGTCGGCTAAGGAGGCCAATCGCAACATTATAGGGACAAACGAAGTAAAATAGAACGAAATGGATTAAATTACTATGGAAAAAATTAAAGAATAAACTTTTGTGATAGGGGAAAACGAACGAAAGCCTGACAAAAGGCCCCTTGGTTGAGATCCGACCACCGGACATGGACATTTAGGCGCATTTACAGAAATTCCGACTCTATGTGCAAACCCATAAACACATGATCATATTCTGTACGAATGTGAATGACTAACAACACCAAGAGAAAACTAAGGAGAGATGCACTTTCTTATGTGACCAGGGGACAACAGCGAACTGGTTGAAAACTTTCTAAAAATTAAAAAAAAAATACCAGAAGGATGGATTTTGTCATATCATGTCATACTCCCTGGAAACGCACAGATCAGTAAATTTTGAAAAATAAATATAAAAATGTGAAGTATATAATTCATTTAAAGTAGGAAATTTTGGTTCGCCATAGTTTTGGCTGAAATTATATCTTGACTATTAGTTATTTAAGTATTATTTCTTTACACTGGATGAATATAATTTAATGTAAAGACAAGTAACAAACCAGGTTCAACAGATTGTTAAAATGATTATTTAATGTCATTATTGTGTGTTAATTTATTTAGAAAATCTTTAAGAAACTGTTGAGAGTATTAATTCTTAACAGATCATTAAATTGCAATATCTATATTTATATTTGTCGACAGGTATTGTATATTTAAAAAAACTGTTATAATAGACTTTTACTTGATATATATGCCTATATTAGATGTTATAACTATATTTTTCACATTTGGCAATGAAAGCAAATATGACATGAGAAGAAAAATAAATGCCTGAGTCGGGATTTTTACCCGAGTTCCTAAATGTTGTACGGTTAGCGCTCTAACAATCAGAGCTACTCAGGAATCCTTACACAAACATTTATTTTTCTTATATATAGTAGGGTTGGGCCGACGTGTAATTTGGGCCGACGTGTAATTTGGGCCGACGTGTAATTTGGGCCGACGTGTAATTTGGGCCGACGTGTAATTTGGGCCGACGTGTAATTTGGGCCGACGTGTAATTTGGGCCGACGTGTAATTTGGGCCGACGTGTAATTTGGGCCGACGTGTAATTTGGGCCGACGTGTAATTTGGGCCGACGTGTAATTTGGGCCGACGTGTAATTTGGGCCGACGTGTAATTTGGGCCGACGTGTAATTTGGGCCGACGTGTAATTTGGGCCGACGTGTAATTTGGGCCGACGTGTAATTTGGGCCGACGTGTAATTTGGGCCCACGTGTAATTTGGGCCCACGTGTAATTTGGGCCCACGTGTAATTTGGGCCCACGTGTAATTTGGGCCGACGTGTAATTTGGCCCGACGTGTAATTTGGGCCGACGTGTAATTTGGGCCTTTTAAAATTTTGATATTTCTAAGTTTGTTCACCCCTTGATTGTAACGGGATTAGCAAGGCAATTAGCAGTGCTTCACCCCCTGAAACTTATTTTATTGTATCCCTCAAGGTTTCGAGGCAACGAAGAAAATATTATATTGTCCATTTTCACTAAAAGGTTTCAGTTCAAAGTGAAAAAGTTTTTTGAAGCTAGTGGTTAAGTCAAGTGTGTGTATTTTTAGTTAAACTGCTGAAAATATTTCAAAGTACGTTTTATTAATATTTCAGTGTCGTGTTTACTATAAGTTTTATGATATATATTTTTTTAATTAAATGATACATGTTGTGTAATTTGGGCATCTAGAGTTCGTGATCTGGATCTGAGATAGAGCATTAAATGTTTTTAGTTATATATATATATATATTGTTATTAGTAATAATTATAATAATAACGGTAATAATTAAAATAATAATAATAATTATTATTAATCACATTATTTCTACTATAACAATGAACATAACTAAAATAATTTTAATTTATTCATTTTTATTATTAAAATTACTTTACTACCAACTAAGTCACTGGCTCTATAGAACCCGTAGGTTCATGGCCGCTCGGACATAAGGTTATTTTACTAATATAATTATTATTTTAGTACTTATTTTTTCTAATATTTCTGAGACACACAAGAATGAAAATCTATAAAGTTCTCGCTAGACCCATAATCTGTTATGGCAGTGAAGCTTGGACCATCAGAACTCAGGATGACCGTCATATTACAGGCACGGAAATGAAATTTCTGCGACGAACTGCAGGTTATAGCCTTCTAATATTTCTAACATTATTAAATTTAGTATTAGAAAACGTTTATATTGTTTAGTGCACGTTAATAATTCCTTATGATTATTTTAATTAATTAGTTAATTTTGTGTTCCGCAATAAGTTAGTTCAACTATGGCTCACTGTTATTGCTGTTATTATTATTATTATTATTATTATTATTATTATTATTATTATTATTATTATTATTATTATTAATTTATTATTATTTTTTATTATTGGTTATATCATTTAACATATTTTTTACTTTCAATTTTTTAATGCATTTCTTTGATGATCTGACCTTGTGAAACCAAGAAGCGATCTCAAAAATCACATATGTTCATTATTTATCTACGTGTATTTATTTCTCGTATTTCGATAATTGTTTCATAAACACACATGAGGACAGACTGTACTACAGATTTTTAATCCCGAAAAGAGAGTGTATTCTCTTACTTATATTTTTAAAATAAATCACTTAAAAAGTAATACGAGTAATTATATTTGCATGTACAACCTACAAGACATCGGCCCAAATTACACGGAATCATTATTTATGTAAACATAATTTTTAAAAATTTTCTGGAAGTTATTATACGACGTGGATATCATAAAAGCAATCACTATTGTGTATTATTCATCATTTATAAAATTTATAATTTTCTAAATAGAATTAAAGGCGTTACTCGAATTTTAAGTTAAGTGGCCCAAAATACACGACCTTCCCCTATTCTAAATTTACACGAGAGGTAGTCGGATATTGTTCTAACTGATATTTGTGGCCACTATAACAAGTAAGCATATTTAAATATGCTTGTGGCAACTATAACAAGGAAGCATATTTATATATGATTGTGGCAACTATAACAAGTAAGCATATTTATATATGCTTACTTGTTATAGTGGCCACAAATGGCAGTTAGAACGATATCCCGCTACCTCTCGTGTAAATTGAGAATATTATATCTATAAGAAAAATAAGTAATAGTTTAAAAAAACTAAAACAACACGCTTTATTAGAAAACCGAACTCAAAAATGATTTTAATTTCCAACACGCTTGGGTTAAAATTATAGTGGTCAACAAAAACATCATCTCCAACACATCTAGAATAAAATTAGAGTTGTCTACAAAAAAAGTAATTTTACCATCAAAAGCGTGGGGTGGTTTATATCAATTAATATATCTGATAATAAACAGATATTGGTAAAAATAAAGTCTCTAGGAAGAAAATGTAAAAACCATAAAAAGCACCCCACGCTTTTGATGGAAAAATTATTTTTTTGTAGATAACTCTAGTTTTATTCTGTACGTGTTGGAGATGATTATTATGTTGATCACTTTAATTTTATCCCAAGCGTGTTGGAAATTAAAATTAGTTTTCATTTTTAGTTCGGTTTTCTAACAAAGCGCGTTGTTTTAGTTTTTTAAAACTATTATTTATTTTTTTATTTTTTAGTTTTTCATATTTTACAGAATAAGATAAAAATGTAAATATCTTTAAATTCGATACTATTGTAGTATGAGCTAAAAGTAATACTCTACTAAAAAAAAGCCCTCCGGGCCGGATTTGAACCAGCGACCTATGGATTACTGAAATTATATACCACTATAGTCCACCGCTCTACCAACTGAGCTCTTACAACGATTGAATAAGAAGTTGATAAGTCCGCAACCTATTATACCGGGTTTTTATTATTTTGATTTTCTGCTGATTCTGGCCAGGAGTTTAGAAACATTTATGAAATTATTGTATTGTCATTGGTCCTTTACAAGTATACAAAGTTTCAAGTCGATCCAATGATTTTAAGTGGGTGAAAATCGTGTTGAAAGATTCCGTTACATAGATAAATACAGGTCAAGCTAATATAAAGCGTGTAATAAATGTTTGTGTTAAGATCCCTGAGTAGCTCAAATGGTTAGACCGCTAAACCTACAGAGTTTACAAACTCGGATTCAAATCCCGACTCAGGCATTTATTTTTCTTTTTATGTCATATTTGCCTTCATTGCCAAATGTCAAAAATAGTTATAGCATCTAAAATATAAAGGCGTTACTGCTATAAAGTAAATATTCTCTTTAAATATGCTTACTTGTTATAGTGGCTACAAGGTGGCAGTTGGAACGATATCCCGCTACCTCTCGTGTAAATTGAGAATAATATATATATATATATATATATGTGTGTGTGTGTGTGTGTGTATAAGAAAAATAAATGTCTGTGTTAGGATTACTGAGTAGTTCAGAAGGTTAGAGTAGTAAATGTACAGAGTTTAGAATGTCGGATTCAAATCACGACTCAGGCATTTATTTTTCTTTTCATGTCATTCATATAATATATATATATATATATATATATATTATATATATATATCATGAACAAATTCGTTTTAGGCCATGTGGCCTATACGGTATATATATATATATATATATATATATCGGTATATATATATGTTCAGTGCTGCAAGATGTTCCGAATATCCTATCCCCATCAATCCTTTTATTCAGTGTTAATGAAAATTCGCGCGAAAAACACTTGATCTTCAGATATTTCACCTGATAGACCTATTAATGATATAATGCCAGTGTTGGTAGTACATGCTATATGTATATTTTACTTACGTTAGATGATAATGGCTATACATTTCTCAGAGCGTCGGCTTACCTGGAATTAAAAAAAGAAAAGTTGTATTGAAAGTGTTACTAATTCAGTAATTTTGTAATAATAAAATATTTCAGCAGTCAGTATCCAAATTTGTACCAAGTTTTTCCGATAATAATGTTTAAAGATAATGTTAGATATAAAAATGCTAGCAATTATGAATGCTGCAAACTGAAGTAAATATCATTAATTGGAAACATAAATAAATATTAATGAAATCATCATTAAAAAGACTGATACTATGTAAGTCGATTTATATTATTTTTTATGGCCATTAATTTTTTTTTAGAAATACTATACTTTCCCTTCAACTTTTTAATTATATTTCTTACTACTTCACTCCATAATATTATAATGATATTGTGAAAAAAAAATGTCTGAAACAGGAATCTAACCTTGGACCTCTCGTTCTCCGTGCGACAGTGCAGACCACTACACCATTCTAGACATGGTACAAACATTAACAAATCTTTCCACATATACAAATCAATAATTCTCGTTTCGTCCGCTGATAGGCGTCACTACCAACGCCAACGGCCGGCTTCATTTAGAAGTATTATTGGACTGTGTTAAAATAACAGTATTGGAAAATGTTAAATACTTTACTTCAGTATTCAAAATTATTTTTGTCTTAATAATAATAATAATAATAATAATAATAATAACAGTAATAATAATGTATCTATTGTTCGTATTTATATATTACGTACGTCACTCGTGGAGACTTGTGTGCTCTCCTTGCGTAAATTTCTTGACCAATCTGATACATTTATGCTTATTTCCTTACATATGTCAGTGAGTGGCATGAGGTTAGCACATCGTCTCAATGACACATTTACTAGGCAACTAAGGTATTACTTGGATGGGAAAGGACGTTAAATTATACTCAAAGGCACTAATTTATGCTTGAGGTTCTTTTACGAGCCCGAACATCTTCAGATTCGAGACAATAACAGTAATAATAATAATAATAATAATAATAATAATAATAATAATAATAATAATAATAATAATAATAATAATAATATTTTATTATCATTATTATTATTATTATTATTTACTTTTACTTTACTTTATTATTATTATCATTATTATTATTATTTTATTATTATCATTATTATTATCATTATTATTATTTCCACAGCTGTGTCTCGGGATAACGTCGTTGCCTTTCGACATAACGATTCTCTATAAGGCCCGAGTATCATGGGGAATATACAAATAACTAAAAGGGAGAAGTTAAAGTAAGGTAAAGAGTATCAGATTAATTATTATAACAACTATTATCAAATATATTATCAATCTTACTTTTTGGCAGCGGAAAATAGAGAAATCCCACGAAACCCTACTTTGTTCCTGAGTAGTCCACCATGAATCCCTCATGGAATGACTCAGACGCGAACTCGAAACCCAGAACTGGAGATGGAGGCCATAGGGCTGCAATTTTTCACAGAACAGTGTACCAAAATATAATGCTTTTAATTAAGTCCAAGTGCCTGATTTACAGCAAAGGAAAGAGATAATTATCTCAGATTGTGACTTTTATAGGTTATTAAAAGAAAAGAAAAGGTAATGTCAGTTGCTGATGATAGAGTTTGCTAAAAGGAATAAATATTGTACTTTAATGTGGCTAATTTTTAAACGAAAATATTTATATTTTGACCACAAGTAAGAGGGCAAATTTATTTTTAGGTAATCATATAAGAAATACAACGTTAACAATCAAACATCTAAAATGTCTTTTTAATCATTAGTATCACATTATTAATCCATCCATAGTAACTCTGTTCGAAGGCAGGTCCTTCACTGCAATCATAGCATTTTCATTCTATGCTTGAAGCTTTACTAGGGAATTGTGTAGGTGTGGTAGCTTCCCGTTGCTTTCCACACCGGTGAAGGATGATGGTGATGATGATGGTGATAAGGATGATGATGATGACCGTATGATTTCGGGGACCGTTTGAGCCTTAAAGTTTTCCTGACATTTGTCTTACAGGTGAGGAAAAACCCCGATAAAAATCTCACCCAGAAAAACTGCCCCGACAGGGGATCGAACCCGGGCCCGCTGCGTAACAAGGCAGCACGCTACCTCGAGACCACAGCGGTGGACTTCACATTATTAATAAACCCTTATAATACAAATCTAGCATTTAGAAAAATGTCAAGGTACGAGTTGGCATAATTTAACACTCGTTTCGGGAGATCCCAATTTCAAATTCCGTCTAAGATATGTGACTTTTTAATGATTTTTTTTCAGACGTAAAAGCAGATGTGGGTTGAATTTTAAATTCATACAATCTATTACGCCATTAATCATCATGATTTTATAATTCATAGTCTAAGAAGTTGTAATTTTTACAAAAGAAATGAACGTAAAGAACAACAGATATATACAGTCTAGTTCATCATCATCAAGGTATGGGCCTGTTGGCCCATTCCGCTTCCCGGTGAACTATATGCTGCAGGTGCAGGTCGTCCTTCCAACGTCGTTTTGGTCTTCCTAAATTTCTTCGGCCTAGAGGTTTATATTGAAGCAGTCTAGTTGTACATTGTATACCCAAAGATCCTAGATATGATATAACAGAAGATGTTCGAGTATATCAAATAAATAATAATTAATGTAAAAATCATTAACAGCACATATATGATGAAATATATATATGTATGTATATATATATATATATATATATATATATATATATTACTTTCTCCTATTTTCTCTTCGATTTTACTATTTTCCCGTACCGTTATTCTATATTTAATTGTTCTTTTATTTCTTTCTAACCCAAATACAGGACATACACCCACACCCAAGAAGGAGATTTAAAATTTCCTACTTACCGGGAATCAAACCCGGGGCCGCCAGAGTGAAGGTACGGACTCTATCGACAACGCCATTACTGAAGATTAAACAAATCTTCCGAGTATTGAACCCAGGCCTGCAAGTTGAGAGTTAGACCTGCTACTACTTGAACCAGACTGGCTGGCAACTAATTCGACGGATACTTTAACTCCACCGAGAGGTGTTCTCTATCCACCCTCTACCGAACTTCAAGAGCTTTTAATCTTAAATCCATGGAATAAACCACATTGAATTTAACATTTCAATTTTCACATAACTGGCGGTGATCCTAATCATAAGGCTTTGATAGAACTATAGTTATTTGGAACTATTTTTTTTTTACAAAATATATTAAATTGTATTTCATTTTTTATGAATAAGTTGATAAAAATTGTGAAATCACTGATTTTAAGGTGAATCTTTGAACCGAATTTTGTGAAATATGCTTTACAGTAGAGAAATAACCTGGATAAACTCAACCAATAAAACCAACAAGGCAAAAATCAATCGCACTCATGTTTTGTGTTAACCAACAATGTTAGTCCTAGACCATGACGGGAGTATTCTTTGTACCTAGGTATATACAGTAAATGCATAAAACACGTCGTATTACTTTCTTTCCCATTGACTCTCTCTCATAATAAAACATTCAAACAGGAATCAAAAACTCGTATTTCTTTTGAAATATTGATAACTTTTACTGAAGAAATACTGCATATAAAGCACTGCTCTAAAGCAAAGTATTGTACATATATAATGCAAACCGGCTTGTCTGGTACAGTACGTATATATTTGTGACTGTAACCTGGGCACTTATTGATAGAGACTTCCAACAAAATCGTGCTCCAAAAGTGCATTCCTTTTATTATTTATAAGATGTAATGCGTTGTAAAGTTTGCTCGTTCAATGCTCATATTCATGATTCATTAAAATGTTGTATCCATATCACATATATGAGGTGGGAGGATAACATTAACTATGATTTGAGGGAAGTAGATTATACAGGGAAAGATTGGAAAGCATTAGATCAGGATAGGGATGTATGGAGAGCTTATGTCCGCGCGGCCATGAACCTACGGGTTCGATAGTGCCAGTGAGTAAGTAAGTAAGTAAGTAAGTAAGTATATAACATATCATAATATTTTACTTAGTTGAATTAAGTTAAAAACTTTATCGTCTGAAACAGTTACAGTCCAGTTACAGTAGTCACGTAATGATAACGATGGCGATGATAAAAAAATAACTAAATTCAAATTCGAGTAAATAATAATGACTATTTAACTCATGTCCCAAATGCCAATCACATTATCACATTTCAATGATTTTTTATATACAAACAATCATAGTCGTTTATCAGCTAGATTTTATCCGTTTAATTTTATCACTTTGAAATCAAGCTCCTCTTTTTAACATTCTGAATAGGTCATAGCATTATATTGCGGTGGCTACAGATTGTACATATATATACTGCACGAATGTAACCTTATCGAGGTTACGGGAGATAACATAAAAACATTTGCAGCAATTGATTATATCACAAAAAAAAACACTGTTTGCACCTTCTTAAACATATTTTTTCCCAGATAAAAACGTTTTAGAAAAATATAGTTGACATATTTACATCATAGGACATCAGAAATTAATTAGTATACAGTTTGACGTGTGTATTTTTTCTCCACTAAGGTGCATTCTTACAATATTGCGATTCTTTGACAATAAATAACATGATCTATTTGCAGTGATAAACAAGTGAAACATAACGTTTCTCATTTGTTTTCGAACATCGCCGTTTACACTAAATAAATAAATATTTTAAAATCATTTGTGAGTAAACAGCTTAATTTATTCGTTAAATAGTCATAACAAATGCTACTCATGATTTCCAAATTCTCTAGATAAATTGAAAATTATTCGTGGCATTACTTATGATAAATGTGTTAATAAAGCTTAAATCCACAGAACTCATAACTAAATAACTCACTAGCATTATCGAACCCTTGGGTTCATGGCCGCACGGACATAAACTCACAAAACGTTCCTATCCTGAGCTAATGTTTTCCAATCATCCCCTGTATAATCTACTTCCCTCAAATCAAGGTTAATGTTATTCTCCCACCTCATTCTAGATCACCAACTGGGCGTTTTCCCTCTGATTCTGCTACGAGAAGCTTCCATGCACATCTTTCATTCCCCATTCGCGCCATATGTCCCACAAGTAAATTCCGCTCAGTGTTTTAGTTTGCAGGCGGCATCAAAGGCAAGTGTTTCCCTCTGGTTTAAAAGATAATATTGTTACTGGACATGATACCCAAACTAATGTTAAGATATCAACCCGCAGGAAGAAGAAGACCAGGACGTCCACTCAATAAACTTTTGGATGGTGTTTCTCTTGAGGCCGAAACAAGTCAACAAATGGCCTAAATGTGTGAATGTACTATGATGATGATGATTGTTACTGCCAGGTAGAGCCGGGGAGTTGTTGTTAGTGGCTTCTAAGACGTCCCCCCCCATCACCAAAAAACTGAAAATAGTTCTCTGCCAATAATGTCTTGGCATTTTTAAATGACGTTTCATGTCTACTCCACGTGGACTTAATTATCTTAATAGCGTTGCAACTTTAGTCTTCTGCAGTAATATTATAATAAAGTATGTTACAGTGAACAAAACGCGGCAACGCCGCTTGATATGCTAAATACTTTTGCGTGCAAAATAGACCTACCTAACCACAAAGCAAAGCGCCTGTAAACTAAATGACTGAGGCGACTTTATTCATATTACACCTAATGTTTATACTCGGGTTTAAAATCTTCACCTCAACTTAACTGTACATAAATTCAGTTATACAATATAAGAAAATAACACAAGACGCATCATTGTGACACTATATATGTTTATACTATGTAACTATGACCATTTCGAAATTCCAAATGATACGCTTACTTGATTTTTCAAAGTAAAGTAAATAACTGGTTTCATTTCATTTACTAACTAACTAACTCACTGGCACTATCAAATTCGTAGATTCATGGCTGCGAGGACATAAACTCTCCATACATCCCTATCTTGAGCTAATGTTTTCCAATCTTCCCCTGTACAATCTATTTCCCTCAAATTATGTATAATGTTATTCTCTCACTTCATTCTCGGTCTAGCAACTGGGTGATTTCCCTCTGTTATTCTTACAAGAAGCTTCCGTGCTCCTCGTTCACTCTCCACTCGTGCCACATATCCTTCCCATCACAATCTACGAGCCTTCACTGTTCTTATTACATCTGGTTTCCTATAAAGAGCATATAGCTCACTGTTACACAGTCTTCTCCATTCGCCTGTCTGTTAATTTCTCTTTGGTCCAAAAATATTCTTAGGAACTTTATTCTCAAATACTCGTAATATTTTCTCCTCCCTTAAAGCAGGAGTCCATGTTTCGTATCCATATAATTGAACTGGGAGAATAACATTTCTTTACATTTTCAATTTAACTTTTTAGAGAGAAGATGGGACGAAAAGAGTCTCTATATTCAAATTCATTTATAGCAAAAAAAATGATAAAAATTTACTTGTGATTCAAGAGTATTTAATTTTGTCATACCCTGTATTAGAAGAGCGCATGTAATTATGTGAATTTCTTTACGCACGAGTTCCGTTGCTTCAGTAATGATCCGGCAGCAAGTGAAATTCCTCCAGTAGGGCGCGTAAATCCATCCCAAACTCTCCTACCAACGGCTCTATTGGGAATCGAACTGGCTCCTGCCAGGTGCTCCTTTAAGGAAAAGTGAACTCTGCAGAAAACTTCCATTAAACAATCCTGCAAGATGGCATGAAACCGTAAATAAGTTGAAAGCTATATAATTTTCCAGAAATGTGCTGCACTACAGTAATAATTCTTGAAAACACAGACTGCACAGAATCAGTGCACTTATAAAATGTATTAATGTGATGGTTATCACAAAATTCTAGGATAACTGAATATTTCTTCTCAAATTAAGAGTGTGTTATGCTTGTGTGATAAGAACAAACTCCCAATAACAATAATAATAATAATAATAATAATAATAATAATAATAATAATAATAATAATAATAAAACTAATAATAATAATAAAACTAATAATAATAATAATACTAATAATAATAATAATACTAATAATAATAATACTAATAATAATAATACTAATAATAATAATACTAATAATAATAATACTAATAATAATACTACTACTACTAATAATAATAATAATATAATAAAACTAATAATAATAATAATACTAATAATATAATAATAATACTAATAATAATAATACTAATAATAATAATACTAATAATAATAATACTAATAATAATAATACTAATAATAATAATACTAATAATAATAATACTAATAATAATACTACTACTACTAATAATAATAATAATAATGTTATTTTTATACAGATTTTTAATGTTTATACATCTTTCAGTGCTTAAAGTTTTTTTTTTTTTTCCCCTCTTCCACTCGTCTTTATCCATCCACTCCATGTCCTCCAGTCCCCTTGTTCTCATTCCAGTTCCGTCTGGCTTTAAACCTTAGTATTTTTAGCATTGTTATGTTTTTTTGTGATGAACAGGGAGCTGGCCTGATGCATCTACCCCAACCTGGAGGACCAGGTGATTTTTGGTCAAGGTTTTCTTCCTCTAGCCTTTATCAAACCAATGACGAACTACAAGGCAGCACTATCTGTACCCTAGATAAGGGGTCCTCACAGGGTACTACCAGTCGGACTTACTGAACCATGTTTTTTTAACGAGGTTGTTACTCCTCCCCCTCACCATTTTCTAACCTTGCGGGACAGGCTTTGGCGAGTTTATAATAATAATAATAATAATAATAATAATGATAATAATAATAAGAATAATAATAATAACAATAATAATAACAATAGTAATAATAATAATAGTAATCATAATAATAATAATAATAATAATAAATATCTTCCAGGGATTAAACCAAATAGTCTGTTTCGGCTTACTTAAATGTTTGAAATTATATTCATCCCTTAACCGTTCTTCTTTTGAATCGTCTACATATTGTATTATATTTAGCACATGCTTTCAAAATCATCTTGATTCATCCAGCAAAAGTAGTCATGTTATTTCCTACGAAATTCTTCTAGTATTTTAGTCAAGCCATATATATATATATTCAATTCATTTCTGATATATTCGTTCTTTTTTCACATCTAAAACAGTAATGCATCTCATCTTTGCCACTTCGATTAGTTTCAATTTGTTTTGTTAATGTCCAACATTCAGAACCACAAACGTGATTGGCATGGCCACCATTATATAAAATCTAATTAATTTTTCCATTCTAGCTTTTGTATACAAACTGTTTTTTTAATGTTACATGTATTTTTAAATGTACTCAATTCTTATTGATATCTTTAATTCACTTTTGTATCAAATGATCCTATATAATTAATATTCATTACCTTTCCATTTGTATGTTATCGACTATTTTTTTACCTAGTAATTCTTTCCCACATTGCAATATTAATATTATAAACAACTCTTAGTAATTCATATTCAGATGAAGAAATAATTGCTTCATCATCAGGAAATAAGGGTGTACCTATATTAAATTGATTTACTTGTTAAAGTAGCTTGTTATTTCTTATGATTTCGTCCAGATACAACTAATAGTAGTAGTAGTAGTAGTAGTAGTAGTAGTAGTAGTAGTAGTAGTAGTAGTAGTAGTAGTAGTATTGGTGGTAGTAGAACTTTATTAGGCTAAAAGTAAGATGCAAACAATGTTACGGGTCGCACGGGCAGTAAGTCGTACGTGCTGTTGCGGTATGTAACTAAATATGAGGGTGAGAATGGACATTTATTTTTATATCATAGGTAAGTTTCGTCGTAATATCGGTGAGTCAATATAGGGCCTATAAACTTTGAACTACTCTGTTTAAATGCCTCCGGAATGCTTATTCTCACAATAAATCCCACAATTTATTTTTATTACCAAATAATAATAATAATAATAATAATAATAATAATAATAATAAATTGAAGATTGATTGCCTAGCATATGCCGATGATCTAGCAATCTTAACCCGTGACGTTGTAACAGCACAAAAATTGAATTATTAAATGACATTGCAGAGAAAGTTGGTCTGCAGATTTCTTTTGAAAAAAACGGAATATATTTCATGCAATAAACAAGCACCAAAATACCTGGAAACCAAATATGGAAAAATTAAATGAGTTTCACAATTTAAATATCTTGGTGAAATAATTCAGGAAAATGGAATTGAAACCAAAGCCAATAAAAGTAGATGCCAAAAAATGGAAACAGCATTTCGGCTTACTCACAACACTTATAATAAAAAATGCATATCTTTACATACAAAATTACGACACTATAACACTTTAATTAAACCAGAGTGCCTCTATGGAGCAGAAACATTAATTTTGAACAGAAAAAAGGTATCGAAAATATAGTGAAAAAAGAATGCAAAATTATAAGAAAAGTTTTAGGTCCACAAGTCATAGGTGAAGCATTTAGACTGAGAAGTAAGAAGGAAATAAAAATATATACAGACATTCATAGTGATATTTGGAAACGAAGCTTAAACTCTTATGGCCATATTAAACGAATGAACTCAAATAGGCTTACAAAACAAATAATGGAATTCTATGAAAACAGAAGTAAAGCTCCAGTGGATACTATGAAGTGGATTGATGAAGTCAAAAAGGACTTAAAATTGGCAGGAATTACTAAAGAAGATATCCCAAACAGAGATATATTTAGAATTAAGGTGAATAAGTGGCAAGTTGACCAAGAGGACAAATCGAAGAAAAAACTGGAACAACTTGGACAGATTAGAGAAAGCAAGCTCATAGCAAAAGAATGAAAGAAATTTGGGCTCAAAGGAAACGCCTCTAAGTACTTTGCGTAGTCCTACATGGGCTCATCCGCAATAAAAAAAAAATAATAACATTAATAACTGATTATCGCCGTACAATTTTCACGAAATTATATTACTTTTTGGTTGTTTCCGTTTCATTGCGGTATAAAACCTCATTTTATTCTTCATATTGGTCAAATTTTTGTATGTATATATATATATCTTATCTTGTGTCATTCTGTGTAATAATCTAACGTTTTGAAATAATAATAATAATAATAATAATAATAATAATAATAATAATAATAATAATAATAATAATAATAATAATAGTAATAATAATAACACAAAACTGAAAGAAATTGTGGAGTCAGCATTTTTTTTTCTAATCATAAACAATTTTATTAATTGCTAAATAATAGTTTGACATGTGTGATAACTGATAAAGCTGAACAGTTGCTATTTTTTCAACTGATATCAGGCAAGAATGGTAAAGGCAAACCTCCTGAAGGATCACTACTCTCTCTCTCTCTCTCTCTCTCTCTATGGGGCAACAGTAGGTGACGTACAACTGTGGACAATTTGCTTATGCAGTGAAGGCTTTTTTTTCTAAATATATTACAGTAATAAATATGTATATAAAACATTTAATTCAAGTTGCAGTTTCATTTTATTATGTTTCACAATCGTTATAAGTTCATTGTAAATTACGAGTATTTCTGATCAGTTTTATATCACATTTTTCTCTTTCATTATCTCTCTTGGGTTTGGTATTCTATTTTTTTCTCCTACGAAATAAGTGTCTATCAGCTAAGTGTGAAACACTGTTTCTGTTATATTTTCTACTGGTTTAGTTATTGTTAATTATTCATAAAATAATTATATTAATGAAATAGTTTAACGTAGAGCAAATTATATATCTATTCTGTAAGTCTAATATAGAAGTAGATGTAATAAATATTGTAAAATATTGTAACAAGTGTCTGTTATTCCACACGTGTCTTTTAATGGTATAAATGCAGAATATGGTTAACTATTATTAGATTTTCACGTTAGTTGATTTGATCCGCTGTGTGTTTAATTCCGTCGTTCGGATAAGCATGTCATAGATGCTCCTAAGAGACTCTAAACCAAGAACGAGGAAGAGCAAATCTTGATTAGGAAAAACCTTGTCAGTGACTGGCATAGGCCAACATAGATTAATGGGAGTATCTTTAAATAAAGAAACGGGAATCTTCAATTTTATCTCCAGATTACTAACAAAATTATACTAGAATTTATAAAACTTGCATAAACAAGCATAATGTTTATTAAAGTCGTTCGTATAATTTTCACCCCTCTTTACAATTCCTTAAATTACACTTTAATTTATGTTACAGAATTATATTAATTTTATCAAAACAGGGAGATGACATACTTGTACTATGTATTTTGTATTAGGAAACTAAAGTAAAAATTATAACATTCTTCAGATTAAATTTAAAAAATTATAGGGTTAAATTATTAGTTTATTTTTCTGTACTAGGCTAATTATTATAATTTAGAATCGTGAAAATTACTTTAAATACTCTAGCATGTTTTTAATTACCGTATCTCAGCAAAGGAACACATCCTAGATTACAGAATTTAACAGAATACTCCATCTGAAATTTACACAACTCGATTCTCATATAGCCTAATTTCCCTCCTCGGTTGAAAAAAAGAAGCCAAGATCGACCACTTAGAAGATCACCGGATGGATAATGAAACCGAAGCAGGCCACTAGGTTTCATCCATGACTAATGATGATAATTTCATTAAAATTTAATGAACTCAAATGGTTAATTTCATCTACACGGAACTACAATGTGAAGAACATGATATATTCATCGCCGTGTCATGGTCGTTATCTCCCTTCCACTCCGGCGGCCCGAATTTTAGACCTGATTGGGTAGTATATTTTGGATTTAGGTGTCTGCCACTTAACTTGTGCAATTTTGTGCCCTCCTCGTTGATGACGTTGTCATACTGTATACGTCAGGAAGATTTGCATCCACCAGTGTTTCTGCTCTCTGTCTAAAGACAGATCTCTTCAGGATACTAACCAATTTCCTTGGAGAAATGTAAGTCATTGAAAAGAAGGGATGATAAAAAAAAGAGAAAAACCTCATATCGATTTATATTATATGGAAAAGAGCATTATTGCTAATCATCGCTCTTTATTTAACCTTTTATTATATTTAATTAATAACGTAAATCAATATATTCGCTTGATACTGTACAATAAATAAACAACGTTGATTGTAAGCTGCTCTCATTGGATAACATGAACGATGCCCTTTCAACCAGTGTACTGTAATGATGAGCGGTTTAAACAAACTGTGATTGGACGGCGAGTTTTCCAAATATTAGTGTGAAGACTGTCAACTGTCGCAAATTGAAGTCCAGGTGGCCATAGCAACGAGTGGACAATCGATTGACCGGTGTGATGGAAGTACGGGGAATCACACACACTGCCCCGTTCCTGTGTCTTTTGTGTCCCAAAGTTTTGCAGGAAATTGCTATTTCACACCCCCTTCTACCTCTGTTTGTCATGAAAAAAAAAAGATCATCTAAAACTTTCAAACACGTTTCGCCAAGTTTATAAAACAAAATGTGTCACACTTTGACCATTCTTTCAAACATATTATAGCCTCCAGGAATAAAAAGAAAATATACGCGGATTTCAATTTTTTAAACATTAACAACTCGTTGTTGAATATTATCGTAAGTAATGCCACGAGTTATTTCCAAATTATCGATAAATTCACGACTCACGAAGTGAGGAGTGAATTAATCTAGATAATTCGGATATCAAGAGTGGTATTTGTTTGGACTATTTAATGAATAAAATTAAACATATTTACTCACAAATCATTATTTAAATATAGTTAGTTTAAAATATTTATATATTTAATGTAAACGGCGATGTTTGAAAACAAATGAGAAACGTTTGTTCATCACTGCAACCAGATCATATTATTTTTTGCCAAAGGATCGCAATATTGTAAGAATGCACCCTAGTGGAGAAAAAATTAAACGCATCAAACTGTTTATAACCATTATATTAATTAATTTCTGATATCCTATTATGTAAATTATATTTTTCCGGAACGTAAATTCTTGGGAAATAATACGTTTAAAATAGTACAAACAGTGGTTCCTTTTTATTGTGGTAAAATCAATTACTACGAATGTTTTTCCATTATATCACCGCAAACAGTAACTGTTTACATTCGTGCACTATATCTACAATTTGGTAGCAGCATTTAGTATGGGATCAGTCACTGCAAAATAATGCTCTGGACTATTCAGAATGTTAAAAAGGAGGAGCTTGATTTTAAGGTGATAAAATTAAACTGATAAAATCGAGGTGAAAAACGACTGTGATTGGTTGTAAATCAAAATTCATTGAAATATGATTGTCATTGACTCCCATTTGGGGCACGAGTTAAATAATCGTGTACAAATGCACTTTTAATATTTATTTATTTAGCATAGTATATGTTATTTCATGTAGTCTCTACCACTCAATACTGTATATTATAATACAAAACTCACAATTATAATATTCAGTAAACAAAAAATGTTCAAACTGATAACAAGTAGTTACGATGTTAAAGATAATTATAATTAATGCTATCTGATTGACTGGTCCACGTTTGTCCCGCTTTGGAACATGGGTTCTGCCCTAGTGGGTAGTTTCTTAACCAAACTAATTCACTTATTCTTAATTCCCTATGTAAGTCGGCGGGGGGCATGTAATTGTACATCACCCGAGGAGACACTTATTAGGAATGTAAGATATTACTTGGATGGAGAAAAATCGGTCACATTTGCTCAGAGGAATTTTTATTCAGGTATGAGATTCTTTTACGAACCCGAAAATCTTAGACTCGAGATCCATAGCTTAAATTCCCCCTCGGAGGACTTTACTTTTGGATCTTTCCATCCTAAAAAATCCATCGACCCCGACCAGACTTCACTGGTTAATGGTTATTGAACAATACAATAAAAACGCTAGTTTGTATTTGTTTCTAAAGATCAGAGTAGATTAGTAGAGATGAGTGCGGGTTTTTAAGACCTTAACATGGAATATTATTTAAGTTCGTTGTATTTTTACTTATATTTACTTTATTTATTTTATTTTTGTATTTATTTTACCTGATGGAGTTAAGACCGTAAGATCTTCTCTTCCACTTCACAGGAATGAATGAGATGAAATCTATTATACGGTGATATGTAGTCTGTAATGGTTATCCTGGTTCGTACACATCAAACATTCTCACACATTACTCATACCATAGTTTATTTGGGCTGAGCGGAAGGCCTTAAGGAGGGGCTACAATCCTCTCTGTGGCCTTACTGTACCCTAAGTTGACGCAGGCTAGGAGTCATCAGGAAATACAGGAGCCTGTCCCCTTCTGATCATCACAATCACATATTTTAAACTCCTGTGGTTTACTAAACCAGACTAATTTTACCTAACATCAGATGAGGTGAGAAGTGATATAAAATTAATGTAGTAGTAGAAATTTATTTAACTTAAAGTAACATACCGTACATGCAATATTATTTACAAATACGGATCGCGCGGGCAGCAAATCATACGTGTGGTTGACAGTCCGTACCAATAAATGAATGTCTAGTAATAATATAAAACAGACAAAACAAAACAATAGCTAAGAGTGCAATAATATTATAAATTAATTAAACTATTAATTCACAAACGAGTGTTTCTATTTTTCGCGTTTTGCCCAGAAATTTTAATGAAATGACATGGAGGTGGAGGGAAGAGAAATTGGAGAACCGGAGAAAATCCTGAAAATGGTGTGGACCAGCACCAAATCCCCTCCGGAACCGCCAGGATTGCTTCTGGAGATATTAGAGAGTTCCTGAATTACTTTGATTGTATGTTCAGTCCACTGTTACTTCTTGCTATATTCAATTCATACGGTTCTTACTTCCAGTGATTTTTCAATACGTGCAGTGCTTTTTGGTAAAGCCTTAAAAATTCTACAAAAATTCTAGTCATCAGCATTGAACATCTGATTACTATGTAAGTGTTCTGCTCAATCACATCTGCAGATATATTCTTCTAAGTGTCTTTTGTTATACGAGTAGGTATAAAAATAATACAAACAGAGTGAGATTGACTCTAGAATTCCATTTTGCATAATTAGCGGTACAGCTCTCCTTGTACAGGGAAGACCCAGACTCCTATGGAGGTATCGCACTAGAAAACAACTTATTCAAAATCTTCACAAAGATCTTGGCTTACAGACTAGAGGAAGAACTCGCTGTATACTTTATGAGAGGAAGGAGCACTCAACAAGCAATTAAGTGCCAATTAAGGATGAGATAGAAATAGCATTAAGGAGACAAGAAGGCAAATTCCATGCAGTCTTCATAGACTACAAAAAGGCTTTCGACCTAGTAGACCGTTGCAAACTAATCACCAAGCTTAAGCATATGATAGGAAACACTCATCCGCTCAGTAATATAATAGAAAACATCCTTACATATAACCTCATCAAAATTGATGATGGAATAGACACATCAAATGTAATCCATCAGACCAACTGTGCCCTACAAGGGTTCGATGTCACCGACATAGTGAAAAACATGCAGGAAACGACATTGTTCATGCACGCAGACGATATTATCATAGGAAGTCCAAACAAAACAGAATTGTGGTGGCACTACAGGAACTAGAACAATGGGTCGACGAAAACAACCTCAGAAAAGACAGTCCAAATAACATTTAGAAGATATGCTAATGCTAACAGCGAACCACTAAAGACGGTTAACAAATTCACATACCTAGGCATGACACTCCAAACAACATTACGGCCATTCAACCAACATATAGAGGAGAAAACAGCAGCAGCCACAAGAGCAATCTACAGCATAAAAAAATGTAGCTCGACTGTCAGTATCCACGGCTATGACATTATTCGATACAACGATATCGCCAATCATAACATACGGCATAGACATTATGTGGGACAAACTGTCACTTAGCGATCTCGAAACGATAGAGAAGTTTAAGGCACGTTTCCTTAAACTGGCTCTAAGTGAGGGGAGAAACAACCCCATCGACACTTGTATATCAATTTGCAAGAGAATCGTAACATGCAGAAGACCTGAGATGAAACACCTTCTGCCAACTACTTGCTCCTGCACAGAACTCTTACACCGAAGCAAATTGAAGAAGGAGGAGACAGACCTTGATTTCTATGCCTCGGGAGCCATGATAGAGAGGAACTGGACAAAAGCTAACCAGGACCAGCAACATGTTGTGACACGCTATGCTGTGCACGGTTTTCATCACAAAGTGTGTGAAAACAAGAAGTACCACGGCCCAAATGAAAAATGTATATGTGCTTTGTGCGGCCACAGATGCGAACGATACCACATACCCAAGTACCCAAAAGACACAAAAACACTGAACGAATATAGCAAAGATTAAATATAAATAAACGTTTTATTTATTATAATAATAATAATAATAATAATAATAATAATAATAATAATAATAATAATAATAATAATAATAATAATAATAATAATAATAATAATAATAATAATTATTATTATTATTATTATTATTATTATTATTATTATTATTATTATTATTATTATTATTATTATTATTATTATAGTTGATGTTATGTGTTTTCCTGAACCAAATCAATTGAAAATATACTATTTCTTCAAAATAATTATTTCAAGTGTGAGATGGTACAGACTTTTCATATAATCTCTCAAGCCTGAGTTATCTGATAGTTTAATAATTCTGTTCACAAACTATGTTTTCAGTTCCTAATAGTTATTATTCACAAGTTAAGACAGAAATGGATATTTAGTGTTCAGAGAATGAATACTTCCACTAAGTTATTTATCCATCACCAAAGGGAGTATCCTGTCCAGAACATGATGCTGATAAATGCTAAATATGGTAGAATGATAGCCTTATCTGAAATCATGTTTTTTACTAGTGTTTATGGTGCTTCTACAGCAACAATAATTTTAATTGCATTCTACAAACTGTATTCATCAAAAACTTACGCAATTCCTCACAAATTGTTTGATCATTGCGATTTTTCAAATAAAATGCAGCCAATTTTCCTTGTGTTAATTTATTTATAAGTACTACTGCCTGATAGTCATTTTCCTGGATGCATTTGCCATCAAAATGCTAATACCATTCATCTGTAACGAACATTTTAATCATCTCCTCCTTCAACGTATTAGCGTTTCTGGAAGTTGATTAATAAATTGAAGTTTAATTGGGAGTTGGAATCCTAAAACCATCATGTTGTGCATATTTTAGCAGTTTGACTCAATTATATTTTCAAATATTGGCTTGATATTTTTATTTTATGTTTCCTCTTTTTTTAGAAAGAAAAACCTAACTGAGATCTGTAATACTGAAATTGTGATTCAAATTTTTAATTGTATGGTGAATTTTTTTTTTAATTCGAGGGATTGTCTACAAATCATATTTTTTTACCAATTTATTGTATACAAAATATTTTATTTCACTGGAAGTCAAAATGTTATAGCCTTAATCTATACAGTGCAATATGTAACGAAATTTCACCTAATCATTTATTAATATATTTCTACGCGTAACGATTCATTTAGTTTTACCGATAATTACTTCTATCTCAATTGTTTAGTGTTACTCAATTTTCGCTATTGCCAAATAAGCAGTATCACATCAGAATATACCAATTAATTTGTAAAATAATAATAATAATAATAATAATAATAATAATAATAATAATAATAATAATAATAATAATATTTCTTCTTTCAGATTAAGTCCACTAATCCAGCACAAATATTCAAAACATAGAATGTAATGATATAAATACAAAATATATTAAATCAGAATGCTCTCCAGAGTTTTTATTGAAATACATAGTTTCCTCTGGAAGGGTTCCCACTTTCGCAGCTTAGTCCAGTGGTTGGGCTGTCACTTAGCCTTCTTGAACAGTAACTTACTACAAAATCATTTCATCTTTTATTAATGTAACAGTTATACCACCATGACTCGATCCTCAGAGCCCCTAATGTATTATTCAACAGATATAAAATCATTAATAAGAAGACCGTAAATGGAAACTAAAGGACGAAAGTGGAGTTTATTAAGGAAACAAAAAATACAACATTGTACACAGGAGATAAATAATTACAAGTTACAACAAATAATTTAAACACAATTTAATGTGAAAATATGTATTATCAGAACCTAATCAATGGATTTGAAAGGAAATAATACAAAGAGCAAAAATAGCAATTAAGCTAGTTCACAATTAAATATATGTAAACAAAATATATTTCAATGGGAATTAATTAAAAAATCATTCGTCCTTGGGGAAAAAAAACATCCAAAACTGGCACAAACAAGATAGGTTGATATCTGTTTTTTTTTCTCCAGTGAACTTCCTTCCTTTTAGACTTATTTAAAACGAAAATTCTCTATTATAGCTATTATAATTAAGAATTTGATTTATTTTGTTATTAACATATGAGGCGGCTTGAAGAACAATATCATCATCATCATCTTCGCTCCTAGCCAGAGCATAGGGCCGTGATGAAATTTCTCCATTTAGCTCTATCATCTCACAACCTCTTCACCTCCAACCAAGTTTTTCCCATTTCATATACTTCTTCTTCAATAGTCCTCTTCAAGTTATTTTTTGTCTTCATTTTTTTTCTTGGGCATTGAGGTTTCCAGTCCAGTGCACATCTTGCTATTGCAGTTTGAGGTTTACGCAGAGTATGTCCAATTTAACGCCATTTTCTTTCCTATATTTGTTTTTCGTTCGGTGCAATTAAGAAAATTTATTTAAAAAATTGGAAAAAATTGACTTTTCTTCTTCTTCTTCTTCTTCGTCACGGTTTAGGCTTTTTGCTAGCCTGTTCCTTCTCCAAATTGCTGCTCTTTCCATCTTTTCTTTGGTCTTCCCAAACTTCTTCCTCTTGGTGAATAGTTATATGCTACTCTTGGCAATTTTCCCGGGTATGAGCGAAGTATAATATCATAAAAAAAATGGAATAATTGGGACGCATTCACGTAAAAATTAACAGTAGACACTTAACTCTTAATGCCCAACATTAGTTCAAATATGGCAACGACAACAAGATAATCAAAGGAAGATAGAAAGACCGAGCCCTGCACAAATGAAATTTGTAATGTCTCTTTAAGGACTCACAAAATTAGATAAAAAAGAAACATAGGTATATGAGAATTTCAACATTGTTCAAGATATAGAAGCACATCAACAGAATAGCTGAACCATGATATATGTAAAATGGAGAATATTATTTCGAGAGAATATCGTGACAAAACATTGCACAATAATATAACAGGCTACAGAAGCAGAGACGATTAATGAAACCAATATTTTCTTCAAAGAGAGGAACAGGTTCAATAATTTATCGTACATTATATTTGATTGAAAATGGGTGCTCCCTAGAGGGAAGTTTCTTAACCAGGCTTAATTTAATTACGCTTAATTCCCTAAGGAAGTCAGCGATGGATGTAGTTAGAACATTGTCTCGAGGAACACCTAGTAGAAAACTAAGGTATTATTTACATGGAGGAAGATAGGCCATTTTTTGCAGAGAAGCTTTTTCAATTCAGAATTGAGGTTATTTTACGCACCCGAAAATCTTCAAACTCGGGACCCACGGTTTTAAATTCTTGGATTTTTCCATCCTAAAAATCCATTGGCCCTAGCCAGGTTTTAATTCGCGACCCTTGGGACTACAGGTAAGATATTTAACAATTAGACCAACGTGGCCGGCCGTATGTTAGAGAATTTATCTAATTTTATTGCATCGATAAAAATATTAAATAATAATAGTAATAATAATAACAGCAATAATAGTAATAATGTTAATGATAATAATAATAATGTGCAGTAAATATTTTGAGGGTTATGTATGTAATTCTAGAAGGAATCAAAAGAACGACTAATGAAAACTATATTTTTTTTAATACGACACTGGTGAAAAAATTCGAAGAATACAAAAAGACTGGCTTTTGTTTATAATCTAAAATTTACGAAGGAGATAGAATAAACAAAGACAATCATTTTCAATGTACTTATTATCTGTATGTAGCATTTTCACATTCACTCTACTACGAGTAGGAAAACGGAACAAGAACAAAGACTCGGTGAAGGAATGTGTTGGATAAATGTAAAACTCAGTGACAGAGGAATGGGGGCAGGCTTACCAACCTGACACCCTGACCCTCACTTGAATCGACTTCCCTCTCTTGTTATATATATTGTTTCCTTCTTTATATTCCCTTCACTGTGACAGAGATCCCCCTTCTTTATTCAGATTTATTTCTCCTTATCACAATCCTTCACTTCCTGCAACCTGACAATAACAGCAAATCCATTTCTCGACTTGCCATTTTGCACAAGTCAGATAAGTGAAATAAAACAATACTTTTACATGTATACAAATTTGTAACTTTACTGGTATGTCAATTTTCATCTCTTTTTATTTTTTATATATCAAGTTAAGTAATTGAATTATTAATGGGGTATTGTTGAGAAAGCGACCATAAATACCAGTAATTAAATTTATTCATCATCATCATCATCGAGGGATTAAGGCTGTTGGCTCGTTCCGGTTTCATGAAAGCTAGAATTGTTAAAATTGTTCAGACCATCTTCTGTATGGGCGTGCAACATTTCTAGCATTATATCAATTCTATCAATATGTTATTTCCAGTCGTTCCTATACTTAATTATTCGGTCTGTAAGTTTGAAAATATTTAGTTCCTTTCTTATATCTTTATTTTCTTATCCAGCAGAGTATATCCTGCTATATTTCTTAAAAATCGCATCGCAGCTGCTTCCAATCTTTGTTCTTGTCTTTTAGTGATTAAAACATTAAATTTATTCTTATGTTAATTCTTAAATTGGAAATGTGTCCTATAAGATGCATTGATTTAATTTATTTAATATGGTTTTGAAGACAAAAAAAACGAGTCAAAATTACTTACATTTGTGTCAAATCATAGAATAATGTGCAATAATAACTTACGGTTTTACTTGATTTTTTTTCATTGTTTCGCCAATTTAAAGGTTAACTTGATGCGAATATGTATATATATATTTTTTTTCAAATGCCCCAGGTTGTCATTTCGACATTTCTCGTGTTGTCTCCTGGCATGGCGTACTTCTGAAGTTGGTGTCAAAGTGTCCAAGGTGAGCAAAACATTGCTTCCACTTTCTTGTGTTTTTCTCCTTACTTTTATATTTAACTGATCTGGCATTTCTTCCTTTCTTCCACTTACTTATACCAGACTTTTTTAACTTTACTAACTAATCTCTCTTGGTTAACACTTGTTTTTTCGACCCCGACGCTATTAGGGCATCCGAGGGCAAAGGGAGTCTTTCCTTTCTTCCATTTCAATTTTCCTTTAGGTTCTTTTCTTCTCCAGAAAAGCCTGACAAGATGCTATAAGATGGCAGCCCCATCACTGGTCTTGCCTTCCTTTGGCCAGCAACCAATCGAAGGGACTACCTCTCCTGGTGCATCATTACCATGATCATCAACTCTCATATCATTGGGGCCGTTTACATTAAATATATAAATATTTTAAAATAACTATAGTTAAATAATGATTTGTGAGTGAACAGCTTAATTTTATTCGTTAAATAGTCCTAACAAATGCTTCATTTGCTTATTTTTTCATCACTGCAACTAGATCATATTATTTGTTACCAAAGGATCGTAATATTGTAAAAATGCACCCCAGTGGATACATTTATAAGCAAAATTATATGTATTAATGCATTTCTGATGTCCTATGATGTAAATATGTCAATTATATTTTTCCGCAACGTTATTTCCTGGAAAATAATTCGTTTAAGAAAGTGCAAACAGTGGTTTATTATTTTGGTAGTATAATCAATTGCTACAAATGTTTTTATATTATCTCCCGCATGCGCTATCTGCTGATATTCATGCGCTATATATACAATCTGGTAGCTGTATTTCTTAGGGAGTCAGTCACTGCAAAATAATGTTATGGCCTATTCAGAATGTTAAACAGGAGGTGCTCTCTTTAATATGAGAGACTTTAGTTGAAACATTCGAGGCGAAACACGACTGTGATTGGTTATAAATAAAAAATCTTTGAAATGTGATTGCTCATTGACTCCCATTTGGGGCATGAGTTAAATAGTCATTAAGATGAAAATGTTCACGGAAATTCGTAGACTCAATACATTAAGGAAAAAACTCCAGTGAGGCAGGTCTACCACGAGATTTAAACTTGGAACCTTGTGAATTCGTATCGCAAACTCTACCACTTGAGCCAACTCGCTCGGTGTGAAAACTTTAGTATTGTAAGATGCGGATAGATAATAATCCTCTTATAATGAACATTGTTTAGACTTGTGTAAACCTCCAAGTTACCAAGAGTATCTTATCATTCTACTCTGAAATTTGATATATTTAATTATAGCTATATCTTACTGTATGCAGAAAATAAGCATACACAGGCTATTCGTATAAACCCAAATATATTTGACGCAATATAACCAAATATGTTGAAGTGTCTAAAAAATACTGATAATAAAAATCTTGTAATAAACTTATGAATTCAAATCATCTTCATGTTAATAAAGGTAATATTTGTAATTGTATTGAGATACCCGAGTTTGTAAATGACCAATTTGTAATTTCAAAAAGTTCCTTCTTCTTATTCATAATTTGTAAGATTTTCATCCTGTTTATATAAAAAAACATCAGTCCTCAGAGGAAGACGTATTGGAGTTCCTGATATGTTAAATGTTTACTCTGTTCTGAATCGACATTATAGCCAAAGCAATATATTTTGTAACAAAATCGCTCATAATCACTCAGAAGTAAAAAAGAAACAATATAAACTAATTAAAATAGTATTATTTTCTAATGCATTATAGGAATGCTGTTATCAAATTCAACCATTCTGGCTTCTCTACACCGTGATGTAGCCAAACGTGCATAGTTCCGAAGTTACATTTAAACTGTAATGTACAAGGAAAATAGTGTATATCAAATTCCGGGGGAAATTCTATTTGACCGAGCTTTTCTTCCTGGGTTTCCTCAGAAATGAATGTAAATGCTGCGTTGGAATTCAATTACTAGAATTTATTTCATCGCAATCATTATTTCGTAGCGCAATATCTTTATATTAAATCAGCGAATTCATTTATAGCAAGCGGTACGCAAGAGTAACGATTATACAGAGTGTCCGATTCAAACCTCCCACATTTTAATTAATCATAACTAACAAAGTGTGCGGTATTATGAAATGAGGCCGGTATTAAACGAAACAGAAACTCAACGAATTTTCATAACCACGCGTTGCCACACGCTAAAACACCTCTATATATGCACCATTAGTAGCACGAACAATATCAAGTCTGTATTCGATTTCGTGCCGCGTTCTGCCCAACATGTCCATTGATACTGGAGTAAATGTGGTCGTAAATCATGAAGATCTTGTAATGGAGTCGCAAACACATGGTCTTTTACATACCCCCAGAGCAAGAAGTCCAGTGGAGTGATGTCTGCAGAACGTGGTGGCCAGAAAATTGGTCCGCCGCGTCCAATCCACCTATATGGGAAGAATTCTTCGAGTGAATTTCGAACATCCAGGTTCCAGTGTTGTGGGGCTCCATCTTGCTGAAAGATTACTTGGGGTTGCAGATCAGCAACTTGGGGGTACAAGAACTGTTTCAACATGTCTTGGTATACCGAGCCAGTTATTGACTTCTCATGGAAGAAAAAAAGGACCTATAATCCTGTTCTTCAACAGGCCGCACCAAACGTTTACTTTGGGCAATCCCGGATGGGTTCACGGTAGATGTACGGATTTGGCGTACCCCAGATACTTACATTGTGCCGATTGACAGATTCTGCACAGTTTATCTCGGCCGGGAAGCTTGGCGAATTGATTTTTGCGGACTTCTCTGAAATGTTGCTCTTATATCTTCAATCTTCCAGTCTTCAGAAACTTCTCAAGCCATGCCTTAATAGTCTTCCCATCAGGTGCATTTCCTCCATATTCTCTCCGGTAATTTCTTTACACTGTAATTATATAATTATTGACGTCGCCTCTGCATACCAGAAAACAATTTGTGCTCGTTGCTGAGGAGTTGCCATTTTGTTGTATGTCATTATTGTCCAATATGCGATAGATGAATTAACTGCAACAAGGAAAACAAAACTTCTTCGAGTTTCTCATTATTTTAATAACAACCTCGTTTCATAATTCCGCATATTTTGAGAGTTATGGTTAATTAAACTGTGGGAGGTTTGAATGGGAGACGGTGTATATTTAAATAAAATAGGTGTTTATTTCGGTTACTTGCAGTTAAAACACGTACTTAAGGTTTTTGTTTCTTGGTTAAAACAGTACGGATACGCTGTTTTTTTTTTTTTTTTTTTTTTTTTTTCCAATGCCGCAGGTTTCTCTCCTGGCATGGCGTACTTGATACCCACTTCTGAAGTTGGGGCGCCTGGAAGGTGGGGTTACGCTGCCCCGATTATATGAGAGTTGATGATGATGTAATGATGCGCCAAGAGAGGCCTTAGACTAAACTTAATCTAATTAGGCGAATGTGATATTGATGATAATGATGGCCAGATGGTGTTCAGGGACCGTTCGGACCTTAAAGTTTCTGACATATATCTTACAGGTGAGGAAAAACCCCGAAAAAACCTCACCCAGGAAACTTGTCCCGACAGGAGGTCGAACCCGGGCCTGCTGCATGACTAGGCAGCACACTACCTCGAGACCACAGCGGTGGACTGCTGTCAAAAATATTTGAAGATTATTTTCTACTTGAGAACATTGATAGTTCCCTCGTTGTTGCTGTTTATATTTTGGTTAAAGTGGTTAATCAAATAATTCGTAATATTTATGTTATACTTACTTACTCACTGGCACTATCGAACCCGTAGGTTCATGGCCGCACGGACATAAACTCTCCATACATCCCTATCCTGAGCTAATGCTTTCCAATCATTCCCTGTATGATTTACTTCCCTCAAATCATAGTTAATGTTATTATCCCACCTCATTCTTGGTCTACCAACTGGGCGTTTTCCCTCTGGCTTTCCTACAAGAAGCTTCCATGCAAGTCTTTCATTTCCCATACGTGCGACATGTCCTGCCCATCGCAGTCTACGAGACTTAACTGTTCTTATTATATCTGCCTTCGTATAAAGACCATGTAGTTCATTGTTATGTAGTCTTCTCCATTCACCTGTCTGTTCATCTCTCTTTGGTCAAAAAATTTTCCTAAGTACTTTATTCTCAAATACTTGTAATCTCCTTTCCTCCCTTAAAGTAAGAGTCCATGTTTCGCACCCATATAATATAACTGGTAGAATAAGTTTTATATATTTTCAGTTTAACGTTTTTTGAAAGGAGTTGGGACATCAAGAGTCTCTGCAATGCATAATAGCAGGCGTTTCCAGAATTGAGCCTATGTTTAATTTCTTTGTGCATCTCATTCCTATTTGTGATTATTGTTCCTAGGTACTTGAATTCAGCCACCTCCTCAAAATTTCCCTCATTTGTCCTTAGCTGTCCATTTCCATTATATAATGCATTTCTACGTGTGACCATATATTTAGTTTTATTGATATTTACTTCCAGTCCTAATTTCTTAGTGTTACTTAATAGTGTGTGCGTGTTGTCCTTCAGTATCTCCTCGCTATCGGCCAATAATACTACATCATCAGCATAAACTAACAGCTTATTAATATATTTATGAAATCTACTGTAACGTTTTAAAATAAGCATTAACTAAAAATATTAATCTTCTTCTTCTTCACTTCCTGGTTTAGGCAAGAGTTGCCTGTTCCGTCTTCACTAATAGATCTAAGACCATCTCTTCCGAGGACGTCCGACATCTCTTCTTCCTCTTGGAAAATAATGGAAGATTTTATTTGGTAATCTACTTTCTTCCATTCCTTCTACATGTTCTTTCCACTGTATCTTGTTGTTAAATATATTTTCTTTTATGGAATAGATCTGCAGTTCTTCACGGATATCCTCGATTCTTATCTGGTCCATTCTAGTGCAGCATGTTACTCTTCTTAAAAAAATAACCTCGGCTGCTTGGATTTTACTTTCTTGTTTGGTAGTGATAATCCAAGATTCACTCCCATACAAAAGGACAGGGACAGCCATTGTTTTATAAAATTTTAATTTTGTTTGTTTATGGACTTTGTTATTCAATGTCCTATTTATTGTACCACAAATACCTTGAAACCGATGCATTTTGTGTTCAATATCTTTATCATACCCATAACTGATTTCACATCCTAAATATTTAAAGTGGGATACTTGTTCAATAATTTCGTCTCTAATTACCATTTTTGCACACAGAGTATTTCTTCCACAAAATGTCATTACTTTTGTTTTACTTATTGAAATTTTAAAATTATAATCGCTACATATTGCATTTAGTTTAAAAATATTAATACGTTTTAATTATAATAATAAAAATAATAATAATAATAATATTATAATTATTATTATTAAATCTAGTTAATATATTTAGGCTTAAGTACAAGAAGGTGATGATACGATTTGTGTTAATGGTTAAGTAATATGTATTTGAGGGTTGGCACTCACGTTGCCAAAATGATCGCTAGATCTGGATTTTTATTAAAGAAGCTCAACACGTCGATGGTACAGTACTTGAACCAAATAATGCTATCTTAATATTTAATGAATAATAAAAGTTATATAAAACTCTGAAACGTTTTTATAAGTTAATGTTTCATTGCCTCAACAGTAGAAAAAGTTACCCTTGGTTTTTCAGTTTATTGTTGTAAACTATAGCTCTTCTTCTGTATTTACTAACATTTTTTAATATTTTAAACTTTTCAAACAATTTGTATAGCATTATTTGATAATTTTTAAGTATTAATTTAAATTTGCAAATCACAAGATTATGACACTGTTAGACAATCTTGTGATGCTGACTGCTATTTTCTCCACAGAATATATTACTTAATCTATGATTTTTCGATCGTTAGTTCGATCGGCGTTAGGGAGTGATAAGTAAGTGCACACCCATTTTTAATAAACGTTTGGTAATTTTAATATTATTGATATATTTGTTTAGCATAGATTTGAGGATTTATTGCGAAGATTGGTCACTTAAATTTCAGACCGATATTCGATATGAGGTTCGATGGTGGATTATTACTGGCTCTATAAAGTCTGGCGCATGCGCTTTTATATTTAGTTGAATAAGTAGGATAAAACATTTGTATCGTATATCAAAATATATCCGGTAACATACAGTGTTGTTTTTCCTGTTTCATTGTAAGATGGAAGATATGCACAACACAATATATGTTGCCTGTTTCCATCATTCTAAATTCTTGTAGAACTAAAATTGGCATTAAAGGCATACTTGGAGTTTTAGTATTTAAAGAGGAGATTTAGGATATTTAAATCTAATGTATAAAAATGAACGTTTGTTTCTTTGTTCCTACTTTATGCGCGGCCATACCGTTCATCCGACTGTGATGGGGCTTTTTGCAAAATGTTCAGGAGATTCCCGGGAGGAACATAGGCTATAAGAGAATTGTGACACTCATACACCCTTAAAATCGCCCTTTGGAGTGGAAAACGTGAAAAAAGTAGCTCTTTGGACGCTTAAATTGCTTACGCTGTCTAAACCATAATAAATACACAAAATTAATGTACACAGTACTGAATATCTCAAAAAGCTCTACAAAAAAGTACGCGACAGCATATGTTTTTCTCTTACGGATATCTCACAATAACCATTTTTGTCTTTCATTGATGCCAAGAAGACCGAGACAAGTACGTAGATTCCTATGCAAGCATTTCACTAATTCAACTAATCATAAGAAGTACATTAAATTTTGTCTTTCAGCTCATTTATGCCAAGAAGATCGGGATGAGTAGATTCCCGGACAACGCATGGGAAACAGCACGGGGTATCTAAAAATAATTACAATGTAAATTTTTTCTCTTACTTATTCAACTAAATATATAAGCACATTAATTTTCATTTATTTAGGCGTAGCAGCACACGCCGGGTATTAGCTAGTCAGTTATATAAAAATTAATTCAATACAACAATAAAACAATTTGTAACGTATTATCATAATAACTAATTCACTACCATTATTTAACAAAAGTAGTGTAAGGTGGGGACTGGACATGACCATCCACCGATTCTCTTCTATTCCCATACTTTTTTTTTCGAAAGTCTGTTTTGTATTAATAAACTTGTTTATAATGGTTGAAAAGTCAGGAAAAACAAATACAATCAATTGTAAATATCTTGAAACTATCACTAAATGCTAAAATGTGTAGACGTTTTCATGAAATATGAAATATTTCGAAATATTATGAAACATATGTTTTTTCTCAACTGCCCCACCATAGTCTAATGTAAACATTTCGGTGCCCGCTTGACTGCTGTTCATAGTGTAGAATACGGAATTTAATATTTCTACTCACTTTAATCACTCTTACTTGTCCATATAACATTAACTTGTCAATTTCTTCACCTTAAATTTCCCACTAATGTTGGTGAACTCATGGGATAGAATCCCCCTATGTGAGTAAACATGTTGGCAATTGATTCTAACGGAAACATGTGTCATCACATTGGCCAAGATGACTAAAAGTCACTTGGGCAAAACTGCACTTAAATTAGCGTGAAATATTTTCAAAGTCCTATAGAACAACAGTGCGCATGCGCCAGAGTTTATAGAGCCTGCGATAACCCACAATCGAACCACATATCGATTATAATCCTCGATTACTATCCGTCGCTATGAAATTTAAATGACCAATATTTGCAATAAATCACCAAATCTATGTTAAAAATATACTAATAATATCAAAAATTACCAAACGTTTATTAAAAATGGGCGTACACTTACTTATCACTCCCCAACGCTCATCCAACTAGCTATTAACCCAAAACAATGGTAGAAAAAACATGGACTAAGTAATATACTCTGTGGAGAAAATAGCAGTTAGCATCACAATATTGTCTAATAGTGTCATAATAATGTGATTCGCATGTTTAAATAAATACTTCAAAATTGTCTAATAATGTTATAAAAATGTTTTGAAGAAGTTTAAAATATTAAATAATGTTAGTAAATACAGAAGAAGAGCTATAGTTTACAAGAATATAACTGAAAAATCAAGCGCTAGTAGAAGTGCAGTTGAGGTGTTACTTGTTCTACGATAGCCTAAAATGTATGGAGTTAATACACTTTACCCACCCATGCACTATTTATTGGCATTAATAATAAGTTAAGAATGAGAACAATGATTTCGAACTACATTTCTTTTCAATTCAAGCTCCGGTTTGAGCACAAAATCTCGCATGAAAGAAAGACTTGCCTCGTGTTTACAGCAAAGGCCGGTTTGTAACCAACTTGAATATCTGTTGAAAATCACAATAATTCTGTCATGTCATGTTTTCCACTTATCACAAACACTATCGCTACACAGTATAAAAACATAATCAAACTTTAAAATATCACAAAACCTTTTAAATTTACGAGCAATCACGAAATTATTCTCATTATAACATGCATTCGCATCTCAATCATCGCCATGTTGCAACAGGTACTGAATTAGTTAATACGCATGCGCTGCTGTGATGTCATAACATGGCTCCTCCATAAACAACTCATGATTAGTAGAATTCCAAGTTAATTTAATAATTTTGTAAGGAAAAGAGAAGAATGGAAAGAAGATGTCGGAAACTGTTTTAATAATTAAAAAAAAAGTTTTAAGAAAAAATACACCTTCACGTTACTTCTCATTAATTACACCAGTTTACCAACATCTTATGGGTATTTTTTTACGTATCACAAGCCACTTTACATACATATAATATATGAGGGAGTTCAGAGCAAAAGTGTAACAAGTCCATATTTTACTCTGTTGTGAAAAACTAATATTAAGTCAAAGTAATGCATTTAATTATATATGAAGAATTAAACAAATTTAGGGTGAAAAAGAGCAAATACAACACTTGGTTCACTTGCTCTGAATAATTACCGATATTTTAAACCCAAATTCACAACTAGGATTTAATTATTGGTTTTGGACCACTTTCACTCTGAATTACCATATACATATATACAACTTCACATCTCTACAAAATAAATACTACATAATATCTCCACGTTATTAAAAGATACGAAACTTCTACTATCTATCTTTCTTCGGTTTTTTTACAGCTGTTGGCGTTTTTCCGTGCCAAAATTCCAAAGCCTACGATCATGGGCATCTTCAATGCTAAAACAATGTTGCTTGCATCCTCATGCTTTCCTTCCATGTTAACTTTTATCTCCTTTTTTTCTTCATTTTGGTCGGTTGTCATCGAATAGTTGTTTCGGCCATCTCTCATATTCTATTCTTAAAATATGTCCTAACACTTTAATTTCTTCTCCTCAGTTTTTTAATTATGCTTTCTTCTGCTTCCGTTTTGTTTCTAATTTCCATATTTGTCACATGTTCTAATTTTGACATTCTGGCACTTCTGCGTAAATAATCAATTTCTAGAGTCAACGTTTGTAGTACTTATAACTTGTACTGTCAGAATTAAATAATATTGCAGTATTTTGGATTCTGAGTATGTAGTGGCGCTAGTATTAAATAAAAAAGATAATTCATTAATTTAAAAATTAATATGTGTTTATCTTTGTATGAATCTAAATATTTTTATAAATGTGTTTGTGGCATAAATATATAGCGACTTCAATATCGAGAAATAGTTCTTAGATAACTACTTAAATAATCTAATATATAAAAATGAATATTTGTTTGTTTGTTCGTACTTTATGCGCGGCCATACTGTTGATCCGATTGTGATGGGACTTTTTGCAAAATGTTCAGGAGATTTCCGGGATGAACACAGACTATAAGAGAGTTGTGATACTCAACTCCTACACCCTTAAAAATCGTCCTTTGTAGTGGAAAACGTGAAAAAAAAGAGCTCTTCGGACGCTTAAATGGCTTACGCTACCTAAACCATAACAAATAAACAAAATTAATGTACACAGGTCCACCGCTGTGATCTCGAGGTAGCATGCTGCCTTGTCACGCAGCGGGCCCGGGTTCGATCCCCGGTCGGGGCAGTTTTTATCGGGGTGTTTCCTCACCTGTAAGACAACTGTCAGGGAAACTTTAAGGCCCAAACGGTCCCCGAGGACTACGTAAAGTACGAAAATATCTGAAATGATCAACAACGGGATTTGATCTCAGGACTCCTCGAATACAAGTGCCAAACTGTAACACATGAATCAAGTAGTATGGTGGATTGCTATTGCAAACCATTGTTTTCACTCAGTTTTGGGAATTGTTGTTCTTTCTTCTTACTTTGTTTGAAATAATGCCGGCTCCTGTCACATACTGTCAGGTTTTGTAAACACAATTACGTAAATTCGAATTGTTGAACAGCTTGTACAGGAAGATCAAGTCGATGTAGTAGAATTGATTTCTCGTGAGATTTGCCATCGGCTCTTGTGGGACCTACCTATCCCAATACCTTCTGTTGCATTCCCCCATCCTAACTGTTTATTCACTCAATTTCATTACCTTACTGTTTCCATACACAGCTTCATTATTCAAACTGCAGCTAAATTCCAGTAACTAACACTACATAATTTAAATTAAAAGGATATCGTCTGAACAGCATATCACCGCTAGGATTTGCGATTTAAAAATAACTGGTTGGTCAAAATATTCAGCAGTTACAATTTAGAAGGCAACAACTTAGGTCCACATTTCACGCTTTATTGTGACTATAATAACTCAAGCCCCAAATGGGAGTCAAAGACCACTCACGTTTCAATGCATTTTGTTTAACAACCAATGACAGTCATGTTTTACCTCGATCTTTATCGAATTATTTTTTACCACTTCCGGCTTTTGTCATAAGAAAGCTCCTCCTTTTTAATATTCTGAACAGGTCAGAGCATTAATTTGCAGTAACTGACCCTCCAACAAATACACTGAATATAGCAAGTAATGAACAGATTCATTTGAACTACACATTTGATAACTGTGTTTTTAAATAATGGTTTTACTGAGTTTATTAAAAAATAAATTAATATCATATAATACTGGTTATAATAATATACAGTTTGACGTGTTTAATTTGTTCTCCACTAGGGTGTATTCATACAATATTGCGATCCTATTTGGCAATAAATAATATGATCAGCTGCAGTGAATATATATAACTTCACATTTCTGATTTGTTTTCAAAAATTGCCGTTTATATGATTATACCGGTAACTATATTTCAATAATAAGTTTCGAGTAAACAGCTTAATTTTATTCGTTAAATAGTCGTAACAAATGCAACTCTTGATTTCCAAATACTTTAGGTAAATTCAATCGTCACTTTGTGACTTGGTGAATTTGCAGATGACTTGGAAATCAGCCGTGACATTACTTACGATAAAATTCCATTCCCACTCAACACATAGATTTAAATATATCTTCCTCAGTGTATTAAAATTGTATTCTTGAAGATTTTTTATTTCAATTATATTTTGGCTGTCATTTTTAACAACATTAATTTTATTATATCCTTTCGAACATGTTAAAATCGAAAAACCCATGTTTCCAACAAATCCAACATTTATTTCAAAAGTAATTTATACAGTCAATTATGAATTAGACATATGAGACATGGACATAAAAAAATAAAAGAACAAAAAATGAGAATATATGATAGAAATATCTTAGGTATTATATTTTGAGCAATGCAGGATATCACTAGAAAGTTAATGTTATCAATGAATAGAGGGACTTATAACAAAAAAACAGCAAATACCCGGCGTGCGTTGGTACGCCTACATAAATGATGTTTCTTATTTAGTTGAATAATTAAAAAGAAAAATAATTATAAATTTACAAATAAATTATTTTCAGATACAAGGCGTTGCACGGGAATCTACTTATACCGAACTTCTTGGCATCGATGAGCTGAAAGACAAAAACTGTTATTTTGAGTTATCTGTAAAAGATAGATATGCGTTGCGGACATTTTTATAATTTTTTTGAGATATTCAATTCTGTGTATATTAATCTGGTTTTATTGTTTAGGCAGCGTAAGCCATTCAATCGTCCAAAAAGTGACTTTTTTCGTGACCTGATGCCTCCCTCTTTTTCGTTTTTAGCTCCGGCCCTATAGTAAGTACGGTAATACATTATACACGTTCACGGCCCCACAAAATATCTCTAAATGATGGTAAGAACCCCATTCAAATCGGCCAATTTGTTTCTGAGTCCATCAAGGACAGACAGACGAATAGACTCACACTCATTTTATTATGAAAATCAAATAGAATTAAATGGATTGTGAAATAGTGCGGTCAAGAACAGACAAAATTATTTTTACGCTACCAATGCCCAAATTATTCCATTGTTGAACTATTTTGAGCTATCAAAGGTTTCCTTTCTTGCACGAAGTAGCAGCACAAAAAGTTGATAATACAATAATTTCATATTTTGTTTCTAAAATCCTGGCCAGAATCATCAGAAAATAAAAAAAAACGAAAACTGGTATAATAGGTTGCGGACTTGTCGACTTTTCAGTCAATCGTTGTAAGAGCTCAGTTGGTAGAGCGGCGAACTCTAGTGGTATATAATTTCAGTAATCCGTAGGTTGCTGGTTCAAATCCGGTTTGGGAGGATTTTTTTTATAAGAGTATTACATTCAGATCATACTACAATAGTATCGAATTTAAAGATATTTATATTCTTATCTTATTCTGTAAAATATTAAAACTAATAAGTAGAAAATAAATAATGGTTTTAAAAAACTAAAACAACACGCTTTATTAGAAAACCGAAGTAAAAAATGAAAAACAGTTTTCATTTCCAACACGCTTGGGATAAAATTAATGTGGTCAACAAAAAAAATTATCTCCAACACATATAGAATAAAACTAGAGTTATCAACAAAAAGAAAATAATTTTACCATCAAAAGCGTGGGGTGCTATTTATCATTTTTACATTTTCTTCTTAGAGAATTTAATTTTTACCAATATCTGTTTATTATCAAATATATTAATTGATATAGAGCACCCCACGCTTTTGATGGTAAAATTATTCTCTTTTTGTTGATAACTCTAGTTTTATTCTATATGTGTTGAGATAATTGTTTTGTTGACCACATTAATTTTATCCAAAGGGTGTTGGAAATTAAAATTATTTTTCATTTTTTACTTCGGTTTTCTAATAAAGCGTGTTGTTTTAGTTTTTTTAAACTATTATTTATTTCACTTAATTTAAAGAAAGAAATTTTACTAAGTGTAATATTCGAACATTATATTACATTACAATTTAATATTCGGGAAACAGCTATAATGCAATGTGATTTCAAGACTCCTTTATGTTATCTGGTATGTAGAAAGAATTTTCTACATCGTTTTTCTCACTCATTTTGAATTATATAATACTATAAACTTGTCTCAGTGAATATTAATGGAGGCGAAATAAATTATTATTTATTGCCGTAACAGCAAACTAACAATTAACTAATAAACAGCTTACAATACCTAAATAATATTGTGGACAGTGGTTAATCCAATCATGTCGCTTCACATTTATAGGAATTTTAAAATAATTTTGAAGTTCTTTGCAGTGTAAGAAATTATCATAAGTAATGCCACGAGTGATTTCCAAATTATCGATAAATTCACGACTCACGAAGTGAGGAGTGAATTTATCTAGAGAATTTGGAAATCAAGAGTGGCATTTGTTAGGACTATTTAACGAATAAAATTAAGCTGTTTACTCACAAATCATTATTTAACTATAGTTATTTTAAAATATGTATATATTTAATGTAAACGGCGATGTTTGAAAACAAATGAGAAACGATAGGTACGCTTCTACTGCTTCTTTTGTTTATCACTGCAACCAGATCATACTATTTATTGCCAAAGGAACGCAATATTGTAAGGAGGAGCTTTCTTTAATATGGTAATTATAACACTGATAAATATTTGGTGAAACACGACTCTGATTGGTTGTAAAACAGAAATCATTGAAACGTGATTGGTCATTGACTCCCATTTGGGGCATGAGTTAAATAGTCTGTTTAATCACCCATTATGTCATCGGAGCGCATAACCCCACCATCAGGCGCCCCAACCTCAGAAGTGAGTTACAATTACGGTAATGTCAGGAGAAAACGCCAGAAATGTCGAAATGACAACCTGGGACATTGAATAAAAAATAGTTTAGAACATTTATTTTTGTACTTAAGTGTGATTTTTTAACTCGAGTACGGCTCATTCAAAACGTTTCTCAGTGCGGTTTCTAACTTGTTACATAAATAGCTATAAAATGTCGTACAACAAATACCAATTAATATAGCCTATATTCATGTTAGAAGGATAAACAAATGGATTTTTGGTACTTTAAAATAGAACATATCAATGCTTTTTAAAGCAACCTTGGATAACATTATGAAATTATCAGCAACATGTTTTATACTGTTTTTAAAGTTTATAAATAAATAAATAAATAAATAAATCAATAAATAATAAAAATAATAATTATAACAGATTGAAATGACTTATTATTACTAATCATCCTGATAACCATTGTGAAATTCTTGGAAATTTGGCGTCTTTATTTCTTATTCTCTTCCTATAATACCTTATTTTCCTTGTTTATTATTCATAATTAAAATTCGTCAAACAATACTTTTAAACTTTATTACCAAACATCTTTGAAGTCACTATATAGAAATTTAAAAACAAAATTGGTACCCGAGATTACAGTCCTTATCTTCAAAATGCTGTATATTGATACAACCAGTACATGGTATTACTATTGTGTGTTAGAATTTTATAAACAGGGTTCAAGTCATAGGGTGGGTTCTCGTTAAATAAGTATATATTCTTGGATTTTTTTATTATCTCGATTTCTTCGATGACATTGATTTTTTTATGAATAATTGATAACATGTTGATAGTATTAAATTGCTGACCTGTTCCTATAATCTCTTTGCCAAAACTGGATTTACCCTCATTATAAACTGAAGTCCTCAAATTGTTCATTAAATCGTATATTAAAATGTCTTACTGTTCTGCCAATATAATTCTTTCCACAGCTATTGCATTTTATTATGTAAACACCCTTATTTCTATAAATGTCTGTTTCTTCTATTTTATTTGAGATTATGTTATTCATTTATTGCTTGTTCTATACGCAATTCTTATATTTGTGTCATGTTTTTATGTTTGTTTGCCTGCTTTTTTATTCCGATATCTGTATATATTAGAGTTAACCACTTAACTTTATTTTCATCGATTTCCCCATTTATTTTTGTTATATTTGTTATTTCTTCTTTCTTTCTTTGCTTTTTGATTAGCCTATCTATCATTTTTACGTTGCATCCTTTTTTGGAAGCTAGGAGGTTTATGTATAATGAGGGTAAATCCAGTTATGCTAAACATATTATACAAACATATCAATTTAGTACAATCAAAAACGTGTTATCAATTATTCACAAAGAAAATAAACTGAAAATGAATGTTCTCGATGAAATCGAAATACTAAAAGAAGCCAAGAACACACACTTATTTAACGAGTACACACCCAGTGACCTGAACCCTCTTTATAAAATTGTAACTAACAGCAGTTAATACCAATATACAAACTGAAGATGGAACAATTTAAATATCTTGCATATCATCTCTCTATCTGGGATGAAAAGGATATCCCTGAAAAAAAATTACTAGTTACAATAAAAGTTTGGAAATTATTAATCAAGTTATGAAACTATCTCATGTACAAAAAAAAATCAGATTACGTTTATATAACACTTTGGCTTGACCAGTGTTGACCTATGGTAGTGAAGCATGGACACTAAAAAGAAAGCAGAATAACGGCTTGTGAAATGAGATTCATGCGCAGAACAGCGGGTTACACCAGATGGGATCGCAAAGGAACACCGAATTGAAAGAATTGAGGACTATGCCAATTTTGGAATATATTAAACAGTACCAACTAGATTGGAAACACCATCTTGAAAGAATGACTTCAAATCGGATCCCCTAAGCTGTTTATAATTATATACCAAGAGGACAAAAATCTCTGGGCCGTCCTATGAAACGCTGGAGGGAACATTTTCTATAGGATCGTAACAGGCCTTGGCCTAATACTTGGAAGGAAGAGGAAGAAGATGGAACATATGTTCCGAAAGGTCTACTTAATATTTTACATTTTAAAGTTGATGACGACTGAAATCTCAGGTACCAATTTTATGTTTTTAACTTTTACAATTCGTCAAACAATTAATTAATTTGTAGTTGTATGACCCACTGTTGATCAAAAATCACATCTAATTTTTATGATAACCAACAACTAACTAACTCACTGGCACTATCCAACCCGTAGGTTCAATGCCGTGCGGATGTAAGCATTCCATACATCCTAACCTTAGCTATTGCTTTCCATCATTCCCTGTATAATCTATTTCCCTCAAATCATAGTTAATATTATTCTTCCACCTTAATCTTGGTCTACCAACTGGGTGTTTTCTCTCTGGTGTCCCTACAAGAAGCTTCCATGCACGTCTTTCATTCCCCATTCGTGCCACATGTCCTACCCATCGCAGTTCACGAAACTTAACTATTCTCATAATATCTGGCTTCCCATAAAGACCATGTAATTCATTATTATGCAGTCTTCTCCATTCACCTGTCTGTTGACCTCTTATGATAACTTACAGTAATAAAATAACTCAATTTTCAACTATTTCTATTTGACTTTATTTCAGTATTCAACTAACGATGTTAATTATGAATGGTTGACTATTTTCGTCTCTAAAATGCATATTAAAGTATTTAAATAAAGGCGCAATGTTGCAACGAAAATAAAATAATTTAGGATATAAACAGAAAATATCAATTTGAACTTAATACAATATACTTAGTGGACTCGTAAACCATTACCTCTGGGACAGCGTGATTCCTGTGAACTACATGTAATTAGATATAGGCACGGAGGGATCAACAATAATTACATATCAATACCAACGTGGGGTGACAACAGCAATAGACGTAATCTTCTGAATATCTCAGTACAGGCTATAATTGTTATCCTACGACAACACCAGAAATATGCCGGAGATAACGACTGATAGTGGAAACAAAGGTAATTTTAACCCGGAATATATTTTATGGCTGTAAAACCATAATACTCTCTGTAAGAGCCTTATAGTTTTTTTTCTGTAAAGGAAGAGATTACTCCATTATATTGAGTTCAAGCATTGCAATTACTATCCGTCCATCTAGTATTCTTTTTTATAATTCTGATTGTGATAAATCTTATTTTTATAAGATTACTCCTATATATATATTTTTTGTTAACAAAAACGACAATAATAATAATAATAATAATAATAATAATAATAATAATAATAATAAAATAAAAACCAATTAAATTAACTCATGCTCGTTATAACAATAAGAGTAAAGGTCCCATTTAAACCAAATTTAAAGCAAATACAAATTTAGATTTCTAGAGCATGCCATCAAATATTTAGAGGATGAGGATGGTCTACAACTCAATTGTATTAATAAGCTGTTAGTTTATGTTGATGATGTAGTACTATTGGCCGATAGCGAGCAGATACTAAAGGACAACACGCACACACTATTGAGTACTAAGGAAATAGGACTGGAAGTAAATATCAATAAAACTAAATTTTTGGTCACACGTAGAAATGCATTATATAATGGAAATGGACAGCTAATGACAAATGAGGGAAATTTTGAGGAAGTTGCTGAATTCAAATACCTAGGAACAATAATCACAAATAGGAATGAGATGCACAAATAAATTAAACATAGGCTCAATTCTGGAAATGCCTGCTATTATGCATTGCAGAAACTCTTGATGTCCCAACTCCTTTCAAAAAACGTTAAACTGAAAATATATATAACTATTATTCTCCCAGTTATATTATATGGGTGCGAAACATGGATTCTTACTTTAAGGGAGGAAATGTGATTACGAGTTTTTGAGAATAAATTTCTTAGGAAAATTTTTGGACCAAAGAGAGATGAACAGACAGGTGAATGGAGAAGACTACATAACAGTGAACTACATCGTCTTAATAGGAAGCCAGATATAATAAGAACAGTTAAGTCCCGTAGACTGCGATGGGCAGGACATGTTGCGCGTATGGGGAATGAAACACGTGCATGGAAGCTTCTTGTAGGAAAGCCAGAGGGAAAACGCCCAGTTGGTAGACCAAGAATGAGGTGGGAGAACAAGATTAACTATGATTTGAGAGAAGTAGATTATACAGGGAATAATTGGAAAGCATTAGTTCAGGATAGGGATGTATGGAGAGCTTATGTCCGCGCGGCCATGAACCTACGGGTTCGATAGTGCCAGTGAGTAAGTAAGTAAGTTAATTGATAATACAACAGTTTTAAATATCTAGGTTTCAATTTATCATATGTTAAAATTGAAGATATTAATGACAAAGTAAATATATTTAATCTAATGTGTGGCACTATTAAAAGAACCCTTAAAAACACAAGAAAAGAAATAAAAATTAAATTTTATAAAGCAATGCCTGTTCCTGTATTCATGTATGGATCAGAATGTTGGACGATCACTAAAAAACAAGAACAAATATTGGAAGCAGCTGATATGCGATTTTTAAGAAATATAGCAGGATATACTCTGCTGGATGAGAAAAGAAATGAAGATATAAAAAAGGAAGTAAATATTTTCAAACTTACAGACCGAATAATTAAATATAGGAACGACTGGAAAGTACATATTAATAGAATGCTAGAAGGAAGATTTCCAAACTTATTGCTAAATTATAAACCGCACGGAAGGAGAAATGTTGGTCGCCCACACAGAAGATGGTCTCAACAATTTTAACAATTACAGCTTTTATGAAACCGGAACGAGCCAACAGGCTTAATCCCTGGATGATGATGATGATGATGATTAAATTATTTTAACGTTGGTCAGTCCCTGATTTCTTGTCATAAGTAATGCCACGAGTGATTTCCAAATTATCGATAAATTCACGAGTCATGAAGTGACGAGTGGTATTTGTTAGGACTACAAATAAAATTAAGCTGTTTACTCACTAATTATTATTATTTAAATATAGTTACCGGTATTTTAAAATATTTATATATTTAATGTAAACGGCGATGTTTGAAAACAAATGAGAAATGTTTGGTTATGTTCAACTTGATCACACTATTTATTGCCTAATAGGATCGCCTAATAGTACCCAAGTAGAGAAAAAAATGAAACACATCAAGCTGTATATTATAACCAACATTATAGGCTATTAACTCATTTTTTTTCGGAAACTACTCAGTAAAATCAGTATTTAAAAACACAATTATTGAACACACAATTATCAAAGTGTAGGTCGAAGAAATCTGTTCATTATTTGCTATATTCGACGTATTTATTAGTTAGTCACTGCAAAATATTTCTCTGACCTGATCAGAATATTAAAAAGGAGCAGCTTTCTTTATTTTGATAATCGAAAATCGATAAATATCGAGGTGAAAGGCGACTGTGATTGGTTGTAAAGAAAAATTCATTGAAACGTGATTGATCATTCAACTCCCATTTGGGGTACAAGTTAATTAAAAGTAAAGTGATCCCACAACGGGTCTCAGGAGGCCCTTGGGGTAGTAGGAGGTTAAGGCTCCCACTTTTTCTAGACAATCGGCACTTTATGTCAGCCGGGTTGTCAGCCCTGCGTGACGGCCGCCTTTACCCCAGAACAAGCGTCTGGTACTCATTTCAGTTAGAGGCTGAGTCGACCCCAGGACCATAGTGCCGCCAGAGGGTTTGGGTCAGTTTAAAAATCCTGACCCCAACGGGACTTGAACTCTCGACCCTCCGACTTGTAGCTCAGTGCCTTAACCACTACGCTACGGCGTGCCCCCATAAGTTAATTAGTCACAGTAAATTCCAATTGGGAGAAGTTAAGATACCATAAACATGATGTTAAAGCGAATGAATGTGGTCCAGTTAAAAATCATCTCTCAATAGGTCTATACCCCATAAGTTCCAATATGTAGTAGTAGGACTTTACTAGACAAAAAGTAAGATATTTACAATATTATTTATAAATATGGGTCGCACGGGCTGTAAGCCGTTCGTGCTGTTGACAGTCCGTTACAATAAAGTAATAATTGGTAATAGTATAAAGAAAAACAAAAAAGAAAACAATAATGTTACAATTACATAAAGAAAACACAATAATATTATAATTACATAATAATACAATAGCATTATACATTAATTAAGTTATGTATAATTATTAAGAATTAATGGTATTGCATTTTGATAACATATTTATTCATGAATGAGTCCTTTTTTGGCAGGGTTTTATTCTAAAGATTTAATTTTGGAAATAGTTTCATTAAGATATTTAAATATCTTTGGTTTTTTCTTTTCTATTTTTCTACAGGATTAACTGTATGCTACTCCGTTTATTTTATTATTCATTAGAATTTATTGTACTTTCACTTTATCTTATTATATATTTTTGTCTAATTTCTTTTAATTATGAATTATATTTTAGAATAGGTCATACAATTAAATACGTACTAATAATAAATATATTTACTACAATCACATAAATAAGTTAATATATATATTAATTAATCATTTGTTCTTATTTCCCGCGAATGAATCGTGAATCTTTCCAATACGTATAGATTAATAAATTGCAATAAATCCTGTTTAGTACAGCCCGGTGAGAAACTAGATCTACATATGATCAGATCGTCCTCGAAATAAGTAACAAATTCCTATATAAAGAGAGGGTGTGGGTGGTATATCCTATAGAGGCAGTGTACTACCTGAAGCATCATGAGAGAGAGACATACGACGGGCAGAGGGCGTGCTCTGCAATAACACATCTAGCGCGTTTCACCACAGCCTGTAATTACCTGTTCTCTAATTCACACCAGCTTGATTGCCTTGTAATCCACAAGTCCGGATTTGATTCTCAACAGAGAATACGTTTAAAAGTGAACCAGCTAGGGGACAGATTTCAATGTCCACAGCGGTATTGTGGAAAGTGACACTGAGATAATATCCAGGGGTGATTCTATACTAATAATTCAAACTTAACAAAAATGTGGCTAAATTTTCTATTGAGCCTACAATTAAAACATTCATCAATTAATCTAGTAAAGATCGAATCGCCATTAATATATGCAAGCATTCGAAACTTAATTGAATATATATATTTATTGGTTTCAAGATTGTTTCTGTTATTTACACAGTATCCTCAACCAAAATACAGTATACAATTTTTTCAAATATGTATTCGGAATTTCCCCATCACCCACAATTTTTTTTTATTTCAATTTCAATTAATGGATTTAAATAATTATTTTTAATAAACGTTTTTTCGTCCATTTGTCCATTGTAAAATAAAACCAAATGAGCTAACTCAGAAGATTTCAGCTATGGAAAAGAGATATCAAGCCAAATGGAATCCTAATATGCTGGCCGATTGTTGTTTGACCATCAAGAGGGATACTCTACAGTCGAAATATAGCAGAAAATCGTAATTTCGTACTTTCTAGGTGAGTCCGAATGTTCGAATATTGTGTAGTTACGAAGGTAGAAAATATTAAAGTGTTTGAAATTATAAATTCCTGTCTCTCGGAAACCTTGGGTGATGGAAAAACACCGATGTCATATTTGCATTCAGGAGACCAAATACTATCAGAATCACATATTGTTCTGAGACAAGAAAAAAAAAATTTGTTGCTCAGTGTTAATAGCATTTATTACATTATTGGCGAATTCTTAAGGAATGTAACTACTGAGATAGTATTAATAAAAAGTGTTTTTTTTTATTTCATCGATCCTTCTTACTAGGAACCAAAAAATAGTGATGCATATATTTCGCAATCAAACTAGGCATATAAAAGCAATTAAGAAATGTAAGGTCGAAATCGTTAACCGGCATAATTGGACCATTATTAATGGGGATTAACTTTAAACGAAAAGTTGAAAATCGCTCTACTGCTGAGTTTTCTTTCTTTTCTTGGAACGAAATTTGGTATATACGATTCAGTTATCAAGCTGAGGAAATTGCTTAGTTTACAAACTTCGTGTATGCCGAATTTCCTTTTTACATCTTGAATAGTTATATTCGAAAAGTAATTTGCCTTTCATTTACGAAATTTAAATTTAACGACTTAACGTATAAAATTGACAAGAAACAATAATGTTTTCCACACTCAACATAAATTAAGCAAACATTTTAATACTCAAATTTAAAAATTAGTCCCGCGCCGTAGCCGAGTGGTTAAGGTAGGAAGCCTTGGCGCAGAGCTACGGGACTTGCGCTGGTTCGAGTCTCCATGGGGGAAGAAATTTTCTCATGGTATTTCGGCCAGTATGGGACCGGTGCCCACCCAGCATCGTGAGGCAATTGGGTAGCTACAATAAGTAGCGGCTCCAGGTTGAGGAACCAGCTATAACGGCTGGGGGACTCGACATGCTAACCACATGTCACCCCTACACTGCCTGTTGATCATCTATCTCTGTGATTGACACATGTGGATGTGAAGGGCCAGCAGCCGGCTGGTAAAAGGGCAAAAAGTGGAAAGTGGAAAGACCCTCAATCGGAAATTTAAAAATTATACAACATCAAGTAAAAGGCACACAGAATACAAGTTTGTCAATATAAGATGGATGAATAATTTTAGCCTCAATTGATTATGTGGAAATGTTTAAATAACGAAGATACCGTGAACCTTCTCTTTATAGGGGAAATATTTAGAGTATTTAAAGTGTTTCTTTCGATAGATATACTAAAAAAACGGAATCTGACTAAGAAAGGAATAAGGATGGACTATAGAATCAAATTTCACACAGTTATCCAACATAATACACAAGAAGCAGTTAACTAAGCCTATAATTTTTAGTTGTATATCGTAGGCCTATAATTTTAATTACAAGAACATTATTTTGTGTATTGTGTTAGAAAGATATGTAAACGCAGGTTTATACTTATTAATTGAGCTTAGATTTTCGTTTAATTTGTCCATACAATACGTTTCTTTAACTATTATCATTTATAACTATAGTTATAATTAAAATTGAATATCTAACAATTATTACCCATTTTATCTCTACTAATAAAAATATATTTTTGATTAAATTAATTGGGCAATGATTGACACGTAATCTAGGTAATCTCGAATGTATGTAATTGGTTATATTGTTGGACTATGGTTTACCATTCTTGTCTCCGATTCCAGGAATCACAATTTAAAACATAGTCGAGATCAATGTACTTTTAAGGCCGTAAAAATCTTCAATATTGACGTGGTTTCTTTCTAAAGTGTAGTAAAGCAATGGGTTCTCTATCGTAGATTTATGGCAATAAATAATTTCATATGTGAAGATGCCTCTCAGGAAAATGTTTGTCATATTACGCCCATATTACAATTAGGACATTAATAACCTGTTATGTTAAAGAGCATTGTTAAAATAAAATACGAACTACTTTAGTGTATAGGGGTTCGTGTGGGTGGAGTACAATAGTTAACAGCTGGTACCTTGGCTTAAATTTATAGCGAATAAACTTATTTACAGGAAATAAACTTACCTGAAACGCTAACAAAATATACCGTCCATAATAAAGTGCCATAATCTATGTATTCCTTAAATCAAAACACTTAATTAACATCCTAGAAAACTCTTGAAAGTCTCTCGGTAGAGTTCGTTTATATCTTAAATATTATTCAATACTAGCGTGAGCTGCTACGCTTAAATAAATGAAAATTAGTGCACTTTTATGTTTAGTTGAATAAGTAACATAAAAAAATAATTGTATATTTTTAGATTCCCCATGCTGATTACCCTGCGTTGCCCGGGATTCTACTTATCCCGATCTTCTTGACATAAATCAGCTGAAATACGAATATTAATGTGTCTTATGTTCAGTTAAATAAGTAAGAGGAACAATTTATATCGTAATTATTTTTAGATACCCGTGCTGTTTACCGGCGTTGTCCGGGAATCTACTCATCCCGATCTTCTTGGCATAAATGAGCTGAAAGACAAAATTCGTTATTGTGAGTTATCCGTAAAATAATCTCCGGCCATGTAGCTGGTACGCTTGCCACAGGAATCTACGTAAAACCCCTTGTCTCCATCTTCTTGGCATCAATGTGAAAAAAACAAAAACAAATGGGGTTATTGTGAGTTATCCGTAAGAGATAAACATATGCTGTCGCTGGACCTTTTGTAGAGCTTTTGAGATAGTCAATTCTGTGTACATTAATGTTGTTGTATTTGTTATGGTTTAGGCAGCGGAAGCATTTTAAGCGTCCAAAGAGCTACTCTTTTCACGTTTTCCACTACAACGGGAGATTTTAGGGTTATTAGAAGTAGAGTATCACAACTCTCTTATAGCCTATGTTTCATCTCGGGAATCTCCTGAACATTTTGCAAAACGCCCCATCACAATCGAATCAAAGGTACGGCCCGTGCCAATATAAAGTACGAAACAAACAAACAAATAAACAAACCACCATTCATTATTGTATATTATAGGACACTTTTGAGATTGCCATAACAATATATAACACAAGATTCCAACCGAAGTTAAGTTTAGAGTATAGAACTAGGCTATATTATCTCCTAACTGTTTAAATTACATCCGTTACATCAAGGAGTTGGAAAAGAGAACCTGTAGGAATAGATAAGAGGAGGAGGGAGGGATCGAGCACAGGACCTCGTCTGCATCTACCTGACTAAGTCCCGTGGGAAATTCCAGGAAAAGTAAGGAAGAGAATTCATGCATAGGAATTCTAGATACAAGCGATGAATACATTATGTTAACTCCTCCCATGTGTTTCCGTCCTGATTTACGTCTACTGGACAATACTCCTAATTGTGTGTGTCATCCGACATACAGCTCACACTTGGTTCTTAATTCAGTCTAGATTGTATCGGTGTATAGTTTAATCGTAGTGAGAGATTGAGAAACAAGTTAATTCTATTACTTTGGTTAAGAGAGTGGGTGTGATAAGCAAAGTGTAGGCGTTATGTACTCTAACGAAAATTGAGTTGAAAGAAGGAATTTCTAGACAAGATTGAAACATCTCGGTGTAACCCACTTTCAAAGCACAAGGGATTCAGGGCTTACGTCAGGTTTTAGTTAAGAATTAATTTGCAAAACAACTTTAAAAGATTAAACATTTCATTCTTTCTGAGTGGATGTAAAATTACTACTGTAACGCCTAAGAATTAAGAAATAAATACCTCTATAAAAATAAAAACAAATAAGTCTTAAAAAAAAAAAGAAAGGTAAAGAACATTTGATCGAGCAGATATTTTTGGATCAAACATCACTTTAAATTTTATGGCCTGGTTCAACTTCCGATCTGGTCTTATGATCGAGTCACAGCAGATTCTTCCATTGCCGAGGATCGAAATATAAGCCCTTGCAGATGGAAGTTCTACCATTGAACTATTCATCATGAGGCTATGCAACTCTTCATGAACAATATTCAACTTACTTTCAAGCTCCTGAAAATTAGAAACAAGATGAACGAGAAAGTTCAATTGTTTAAAATAATCAGCAAGAGCTGCTGAAATGAGATACCTGCGATAAACTTCTGCAGTACAGGGTGAATCATAAATATGGCTATACGTTTGATCGCGCTGTGTGATGAAAATATTACCATCACAGGCAATATGAAATTACCGTTGGAAAGGCAATTATTCAAATTACAATAATGGAATAAAACAAAACAGTGCAGAACTTACGTTCTTAGTCAAAATGGCGTTGAATGTGCAACAGCAAATTACAATTGCTGCATGGGCAATAACATATGCTAATGATCGTGAGGCCGCAAGACGGGCAAGACATGAGTTTAACATAGCATTGAAGCCGTCGACTGCGGGGAAGTGCAGAAAACTACTGCTGGAAACTGGAAGGATGCAGAAAATCAAACCTCCTGGAAGGCCTCGCATTACCACGGATGCAGAAACAACGAAGAGAATTGTGGAGGCGTTCGACGCTAGCCCACAAAAATCAACCCCCCCGGCTGCACGTGAGCAGTGATTTGTTTTGATTTGTTCTATTGTTGTAATTTAAAGGATTCCCTTTCTAATGATAACATCACATTACCTTTAACAATATTTTCGTCACAAAATGCGATCAAACGTATAGCTATATTTCTGAATCACTCTGTATATTTGTAAACTTTTCGGTCATAAGGGGTACGAGGAGGTGTATTACAAGAACTTAATATGTAACCATTTGCGTAAATCCTCTTATACAGAGATAGATGATAAACTGACTATTTATATCTAATGTTATTTGCTGTAAATACAGGGTGCCCATAAAGTCCCAATATATTTTCCATAATAATAATAATAATAATAATAATAATAATAATAATATATTTCCGGTTTTTAACAGTGTGGATACATATTTCCGTCACTAATGATTTGTCTTCAATTTCGCTTTATAATTTTCCTCCATTTGTCTCCATTAAAACACATTTCTTCCTCTCCGGCTGCAAATCATTGGGTTTTTTAACATTTAATTTTTTCCAATGAACAGGGAGTTAGCCCGTCGCATCAACCCCCCAACCTGGAGGACCGGAAAATTTTCTGTTTGGGGTTTCTTCCCATAGCCTTTGAAGACCCCTCTCCACCGCAAGGCAGCGTTTCTCTACTTCCCTTAGAGATAGGATTGCCTCTTCCGCCAGATCCGCCGTCTTGAAGGATTCCTTCTGCGTCGACTCTGCCGTTGAGGTATTTACGGTAACCCTGCCTAGGGGCTCTCACAGGGTACTATCAGTCGGAGCCAACTGAACCCTGGTTTTTTAATGAGGTTATTATTCCTCCCCCTCCTCCTTTCTCTCCTCAATAATAATAATAATAATAATAATAATAATAATAATAATAATAATAAATATAATAATAATAAATATAATAATTATTATTATTAATGGTTAAGTTTAAATGTGTTTTAAATTTGATGTCCATCTTTCTTAATTTGTTTTTCCCTGCAAAATCAGTTATGCAGGTTATGGGATAATACATTATGCGTCTGATCAGTAAAGCTTTGTTCCGTAAAAATCAATTAGGAAAATTCCGACTGTTACTTGATGTCACAGCACTGATATCAACAGCAGATTGTTTATAGTGAAGTTCTATAGTTTTAGTTTTAATGTTCTTTAAATGATTGTCTTCCTCGACGTGAGTGAATATTCAAGAAAATATCATAGCAATCTCACAAAAAATCACTAAAAGAACTATTTCTATTCTTAAATAAGCGATTGCAACTTCTCCTATATTTGTAACACCACTAAGTATACTTCAGAGTGATACATGATTTCACAAAAAACTAGTACAATAAATGAATGCAGTATAGTCTTATATCGACTATTTAACTCATGCCCCAAATGGGAGTCAATGACCAATCACATTTCAACGAATTTTGATTTACAACCAATCACAGTAATTGTCACCTCGATTTTATCAATTTAATTTTATCATATTAAAATCAAGCTCCTCCTTTTTAACATTCTGAATAGGTCAGAGCATTATTATGTAGTGACTGACTCTCTCAGAAATACGTTGAATATATCAATTTATATATTAGGATGTAAGAATTCTCGAATGCAAGTGGCTGCCAAATTGTATATATAGTGCACGAATGTAAACAGATACTGCTTGCGGGATATAATAGAAAAACATTCGTAGCAATTGATTATACTATCAAAAAAAGAAACCACTGTTTGCACTTTCATAAACGCATTTTACGTTCCAGAAAAATACAATTGATATGTTTACACCATAGGACATCAGTAATTAATTAATAACCTATAATGTTGGTTATAAACAGTTTGATGTGTTTCATTTTTTTTTTCTCCACTAGGATGTATTCTTACAATATTGCGATCCTTTGGCAATAAATAATATGATCAGGTGCAGTTATGAAAAAATGAAACATAATGCAGATTTCTCATTTGTTTTCAAACATCGCCGTTTATATTAAATATATAAATATTTTAAAATAACTATAGTTAAATAATTGTTTGGGAGTAAACAGCTTAATTTTATTCGTTACATAGTCCTAACAAATACCACTCCTGATTTCCAAATTATCTTGACTATTTAACTCATGCCCCAAATAGGAGTCAATGACCAATCACGTTTCAATGATTTCTGTTTTACAACCAATCAGAGTCGTGTTTCACGAAATATTTATCAGCGTTATATTTACCATATTAAAGAAAGCTCCTCCTTTTTAATATTCTGAACAGGTCTCACCATTATTTTGCAGTGACTGAGCCTATAAGAAATACGGCTACCAGATTGTATATATAGTGCATGGATGTCAACACACAACGCTTGCAGGAGTTAATATAAAAACATTTGTAGCAATTTATTATACCACCAAAAAAAGAAACCACTGTTTGCACTTTCTTAAATGTATTTTTTCCCAGGTAATAATCCAGAAAAATATAATTGTCATATTTACATCATACGACATCAGAAATGAATTAATATACAGTTTGATGTGTTTCATTTTTTCTCCACTAGAGCGCATTCTTACAATATTGCGTTCCTTTGACAATAAATAGTATGATCTGGTTGCAGTGATAAACAAAAGAAGCAGATGAAGCGTGCCTATCGTTTCTCATTTGTTTTCAAACATCGCCGTTTACATTAAATATATAAATATTTTAAAATAACTATAGTTAAATAATTATTTGTGAGTAAACAGCTTAATTTTATTCGTTAAATAGTCCTAACAAATGCCACTCTTGATTTCCAAATTCTCTAGATAAATTCACTCCTCACTTCGTGAGTCGTGAATTTATCGATAATTTGGAAATCACTCGTGGCATTACTTATGATAACTTCACTCCTAGCTTCGTGACATCGTAAATTTATCAATAATTTTGTAATCACTCGTGGCATTACTTATGACTATTTAACTCATGCCCTAAATGGGAGTCAATGACCAATCACATTTCAATGAGTTTTTATTTGCAACGAATCACAGTCGTGTTTCGCCTAAAATTTACCACCTAAAGTTTATCATAATAAAGAAAGCACCTCCTTTTTAACATTCTGAATAGGTCATAGCATTATTTTGCAGTGATTGACCCGCCAAGAAATACGGCTACCAGATTGTATATATAGTGCATGAATGTCAGCAGAAGCGCATGTGATAGATAATATTAAAACATTTGTAACAATTGATACCACAAAAAAAAACAAACCACTGTTTCATTTTCTTGAACGAATTATTTTCCAGGAAATGACGATGCAGAAAAATATAATTGAATATTTAAATCATAGGACATCAATTTGATTAATACCTATAACGTTGGTTATAAATTTCTCCACTAGGATGCATTCTTACAACATTGCGATCCTTTGGCAATAAATAATATTATGATCTGGTTGCAGTGATGAACAAAATAAGCAAATGAAGCGTACCAATCATTTCTCATTTGTTTTCAAACATTGCCGTTTACAGTAAATATATAAATATTTTAAAATAACTATAGTTAAATAATGATTTGTGAGTAAACAGCTTAATCTTATTCGTTAAATAGTCCTAACAAATGCCACTCTTGATTTACAAATTCTCTAGATAAATTCACTCCTCACTTCGTGAGTAGTGAATGCTAATTTGGAAATCACTCTTGGCATTACTTATGATAAATTATGAATATTTCGGCAAAAAGATAATATACGAAATTGTAGGCACAGTTGTTAAATTTTAGCAAACCTGATCACTAGTGTATTTATATTGGAGATATTATGATGTGAAGTATATTAAAACGTATTATAGATTGCAGTAAATAATTTATACCATCTTTAAAATGTAGGAACCAAACATAGGAAAACAATATGAGATACGAACGTATATTTATTTGTGAAACTCGCTAAGCATCTAAATAAAGAGCATACAAACTTGACCCTTGACCCTGGTACTCCTACACTAGAACGTGACGCCCTTGTTTTAACAATGGCAACACCTTGGTTCAAGTCACAGGGGTCTCCAGTATCAGCTGTGAATTTCCCAGGAGCAGCAAAAGCTTTACCGCATCATAATGAAGAACACAACTGGACCAGATTTTAAATATTCCTCTTTTATAATATTTTGACACTTTTAATATTTTAAACATTGATAATAATTATCATTATTACTGATGTTATCAACATTAACATTTTTATTACAATGGTAATATAATAATAATAATATTATTATTATTATTATTATTATTATTATTATTATTATTATTATTATTAGTATCATTTTATTGTCCCGCGTCGTATCCTAGCGGTTTAATGTATCATACCTTGCTGTAAAGATCTGAGATTCGGTTCGAATCGCCATGGGGGAAGAAATTTATTCATGGAATTTCGGCCAGTATGGGACTGTTTTCCACCCACAGTCCGCGTTGTGAGGAATTTGGGTAGCTACAAAAGTAACGACTCCATGTTGAGAAAACCTGCTATAATTACTGGTTGAAGACATTCTGGCCAAATGTCACAGCTACACTGCTTGGATGATCGTCCATCTCTGTGATTAACACATGTCAATGTGAGAGCTGCAATCGACTTCTAAATCAAGGGTCTTCTTGATATTTTACAATACGCGTTTATTATTATTATTATTATTATTATTATTATTATTATTATTATTATTATTATGTCCACCGCTGTGGTCTCTAGGTAGCGTGCTGTCTTCTCACGCAGCGGGCCCAGTTTCGATCACCGGTCGGGGCAGTTTTTCTGGGTGAGGTTTTTTCTCGGGGTTTTTCCTCACCTGAAAGGCAAACGTCAGGAAAACTTTAAGGCCCAAACGATCCCTGAAATCATATGGCCATCATCAGCATCATCATCCTTACCATTATTCATCTCATCATCTTTCACCGGTGTGGAAAGTAACGGGAAGCTACCACACCTATAATTCCCTAGTGAAGTTGCAAAGCATAGCATGAAAATTATATGACTGCAGTGAAAGACCTGCCCTCGGGCAGAATTACTATGGATGGATGGATGGATTATTATTATTATTATTAATTATTATTATTATTATTATTATTATTATTATTATTAATAGTATCATTATTATTTAGATTATCTGAGAGCTAAGAGTAATAGATATTGCCAAAACAAATGGAATAAAACTTTTGAAGGCAATGTTAGGATTATAAAACTATCATGTTATACAATTCTATATACTGGAGTCAATTATAACTTAGACATATTTTGGTTATAAACTGCTTCTTGCTAAGGTTGAAAATACGAGAGAGTACAGATTTTGGCCAGTTCAAGATCCATAATTGTTTAATTATTCATAGCGTCAGTTTATGTCATACTTCGAAAACATTTGACGAGAATGCAATATAATTATGTACTCGTATATTAAATCTAGTTACAAACGTGATGATTTATCTCGTACATAAACGAGTATAATTTTAGTATTTATTGTAACTAGTGGTCGCCCAGCGGTCGAAATTCGACCACAATTTATTAATTTTTTACGTTTCTCACAAATACGTAATTATGCATTAATTTTTTTATTTATTTTAAAAATATGATCGATAGGAAATATGTGGTATAGCTTATCTAAGACATATTTAAAAAACAATAACGCGTCTTTTGACATTTGTATACCTTTTACACTAATTAAATTTGCAATTGGTCTATTATTATGTGTACGGGAATACATATCCCTTCTTCATTATATCTCACTCCGATCCGTCAATATTCTATGTCGAGGCATAATGGAAGTAGGTGCGAATATCTAAATATAAAAAAATATATAAGTAAGGAAATTACTGAAACCAAGATTAGATAGGTATTCATTTAAATTTAATTAATAAAATATACTCATTTTATTTAAACCAATAATAATAAACCTCTAATAGTAAATACGCGAGAGTAAGTCAATTCACATTACTGCCTGGCAATTTTCTTTTTTGCAACAATGCACTTTCAGTATGAACGTAAACAAATGAATGAGTACAAAAATGAATAAGTAATAAACACAAATTCCTTAGAGACAATTTATTTTATTTTGTTTAATTTAATTTTTAACTGCCAGCAATTCCAATATTGAAATTTTACAGAGATTTCAGTCTAAGACCCTTCGTTTTATTGTTGCTGCTCCATGGTATGTAAACAACGCCACCATTCATCATGATTTAAAAATAGCTGCTGTAAAAGAAGAAATAGAAAAGTACAGCACTCGATATCTAAGGCGACTAGAAGTTCATCCTAATCATCTTGCAATCAATCTTCTAGACAACAGTCAAGAAATAAGAAGACTAAAAAGAAATAAAATATTAGAACTTCCTTTCATTTTTGCATAAAATGTTGTATAATGGAGTGCTGTCAATGGGCAGTATTCTCCTAACAAGTTATGTATTTTAACAAATTTACTTATTGTCTTTTCAAGATAGATTGTAAATTAGCAATAAAGTTATTAAAAAAAATTAATTTATTTGTAACTTATATTGTACATTCATTGCAATAGATTAAATAAACAAAATGCAGTCATCTAAATAACTGGCACTATCTGTATTAATATTGTATTATTGTTATTCATCAACTACCTCATTGGCTCTATAGAATCTGTAGGTTCATGACCGCGCGGACATAAGTTCTCCACACAACAATACCTTCAGCTAATGTTTTCCAATTATTCCCTCAAATCATGGATAATGTTATTCTTCCACCCTCATTCTTGGTATATCAACTGGGAGTTTTCCCTCTGGTTTTCCTACAAGAAGCTTCCATTCATCTCTTTCATCCTTCATTCCTCATAGCAGACTACAACCCTTGACTGTTCTTATTATATACTGTATATAGATGTTACATCCAACGACTGACATGTCGATAACAACCATCTGTCAAAAATCATCTAACACAACAAGAAATATACAAAATAAGTAATTAAATAAGATGACCCGTGTTGGTATCCCATTTCACTTGCTATCCAGCATCGATTGCATTCATTGGTGGCATTCAAATTAGAGGATTGTCTTCTTGTAGATAACACAAGGTATAACACGGAGCCTGTGCTGTGTGCACTGCTACACAATTCCTACTGGACCAATCAGATAGGTCTTGTGTTTGACTGTTTCTGTGTGTAACATTCAACATTTCTGTACGTATCGTTTAACGATGGTATAACAAGTGTCTTCTAGATCTTTAGTGCATTGACTAAGATATGTCTGATCATTTCTGAAGATCTGGCAAAGTGCTGATATTCATTCAAGAGTTATTTTTTGTTTGAATTTTGAAGGCTCTGTAGGGGATTATTATTCTTTTTTTGCATGATAGTGCGTTCTGTCATACTTATAATAATGGCAACCATGATTGAAAGTTCAATTTACTAAATTTCGGGGTTGTCAACCTAAATAACTATACTGTAATATTACCTACCTCGTGCGGGAAATAAAACCATTGCCCTTTATGTGTACTACGTACATTGTATATACAAAAATATATCCAAAAGGTAGTGTTAATATACATTATATGAAACAAATCACTGCATTTTAAATTAACTGAACATCATTTGGAACAATATAAAACAATAAATTCGTACTTTCCGCCATTTTATAACTGATTCGTGTCACGGTCTGCTGTAGTCTCAACTAATGAACATTGGGCACACTGTTAACGTTAGTCAATTGTTTATAATGAACGCAAATATTCCTAACAAATATGTTATTAATTTACTATTAGTATATTTATTATTTTGAAAACACCATCGCGAAAAAATGTACAACGCACGTTTGTGAAGTGTTTTACACAATCTCGGAAATTAAAAACCTCGCTATCAGTTAGTTTTTAATCATATCCTCGCTTCTGTAAAAACCACTTCCCAACCTCGCATTTTAATATACTATTTCAATTACTTGCAATTTTTATTGATGACTTGTCTAAAGAAGCAATCGGTTACATTGCAGTTTTAGAGTCGATAGTATCACTGCCTGATTTAATTTGTATAGATGGAGCGTCAAGTGTAACAAAAATATTCAGTCGCCTACCTTAGCATTTAACTTTTTTTTTTTTCTAAGAAACTGATTTTTTATTTTAACTACTGTAAATTTTATGTTAAATTTTCATTTTTACAATTTATTCTTTATTTTATTTATTTTTGTATTGTCATTCGGCAGACCACAATGGGTCCAATTATTAGATTAGATTAGATTTATTTAGCCTGGTGGAGTTAAGGCCATGTGGCCTTCTCTTTCGCTCACCAGGACAAGCATATATATCAGAATATAACAATCACAATTAACTCTAATATTAAATACTAAATACAAATTTGATCAAAAAGATAATATCTATTACATTACGATCTATAATGCAACCAGTTAATGTCAGTTAAAATTAAGACTAAAACTAATAATAAAATGTATACAAGCAAGACATATTAAATTGTCCCTATCTAATGTTTATAAAAACAAAGAAAAATGATGAGATATAGAAAACTAATTTTACGTTTATACAATATTTAAAACAAAATAAAAGAAAATACTTGTTAATCTTAATATTATTTTCATAAATGATTAAATGTATTAATTGATAAAAGAATATAATGACATTAAAAGTTTAGTTTCTCAGAAACAGATACAATTTATTTCAGTAGCATTCTAGTTGTTAAGGCAACTTATTGCTTCTTCGTAAGTCAAAACCTGGAAACGGTTTATTATAAAGTAAAGCGTTATTTTTCATTCCACATCTTTGCAATTTATGAAGTTTATAGATGCATCCTTCCCGCCTGTGTTCGAATGTATTTTAACCCGCTCCCGTGATTGGCGCTATCATAGTATGTTTTCAAAATGGTTGCTGCACTTGACATTCGTCAGAAACAACGTGATGTTATAGAATTCCTCTGTAGTGAGAACGAGACAGTGGAAAACATCCACACGAGGTTGGAAAAGGTGTATGGCCATCGCAGTACAGTTTGTCGGAGGGCAAGCAGATTACGTGATGAAAGAGTGCACGCCGATATTCGAGATAATCCTCGCACCGGCAGACCCCACACTGCACAAACTCCTGACAATATGCAGAGTTAACATCTTTTTGGCTGACAAACGCATCACAGTGAAAGAATTGTCACTCTACATTGGAATATGAAAAGCAAGCGTTTGCAAAATATTGAAAGTGTTGAGGTTGAAAACGTTTTGTTGCAGCTGGGTTCCAAGTACGTTGACAGAGGCTCACAAAGAAACTGGAAACTTGGGTGGACGGCATTGAATTGAAACATCTGCCTTATAGCCCTGACCTGACTCCGTGTGACTATCATCTCTATGATAAACTGAAGGAGTACCTTCGTGGAACAAGGTTTGAAGATGATGACTCCCTCGTGAAAGCTGCCAATCGAGGCTCAAACGTGCTGGTCGAGAATTTTACCATACTGGTATACAGGCCCTAGTTTCAAGGTCGTGTAAGACAGTCGAAAGGAAGGGGATTATGTGGACTATTTAACTCATACCCCAAATGGTAGTCAATGACCAATCACGTTTCTGTGAGTTTTGTTTTACAACCAATGGCTGTCGTGTTATACCTCGCTCATTATCGAGTTCTCTTTATCAGCTCCTGCTTTTGTGATAAAGAAAGTTCCTACTTTTTAATTTTCTGAACAAGCCAGAGCATTATTTTTCTCCAACAAATAATGAACAGAATCCTTGATTTTACTGAGTTGTTTACAAAAATTAAATGAATAACGTATAATATTTATTATAATACTGTACTTATATACTTACTCTTATTCCTATACTTATGTAGCTCACTATTACGTAGTTTATTATTATTATTATTATTATTATTATTATTACTATTATTATTATCAATATAGGAAAGTATGCTATATCTGCCCTAAATGGAATAGTATGGGACAAACATATCTTCAAAGAAACAAAAAAAAAATATTTTTAATACAATAATCAGAAGCATTATTACCTATGGAGCTGATGTGTGGGCTTTAAATGCACAAATGAAAAAAAAAATTGCTCGCCACTGAAATGGACTACTGGAGACGTGCTGCAAGAATATCCAGGAAGGATAAAATCAGAAATTCATATATAAAAGAAAAAATGCAGGTGCAATATTCAATATTAGATTTTATAAAGAAGAAACAATTAAATTGGTACGGACACATTAGAAGAATGGAAGAAGGAAGACTACCTAAGATAATCATGGATTGGGAACCACAGGGAAGGAAAAAAAAAAGGGTAGACCAACTATTACGTGGATTCAGGGAATCAATGAAGCTTAGAGGGAATGGGAAATAGAAGAAGATATATGGATGAACAGACAGGAATGGTA